>CM040240.1:141692319-142366692 GCA_022545495.1 Chrysanthemum lavandulifolium
TTTCTAAATCAACTATCACTTGATGCTAGGACACCACCGAAATCTTCTAGCTCATGTTTTAGGTTTAATCTCGTCGAAACGTTCGAGGAGATGATAGAACATGAAACGTTGGTCTTCTCGTACTTCATGTATCAAACTTTCAACATGTTGACAATGATAGCAATCTTTGTCATGGCTAGGTAGTGGTGGTGGAAGAAATGAAATGGCTTGATGCGAAGGATCAAGTGAAGCGGCTCAGGAGCTTCAAACGATGGAGGATTGGTGAGGCGCATTCGAGAATGGCTCGACCAAGAATGATGGTGGTGGTAGATAAGTGTCAACTTCCATATGGTCGGGTGGTTGACTTTGACGATTTCATAATCCAAATGGGATTATATGATGGAAACGGCGAAAAGGAAACCGAGCAAGTGTTGACTCAACACCTTGATTTTGTACCATTATTCCTCCTAATGAAGAAAATGTTGTCAGGAAGCGGATGAGACGACCTAGGAGGCAAGTCCTCTAAATTGTAGAGGTGTGGTGATGATAGTGGGGATGTAAATGAAATAGCTCTAGGAACCAATGGTGATGGTTTAGTGGAGATGATATTGTTTGGCCTAGGAGGTATGGTGGTGTTTGGCATTGGTAGTTTTGTGGGTACTATCCTTTTAGGAATTGATTTGATTGGATGAGGAAGGATCATATCATTTTTTGGCTTGACCGGAGATGATTCGGTTGAAGAGATTTCGTGTATAACACGTGCCTTTTTCATGGGTGGTTCTTTGGTGGATAAGTTACTACTTGGGGTTTTCCTCATGATGAGATGATTTCAAGAGGTTTGCAAGCGTTTCTAAAGTGATGAAAGTTAGGAAGAAGGTGATGACTATGGAGGTCCTAACAAAATGGTTTATAAACCAAGAGATTTGGCAAGTGCATTTAAGCCTTAAGCCATTAGGATTCATTTGAATGTGATGATTAACATGCAAAAGAGTCAACTACAGAGTTTACACTGATCTAGGAACTCATTTAAGATGAGATGGAGTGTTTGAGTTAGGAACATGAGTTGAAATGATTGTTTTATCGAGATTTGACATAAACCGTTATCCGGATCCCACGGTTTCTCCTCGGAGGGATCCGCCTAGGCTAATCCTAGGGATCCGCTATCAACAACTATGAAAGAGTGGAAATGATGTTTCTAAGATCTAAGATCTTTATCATCTTGAGTGTTTCAGTTCTCCTAAATGTTTTAAATGAAGGGGTGCTTAAGTACTTGAAGGTAATGAGTAATGATTGTCTTTTATGGAAGGATTTGGAACTTTCATGAGTACCAATGGATGAGCAAGGATGACACTAAAGATGAGAGTGTCAATTGAAGCTAAATGATCCTAGAGATCAGGTTGTGACTTAGGATAGTGTTTTGGAAAATATCCTAAAGGCTTTGAGATGGGAAAACTATAATTTGATCAACTTTGATCAATTTTGAGGTAAGAATGATTTATGATCAATTTTGCCATAATCGAAGGATTTCTAAGACTAGATGTGAGGATCATGTGAAAAATGAAGTGTGAGTTTAAGAGCGGAAGAGTAATGGATTAAAATGAAACGATAGATCTACAAGCGCCTTAGAGTGTGATCTAGGTGAGTTATGTGTGAGTAGGAAGGATCTACTTATCTTGATAAGGACTTAATTTTGCCTTAAGACAATATGTTTAGCTTAGTGTGAGGTGTTCTAAGGATATGATTGAAATACAATGTTTTCAATTGCATTTTTGCTTGTCGGATCCCACGGTTCCCTAAGTGAAAGGATCCGTTTAGCACAAACTTTAGGATCCGTCCATCTGCTCAGCAGAACCTTTACTAAAGGTATGCAATGATCTTGACAATGCATTATATTCCAAGGTTGGTTTAGAGGGGTTCTAACACTAAGATATCAAATGTAAGATGTTTTTATTTCATGAAGGAAATAGGATTACATTGATAAAGCACGAGTACAAGAGAATTGATCCTATTTTGAAATACTACTAGGTTTCTTGAGTGTTTTCGCTAGGAGGATCATTACGTGATTGATGAGTGTTGGTGGAATCAAGAATGAAGAAAGTCTTCATGAGAGATATGTTTAGCGGTTCCATCATCTTGTTCACAAGCACGCATAACGGACTTTGAAATTGAGGATGGAAGTGCATAACATTATGATAGAGGCGTGTCAAGAACATTCCATAAGGGATGAGTTTATTCTTGGAGCCTTGAAGATTTGCAATTCGCCATGAAGAAGTAGGCGAGATTGTATGGTTGTTGTGTTAGCAAACAAGACAACATGTGAGCACAACAAGCGGGAAGAATTTTCGTTTTCCCTAAGACTCCAAACATTTTCACGAGGATGAGTGCAAGAGGCTTGTACTCTTCTCGGATGTCCCGTATGAAGATAATGTTTGGATCGGAGTAATATGGTCGAGGTTTGCATATTATGCGATTTAAATCTTCCGGGAGGGTATGTGTGAACAATATGGACTATTTTCTTCACGAAAGTTGAAGAGAGAATCAAGAGACCAATCTTCGTGAAGGCACATTGTCCATGATTTGGAATCCGGAGGATGTGAGCAAATGCCCAAGGGTTAAAGTAAACTTTGGTTTTGATATAAAACCAAAGAGATAGAGAGCGATCCTCGTTACGAACGAGTTCGACTTGACGGAAGAATTCCATTATGAACCTTGGACATATCTTCGTTGATTTCAAGAAGACATTCTAGTCCTATGGCTCGGAAGGAGGTATTGATACCTTCTTCGAATTGTAGAGAGGTGTCCGCACACGTCCTTCGTGGATGTGACGGTTTTCGAGATTATTGAACCCACGGACATGATTGCCGGTGTGTTGGGTTCAAGGGAGATGTTCGATGTAGACGCTAGTGATTGAAAATCAAACTCATATTCATGCGTCATAGTTGAACCTATAGAAATGATGAGTTAATAAAAAGTGATGTTTGTGATCAACCTATGATTATCTAACGTTTTTATTTAGGTTTTTATTAACAATGGTTTTTAACAAGAAAGACACTTAACTCACTTATGGTTTTGACATTCAAGTGGAGAATTACTTTTAGAAGAAAAGTGGTTTTTAATTTGCATGAAAAACTGTTCTCCAGTAGGACGGATCCCACGGTTCCTTTTCAAAAGGGATCCGGCTAGTATAACTTCCGGGATCCGTGGATCTGTAGTAACAGAAACAGATTTGATAAAAACATAGGTTTTACATTTTTATACCACGAAATATGTTTTATCCTACATTTTCTTTTAGCATGCATACATGACTTCTAATGTATCACGAAAGAATATGAAACAAATAAATCAAAAGGAATGACAAACATATTATGATAATAATAACCTAGATAACTAGATTATTAGTAATATTGCATTTCAATACTAAGGATGATACAAAGGATTGGGTATATGATCCCAATGTAGATTAACAACACAAAGTAAATGTCTCCATATGTGAACTTCATCATAGGGAACACAAGTGCGATGAGTGTTAAGGCGATGAGCACGAGTGCGATGTAAACCATGTTGATGACGGATCTTCTTGGTTTCGGTTGAGATGGAATGAGGAGGAAGATGAAGTTTTTGAATGAGAGGAAATTTTTGAAATTGGAAGATTTGAAAAAGTGAGAGTGGTCGACAGTGGGAGTATTTATGGGGAAGGAGGAATTTTGAAATTGTGTTTTGTTTTATTATTGGATTAAAAGAAACAAAATATAAGTTTTATATACCACGACTTTAGACGAGAAATAACACACGTATGTGAGAAAAAGGCTTCTAATGAAGCTTCATGTAAAACATGTATAAGCAAAAAAAAAAAAAAAAAAAAAAAAACATATGAATACCAAAACAGTATACTTAATTATCAAGCAAAATAAAAGAAAATCATACCTCTAGCGCACTTAGGAATGTATTTACAAATGACACAACAAATGTCACTTAGACGATTCTCGCTCCTTTGCGATTAAGATACCTTCTTAAAGAAGGCATTCTTTTTACCAAGCGATTCCTATAGCTTGGTGGGTATGAGCTTTGACTAATAAACATGACAAAGAAGATTAGTGCAATTAAATGAAGGAAGTAAATAAAAATGTTGTTATCAAATCAACATCCAAACATATAGTTTTAAAAGACATGGTGTTTGTTTTATGAAAACCTTCTTTATAGTTTTCAATTAACTATGGATCGTATCAAGTTTTAAAGTACAATATACTTCAAGAAACTTGGTAACGAAGCTCGATGCCAATTGTGGAAAACTAGAATGGGGTTGAATAGTTTACCAATTAAAACTTCCTTTTAAACTATTTAGATCGACTTATGTCAATCTATTTGGTTGTGTGTGTTGGATGTTGATAAACAAGCATATAAAGATATGTAATGAAAAGATAAGAGTAAGAAGCACAAAACCACAACGCGAGTATTTATAGTGGTTCGCTACAAGGACACCTTCCTTCCTACTCCACCCCCGAGTCACCTACTCGAGAGTTCGTAAACACTACACCAATCTCCTTATTGCGGAGAAGCCTTCACAACGTCGCCTACCCTTTTGCGGTGCTAACCACCGGTTCTTTCACTCCAAGGTGAACCACACCAACACAACGCCGCCTACCCTTTATAAGGTTGATAACGCTACACGCGTCGTTCGGGTCAAAGGAACTTCCTTTTCGTCGAGCAAGTTTTTGAACACCCTAGGCAAAGTGAACCTAATCGTTGTAGTGTAGTATTAGGGTAAGCCACGAGAATTGATATCGTTCTATGGGGAATAGGAATGCTAGTGAGGAGTTACTACGCTAAGGTTGGGGTTGAGGAAGATTTTTTTATCTTTTATGTTTTTGGAAATGGAAAAGTATGAATCTCGGGGTTTAGATTTGGGGTTGGTATTTCTACCGATTACTCTACTATCTAATTATCTAATTAACTAAGGTGAGGTTAGTCTATGTTTAATTATTGTGTGCTCGTATGATGATTTAAAGATGTGTTTACTTAGGTTTTATTACTTAATTATCTCCTATTGATAGTTGAATTGTCACGTCCTTATTCTTAATCGCGTTGTGTGTCTAAGGTCGTAGGGTATGCATTTATCCCTAACTCTTTGAAACTACCAAAGGGTCTCGCCTACAAAATCTCTAGGATTTATAAACTCTAACTCTAAGGTACTCTTTGATGGTTTAGCCTACAACTACTCTAGGTGTTATAGTCTAAGGTTCACAAAGATTAATCAAGCATTAACTACACAACGAATGACCTATCGCATTACTAGATCATTAACAATTAAGATAAGAGACAACCAATCAATATTCAATAGTTAAGTTTCATATTCCCTAAGCAAACACACAAGTAAATTAGCGGGACATGGAGAACATGCAAGCATACACACAAATAATTGAAGATATAATTGAATTAATGAAGTAAAACACTTATCTTGGTGTAAGATAGGGTTTGGAACCCTAAAATACTTGTATAAGATGCCTTGGTTTGGTTTTGGTTTTTACTACGTAAGATTACACACCGAAAACTAAAAAATCCGGATTCTATATATAAGATTACATTGTGACGGCCACCTTATGATTTGTGACGCCGCCGGTCACCGCTATTGGGTTTCGCTTGGCCACGTTAGTCTTGCGGCGACGCCACCTTATGCTTGTGACGACGCCCTCTTGACCTCGACGATGTCCGGATCAAATCTAGGCCGTCTCGAGTTGCGACGACCTACTCTTTTAAAGCGACACCGTCACTTGAAAATAAGCAATTTAGCTCTTGATCGTCACAACATGTGCTCCGACGGCGTCAGCAGATAACACCGACGCCCCCCTGTGTTTCAAAGACTTGAGTGTCTCGATTCTTGACTTTGGCCATTTTCTTCAGATATCCACGCCTTTTCGTCCAAATAAGTGCCATTCCAAGAATTTGCCTTCAAGAGACCTAAAAGTGAAAAGGAACGATATTAAGTAATAACGGATACAAAAGTGATCAAATAAGGGCTTAAACGACCCCTCAAAAAGGTACATTTTAAAACCTTATTGTTAGCCTTAATAGTTTTTATTGGAAGTGATGGTCATTCACATTTAGGAACTTTGTAATGTGTGTTAGATATAGTGATAGAATAGTCAACGGGCTCGTGGATTGGGCTAAGCTAAATGGGTATTAGTTTAGTTAAGCTAGCCTTGAATAAGTTCATTTAACCCAATCCAATCCAAGCCCATCCACGAGGCCCATGGAAAGCCTTTTAGGGCATCTAGTGCTTGTACTATATAAACCCCTCAAAGTCTCATTTGAGGGGTGTGCTTGTGTGTGTGTGTGTGTTTTCTTTCAAGTAATACAACATATTATGTTCATCTTTCTCTCTTCACATACACGGTTCATATATCAAGTCACCATCTTTCTCATCTTTGTTTCTTTCTTATTTACGCATAGTTTGTGTTTGTGTTTGTGTTTCACGTGTTCTAAGCATAACGTGATATACGTGTTGGGTTTGTGATAAGGTTGATAGATTTAAGGTCCTACAATTGGTATCAATCGCCTAACAATGATTTAGGAGTGGTTGTGTTACGTTTTTTTTGGTTAAAGCTTTCAAAAAGTTGCGTTTTTATCCTAAAACGAGAGCTTTTTGCTTAAAGTTTTGATTTTTACGTGTGTTTAAGCTTAAAGTTGTAGACTTTATTGATCTTTAAGTGTTTTGGAAGAAGTTTGTGCAAAATAAATCGATTGGAAACGTGTTTTGGGTGAAAAATTTCGTGTTTTTGCATTCGGGCATTTTAGCGTAGCAAGATCTTGGTCAAACCCTTTACGCGCGAAGAAAAGTCAAAACCCTATTTTTACGCATAAGGTTTTACGCGTAAGATTTGGTTTTTACGCATAACTTTTGGTGAAGAATCTTCGTGCAACAACGGTTACGATCGCTTCCTCACTTGGATAAGTTTGTGGAACACTTCGACTTGTGGATATCTTTACTGTTGTGATGATGTAAAGGATTTTGGTTTTAACTTAAGTTTACGCATAAGCGTAACGCTTACGAGTAACACTCACGATAAGTTAACACTTACTCGTAAGGTTTTTACGAATAAGAATTTTGTTTACGATAAGCCTAAAGGTTACGGCGTAAGTTGGGTTTTACGATAAGGAATCCTACGCCTAAGCTTTTTACGCATAAGAATCCTACGATAAGCAATCCCACGATAAGCACTCATTTCTACGCATAAGAACAAGTTTACTTAGTAAGATTTTGAGCAAAACTTCAAACGGCTATAACTTTTGAACCAGAACTCCGTTTTTAGCGTTCTACCCATCAAAACGACCGTGAGAACGAGGAGAATAGACCGCCGAATGAACTAAGGGTCAACCTTCAAGTCCTAAAAACGCTCTGAAAAGAAGTTATTGAGGTTTTTAAGTTTTTAAACCAAATTTTCACTACAACAACCGAGCTTAATCTTCATCAAACACAACTCCTTTATCGTTGAATCGATCCTACATCAACTTTATCATCCAATACCTTCGAAAATGGCAACTCAACAAGACATTCATGCAACCGGTGCCGAAAACCGTCCTCCTATGTTGGAAAAAGGTGGTTATCTTCAATGGACAAGTCGATGCTTTGTTACATTAAGACCAAACCTAATGGAAAATTGATGATTCAATCCATTACGAATGGACCCTTCATACCTCGACAAGTCCAAGACCGGAAATGCCGATGCAACACCTCCCGTCCCACCATTTTTTCGTCTTCAAAAGAATCGAATACTCAAGAGGATCAAGCAAGTCGAAACAGATGACATGGCAATTCATATTGTCTAACTGGGTTTACCAAGAGACATCTTTGTCTGTCAGCGGCCAGAAACCGCTTCGATATGTGGGAACGTGTTAGACGACTTTGTCATGGAATGTAAATTGGTCAACAAGATACGGAGAACAAGTTGTTAACCGCATGGGAGAAGTTTACATCTACTCCAGGAGAATCCATTGAATCCTACTATGGAAGGTTCTCACTTTAATGAATGAGTCGATCGTAAACAAGTTGACACCCGTAACTATTGTGAGCAACATCAAGTTCTGAACAATCTACCGTAAGAATGGGGACGATATGTCACTATTGTCAACCAAACAAAAGACTTACATCAAGTGAACTTTGATCAACTCAACGATTTTCCAAACAAAACCAAAATGAAGTGAATGAAGTCGAAAGAAAGATTAGCAAAGAATCATGATCCATTGGCACTCATTGCAAAGACTCAACCTCCGGTGAATACACCACAACAAGCTTCATCATCTTCCACTAACAACAACCCGCAAAGAATACATCCCTCAACAACAAAACTATCCACCGAACAACAACATTACCAGAACAAGGAATCACCGATCTTGAAATGGAACCGTAAGAAGCTTTGTCACAAGCATTTGCATTCTTGGGTAAAGCATTGAGAGGTCGCTATTCCACACCAACTAACAACAACCAAAGGATTTCATCAAACACTAGCAACAGAAAATTGCACACCGGGTGTAATCACGCTACAAGGGTAAGTCTCTCGACTCGCTTAATTATTCATTTAATTGTTTCCTTCGAATGTATTCTTGGTCTTTTGAATTAGCTAACATTCATGTTAAATCAAAGATTTACATCACATGAAATAACAAAATTAACATACGAAAAACTTGTATTGATCGTCCCTTGATTTTTGTATGAATCGACCCATGTTAATCCTACCTTAGTCGAACCTTTATTCATATCCTAAACCTAGAATTAAAACCTAGAAAACCCTAGGTAATTAAATACGGGTGCTTGTTTCGACTTGGGTGTGGAAAACTAGAAGGGGGATAGTTTTACCAATTAAAACTTCCTTTAAACTATTTAGATCGACTTATGTCAATCTATTTGGTTGTGTGTGTTGGATGTTGATAAACAAGCATATAAAGATATGTAATGAAAAGATAAGAGTAAGAAGCACAAAACCACAACGCGAGTATTTATAGTGGTTCGCCACAAGGACACCTTCCTTGCCCTACTCCACTCCCCGAGTCACCTACTCGAGAGTTCGTAACACTACACCAATCTCCTTATGGCGGAGAAGCCTTCACAACGTCGCCTACCCTTTTTCCGGTGCTAGGCTAACCACCGAGTTCTTTCACCCAAGGTGAACCACACCTACACAACGTCGCCTACCCTTTATAAGGTACTAGGCTAAGTACCTAGTTCTTTCACCCAAGGTGAACTACACCTTCACAACGTCGCCTACCCTTTATTAGGTACTAGGCTAAGCACCTAGTTCCATTGCAATGGAGGAACTACTACCACACTACACCAACGACTAATCCCAAAGGAGATCTACCCTTTACAACATCATCAAGGATATCAATATCCTTGGATCTAATGCTAGTCTATCTAGTACATCAAAACACATCATATCGAATGTACATCTAAGGCACCTTTCACTAATGCCTTTGACTAGATCTACAAGACACCTTTCACTAATGTCTTGTGTCTTCACTTCTAAGCACCTTTCACTAATGCTTCTAGTCTTGACTTCTAAGCACCTTTACTAATGCTTCTTGTCTTGACTTCTAAGCACTTACCACAAGTGCTTATGCTATAGACGATGGATACCCTTCACTAATATCTTCGCCTTGACACTTGAGACATCTTTTACTAATGTCTTCAACACTACACTTCTTTGAAGAAAGAAAGTAATCATCAACAAGAAGACTTTAGTAGACTTGATGATGAGGAAGCATGGCAACTCATGGACTTGAGCTTGCTCGACTTCAAAGGTGGTGATCTTGCCTTTAAGAGGAACCTAGAAGATCACACAAAACAAAACTACAAACATAGATCTCTTGGATCCGAGGTTAGTGAGTTTTAACTCGGGAGAAGGTGTGTTAGAAAGGGTGAGAAACAATGAAGAAATGGCTCACTATTTATAGAAGAAAACTCTCACTGTTCCCGATCCCACGGATCCCTTCCACAAGGGATCCGTCTAGCGTTAAGCTAGGGAGCCGTGGGACGCTCCCTTTTACCCATGGGTATTTTGGTTAGGGGTCATGCGTTGAACAATGGATCTTTAGCTAGATACAATGTATCTTTGAGTGCAATGCACTTGGTCACTTGGGTATGGGTTGATCCATGGGTTATGGATATTATCCATGTATGATATAAGCATGATGTCATGCAATGGGTTATGGGTCAAGCTCCATGGGTTATGGGCTTTAGGTTGTACCCAACTACATTCAATGTATTTTCCCAATGGGTTGTGATACTTAAGTTTCTACCCATTTATATTACCCAATATACTACATACTAGTTATGTGTATATTATACCCAAATATGTAAACACTAGTTGTTGTACATATGTATTACTAAGTCATAAAATCACTTATACTTGTTTTAGTGTTTTATGTGAAAATGTTAATATATTAGAAACTATTAGTTCAAACCATTTACGTATTTTATTTTTTTCGTTAACATGATTTTACGTTTGTTATCGACAAAACATTAGAAGATTGTAAAATATAAATAAACGTTTTTACGGCTTATTTGTATTAACATTGGGTGTGTTTGGTTCGCTTGCGTGTGGGTTTGGGTCGTGTATGGTGTGTTTGGAATAAGGGTTTTGTGTAGTGTGTGTCATATTCTACGAAAAGTATTAGTTTGTTGATTCATGATTTAATGTGGACATGTTAGCTTTAAAAATGGTACTTAGGATATGAGAATTTAGAAACGGATTTCATAACATGTTTATATGTCATATAGAATGAGTACATGAACTTTCAATGATAGGTGATAACATGCTTATTGATGAATTTGATAGCTTAGAAGTTCATGATTTTATGTGAAGGTTATGGTGATGTTTACTTGACTAAAACTTGTAATCTTGTTAGATAAGATGAGGAATTGTATGAGATGGATGGTTAGACTTTTATTCTGTGATTTATTGATATTTGATGATGGTTGCCTTGTGGATATGATTTGGCGGATGATGGATAGGTTTGCAACATATTTAGGACTTGTTACTAGCTTCCTACATGAAATTATGGACTTATAATAGTTATGATGTTTATATATTGTGTGACACTTGTAATTTTTGGTTTGATGTGGAGTAGAGTGAGTGTGTTTGTTTGGGCTATACTTTTAGTGTGTGTGATTCGGTAAGTTCTCGATGTTCGATTTATGATTTTCCATAGGCCATTTGACCTGGAAATAAAATCCCCCAATTTTTGGAGATTCTCTTAACTCCTATGGGAACCCCTGGGAATTTCCTTGATTTTTTTGAGCTAAATAAGTATTTTATAAAAATCGCTAAAGTCTGGGCCAGATTCGAAATACTAAAAGACATAAATTTATGAACTTGAAACTAGGTATAAATGGGAGATAAGTTAAGCATGATTTATAAATGGAACACATATGTGATTTATGATATGTCCTAATGTAGATTAGTGAAGCGGGAACGTTGAGCTTGCTTGTGTGCCTTACTCTTCGCACATACATTTAAGGTACATATATTCCATCATTTCAGTAATGACACTTCTTTTCTCTCATGATTCTTGTCCATTTTGATATTCGATTCGATTCTCCTTACTTTGATTTGATGCGATCCATTTGATATGATTCGTTTTGGTATGATCCTCTGATTTGATATTCGCTAGTTATCCGCTTGATATGTTATCCGCTTGAGATCCCTTATTGATATGATTCCATTATATGATCGCTTGATATGATATGATTTGTTTTGTTTGGTTGCCCAAGCTAACTAGCCATGGAGGTACCATGGCCATGTCATTGATGCACCAATGACATGACACTATCCATGGTGGTGTGATTAGTCCCGTGTTCCCTTTATGATATGATATGATATATGTGATCAATTGGCCATTATGAATACGTATGTACAGCCTCGAACCGCATATGTATATGATTTGATTTGCAGGAGCGATGGATGCATCCTAAGTACTAAGTTCGCTTTGGTGCGCAGGCAGGCAATACACCCTCACATTTTGGTACATTTGGGCTAGCTACCCATGTACACTTTGATATGATTTGATTTGATTTGATATGATTTGACGGATTTGATATGATTTTGGCGTGATATGGTTTATGATATGTGATTTGGTAGATTTGGCTATTGGAGTATCTCCTTTAGTATTAGGTGCCGTGGCAACATTTCGATTTTGGTTATTATGGGACTATCTCGATATTCTCGATTCATTCGCTTACTATGCCTATTCATCATTCGCTAACTACTTATTCACTCAAGATTCTTATGTGATTGCTTGACTATCGGACCATGTTTCAATTCATTTGGTTATTATACTCGCCGATTCATTTGATTTACTATGCTTTCACCCATTTTTGTGGTGGTCAAGCTTATACTGCACTATCACTTCATCTCACCGAGCTATTGTATGATTATTCGATTCATGTATTGACTATGCTATTATATGATTATTTGATCCATCTGCTTACCATGTTGTTATATGATTACATGATTCTCCGCTCACTATGTTATTATGTGGTTACCGGTTCATCCGTTATCATGCTAGTATCTCGATTATACGCTTATCATGCTATTATGTGACTATTTGATTCTGTCTGCTGCCATGCTAGTATGTAATCATTTGATTTGTCCGCTTATCATGTTGTACTCTTGTTCGCCATTTCATTTAATTATGATGTTCGCTCAGATTTCAACATGATACATGCGACTAACATGCTTATACTTCGCTTGGTATTTTCGCTTGTTATGTAATTGTTGCTTATCCGACTTGTGTGATTGCCATGCTTGTATTCTATTCAGCTTGTTCCCATATGCTTATAGATTTCAAATTAGCTTATGTATATTTGATTATCTCGATTTGTTTGTTTTGCCATATTAATGTTTAGTTGATCCCACGACCGATATGCTTTTACACTATTGGTTGCTTGATTTGATTTATGACACGCTTCATCAACCCTATTTGATTATGTTTCGTGCTTGTATGTTTGGTTATTTATATGTACTTATATATGTTCATCGATGCCCCGCTTTGCTTTGGTCTCCTTGGATTGCTTCCTTCCGGATATTTGTTAATATTGTGTTCTGCAGGTTCCTCATAGACTCATTGTGCTCGTTCATTACGACTTTGTTATCAGTCTCTTTTGTTTCGTTTTGTATTTTGATTATGTTTAGCTTTTGTTTTGTTATATATGTTCATTAGGCTTTTTAAGATCACCGTGATTTCTTTTCTATGCGCGGTACCAAGTGGGATGCCGGTCTTTGATGGGTCGAGAATAGGAGCTGAGGAACCGATTCTAGTTTCCTTATTATTTTGGACTCATCCGAAAGAACATTTGTTTTGATATTTCTTATCTTTTAGACATGTTGGGTTATGTATTTTCCTTTGTAAGTCATTCATTTATATGACTTCGTATTTTTATTTAATAAGACTTCCGCTTGCAAATTTTTATTAGTATGTTCTGATATGACTCCATAATGTGACATTCGGACCCTTGTAGGGTTGGGGTGTTATAATAAATACTACATCATTTTAACAAAATTTACACACAAATTCTCTTTGAAAATATTTCATCTCTATAAAAAATCTGATATGGCTTGTTCACTTCCACATACGATCGATGAAATCATGGATTTAGTTGATAAACTAATTGCGAAGGATAGAACTCGTCAGCAAGCGTTGTGCGAATTAGTCATGCAATTTGAAAAGGCATGCGAGGCTAAAGATAATCTAAGACAAGCACACGAGAAATGCTTGTTGTAAGATTTTCAAGACCCCGTGAATTTCACGGTCTATAAACTATAAATTGATAATCATTAGTGTGGTTTTCACATACATTTTAGATTGATAGTTTCACCGCTATGAAACGGTTTACAATATAACATGATTTTTCACTTAGCAATAGTTTTTGCTAAATCAAAACCGAAATCACCCGTGATGCACATGTCAATAAGATATTTAATATCTTATCTACTAAAAGATTCAAAGAAGTTAAAATTGAATACAAAGTCATTATGATTAATGTGGGTAGTGTTGGGGAACTTTTCCTCACGCCTCAACAAATGCGATGTGAATGCAACCATCAATGGAGGATTTCTACAGGTTTTCAGTTAACTGTCTTAATTAATTAACGCATTATTGTACAATTACAACGCATGCATGGGAATTTTAGAAGTCCACATTAATCATACATAACTATATTCATATGCAGTTGAGTAATGAATCGTTGTTACAATCCTACAACCATATTTTCATTTGCTTGCAATTAATTGAATCAAAAAGTCTTTAAATGCGAATCTTTTCAATTACTTGGTTGATGATTATAAATAGACAAACTATGACCATCTTCACCACATCATTTTTTTGGCACTAATCTTCACCACCCAAACAAATGATGTGCAATTAAGCATAACCACATCGATCTGGAATGAAATATTTAAAGATCTCATTGCTTTCTTTTTCGTGTGGTAAAACAAAGCCCATAGACCTTCAAAGATCATATACACGAATAGAAATCAAACATCACATATCTTTTTTGAAGCTTTACTTCATTGTATATGCGAAAAGTAAAGAAAGAATGATAACAAACATGTTATATTCTTACTTTGTTTCGTTAAAAAAAGAAAACCATACCCTACCTTAGACCTCATGTGAGATCTTGAAGCTTAAATGAGAAGAAACAACACGGGTACGGTGTTGGTTGCCTGATTCACGATGCAAGAACAAAGAAACGAAGAGGTTAATTCACTCAAGAAATACCGTGATGTTGTAAAGGATGATGAAATGGAGATGACGGCATATTAGGTGTGGGAGAGAAAACTTAGGAGTGGGGGCGGATAAACATGTGTATGTGTTTTAGGTTAAGTGAGATGAGAAATTTTAGTTTATACCGGGTTTATCATTTGTGGATTATTGGGCTTTGGTTTAGTTTGTACATATGCAATTGTAATATGAGTAAAATCTGCTAGATACATTGAAAAAGAAAAATTGTTTTTGTATATAAATAATGTGCCTAATAACATGCCTACAAATATGATCTGTTATTTTTCGAATATTAAGCAAACATTTAATGTGATTCCTACTATTCCATTTTGTTAATAATTAAAAATACTTTCCTTATCTTCTTATCACAATTAGTAACCGATGTTTGACTGTTTTCATGGATCACGTCACCACCAGCCATCAAAACCATATCTTCATTAACATATGCTTCCTTTTATGCACACTAATATATTGGAACCCAAGTGATACACACTTATTTATTTTTTGATACTTTAATCCTACAATGGATTGATATGATACAAAGTTAAAGAGTATACTCCCTCCGTCTCAATTTAATTGTCAGGAGAGAGAAATCACAAAGTTTAATAAAAGTGAGGTCACTTTAATTTTCAACCACACGAATATAATATTCCCTATTTAAATTCTATAATTTTTACTAAAAAAGGAAAGTGGACAATCATTTTGAGACATTCAAAATGGAAATATGGACAATTAAATTGAGACGGAGGAGTATATTTAAGATAAACAAACAAATGATAACCGATTGAATCGAGAGTGGTAGCCACTGTCGCTTCGTAACCGAGCATCATATCAAAGATGAAGTACAGAGTTATTATATGATCCGCCACAATGCAATTTAGTTTCTAGATCATAATAATAAAAAACATTATTGTGTGGACTTAAAAATTGATAAACGCTTTGTTATAGATATATACAATTCTATGGACATCTTTCAAAATCATGTAACACTATTTCCTTTATTTTATTAGTTGAATTGATCGCTGTTACTGTAATTAATTAAATATATTAAAAGTTATTTATGCATGATCATATACGTAGAAAGTTATTTGATTTAATAAGTTAGCGACATTTAATGTAGCTTAGTAAATGGACCTATAGAAGATGCATCGCACGGGTCTAAAGAATCGACAAAGTCCATCCGATGCAATATTGGTTTTACATTGTTATATATTCAGCCATTTGCAAAAACACGTACATACAACCTTTGTGTATCGCACGGCTTCTGAAAGCCTCTCTCAAAAGGCAACAAAAAGCATCCAACGCAATCTAGATAATGCATTGATATAAATTCAACCATTTGCACATATTCAACCATAACATATATGACCAACCCTTTTACTCATCGTCCCGGACTTAACATTATTTTACAACCAAACTAAAGTATTGAATACACCAAAATTAATACCACAAATTAACCGAGAACATAACAGACCAAAACTGTCCGCAATACACTAGATTTAATACTATCACGATAAAACTTACAATTCATATCTCAATGTTCAAGACTATAAAACTTAAATATCATTTTTATTGTTTCACTGAAACTCAATTAAAAGCAATGAAATAACATCACCAACAATCTTCATCCCGTGATAACAACCACAAATTACAAACTTATTGAAAAAAATCGCAATTTACACAAATACTACGCTGATTAATGCTAGATGCATCATCTTACTCAGACTTCAACAATTTACACAATATTATGCAATGAACTCGATTCAAACTAATTGACCAACCAAATTACAAGATGACCAAAAAATGAGCATTTCAAACATTAAGCTATGCATACTTAGATCTGCACCGTATACAACGCACAAGTTAGAATGACTCGTGTATGCAAACAATTGTCATCCAATTTAAAAAGAAATCTTATTCGTGTGTCATTGTGGAATCTTTATCAATGGTACTTCATAAATATACATGTGTGGAAAACTCAATATGTGTTAAAATAAAGGGAAAATGGTTTAAAAGGTATTTAATTTGTTACTTTTTCTTTTAGGTATCAAATTTTAATTTTCTTATCAGTAGATTCAACTTTATTAATTTTTCTATCAGAAGATCCAACTTTCTTAATCATCCTATCAGATGCATCCAACTTCCTTAATCTTTTTATATTGGTAGATCCAACATCCTTAATTTTTCTATTGTTACCTCACTTTAGCCGCACATGCATGACAAGAAAATTAAGAAAGTTGAATCGCCACAATAGTGAAAATTAAAGTTTGATGTCTCACAAAAGGAAAAACGCTGATTGAATGCCTTTTCGACCATTTTCCCAAAATAAAGTATTTCATAAATTTAATGGTATTTTTATGAAGTGATTCACATTTCTTTAAATTGATTGTCACACTCTAAATTAGAAGTGTTGACATTTATACTCTCGCAGAGTAAAATTGTGTAAATTAATGTAAGGGATAATTTTCAACACACTCTAATTTTAGAATAGCCAATCAATTAAATAAAGCTAAATCATCTCTATATTTATATAGTACATACCAAAATAATTTTATTATTTTGGTAGCATGCATAAAATTTATTTTATGTTAATGTATAATGACAAATCATTTCATACATCTGTTCAATATATGATACTTACATTATTTTATCACTCACATCTTACATATTATTTCCTCACTTATTTTTAACAATCATTTTCATGGTTTTCCATTTAACTCGGTGAATTCACGGGTCAATAAATTATTCGGTTGTATACGCAAATGATTACAAAGACTGCAAGGGGCTGCAACTATTCAGTTGCATGTCTTGAGAAAGGAAAGAAAATGAATTAGGGAAGTAAAATAATTTTTTTATTTATTTTATTCAATTGCCTCTTATTTTGTATCTTTTATGTTTCAAGTCAATAAAATTAGGAAAATGAAGAAGTAAATAAAGTTTTTTTCCCATTAATATTGAGATTAAAATTTATTATAGTAAATATGATGTAAAAAATATAACACTTAACTTATTGCATGCATTTTTTTTCCCAGTATATTTGAGACATATAAATAACATTTTGTAAGTGTTAATATAAAAAGTGGGTTATCACACTTTTAAATTATATACCATCAAAAATTAAATGTCTTTTATAGTGTTTCAGTATCACTTATACTTTCTGTTCATACATAACATATTATTTGTTTACATAATATCACAATCAATTATATAAAGTATAAACACTATTCAATGGTTTCAAATTAAATTGATTAGCGCTCACATACGTCATTTGCTATTCAAAACCGTCAAATTTGAAGACGAAAACGCATGGACGATTCTTATTTTAATTGTTACAAACTCAATTGATCATCGAATAATTATTTCATATTGAGTAAACTGCAAAATACATCTCCGTGGTTTACAGTTTTTGAGACCTTACATCCATGTTAGAAACTATTGGCTAGTTACATCCTTCGTTAGCCAAACGTTAGCCATTCTACATCCTTGGTCACTAACTCCGTTAGTTTCTTCAATCTTGCTAACAGAGATAGAGAGGGTTGTTTGGTCTTTTACTCATATAAGGGATGTATTTTCAGATTCTACTTTTACATATAAGAGGATGTATTTTGCAATTTACGTTTATACTTTACTTTTATTATTATTATTATTATTATTATTATTATTATTATTATTATTATTATTATTATTATTATTATTATTATTATTATTATTATTATTATTATTATTATTATTATACACCCATATTTTATTTTCTAACGTTTCATTCGTTTCGTCTTTTTTCGTTCATCCATTTTTCCGTTTAGTCCAATTTTTCCGTTTTGTTTTGTCACGTTTCTTACGTTTTATCGGTTTATATGCTTTCATATGTTTTTCTTGTTTTCGCTCGCTTTTTTTTCTCCGTTTCTTGTGTTTTGTCACGCTTTTTTTTCTTCTTTTTCTTGTTTTCTTATGTTTTTATCGTTTTTGTTTGTTTTGTACTATTTCAACATATTGAAAAAAAATTCAAAAAGAATAAAATTTGAAAAAGATTTACAAAAAATTGGAATTTTTCAAATTTGAAAAAAAATTCCAAAAAATTTTAAAAAAATTGGAAAAAAATTTCGAAAAAATTTGAAAAAAAATTCCAATTTTTTGTAAATACTTTTTTGTAAAAATATTTGCGAAAAAACAATTTAGAAAAAATTCTAATTTCTTTTTTGAACGAAAATTTGCTTAAAAAAAATTTGGAATTTTTTTTTCAAAATTTTTTCGAAATTTTTTTCCAATTTTTTTTCAAAATTTTTGAATTTTTTTCAAATTTGCGAAAAAATTCAATTTTTTGGAATTTTTTTCAAAATTTTTTCTTTTTGATTTTTTTTCAAGATGTTGAAATAGTACAAAACAAACAAAACGTATAA
The DNA here is from genome assembly GCA_022545495.1 of Chrysanthemum lavandulifolium. Taxonomy (NCBI): domain Eukaryota; kingdom Viridiplantae; phylum Streptophyta; class Magnoliopsida; order Asterales; family Asteraceae; genus Chrysanthemum; species Chrysanthemum lavandulifolium. The sequence goes on from CM040240.1 coordinate 141,711,468, forward strand.
AAACATAAGAAAACAGAAAAACGAAAAAAAAAAAAAAAAAAAAAAACGTATAAAATACAAGAAAAAGGAAAAAAACGGCTAAAAACAAGAAAACATATGAAAGTATATAAAACCGATGAAAACGCAGAAAACGCATAAAACGGAAAAAAATGGACAAAACGAAAAAGAGACTAAAATGTATAAAAAATGGACAAAACGAATGAAAACGTTAGAAAATAAAATATGAGTGAATAATAATAATAATAATAATAATAATAATAATAATAATAATAATAATAATAATAATAATAATAATAATAATAATAATAATAAAAGTAAAGTATAAAAGTAAATTGTAAAATACATCCTCTTATATGTAAAAGCAGAATGCAAAATAAACTTTATATGAGTAAAAAGACCAATAGTTTTTGACAGGGGATGTAAGTGCTCAACAACTCAGAACCATGTAGACGATATTTGCAGCTTTACTCTTTCATATTTCTTTCATATATTAATAGAACATGTTTACATTTATTGTTTTCTTATTATCTCAATTTCATATATTTTTTTAAAAACCCCGTAAATCCATAAGTCTTGAAGCTAGCTATATATATATACTAGCTAAAAGACCCGTGAAATTCACGGGTATTTTAAAGAAACGTCGAAGTAGGTAATAAATTAGACTGCGTATTACGAAGTCATTAGTTAGAATGACCCTTGAACCACATATGGATAAACAAATGTAAAGGGTTGGAGTTGGTGATCATCAAACATGCATTATATGAAACACAGTAGTAAAAAAACTTCAGAAAGATAAAATAAACATCTTAAATACTTTATTATACGAATGTGATATACGTGTATATGTAGACGTGATCATAAATTGTGTAGCACTTCTTTGTAGACCACGTTGATGGTGGTATTATTAGTGAGATTTCTTTCTTCGTCGCGAATAACCATCTTCAATCCTATTATGTCCTAACTCAGGATACGGCTACATATGAGTATATGAGGTTGAAATTGAAATTGTTTACGTATGAAACATGTGTATATAAATCCATATAATTAATCAAATAGATAAAATAAGACATAAAGTTGGTATAAAATATATTGCTGTTTATATAATGTTGACGAATTTTTTATTTGTCGGGTAGAATGCAAAATCATCCCATATGTGCAAATGAATAGTACACAATTAGAATCTTTTAATTTGATTGTACAGTTTTGATGACATTGACCTGTTCAAACCATTTTCACCCATTTTCTTGTTTACAATTTTTATATTTTACACTTAGTTGTGTAAATGGTTTTTATCACTAAATCTCATGTAGGCAACACATTAATTTTGATGATAAAAGAAATGGGAAAATAATCTAAAAAGGCATCTAACTTGTTATTTTTTTCTTTTGTACACATCAAACTTTTAATTTTCTTATTATAGCATCCAACTTTCTTAATTTTCCTATTGTAGTATCCAACTTTCTTAATCATCCTATTTGTATGCATCAAACTTCCATAATCTTTATATTCAGTAAGATCCAACAACCTTAATTTTTCTATCGTCACCTCACTTTTTGCAATACGCACTTACGGTGCAGAAATTAAGAAAGTTGAACGCTGTATAAGATAATTAAAGTTCTTCTGAAGTTAAAAAAGTGTGAAAACAACGTCTTTTTATACCATTTTCCGAAAGAAACTCATATGCAAATGCGAATATGTGAGCGTGCATGTTGTAACCTATGCAAACAATTATTTATTACTCTGTTTTTGAATATGTACCCTCTCGCATATCTATCGTAATTATTAATTCATAAAACAGTACAAATGATTCAAACCAAAGAGATTTACGTCAAATACCCTATAAAAAATATCGTGTTGTCCTAGAGGCTTTTGTTCGGATGCCAATATGTTATCCTTGAACGTTTTTCTGAGTGTCAGTTGGCCCACGGTTTAAAATTTACTCAAAATTTTCAAATGTGAAGAAAAAGAGTTTATAGATTGGATTTTTTTGGCGGTGCATGTTACAAACCAAAGATTTGTAAATTGCAATCAACCTACATTTTCCAAATATATAAAAGATAGAAATTGGAGTAGACATGTACAATATCACGAATTTTATTTATCTACTCACGTATGTTGTTAATTTTAAATTATTACAAACGTGCATCAATTAATTACAAATTATATTCTAAAAGTATACCACAATCAAAGCTTTATTAAAATGGTTTTGGTATGTATACCAGGAGTAAGAAACGTATACATCTAATGTTGACTAATATTTCGAAAATACATCTAATATCATATACATCTATCAAGCTTATTTATAAAGCAAGAACAAAGTGATGCATCAAAAGCTTGTTTTTTTTTAAAAAAAAAAGCGCTGTATAAAATCAAACAAATGGAATAAAATATATAAAGGCTAAAACTAAACAAACCACATACAATGCCAAATAATGTATAAACAATTTTATTTTCGTAATATAGCTCTTCCAATGCATAATGCCTGCCTTTATGGGACAAATGATGCTCGTTTGTTAAACTTCTTGATTGTCTTCATGAAATAACCTGATCAACAAATTCAAAACACGCCAATGTTGCACACAGATCCACTTAAAGTTTCAAACAAATTAAAACAAATGTAAATTGGATGTAGAACGGATGCTTGTGCAATCTTATACGATCACCTGGATCTTAAAAATGATGTATCTGTCATATTTAAAAGCTTGGTTCTGTGTTTATCAGAGTTGAGTTGAACCAAATTTGGATGTTCAGTTGTTCATATATCTTGTATGCAATAATACTAATATAAAAATATCAAAATTATCATAAAGAAAAGTAATCTTATACGTTGTATAAGTCTTGTAAATTGAATAGCCTAATAATCAATTCATATGCAATGAAAGATCATATATCCTTGTGCTTCATATGGACAATACCTGCATATAAGATGCACATGGTATTACTGTATTAGTTTCAAAAAAAGCAGGGTGGTTTGAAAGATGAGAGAAAAAAATTTCATTCACGCGGCTGTATAAAAGCCACAATTAACTATGGAGCGTTTCCAAATTTAAAACGGGAGATAGAGATCCAAAAGCAACAATTATGATATGTAACGTCACATTGAATAAGCAATTATGAGATGATTTTTTTCAAAGATTTCATTCACACGATTTCAATCTTTGTTCTCCTATGAAGTCAATTTCCAGACCACTAATATAAACAGATCTTACTGATACTTCACCGAATGGGATTACCGTATATCACGAGACTCTTATGAATATATTGTTAGAATTATTGACATGTCATAGCGATACATATGGGTAGAAGTTAGCATCATATTAAATATATACAAAGAAAATGATAAGTTAACTTGGTCCATTTAGAAAAGTAAACAACAACTCACAATGTTTACAACAGGTCAATTTAACACTATCTGTATCAGCTTATATTATAGATGGTAAGAACTATCTTTTGTCGTTTTGTTTTGAATCCATAGGATCCTACACATGAGGAGATTATGTACTGTCATTTTGCATACTAAGCGTAAAATTTCAACCAAAGTAACTTCACACTGCCAAATAAGGTTAATTTACCTTAAGTCACATATTTTGAAAAATATTTTCATGGACTTACTCAAGGTAGATCAGCTTGAGAGGCCTTTTTCCCGGTTGTCCAATTCTGGAGACTTGATTACTTGGCCAACGACATCTAGTAAAAGAATATATCATGTTAAAGATATCTACTAACAGAATGCAATTTATCATCCTAAACATTGTGAAAGTCTAATTCTTACCAAACTGGCCCAAGGATTCACTTCAGTCTGACATTGCAAAATCTCTTTGAAAGGCTTGAAATCAAAGCCATGCACAAATCCTTTTAAATCAACAAACTGTCTAACCTGGGTCTTGCTAACAAAGTTTAGTCCCACAATTCGATAGTTAGGTAGGATTTGAATCAAACTGTACACCTTCATTCAATTGTTGCTTGAACATGGAGACCAGAGCCACCCTAACCAAAGCTTGCATTTTGGCGCCCTTACATGATTAAAAAATACACGTACTCAGAAAACATTAACTAATAATATGTACAAATGTTTTTATATAAAGAATTATATAAAAGGTGATACCTTCTCGTCCATTATGATGAGTTCCATGTTGACTACCTTGGGTTTATTGTGCGTCGGCTGAATACAAGTGCTAACGATAATGTTGTCTCTTAGAGCAGTTAGGTCGAGATGAAACCATTATCAAACCTAATAGCCATTTTTTTATTGGTAAGAAGGAGGATGAGTATGAATAGAGATGTGATACGCAGGAGTTTATATAGAGTCCTAAGACACAATGACTGTAATCTATTCATAGAAGTGATTGTAAATCGTGAATCAAGAAAAACATTTGCCTAAAATAAGTCAATCAAGAGAACATTAACCGTAATCTATTTTTTAAGAATATTTTCTTAACAAACCAATTAACCTAAAATATTTCAAACATGACAGCACATTACAAGCAAGGTTAAAAACTTATATCAATCATCACAATTAAAAAAATCTGATTAAATACCCAAAAAATTAGCTGATACAATTATAAAGAAAAAAAATTATAAAACACGACCATCAAGAGTTATACTGAACAACCCTAAATAATCGAAATCATTCAAATCCAAACCCAAAAAAATTAGTGTACCTTTTGTGCAGATTTTTTTGACATCATCTGCAATATCAAACTTGGGGTTATGATCGTGTTTTCGAGCTGCGGAGAAACAACGATTATTGGATATTGATTTTAGGAGGACATAGGATATTTGTGTTTTGTGAAGAATTGTTAGGAAAGAAATGGATGAAATTTTGATTTTGCAAAGAAACGGATGATTTTTTATTTATTATCAAAGGTTGTAGTTTTGTTTTTTTAATATGCCACATGTCAAGCCCTGGTTAAGAGTTAAGTATGGAAAAATTAATTAGATGGTTCCTTAAAACTCTGTTTTATTAGTAAGTATATAAGTATATATATATATATATATATATATATATATATATATATATATATATATATATATATATATATATATATATATATATATAAGAAAGTTAAAATAAAAAACAAATATTCGTAAAAGAATAAAGAAAATTTTTTAAAAAGTTCTTAAAAATTCCTAAAAATCCCACAAGATCGGGATGTTGTCAAGATAAAACTTTGTGAAAAAGTTTTTCTAATTTTGAGTTTTTATCGCTTTTTAATGCACAAAAACTAATTTTGATGCGCAAAAATTTTAATGCACAAAATTTTCAACTTGTTTTAGTTTGATGCACAATGTTATTTTGATGAAAAAGTCAAAGAAGTTGGGTGCAAAAACGAATTTTGACGCACAAAAAACGATTTAACAAGAACGTATTTTTTTATAAATTTTTTAGGAAAATTTATTCACTTTAGAAAAACTTCCTTTACAACTTTTTCATGCACCAACATACCCGATCTTGTGAGATTTTTATGGAATTTTTCAGAACTTTTTGAAAAAATCTTTTATTCTTTTTACGGATATTTGTCTTTTTATTTGATCTTTACCCTATATATATATATATATATATATATATATATATATATATATATATATATATATATATATATATATATTTAACTTAATATAATATGTTTGCATCTCCATCCTTATAAGTAATTTTAAATCAAATAAATGGTTGATAGTTATTTTAAGCATTTTTTGAAAGCAATATTTTTAGTTATCTAGAAACTACAAGAATTAAGAAGAAATTATATTGTTTATTATGGTTTTTACTTGCGGCATTGTCAATCTTAAGAATCACATACAAATTCTAAAATAAAGTGTCAATTTTCATTGACAACCATTATATATAAGAAGATCTTTACGCAAGATCGGCGCAGCGCAGACGATTAACGATATCGCGATATTGTGGTAAGTGATATATAACGTTCAAATCAGAACATGAAAAAGTCAAAATGTAATTAACGGTTGTAACATGTGATAATTCAACCCTCTAGAAAATTGTTAACATGTATCAAATGACATATAAAAATATTTAATGAAACTTAAAATAAAACATTACATCAATTATGAAATATTAACTAATTTCATTAAATATTTTATATGTCATTTGATACATGTTAAATTTTTTTTGCTAGAGTTGAATTATCACACGTTACAACCGTTTGAATTACATTTTGACTTTTTCACGCTCTATTTGAACGTTATACGAAACACTTACCACAATATCGCATATCGTTAATTGTCTCGCCTTAAACCGATGCCGCTAAAGACGGTGATCGCTTAGTATCTATAAAATAAAATTGTCAAAGTCAAGAAAGTGAAATGTTGAAAAATTAAAAGGAAATGTTGAAACAATTAATTATGAGCAAGTGAAAAGTTGAAACTAAAAAGGAAATATTGAAACATATGTTTCGAAGAAAACTATTAATACATATCCAAAACGGTTTGACCCGGGACGCTTCAAACCCGACGGGTTGACCCGGTTTAAATTGACCCGTTTTTCAACCGGAACGGATCAACCGATTGAACCACCCGAGTCGAACCGGGTTTCAAAACATGTTTAATCCCCAAATCCTCAAACTTTATTATCTTTCATTTATAACCCATAGGCTTTTTTTATTGCTAAAATTATCTGTCGCTATAAAATCCCGTTACTATGCACGGGTACTCGTCTAGTAAAGGAAATGTTGAAACTTAAACTAATTAATTTACGGGTTTCGGGTTGACCTATTTAACCCGTTTTATATACAAAAGTAGACAATTACATGAGTTAAACAGTTTCTCGGTCGACCCATTTAACCCGTATAATAAAATATAAATAAATTTTAATTTAAGTACAAAAAATTTTAACGGGTTTATGGTCGACCCGCTTAATTTCATCTCAACCCGAACCCGACTGCTTAATAAACAAATTATTTTGGTCGACCCAAACCCGATTCAAATCTATTATAGACTTAACTCGAACCCGTTAATTTGTGTTTGGTTTGTGTCGGTTTCATGTTGGGTTAGAAATTGCCACCCTTGTCTCGCCACTATAAAATCTCGTCTTATGCATGAGACTCGTCTAGTAAATAAAGAACATATAAAAATAATTGATTTGTAAAATAACACTAAAAATATTCAATTTTGTAACATTAATCATGTTTAAAGAATAAATACCCTCACGTTATTGGTTATTATCATAAAAATCTAAGTTGCCAAACCGTAAAAGAATATATTCAATTGTACTTGAAGAATCAAGCTACTGATCTTCATATTCTTGTGTTATTCTCAATATCCATGGTTAAATCGATTTAGCATGGTTGAGAATACTTTCCATGCACAACTGTTGACTATTCCATACGTTTTAAGTTTGAGTAAATATTTTGAGTATTTCCTGCGTTTTAAGTTTGAGTAAGTTTGACATTTGAAAAGGTTTAAAAAACATTGACTTTCAATATTCAATTTTCAACTTTTCACATTTACCTTTGATCCTTTTTCCATTTTAGATAAAATAGATTAACAATTAGGACACACTTGCAAAACATATACCCAAAACAAAACAAAACAAAAACGCGCACACACACACGCAAGATCAACGTAACTGAATTTGTTAAACAGGTTGTCGTCAATCTGCGTGGCTACTCGGCTAGTGTCAAATAAGTAATACATGTGTGTTAATGAGCACTGTGGACGTATGGTTTGGACTGGGCCAGGAATGGGTCAGGCCCGGCATCAGCGGCCCACTCTACACCTAAACCTTAATCCATGCCTATATATACATGACATGTTATCTCTAACCCTAAGATATATTGGCTACATTACCGACATTAACTTGACTGTCGGAGGTGGACCCCGGGCTACGGCCCGGTCCACTCCTAACGGGTTTTCTTTGTTGATGTGTCTACTAGGACTCGAGAAGACGACTAACGGCCAAGGAGAGTCGTTGAATCCAAATCGCGCCGATTATACTTCAACAAGTTGGCGTAATCCGGGACACGAATAAACTATGTTTCGTGTTCTAAATTTACCGAAAAGCAGAGATAGATTTCTAAAGTCGGTAATTAATGTACTCGATCGCCATATATTTAGGTATAGAATATTCGCACATGCATTATATTATTATAATCGATTGCCTTTAAAGTATCATTGGCAATTAATAACTCAGATGCATGTATTCATTATATTATATTCTCATGATCATGATATTTCTTTAAATAAGACATATAAAAGAAACAAGTACGCACGATCGGACCTATTTTATCTTTTAGTCCGCACGATCGGACCTAAGAAAAAGCCCGCACGATCGGAGCTATTTTATCTTTTAGCCGCGAATTAATTCGCGCAGACATCGCTTTTACGGTTGGTACGCTGTTCACGCCGAACAACGCAGTCGCGATAAATCTACCCGCGTTAGACGTGCGCTCGGACATCTTCGCAGAGAACGCGCATACGCCGAATACCACGATGCTAGTCAATCGCCATGATGCGACCGACCAAAAGCCGTGGTATAAACATCCGCGATCATCCGTAAACGCTCGAGTCTAGGCGGTTAAGATAAATCCATCCGTGTCTCATTCGTCGCGGTCACGAGTGCGTCCATACATTAAAGAAAAAAACAAAAAACACAATTTATTATTTCGCTTGCAGACGCATACCACGACGGGTGCGACCGCCAATTTTCTTATATGCTATGTGCTATATATTTTTTTATGCTATGTGCTATATATTGCTTAATTTTATTAGGTTTTATATCTTCGCGATTCGCGGCATATACTTTAATCTTTGCATTGAGTGTTTTTCGCAGATTAAATAAGTTTAATGCTCTACACGAGTAGCACCATCGAACTCGGGGGCTACTGGGTATACGCTTACCACCGCTTTCGTACGCAGTGTATTTGGAAGCGGATCAAGACGAATTTAAATATTCGCACCAACTTGCCGTAGGGAGACGTCCTCGTCGGTTGTGAAGACGCGCACGCCGCGAAGCACGTCTTCGTCGCACATCTTTAGCGCCGCACCTGCGCAGAAGCACGCTTCGTCGCACATCTTTAGCGCACCGGCGCGCAGAAGCACGCCTTCGTTGCACCTTTGTCGCCAAGACAACAGACATTTATGCGCAGTGCACGCCTTCTCGTCGCACATCTTTGTCGCAAGACAACAAGACACTTGCGCTGTAAGCACGCCTTCGTCGCGACATCTTTGTCGCAAGACAACAAGACGCACATGTATAACGCCTTCGTCGCACCATGTTGTGTCGCCATCGGTACAAAAGGTACGCCTACCTGTGATGCGCATGCGGGTTCCACTTTCACCCACGCGACCATCGAACTTAAGTTCAGCATAAAATAGCCATGCGCTATCTCATACTAGACTTGGGGGCTTGTGGACGATGGTTGACGGGCCAGAATGGGTCGGGCCCACATCGCCCACTCTACACCTAAACCCTAATCCATGCCTATATATACATGACAAGGTTATCTCTAACCCTAAGATATATTGGCTACATTACGCCGACACTAACTTGACTGCTTGAGGTGTACCTCGGGGCTACGGCTCCGGTCCACTCCTAACGGGTTTCTTTGTTGAGGTCTACTAGGACTCGAGAAGACGACTAACGCCAAGAGAGTCGTTGAATCCAGTCCGCGCCAGATTATGCATCAACAAGCACTATAAGATAAGCAAGATGTCATTATTTACTCCCAACAAAACGATTGTTAAATAGTTCTAAGCACCCTTTAAAACAAGTTTTTTCTTCCATGGTTGATTAAGAGGGAGCGGCATTACATTTTGTAATCCAATTGATTACATGATTCTCGTTCGTAAAACTCAAGTAATTGATTTTGAAGACTTGGTCGAGACTTAAATTGATTACTTTTAGTATGTAAAACAAAACTAATTGATTGCTTTCCTCTTATGTTTGCAAACATTTAAAAAAAAGTATTTGCATAAAATTGCGTATATATCCAAAATATGCATAAAAATGAGTGTATCATGTACATCAAAAACTAATCCCAAAAATATATATGCATTTATTCATCTTTGAAGACAGGGGCGGATCGATGTTGAGCAAAGGGTATGCACGTGCATACCCTGTGTAGATTTTCAGTAACGTAAAAAAAAGTTTGTTCTTCAAAGTAACCATGAAATACCTTGAAAATTTGTGAGTGCACACTCTCTAATATGTAGGAAAATTTTAAGTGCATATCCAAATAACTCACCTTGTTGAAAAGAGAAAAAAATTAAAAAAAAATAAAAAAATAAAAAAATGAAGCACTGTAACTATCGGTTGGTTCCCGCAGCGTTGAAGGTAATTACTGGTTAGTGTTGAAGGAGGTAACCAGTCATTGAGATAGGTCAAACCCTCAGATGGATTTCATAGACCCAATTGTGATGTATGCTTTTCGGATAAATATCCTCTAAAGTTCATACTAAAATAGTGATTTTTTGATTTTTATAAAAGTAGGTCATCTTTTTGTTTATCTTTATTCTCATTGACAAATATGATGGGTCATGTTCAAATGAACTTTAGAGGATCTCTATCCATGCTTTTCGAATACTAAGTGACCCATAGGCCCAACACACTCAAAAATATAGCTCATATATCTCTAAATTGTAACTATTAATATCATACTTTGTTTTCACGATTTAAACAATAGGATTATTATCTATGTTTAAGAGTTGTTTTAGTAATTAAAGCCTAGACATTATACATCACTACAAGATTTTAAATAGGCTTTACTTTTAAAAGTAAGGATCAAATGAGAAATAAAATTAAAATGAGAAAGGCGAGAAGAAACCTCAACCGCATATTTCAGATGTATCTACAAATATAGATGCATCTCCCTTTAAATTTCTCACACTCATTTAAAATATGTGGCTCTAACTATTTCTCATTCTTCTCATTTCAAATTTTTTTCTCACTAGATCTCTTCCATTACTTTTAATCCTATTAACATCAAAACCAAATAAACTTTACCTAAAATATGTGAATCCAACTAACCAATTTTGTCTTGAATAGCCCAAATTTCACAACGTAAATCAACTTTAATAACTCGGATCCAAAAAACAAACCGACACGCCTAATTTAAATAGTTAAAAAACCGACCCGAAAAAACCTAACCCAAACCCTGATTTTGTTAATAGCTCTACTAAAAATCGTGCATACATTATCCAAAATAGCACTTATTATTTACTTTTATGTCAACAAGCGCGCAAAGATTAATGTTTGTGAATTTCTGGATCCTCCACTGTTTGAAGAGATATATATTCTCCAAAATAGCACTTATTATTTACTTTTATGTCAACAAGCGCGCAAAAATTAATGTTTGTTTATTTTCAGACATAAAAGCAAAAATGACTTATTCTTACTATAGTTTTATAAAGTGTTAATAACCTTTTAAAGCACTATATTTGTCAGTAATGACAATTCTGCGTAGTGAACTAAAAAAATAACTCTTATAGACATTAATATTGACATTTTTGTCTTTTTTAAGTATTATAACCATTTTACCCTTTATGATTTTTTTTCGAAATACCTTTTTTTTCTAAAATTTTTTTGAATTTTTTTCAAATACTTTTTTCAAATTTTGTTCCAATTTATTTTTTCCGATTTTTTTCAAATTTTTTTTTGAATTTTTTGTGACATGCAATTTTTATTTTACTTTTTAGATTAAAAAGTTTCGAATTTTTTTTTCGATTTTTTTGAAATATTTTTCAAGGGTAAAATGGTCATAATATTTAAAGAAAGACAAAATGTCAACATTAATGCCTAAAGAGTTATTTTTTAGTTTACTACGCAGAATCGCCATTCTCGACAAGATATAGCTTTTAATAGGTTATTAGCCTTTTTATAAATACTACTAGATTGACACCAAGATAATGGCCATGATAAATATAGTTATATAATAAATATAGTAAATGAATTGCTAACCCAACTCTCCTCGCAATCCCTACCCGCTTAGTGAATTCATTTCAAAACACTCCAAATGTATATGTGTTTGTTTGGGTTTTTCCGTATCTTTCCCGTGACATCATTATTCCCGCATATAAAAAGACATTTACAATATCTTACCCGTCAAACACTCTCCCAAAAGTAAATGATTTTGATACATCAAGTTTGTATTGATTGAAATAAAGGTTAAAGTTATAAAATTTTGAATCAAAATAAAATAAACCTATTAAAAATGTAAAACAAAAACTCATAAAATATATCAAATGGATGTTGAATTAAAGAAAGACAAAATTTTAAAAATATGATGAAATTAGATGATAAACAAATTAAACGAATTAAAAGATATTTAAATTTAAAAATAAACGTGACATTAGTTAAGAAGTCGACACGTGTCACCCCATTATCGGAGCTCCTTATTTTAGTTTATAGAGCCTCTTCCCTTTGTTATTTTTAGTTGTAGGTTACATACGCCACCAACGACGGAGTTTTGTCTTAAATTTTTGTAAACGCATAACTTAAACGCTTTATATAATAGGTATAGATTTTCTATGTCCGATTATAATTTTATGATCTAAAGACTTCATATCCACTTTCTCTTTCTTAGACATAGTAGTATTACATAGTCACATACCATGTATAAAAAAACTTACATAACCATATCATAGACAAATGAATTTGTTTTCTCGAAGAGAAGGTAATTAAGAAAATGTTATGCAGACATGGTATTGAAGATCAGATATAAAACACAATTAAACGCAATTCTCGTCTACTCTATAAATAAAAATGAATCAATTGCATATATACTCACTAAAATTTGCATATTTGCATATATATAATCAAAAATGCTTAAGTTGCATTCAACATCATATATTAAAAACTTGTATTATAGGGAAATATGCAAATTTTTAAGTTTTAGCGGGTATATATACAATTCCCAAAATAAAAATTGGGGGCAAAAGCGTCATTACACATCTACCATCGTCACATTTCATGCTACTCTCATAACACCAACAACAAACAAACACTACATACTACGTCCTCCTTCATTTCATCTCCCTTCACACTCACTCCGATCTAATAAATTCCTTAAATCAACCAAAACGACGTCGAATTACAAACATATTCCATCGTCATCTCGTCTCGATCACAGGTTAATTAATCATTTAATCTCTGTACCTCACTCATTTTTCGGTTTATTTCGTCTACTAATTCGATCGATACACGTCATGATTTTACGAATACAACGTTTTATCGGATCACATTATCATTAGATTTATTTTTATCGGTAGGTGGTAATGAGAACTGGTCGTAAAATGTATCGTTTAGCTTAATGTTTGGAATTGCTTATCGAATTATATGGTTATTTCGTTGATCGGGTTATGCGTATGATTGAATTTATTTGAAAAGTTGTTTATTACATATTCAGTTCTTACGAAATTAGATTTATTTGTAGGATTATGCTTAGGAGTTACATAAATGATTCTCGCTATTCATTGTGCGAGTTGTTTTTTGCTATCGATGGCTGACAATAATGAGAACAGAAAACTAGTAATTATTGTGTTGATCAGGTTATAAAATTTTACTAGCTAGTTATCTGAGTGAAATGTGTTAATTGAGATATAACTGGTTTATTACAAATTATTAAGTTATTATGAAATTATATAGGGTTATATATGCTTAGGATAGATGATTCTCAGTATTCATTGCGTGAAATACTGGTAAGTTATTAATTTGGTGAAGGATTAGCTAAATTATGTCAATGTAAGAAAGGGGCATGAAAATAGTGAATTAGTTGATGTTAATGTTAAATTCAGGATATAAATTGTTGGTTTTTTGGATACCTTATCGTACGTCTTAATAGTACTTTTTGACATTTTGGAATGGCCTAGAGGGGAAAGGCGTAAAAACTAATGTTTTCACATGTTCGAGTACTTGTCTCAGTGTTAGCCGATATAATTTTGCTAGGTTAGAAGTGTGAGTTTATAAGTTTGGAAGAGTTGTAATAGAGACATAGACGCATTAAGACAGTTTAAGATTGGGAGCTCTAAAATGATGAAAAGTTGTTTATGATTAGATTTGGGTTGAAAAGTGTCGATTCGTTGGGCATGTTATCGTCTTACTAGTAATTTTTGGCACATAGGAGTGGCCTAAAGGGAGTAGGGGATTGCTCACATGTTTTGAATAATCAGTCTCCGTGTTAGTAGAAATGGGTGATGCTGTTGCACTAAACGACCCATTTCCAACACTGCTGGTGACATATATTATGTTATCGTCTTACCAGTATTTATTGACATTTAGGAATGGCCTAGTGGGAAAAAGGCATACAAAATTATGTTTTGCGCATGTTTCAAGTACTTGGTGTCTGTGTTAGTCTAAGTGATTAGTGATTGGCTCATTGGCATATATTATTTGCTTGAGCTACAAGTCGGGGTTTAAATTGTTTTAAAATAGAATATTTCAGTTTCGGGAGAGTACTGGCTTTCTAGGTGGTCTAAGATCAGCCATAATCTGGTTAAACAGTCAATTATGCATAGTTCATATTACGCTTTACGATTATTTTTTTCACTAGTTGAGTAGATTATTTTATGGTTTTACCTTTTTAATGGGTGACCAGCTGCAACAGATGTACTGAAAAAGGGCTATTTAAGATTAAGTTTGCAGACTTTTGCATACTGAATGCAGAGAGCAGCAAAAAGTAGTTTATTATAAAGATAACTGAGGTACACTGGCTTCGGTAGTTATCATAAAGTTTTCTGTTACAACAAGTGTTCTTTCTTTGGTGTTAGATTTCAAGGTTTAGGCATCACGTGTTATTGACACTGCATTTCTTGTTATTTTAGTAGATTAAGTTACAAAAGAGTTAAATGGTATCTGGTTTTCAGATGAAAGATACTCAAGATGATAGCAAGGGTGATACAGTATCAAGAACCTCATCTTTCAGCTCTAAATCACTTGTTCTAGACATAGATAAATTCAAGGTACAGCTTCATGTTCTGCATAATTGTGATTGTGTGTTGCACAGTTTATTCTGCTAAATGACGTTTGCTGTCATGTTTTATATTTATGAAGGGGGACTTCTCTTTCGATGGGTTATTTGCAAACCTAGTAAACGGGTTGTTGCCATCTTTCGTGGAAGAAGATGCTGATTCCATGGAAGGCCCGATAAATATTAGTACGGCAAAAGGGCTATCAAGTCCCTTATTTCCTGAAGTAGAGTCTTTGTTGTTAATTTTTAAGGATTCTTGTACACAACTAGTTGATCTTCGGAAACAGGTAGATACTGGATTATAGTTTTCACACATCTATTATGTTTTGTTATGTTTTTCTTCTGATTTCACGGATTAATTGCTTAGAATGACAAAACAGTATACATGGTTTACTGGTTACTGTAATGTACTATGAAAGTTATCTGTAGTCATATTATCATAACCTACTTGCGATATGTTACTAATAATAGCAATATATTACACTATTTTTTAACCAATATTAGCAACGTGTTTTCAGCTAATGTTGCACTTGGGCTATATTTATTGAAATCTTCATAGTACGTTACTATAATCTGTAAAACAGATAAAGTATCTTGTTTTGTAAGTAATGAACCCATTATGCACTGGATAAGTTTATGGTTTTCACCTGTTGCACGCTTGATAAAGATTGATGGGAGGCTACAAAGCTTAAAAGGATGTCGTTGCTCAAGATTCTAAACATAGGAAGACACTTGGGAGGTAATTTATTCATCTTATTTTCTTGAAATTAGCATTCTGCTGAATTGTACATGTTCACATATTATTAGCCCTCTGTTGAATTGTAATTAAAGTGTTACTAAAAGGTTTTTGTAAAAAACACCTTTATAAAACGTATCCATACACGCTAAATATCACAGTAGATCTGTCAACTCTCTATTGTATGTATAGGATTCAGCTACAATACTAAGGTTTAGTGATACAATCGCTGCATCTCTAGAAGTTCTGAATATTCAATCATCATTTGCAGTTATTGTCTGATATGATTTATAGTATCTCTGTTATATACACGTTAAATGTTTTGGAACATCATACTTAGGGCTTTTAGGTGTTTGTTTGCTTATATGGGCTTACGAGCTCATTTGATTTTGGCTTATTACATAAGCCTCAATTTCCTAGCTTATTTTGACATGTATGGGCTTATATAAATTTATTATGATATAATAAGCTTATATAGACCCAAAATTCACAAAATAAGCCAAAAAATTGAGGCTTATGCAATAAAAGCCGAAACCAAATAAGCTCATAAGCCAACATATAAGCTTAAACAAACCCCCTAAATGCAATTTGATCTTACTTGGGCATTGAGTTCCATATTCCTCTAAGGTCTTGATCTTATCTCAACTTTTCAGCTAGAAAAGGCGTAGATGGAATATTTAATAGTTTTAGCAGATTGGATTCACGATTTCAGCGTTGGACAGACAGCTGCTAAGATTGGGGATCATTTGCAGGTGAAATTTTACTGTTACGTAATAAATGCTTCTGAAAATTTTGAATGTATTCTTATTGTTTAGTTGCCAAATTTTATTTTGATTTATGTTCTTGAATACCAGAGTGCAGATTCACAGCGAGAGACTGCAAACCAGACTATGGAGCTCATAAAGGTATTTTAATTTGATGCAGTTGACAATGATTATCTGTTCCCTACCAAGTTATAATTTAATATGGTTGTTTTGGTCCTTCAGTACCTGATGGAATTCAACAGTAGTCCGGGCGATCTGATACAACTTTCCTCACTATTTTCTGATGACAAGCGTGTGGCTGAGGCTGCCTCTATTGCACAGAAATTGCGTATGATAACTTCTCCTTACAAATGTCCCACAATATTTCCTCAAGTATGTTTCAAAAATGTCGTAACTAGTAAAGTCTTTGGGAAATGAAATGTTTTTGCCTTTATCCTTGACTTTAGGTTCACTTGCGGAGGAAGATATTGGGAGGCACAGTGCGGCCATGCAATCTGTTCCTGGGAATGCAGCTGGTAAAGGACTAGAGGTTGCAGTTACCAACCTACAAGAATACTGTAATGGTACGTTGTTAAGTTTTAATATGCCAAATTAATCTCTTCACCGGTAACTGTGTCTCTCTGCTGAAGAAGTAAATATAACCTTCTATTGCCAAAAGAGATAATGTGTATCCTTAACAAATACTAATTAAATATGGTCTCTGACTATCTGCTTATGAATTGGTACTCGACTTGTGGGCTTGATGCTAACTTCCATACCCTTCCATCCACTTATAAGTGTTATTTTTTGGCACCATATATAAGACAGGAAAATTTGTTGAGCGTTGAGAACATATGTTTTCATCCAGATAAACCCCTGCTGTTCAACGATAAGTTAATTCAAGTTTCAACTTCCACTACACTTAAGAATGTTCTGACTGGTTTTATACTGCAATCCACTTAAATGGAATAACAAATAATGATATCTTTTTTAACTGTCCTGCAAATGAATATGCACCTTATTTTAATATAGGGGAAGTAGTTACTGTAACTACTTTTCTAGTTGAATTGCTAACCGGTGAAGTTTGTCTGTGGCAAATCTTTATGCAGAATTGGAGAACAAGTTATTGACTCGATTTGATAACGCTTCTCAGAGAAGAGAGTTGTCTAATATGGCAGAGTGTGCAAAAATCCTTTCACAGGTCCTCATCTGCACTTTATTCGTGGAAATTGCATGAACTTTTACTTGATTAGAATGTTACATTCAAAATTCATAGGATTCATCATAAAGTTCACCAACTGAATTATTAAGGGAATTTAGGTTATAATAACAACAACAGATTGACTTATGGCTAACCATATGATGTGTGCAGTTTAACAGAGGTACGAGTGCCATGCAACATTATGTGGGTTTACGACCGATGTTTGATGTAGAGATCATGAATGAAGACTCTAAGTCGGTTCTTGGAGAACAGGATTCCACACCTAATCCCGTCGATGTCAATGTTGCGCTATCTGAACGGTACAAACAGATTACAGGCAAGAAAGTTTTTTATGTGTTAAATGCGATTTCAAAGAAAGTGAGGTGTTCGAGTTCTGTATATAAAAATTATATGCTTAATGAATTACAGATACTGTTCGAAAGGAATCAGCAACCATCAGGGCTGTATTCCCTTATCCAAATGATGTCATGTCAATATTAGTTCAGGTATGCTACATAGAAAACAGTGTAAATGTATTTTACATTAAACATATTCTTGTAACTCATGTCATTGTTATCACAGAGAGTAATGGAGGATCGAATTCCAAGTCTTTTAGAGAAGCTATTAGTAAAACCATCTCTATTGCATCCACCTCCTACAAAACAAGGTGGCTTATTGCTAGTGAGTACAGAGACAGGTTGCATTTGCTCATTTAGTATGGATGAATGATTATGCCTAATATTTGCTTCTCTATCTGTTTTCGATTCAGTATCTCAGAATGCTTGCAGTGGGATATGAAAGAACACAGGAACTAGCAAAAGATCTCCGAAGTGTGGGATGTGGTGACCTGGATGTTGAAGGTACAACGTAACTTTAAACACACTCCTACCTCTTTTATAGATGAATTTATGACTTAAAGCGTGACATAGGCTGCATGTACAATGCCAAATTAAAGGATGTAGAATATCCTATTATATATAACGGGTTTTTCTTAAAACCGCCAACATAATTTTTCATTTGTCCCATTTTAGTCATTGTACTATGTTATGTTATTATGGACTTCTGAGTCATTAAAAGAATGTTTCATGTCTGATTAGGGTCATTTCATAACCCGTAATGTTAGTATTTTCATTCAAGTTTTCAGAATATTTATAAATATAATATTTTGAAACATAATTTTTGAACGTTAGTATAAAATTCATCATTTGATGACTTGGATGTACCAAAAAAGAACAATGCTGAGACAAATGAAGAAGTATGTTGGTATTTATAGCAAAAAAAGCCTATATACTAACCTTCATCGACTTTCGGGTCATGTGGGATATGTAAATGCTGGATCGAACTCAATGGTCAGGATATCTCTCTGTACAGGTCTAACAGAGGCTTTGTTTCTTGAGCACAAAGATTACTACGTTGAGTTTGAGCGTGCCTCTATGAGACAACTATACAAAGCTAAGGTATAGCAACAATTCTTTTTATCTGTCTGTATGAGTCGTTATCTGTCTCTCTTCGCAAGTACATCATGGATTATGCCATGCAGATGGAGGAACTGCTTGCTGAGGGCCACCTACCATCTAAAGGTGCTCCAATATCATCTACCCACCAAAATCTATCCGCTTCAGTGGTAACAGATTTTGTTAGTTGGAATGAAGAAGCAATATCAAGATGCAAACTGTTTTCACCTCAGGCAAGTTATAAATTGTTACAAGTTAGTAGTTTTTTATATGTCTTGGTTTTAAATTTCAGGTGGTAAATGTTTGTAGTCTATAGATTGAGTGCATCAGTTTGCAGTTGAAAGTCTATGGATACATTATGTGAGATGTCTTAAAATACAATAATTGACTAGAAATGAAACAGGAATGCACACAATTGCTAATAAGTTCAAGATTATGAAAAATTAATAGCTAAAATTTGCTTAAGCTGTACATGTGTAACAAAGTTTAAACTTAAAAGGATACCTTGTGTCGTTTATGCATACATGTTTAGAGGTTTCAATGTAATGAGTTAGTATAAGCTGTTCAGATATATTTTGTATCAAGATGTTTCTAACTATTTTGCTTGTTTGCGTTTCCTGTATAAACTTTATACAGCCTGCTAATCTTGCAGCCAATGCCAAAGCAGTGTTTGCTTGCCTTCTTGACCAAGTAAGTGGTAAATATATAAATCTCATAATTCTTTTATGCACATCATTATGTGGTAGTTTATCATTGTCTTGGTTCCTATTTTTTCATACCGCAGGTCAAGCAGTACACAACAGAAGGGCTCGGAAGATCTAGAGAAGGCCTCAAGGAAGCCGCTTCTCATAGGGAAAGGTTTTTGCTTGGTCGAAAAGTTGGCGCTGCTGCAGCTTCCGCTGTAATTCTTTTTGATCTATGCCTTGAGATTATTATTTTTTATTTATTGTTTTTATATTTTTATATACATATATATTTTCGGAAAACATCCATGCCTTAATATCATGTCTATAATAATTTCATAGTCATGACAAACCCCATTCTCCATGTAGGCAGAAGCTGCAGCCGCTGCAGGTGAAATCCATTTTAGATCTTTTATGGTTGCTTTACAAGCTTGTGGAAGCAGTGTAGCTATAATTCAACAAGTATGTTGAGTTGCATCGAGTTGCATTTTCTTTTTTAATTTATATGACAATTCATATGTTTTGACCTTAAAAGGAGACTCGATTGTGCTTTTTTCATGTCAGTACTTTGCTAACTCTATTTCAAGGCTTCTGTTACCTGTGGATGGTGCACACGCTGCGACTTGTGAGGAAATGGCAGCAGCTATGTCTAGTGCTGAGAGTTCTGCATGTCAAGGACTCCACCAGTGCATTGAGATTGTTATTTCTGAGGTCAGTATTATAACTTTGAGCTCTATAAATTTACTTAATTGTGCCAAAGAATTGTGTCTGTTACCATATTTGTATAAATGTCTTTCAGAATGTGATCTTCAGTCGTGACTTCTAACTGCAACCATGTTGACTATCTCTTATTCTGCAGGCGGAGCGGTTGCTTACAGCTGAGCAAAAGGCAACCGACTATAGGTCCGTAGACGATAGTCTCATGGCAGATCATCGACCTACAACTGCGTGTACAAGGTTTTATTTGATAGTTTACCACATCCTTTCTTTTTTTCCCTTTTCTATTTTCATTCTCATTCTCATTGATGTACATTATGTTTTTTTTTCTAGAGTGGTAGCGTATCTCTCACGTGTCCTTGAGTCAGCATACACTGCAGTGGAGGGTCTTAACAAACAATCTTTCCTAACTGAATTGGTATGACTAGGGTTGCTTCTGTGTATTTTCTCTTAAAACCCTGTCCAATTGATGCATGTTTCATACAGTCATATTATTATGTGTGGTGTAATTTTTTCATGACTTACTGCATGAGAGGCATTGCTGAACTATATATATCTACATTGATTATATGATTTCACCTGTCTTGACTCTCTAATTGATGGACACACAGTAATTCTTGAATGTTTTTAGCTCCAATACACTTGAAAATTTTAAATTAGTTGTATTGTATTAATCTTTTATACTATGTGAGTGTATACGGTTCCCGTGTTCCCTTTTCTGACCGTTCTTTAGGTTTGCTGACTTTCATACAGTAAATTGGTTTTCAAGCACCTGGGCTCAAACATCATCTATAATTATCAACCCCATTCATGTCTGTTTAGCAGAGAAACCCCACTAGATATTGACATAATTCAACATCATTTTAATTTTGATGTTACACTTCCTAGTGACAGTGTTAATGAATATGTACTGTAGATGGGCTGCGCAGAGGTTGACTACGGTGTAGGGACAGTTTATTGTGAAACTACTTGATATCTTATCAATATTTTAACCATAATATCTCTCCATGGTTTGATTCATGATGGATGAGTAGATGGGTTACAGATTTCATTTATAATAGTGCTTAATCTCCAGGAATTCCTAAGAATATCTAAAAATAATCAACTGTTTCTTGCTATATGCTTTGTTATTCTGTTTGGTTACCAAATTTTTTAGGTCATGCTATTTTCAATTGTTTGACTGATGACTCAATTACTTTGTGGATATAGGGAAACCGGTTGCACAAAGCACTGACTACTCATTGGTTAAAGTTCTCTTTTAATGCCAGGTAACATCACAGTTTTTTTTTCTGAACAGCCGCTTTTTATCACATAAATATGCATTTTATTAAAAAGAATTCACCTAAATTATACCTTTATAGATGTGCAAATATTTAAGGATATAGTTTTATAAAGAAAGGTAAATATGCTCTAATAAATGATAACAAACAAAGGGAATGCATTTTGCCTACACTTTTGAAGAAAATAAAAGTATATCCGCTGTTTGCTGTATCCTATATAAATAAAAAATTAGCATGTTCGACTTCAAATCATATTGTGGTTTGTTATCTTGGTTGGATCATATCAGTATATTCTTGGTTCCTTTTCAAGTGGGATTATGATCCATTCAGTTCTTTATGTCTCGCTTAACAATCGCTCAAAATTTCATAACTTTAACCATCTTAATTGATGCTTGTTTACTTCTTATTTAATTCGTATAAGTAGTTTACTTCCAGTCAAACAAAGGTCCAAATCATATATGCTCCTTCTCTATTTATTTATGCAGTGGAGGATTAAAGCTTAAACGTGATATCACCGAGTATGGAGATTTTCTACGGAACTTCAATACTCCTACAGTTGACGAGAAATTTGAATCATTAAGCATGTAAGTTGCAGTTTCTTGTGTTTCTGTACGGAGGTTCTGCCGCTCAGGTTACTAAGATATTTATTAAATTTGCAGCATGGCGAATATCTTTATTGTTGCCCCTGAAAGCTTGTCAAGTCTGATTGAGGGCACACCAAGCATAAAAAAAGAGGCCCAAAGGTAAATAATTTCTTTTTTAGAAAAATAATACATACCCATTTCATATTGTGTATCCTATTTATGTTTCTGTATGGCATAAGAAGATATAATGAAAGAAAATGGTTCAAACAAATACAGTAGTAAATATGCTGCAATTACGTGAAAACAAAGTGGTAGTTTTAGAAGTAAGAACTGGTAGAAGTGAATCATGGTAGGTTTTGTTCAATTGTGATTTTGTTTTGGATTCTAGGTTCGCTCAGCTTAGAGATGACTACAGAAGTGCAAAGCTCGCATCCAAGCTGCATTCCGTTTGGACTTAACCCAAAAGTATGCCTTATGAAACCAAACCTCAAACCTCATTTATCAATTTTATGTCAATTCTTCCAAAATTCAAAATCATGCCAGTGGATGAGTTTCATACAAGCACTACATATTGGGAAAGAGAAGGTACATCGTCGTATTTCATCTCCTGTCCCTTTTTCCTATTCGTTTTTAAGTTTAAATTTCACATGATCAGAAGTAAATTAGAAATCAATTGGTTGCAGGGTATTTATGGAAGCTTTGCACCAGAATTGGTCTTTGTTTAGAGCATTTTGCAGCATAAAATGGTATCTTTGGTACACTTTTTTTCCTCCTAGAATGTGCTCTTGGAGAGTTTTGTTTACCGCTTATGCTTGAGGTTTTTCCCGCTTCTAATTTTCGATATTATAATTAACTGAATATAAATTTACTACAGAAATTAGTATTCATGACAAAATGTGTGTATTGAGGGATTGGATTGACCCAGTTGACACGATGACACATATTTTGTCCAATTGTTATACTCGATAAACAATTAACATGTTTTCAATCTTCTTTAAAGTTGAGAGTTGAAACACCACCTTGTGTTACTTTGACCTGAATAGGAAGTCAACCATTGGCTTTGGAAACAAAAAATAAGTATATGTCTTAAATGCAGTTAATTAGATACCTTCACAACAACGAATGTTCTTAATACAAGAGGAACTAAACTATATTGTAGGAAAAAAATAATATTCACTAAACATGTACACTTTCAAAGTTTAGTATCCTATCTTCTGAACGGCTTGTTACTAGACTTCATTTGTTGACTTTCTGGAGGAAGAGAGTTGACTTCCCACGACTGCAAAATCTGTATGCTTCTTTTTTTCTCTAACTTTTTGGCTTCTCGTAATTTCCCTCTTGCTGCCTCAAGCTTTTCTTCCATAGTTGCGTTTGAATTTATTAGTCTCACCCTTTGTTCAACTCGACCCTTTGGAATGCTAGCTTTTTCTGAATTGATTTTTATATTCTTTATTTCCATATCGAAACTTGTTGGCTTCTTTAACATGTCATTGCGCATAACTGGTTCAGTTTCTCTACTTCTCTTTTCCATAACTACTTTACCAGTCAAAACCTCATCAAATCCAGTATCTTTATTTCCAGTTTTCAGTCCTGGACCATCTAAAACATTATTTTTTGTTGATCTATCTTGCACTCTGATCACCTTAATTCGTACTTTCAGTGATTTTCTCGTTTCTCTTACGGTTTGATTCTCAGTCGGTAAAATTACATCGTTCTTCTTTAATTCACCACCCTGTTCCTTTTCTTGATGCAAAGCAGGCATCTTTTCATAAGAATCCACCCATCTGTCAAACATAGCCCTACGCATCCAAGAACCGATAATCATCTCTGCAATCTGCTTAACTTCTTTCGACGCATGATCTTGAAGACGACTAACAGTATTCCCAATCCCTGCTGCATCCACTACTTTAAAGGACAAACCCATCTTGTGCAGCTTCTTTAAAGACTCATATACTACAGTTACCGACCCATGTTTTCAAGAATCGCTTTAATCCTTAACACTTCACCAACTCTTCTTTTTCCTCTTTGTTGAACTCACACCAGTAGAGACATGAGCAATCTCGTCTCTCCCACGTAGAAACTCGTTTGGATTCTCTGTTGCAGCAACTTCAATTACTTTTCCAATGACATCGAATATATCCACATTCTTGTTCTTCAAACGCTCCCCCCACTCATCCATCATTGATTTCAATTTCAACTCTTCCATTACTGATTATTATTATTATTGTTTCGTTTATTGCGAAAAGAGATCGACAACAAACCCTAGATTCAATATCTGATGATGTAATTTGGATGAAGAAGAAAAGTGTGCGTGTGAATTAAGGAATGTGTGTAGTTATTAAATAAGGTGAATTATTTTAGGTTTTGTTACCTAATTAATTAGCGTTGATACAACGGTTAGATTTTTTATGACACGGTTTGATTTCATTGCCGCGTTTTTTTCCCGCATTTTTTCCGGTCCATATCTATAGTCAAGCTCAAAGTAAATCTTTAATCAAAAATGTAATTATTATTATTAAGAAAGTTATAAATAGCGTGAGACTGCATGATTAAGCCTCATTTATCGGCTAAGACGAAATTTTTGCGTTTTTAAGGTGTGACATAAGACGGCACAAAATATGAGAATAATATATTGAAACTAATTACAAAAGTGGACAATATTGTAGTCATTTTACAAAAGTGAACCAAAATTCTATGTCTTACGAAAATGAATCAATGCGTGACACAATCATACTTTTTGGAGAATCTGACCCAATAAACCCAAAAATATCTTATTACTTTTTTCACTGAAAATATAAATAACTCATATGTAACATTTCTCCCAACAACCAAATGGCGGAGCTGAAAATTTTAAAGTGAGATAAACAAATTTTTTTCGGGATATACATTAAATGGGAGGCCGAAATAAATTTTTTCCGAAATACACATGAAATCGCTGAAAATACACTAACGGCTTGAGCTATGGGGTCGGGACCTTTCCCGCCCCTTAATACCTCCGCCTTGCCAACAACCCTTCCTTCTCCACCTTCTAGATCTAAACAACCACTTCATCTTCAATCACTAATTTCAATATCTCTTTTCACCATCATCTTCAATCTTCATTTCTATGGTTAAAATGTCACCCGTAAGAAATAAGCGTGAACAACACACAAATGGGTTTGGTCGCGTTTTTGTCAAATGGGTTATGCTTTTTTGTCAAGTGGCCGCCTTTTTTGTCAAATTTGAGTCTTAGTCGCGTTTTGGGTCGTTTTGAGTCTTAGTCGCTTTTGGGTCTTTAAATAATATGTGTCGATGCTACTTTAAAAATTGGGGTCGAGTTTGTAAACTTGGGTCGTTTTGAACAAGTGTAGGGTTGAAATTCTTTCCTCAAATGGGTGAAATTCTTTCCTCAAATGAATCTAACAAGCGAGAATCAAAAGTTCACTTTCGTAAAAACTTATGCGACGGTTGGTTTGGTAAATAGTGATGGTAATGGGTCGTTTAAGAAATTTTCTAATATATTTATATCATATTTCATATATATCGAGTTACTAAAAAACGTTGTACATAATGAGTAAGGTTAATGTAATATTCTTCATTTTTGAAACAAAAATTTATTGTGGTTGAATAAAAACTCGCCACGCCTCACGCCTTAGCTGCTTTTCACGCCTCATCTCGCGCTATGTCTAGAGTCGACGCCTTAGTCTATTTCGTAACGTGAAGGTCACGCCTCACGCCTTAACGCCGTCATGGCGCACTTTTTAATAACATGATTATAACCAATTTAACATCTAGATTATTTTATTTTATAAATTTTTTAATAATATAACTTACTCCTTTCGTCACATTTTAAATGTCCACCTTACTATTTTAATTTACCTCAAAATATATTTTCACTTACAATATATTAAAAGTTATAATTTAACAATTTACGTGCTTTGCTCTCAAATACTTTCCATATCAAACAATTTGCTTTAATTGATACATTTACTACATGGGTAAAATCCATAATTTGTTAACTTAAATTTACATTTATTAAACATATCATAATTTGAGGGAAACTTGTTTGTGCACACTTAAATTGAGAGCGAATGAGTACTAAAATAGGAGTTTGGTTGAACAGAGATTAAAAAAAAACAAGGTCAAATAGAATAATTTTAGCTATTTAATTTTTTGGATTTGTTAACCATAACTCAATGGGCTTTGAATAAGCATCATCATCTATGTAAAATTAGTATTTAATAAACTAATTATTTCTTTATTTATACATATTTAACAACGATAATCATAAAAATTGTTGTTAAACATAGAATGTTTGGTATTAATTAATTAATGATTTTTTAGTTATGGTAGCTTTAAGCACAACCCAGTGGGTTGTGGTTAACAAACCCCTTATTTTTTCGATTAAACAAGTTTGAAAGAATAATATTTTTGGTTTTTTATATTTTATTAGAAAGCAATTAAAATCTCGAGTTTTTGAGGAGGTGGTTTTAACTAATTAAACTACTATTAAACTAAATGCAATAAAAGTAAATTAAGGAACTAATTCTATGGGATTTTACTACTCTTTGATTCAGCCGGGAAATAGATTCTTTCACGGGATTTTACTAAATCAATGAAAACCATAAACGATCACTAAGAAATGACAAGTCTCAAAAGACAAAGCGCACAACCGACAAACCGCTTGATTCAAATCGCACACTTGACAAATCGTCACAAATCGCTTTCAACACAAATCGCTTCATCGTAATATCGCTATGTCAAACGCTTAAGTGTCAAACCGCTTAAAGTGACAAACCGCTTAACACACAAACCGCTTAACACACAAACCGCTTAACACACAAATCGCTTAAAGTGACAAACCGCTTAACACACAAACCGCAGGGAGCACAAGTACGTCTACTACTTCCACTACTTTGTCCTTTCTTGTCTCTTTGTCTCAACACACAAACCGATAGATGACAAACCGCTTCCACAAACCGGACAAACCGCTTAAATGAGATCAAACCGCTCCGTAAACTAAATCCAATAGACAAACCGCATAAAATATTGATCAAACCGCTCAAAGAAATGCACTACGAGGACAAACTGCTTCCTAGCAAAACTTTAAAAACTAAACTTTTTCAATCAAAAACACAAAAACCAAGATGATTGAAGCCTTTCAATTCAAAACCTAAACACTTATGATGATTTTAAACACAAAAGTACTATCAAAATTCAAACTTTAACACTAAAAATGATCCAAATGATGAAAACTACTCAAAACTCATTCAAACTCAAAAACCTATGAAAACCACTAGAAATCTAACAACATGAAAGATAGATGATCAAACCATGGCTCTTGATACCAATTGTCACATATTGGTTTTCACGAACACATAAACATATAATAATATGGGTCGAATGAAATGAGACTTAGAGAGAGAAAGTGGGAGAGAGTTTGGAACTTTAGTGAGACAAAAAAAAATGTATTATGAAAGCTCCAACCCTTTGCCTTGCTAGGCAAAGGGTATTTATAGTTAGTTACATGGGACGCCTCCTACGGGCCGTGGATCGTGCATACAGTGGGTAAAGACCCATCCGCCCTCCACGGTGTTACATAACAAACTACTAACTATCACTAAATGACTACGACTACGAGCATTCGATGATTACATATACTTGAGGTGACCGACTCTTTAACTCATGGATTTTCTAAATCCTAACATATCTATCATCATCCAACACACACTTTAAATAAATTGACATAAGTCGATCTAAATAGATTAAAACAAAGTTTTAATCAAGAAACTATTTAACCCCCTTCTAGTTTTCCACAATTATGTTATGGTATTTTGCAAAGATGCTTATGTTTTCTTCCAAGAAGAGATGTCCCGCCACGCTTCTTGATTCTTTTAAAATGGGTTGTTTTTTTTGTAATATCGCTTGTTTTATACATTTACAACTTCACGCTCCAAGTTTTTAGATTTAGGTGCTCTTAGAACTTAAAGCAATGATTTATTTTAGCAACCGCTCTTTCACTAACCAAGTGATTACTCAACTTGAGGTGTGGAACGATAAGGAACCGTCAAGTACAAGAACAACATGTATGTGTTGCCTAGAGTCTTGACAAGAAGGTCACCGCACTTCATCTTGGAAGGCTTGAGGCAAGCTCAATAAAGACCGGTCGACTACCTCAAGATTCCTATTACGCTACTAATCGAAAAGAATATCTCGCTTTTGACAAGGCTTTGAAGAACCTATGTGATTGCTTTATTTATAAAATACAAGTTTCATTATGTATCCAGAATTCTTTTTGACTTTTGTCGGGTTTTGTTGGATTAATGGTTTTACGCCATTACTTGAATAAGGGTATTTAAAAAAAACAAAATTATTTACACTAATACTTAGCATCTGTCAATAACAATTTGATGATAATTTAACTGGTGGCCCAAAGTTAAATTGAAATGTTTGATATCTTAGTTGTTATGATCAAAGAAACATTACCATTTGAATTACGGATCGCGTCGAGATTAAAAAATACAACCTAAAAACTATGGCATAACGCGTGTGACTTTTTGAAACAAAAATATAATGCTATGATTGGAAGATATACCGACACAACCCAACCACACTCGCGGATGATTAGCTCACCACGATAATGAAGAAGTTGAGGAATCAGTTCGGTGAAAATAAATCCAGAAACACAAAAAAGGTACCAATTATTTTATACAAAAATCACCTTCATTGGTTTAGGTTTAACAATTATTACATATCATGCATGTTTAAAAAATGAATTTTAAAATCAGGGGTTTCTCATAATTTAAGGGTTTTGTTAATTTCATTTTTGATTTTTTTAATGCTTTTTATGATTTTTAGGGTTTTTTTTTTGTTTTAACTCTGTATTGCTAACTTGTTTTGGCCAACAAGGTTTCAAGAAACTGATGTCAATCACTTTGTCGCAATGCGCGAGCTGCCCCACTCGTTTCATTCGAACAAATGTATTTAATAAATTTAAGTTTATTTTTCAGGTAGTAAAACAACTTTTTTTGAAGCGTATAAATTAAAATAAACTCGAATTTTACATAAAAACTAGACTAAAATACACCGTTGGTCCCTAAACTTGTCACTGCGCTTTGCGATGGGACAAACCTGGGCATTATCATCGCCAGAGGTTCAAAACATGGGCTTTATATGCCAAACTCGTCCCTTGACCAATAACGCCGATGTCAACGTCCCGTTATACTCCAGAAAACCCCGTTATCCTGTTACTGTTGAGGGTAGAAAAGTCTTTTTACTTGATGTACTATATAAGATGTCTTGTCCAATTTTCCGCCATTATGTAGAATATAACAAAGCTGTGTACTCATTGCTCATCCCCAAACTTGTTTTGGAAGCCTACCCAAAAAACCCTAATGCAATGTCAATCATCAAATCAAATAATCTAAGTAAGAAAATAACAAACACCAACCTTAGATTTACTCTATGGCGAATAAGAGAATATCCTTTCTTTGATGACCATGAAATTGAGGAAAAAGTCGCAATCGGGAGATATTGTAAGTCTTTTTGGTTATAGTCTATTACAATCATATGTTAATACATGATCATTTAAGTTATTCCCTTTAGGTAACTTTAGCTTAACATTGTTTTGTATATTTTTATACAATGGTGAACATGATCCTTTAGCATGATGTTCCATTATGAAGGTACATTCAAATACTTTCCAGGTAGAATATATCAAGGAGGCAAGAAATGCCTTGTTGATCATGTGGAAATAAAAGAGGTATCCGTTGATGAAATGGATTCTCTCATGACCCAAATCGGTTATGAGATTGGACAAACCAATTATTTCTACTTTCTTAAGCCTGGTTGTACATTGGACGATGGTTTGTTTACTTTGCGTGAAGCTGCTAATGTTGAGTTTTTGAAAGATGTTGTCATAGAGCATAAGTTGATAGATGTCTATGTGGAAATAGGGAAGACAAGATTAGAACTTTCTGAAATGTCCACACAATCAATTAAGACTATGTTTTAGGAGATGGATGAAGATAGGAGAAAAGTTGCTACCGCTGCTATTCAATCTTGTTGTAGACGATTGGTGTTAGATGATCTTGATAATGACCTGCCCTAGATCCTTTTATCCAACTTACACAAGCGCCTATGGACGTCAATGATATTGGTGAATCTAGCAATTTGCCAAACATTGAGCTCAGATTTTCCACCCTAGACACATCATTTTCTAGCCAACCTGTTCATAACAAAGGAGCGTGCTTTAGTACTTATTGATGAGGATGATGTTATTAAGGAGCCCGATAATCTTGAGGTTAACTGCTCGAGTGACTTAGGGAAGCACTTAGACAAAGTAGGAAGAGCACTAGTTGATGTCAATAAGCGGTTTGAGGAGCCCGATAATTTTGAGGTTAATCTGCTTCAATTGACTCAAGAGAAGCACTTAGATAAAGCGGGAAGAGCACTAGTTGATGTCAATAACGGGTTTGAGGAGCTCGATGTGGATGTAACTCTGTTTCAATTGACTCGTGATAACATGGAAGAGGATCACGTTATTGATGTTACTCGTTACAAGTGAGTGACACTAGTGACTTAGGCAATGCGATTGATGATTCAATTCGAGCAAATGAAGAGAATAATTGTCGAGAATGATGCACAACTTGCTATGGTCCAAGTAGGTCGAGTAATGAGTTAGGTGAAGCAGGAACAACCAAGAATATAAGTGATGACATGCGGTTGGAAAATGATTTACCGTGATGGTTGATGATGTCTTTTGCGGTGAGTATGTTTCTTTCCAACAGCAAACTTTGCAAATGGAGTCTATACCACATTCTTCTATTCAGTCGTCGAGTTTGCTACTTCAAGGAAGTCAAAACTAAACTAAGAGAGCATTCAATACAAACTAGGAGGAGTTGTTTTTTCCAAGAATGACAAAACGAGAATAAGGGTCGATGTAACTTTCGTGCCCAAGTGAAGGTTCCGACCGGATATAGTCCCATCAAGAAGTCCATTAAATGTAAGGGTATAAATGCCTTACTTTTGGCAAAAGGAACCTTTAGAAATACTCGCCCATGGCTATTGTTTGTCGGCAGAATGGTGAGAGATGTATCCGGTCGGTCGTAACATATAATGAGCAACACACTTGTTTGCAATCAAGGGCAATAAGAGCTTTTGACCTTCGCTATATCTCACAAAAAATAAAGACAAATTGAAACCAATCCACCGGTTCCTTTCAAGTCATGCATAATCAACTTACCAACCAATACGAGCTTCAAGTGTCCCCGCAGAAGTTTTAAGGGCCAAAATCTAGCAATAACAACCATCAAGGGTCAATTCAAGCTACAATTACCAAGTTGAGAGATTATGTTCAAAAGATACGTAAGACAAACCCTAATACAACAAGTTGTGATGAATGGGACGACCTCCGGATAAGGCTCTTCCAACTAGAGAATTCAAGAGAGTGTATGTTTGTTTAGGTGCATCAAGGAAGGATTTAAAGCGTATGGGAGATCGTTGTTGGGTGGGTGCTTTTCCAATTCATGGTCCTTTGAATGGTCAATCGATGATAACTGTGGAATGGATAGCAACAATGGTATATACCCTTTAGCTTATGCTTTTGTTGAATCAAGACATATGATCATGGACTTGGTTTCTTCATTGTTTATCCGATGATATATCACTTGAGCCAATCTCAATCATCATTTTTATTATCGACATAGAAAAGGTACTCCTTAACTGCTCATGAATTTAAGTCTCTGCTTTGAAACAGATAAGAAACATATTTGATTTTGTGCAGGATATAATTAGAGGTTTAGGAGAAGTTTTTCCGGATGCGAACACGATTACGTATTAGAAGCATTCATGAGAAATGAAACCGCAATGGAAAGGTAGGGCCTACAAAGAGCATCTCGTGGAAATGTGCAATGACCTCAAATGTTGTACGCTTCGAAGCTATGGCGATTTCAAGAAACTTAATCAACCAGCCCATGATTGGTTAAGTAAGATACCACCGATCCATTGGTCAAGGTCACATTTTTCATGTAAGTGATCTATCTATTTCGCTTAATTTGTATTTGTTAATGCAAGATAAACAGATTATAATTAATACATGTTTATTACTTGCTTATCTTTAGGAGAGCTACTTCGATGTGTTACTTAATAACATGTGTCAAGTGTTTCATGACAAAATAATTGAGGCTTAAACAAACCAATTATTACTGACTTTAGACTAAATCAGAATCTTGTATGAAGAGGATAATGCATGTTCTTTTGGTGATTGAGAAGAGTTGTTGGGAATAATCATTACCACAGATAGTTGTGGTTTACATCGCTTGAATTACACTAGCAAAGGAAACGATACCACCGCCGGTACATTATTACCATCGCTATTAGATAATGATCGGAGAATGTGTTTAGATAAGTATAGAATAGATTTCGTGTATATTCAATAATGTTAGCTTTATACTTATCTTGTAAAGGACTCCTTGTTGTATAAAAGGAGGTCCTAGGTCATTGTCTTAGGTACTTGTTTAATTACTTACGATACTCACAAAGCTTCAAGGTGTAACCCTAGTGATAATCAAGATCACTCGTATTATTCATTAATAATATTGGAGCTTAAGTTTTATGTTTAATCTGTGTTTACTTACAATACATCATATAATCCGCCTTCTAAGTATTACTAAGTAAATTATGCGTGCTTAATAATATCATACAAAATATCATTGACACAAGGTGTGTGTCCGGATCCATCAAGTGGTATCGAGCAAGGTTCCGATATTTTGTTTTAGAAGATCCAAGGAATAAACTTAACCTACTCACTCAATTCAATGGAGATGGAAAACAACCATCCAACTCTTCTACACCTGTGTTACCTAAGCTCAAACTTAATGAGTTTGAGATGTGGAGGATATTGATTGAGCAATACTTTCTCATTCGTGACAATGCTCTTTGGGAGATCATTCAAACCGGTGATTCTTTCAAGCCTGTGACTAGTCTTTGTGAAGGTTGGTGACACGGATGTTGTGAAAGTTTCGTGCTTGAATCTAGTATTGAAAAGCTCTTAGGAAGAATGATCTTAAAGCTAAAAGTTTGTTGTCGATGACTCTTCCTAGAGATCGATCATTGCATTCAGCAAGTACATGACCTGCTAAAGAACTGTTTGAAGAGATTTGCTCGGTGTTTGGTGGTAATGATGCTACAAATAAGACACAAAGACATTGTTGAAGCAAAGTTATGAAAACTTCTCTCGCTTCAAGCAATGACTCACTTGATAGCATCTTCACCAAACTCCGTAAGATTGTTACACAACCGATCGTGTTTGGCATTGAGGTAGAAAAGGAAGACCTCAATTTGAAGTTTCTAAGAAGTTTGCCTTCGTAGTTTCAAACCAATGTTACCGTCGGGAAAACAAATCGGACATTGAAACAATGAAACTCAATGACCTTTACAACAACTTCAAACTTATTGAGCAAAGGTTGAAGAAGGCAGGGAAACTTGGTACAAGATCTAGTAGCTTGGCATTATTGTCAACCTCTGCTGATAGTGATGATTCTGAAGATGATAGTGATGATGTTAGCCTTAATAGTTTTTATTAGAAGTGATGGTCATTCACATTTAGGAACTTTGTAACGTGTGTTAGATATCGTGATAGAATAGTCAACGGGCTCGTGGATTGGACTAAGCTAAATGGGTATTAGTTTAGTTAAGCTTGCCTTATATCCTATCCAACCCATGTCCAAGCCCACGAAGCCCATAGAAAGCCTTTTAGGGCATCATGTTACTTGTACTATATAAACCCCTCAAAGTCTCATTTGAAGGGTGTGCTTGAGTGTGTGTCTGTGTGTGTGTTTTCTTTGGAGCAATATAACATCTTGTGTTCATATTTCTACGCATAACATACACGGTTCTATCATCATCAAGTCACCACCCTTCTTAATCTTTCTTCTTTACGCATAAGTGTGTTTGGTTTAACGTGTTCATCTTGTGATAAGGTGTGTACGCGTAAGGTTGGTGTAAAAGTGAGGTCCTACAGATGATGACTTTGCCACTGCTAGTTCTACAGTTTCCACTGGTAATGTTAGTGTTACCACTGCAGGTTCAAAGAAGAAGGTTGCTAGTATTGGAGATCCTACCTTTTATGCTTTTATCTCCACTCAAGTAAATGGCTCTGTCTTAACTCATGAAGACATAGAGCAAATTGATGAAGATGACTTGGAGGAGATGGACATAAATGGCAAATAGCTCGCTTAGCATGAGATCTAGGAAATTTACAAGAAGATCTGGCAAGCCCATTCACATCAATGGTAGTGAAACTACAGCTTTGATAAGAAGAAAGTGGAGTGCTTTAAGCGCCACAAGTTGGGACATTTTGCTAGAGAATGTAGAAGACCAAAGACCAAGGACAACAGATCTACTTGGTACAAGCAAAGAAGGAACCAACGTGGAAGAACCAAAGGCAATGTTGGCTATTGATGGTGTGAGCTATGATTGAGTTTCATGGTGATGAACAAGAAGAAGAACATTCGATGTTGCTCTTGTTACCGAATTTGCTCTCATGGCTTTCTCGACTGAGGTACAAAACTCTCAAAGTTTTTCTAAAACATGTAGGGCTGCTAGAGAAGTTGAAAGGCTTAATGATTTATATTCTAATGAAAGACAAGAGTTATATAATGCTAATTATACCGTGTCAAATCTTAGGAGAGCTATAGCAGTATTAGAGAAACAATTAGATCACTATAGAGAAAATGAGACAAAATATAATGATGATATGATTCTTCTTAGAAGAGAGGTAGAACATACAACAGCTGTGAATGAAGCATACCAAAAGGAGTTTGAAAAACTTCAAAAGAAAAATGAAAATATTAATTTAACATTAGACACATGTTATCATCAGTCTAAGTCAATTGATAAAATTTGGAATGCTCAACTACATAGTAAAGTTAAGTCTAGTATGGGTTATAATACTGTGCCTCCACCTCTAAGGGGTGTTCATTCACCTCCAGGTATAGATTTAGCTCATACAGGCTTAGAAGAGTTTCAGGACCTTGAACGTGAATATGGTCCTTTAAAGGACACAATGGTGAAAAGTGAGGAAGAGATTAAGCATGATAATGATGTTTTTGAGAGTGCTAGTGACTCATCCGTTGTTGATGAGAATGTTAAAAAGAATGTAGAGGCTTTTATCCCAAAAGTTGTTAATAATGTTACATAGGAACCTAGGAAACCAGTTAATAAACCAAGATCAACTGTAAGGTATGCTGAGATGTATAAGAACAAGCCTACAGCTCCTAGGGGTAACCAAAAGAGTTGGAATCATGTTAAATCTCAACAACTAGGTAGTTATTTTGTGATGTACAATAAGGCATGCTATATCCGTGGTAGTTTTGATCATTTACATGCTTATTGTGACTATCATAATGGGAGAAGGAAGTCCATGGGAATAAAAGGGTGGAGTCTAACAGGTTTCAAAATAATGTACACCCTAATTCACATTGCAAAATGGTCCCAAGAGCGCTCAACTAAGAAGTGGTCTCAAAACTTTGCCATCGCAAAAACTGTAACACTGCTTTCACCCTAAGTCACTGTTAAAAGTGCAAAGTCCAAACCAACTTTTGCAAAATCTGCACAAACAGGAAAGGAACTTTCGTAATAATAAGGTTCATTATAACCAACAGTGGGTACCTAAACAAACCTAGCTTCCATCGCTCATTCAAAAGTTACCACCGCAAGGGTTGTAAACAAGAAAAGGGGGACATGGGCAATGCTATGAAGGCCTCAAGACGCTGGGAATGGAAACCTAAAGGAACTACCTCTACAACCAATCCCAATGGTGTATCAATGACCTTTGATAGATTTAACTATATTGATACACGAGGGCATCCAAGTCAATCATGGCTTGGGTCCCCAAAAGAAACGAACTCTTTACTTTTATGTGCAGGAACATCCAAGGTAAAAAGGTCGATCAAGGATATCTGATAATGGGTGTTCAAGGCACATGACCGGCAACAAGTCCTATCTTTCGATTTTGAACATTATGATGGACGGTGATGTTAGTTTTTGAGGTGGAGTAAATGGAAAGGTTCTTTGGTAAAGGAGTAATCAAACCGGTAACTTGGACTTTGAACACATGGTACTATGTAAAAGAGCTTAAGTATAATCTTTTAGTGTGTCACTAATGCGTGACAAGAAAAACAATGTTCTTTTTACCAAAGATATGTGCTTTGTTCTCTCTAAGGATTTTAAGATGCCTAATGAAAGTCAGATACTTCTTAAAATTCCTAGAAAAGGCAATCTATATAGCTTTGATATGAACAACATTGTTGCTAAAGGTGATTATGCTTGCTTGCTTGCAAAGGCCACAATGGATGAATCCATGTTATGGCATAGAAGACTTGGTCATGTTAACTTCAAAACCATTAACAAGATTGTCAAAGATGGTTTGGTGAGAGGTTTACCTCAGAAAAGATTTGAAAATGATCAAACCTGTGTGGCTTGTCTTAAAGGCAAACAACACAGAAGCTTCTTGCAGTCAAAGTTGGTTAACTCTATTGCTCATCCACTTCAAATGTTACATATGGACTTATTTGGTCCTACATCAGTGAGCAACTTGAATCTAATGAAATACTGTCTAGTGGTGACTGATGATTTTAGCAGGTTTACATGGATTTTCTTTCTTAATACAAAGGATGAAACAATTGGCATCCTTAAGATCTTTATCACAGAAGTAGAAAACCAATATGATATGAAAGTTAAAATTATCAGGTGTGACAATGGGACATAATTCAATAATAAAGTTATGGATGATTTTGCAGAGATAAAGGTATTAAAAGAGAATTTAGTGTTGCTAGAACTCCTCAACAAAATGGTGTTTCGAGAGGAGGAAGCAGGACATCGATAGAGGTCATTAGAACCATGTTGGCGATTCTAAATTGCCAATCACTTTTTGGCTTGAAGCGATTAACACCGCATGTTATGTGCAAACAGGGTTTTAGTGGTAAAGACAAAGAACAAGACACCTTATGAATTATTTAGGGTAGACCACCTATCCTTGACTTCATGAGACCATTTGGATGTCATGTATCTATTCTCAATACCATAGATTATCCGGGCAAGTTTGATGAAAAATCTGATGAAGGGTATTTTGTTGGGTATTCCATGGTCAGAAAGCTTTTAGAGTATTCAAGTTAAGAACCCAAAGATTGAAGAGAATGCATGTGGAGTTCTGGAAAACAAAGTTAATCTCAAAGGAACCGGTCCGTAAAGGTCGTTTGATCTTGATACTCTAACCAATACTATGAATTATGTGCCTGTTTCTCACAGAACATCTTCTTTGATTTTGCAGGTTCAAAAGAGTTTCTTGATGATTATGAACCAAGCAAGGATCATACATATGATCAAGATGAATTGAGTCTAACTCTTTGGAACTATGCAGATAATGATGATATACTAAAAACTGGAGATGCTCACCCTTCTAATGACTTTGGAAAGGAAGGAAGTAGCAACTTGAATGCTGAAAATTCTGAAAGCAGTGGAAATTCAGATTCCACTGCTAGGCCAAAAGTTTCCACTGCAACACCAGATGTGGAAATTATAACTCGAAGCTGAGAGGAAGCTCAAGCCAATGATGTTGAAATCTCAAATATGCCAAGTGAGATTGCAGCCTCGACTCCCACACTTCTATTCATAAATCACATCCTCTTGAAAATGTGATTGGGGATGTCTATTCACCGTGAAGACTAGAAGACAAACAAAGTCGCTCGATGTCCATGGATTCATTAGTAAAATATATGAATCTAAGATTCATGAAGGCAAGAATGAATGTCTGTTTATGTGTTTTCTGTCAAAAATGGAGCCAAAGAATGTTTACAGGGCACTTGAAGATGAAACTTGGGTGGAAGCAATGTAAGAAGAGTTGCTCCAATTTAAGCTTCAAAAGGTTTGGGTGCTTTGTGATTTGCCTTCTGGCAAGAAGGTCATAGGTACTAAATGAGTGTTCAGAAACAAGAAGGATGAAAGAGAAATTGTTATCAGAAACAAAGCTAGGCTTGTGGCTCAAGGATACACTCAAGAGGAGGGTATTGACTATGAAGAAGTGTTTGCCCAGCTTGCACGAATTGAAGCAATCAGTCGTTCTTAGCCTATGCATCCTTTATGGGCTTTAAAGTCTATCAAATGGATGTAAAGAGTGCTTTTCAATATGGGCGATTGATGAGGAGGTTTATGTCTCACAACCTCCAGGCTTTGAAGACCTCGAATATCCTAACAAAGTATACGTGGTAGTTAAAGCATTGTATGGCTTGATCAGCACCAAGGAAATGGTATGAAACCTTAACTACTTATCTTCTTGCTAATGGGTTTCATAGAGGCAGGTGGATCAAACTTTGTTCATCAAGAAAGACAAGAATGATATCTTGCTTGTTCAAGTATATGTTGATGATATCATTTTGGATCTACAAAGACAGTAGATGTGCAAAGAATTTGAGAAACCGATGAAAGAAGAATTCGAGATGAGTTCTATGGGTGAACTCACATTCTTTTGGGACTTCAAGTACTACAAAGGCCGATGGTATTTTCATCAATCAAGATAAATATGTGGCTGAGATACTAAGGAAGTTCAAGTTCACTAATGCAAAGTCATCCAGCACCCCTGCAGACAAGACTACACATCTACTCCTGAAGGAAAATAGTGGTGAAGCAGTTGATGTACACATGTACAGGTCTGTTAGCCTTAATTGTTTTATTAGAAGTGATGGTCATTCACGATTAGGAACTTTGTAACGTGTGATAGATATCGTGATAGAATAGTCTACGGGCTCGTGGATTGGGATAAGCTATTTGGTTAAGCTTGCCGTCTATAAGCTCATATATCCCACGTCCAAATCCAATCCAACGAAGCCCATACAAAGCCCAAGGAAAGCCTTTAGGGCAACTTGTGTCTTGTACTATATAAACCCCTCAAAGTCTCATTTGAGGGGTGTGCTTGAGTGTGTGTGTGTGTGTGTTTTTCCTTGAAGAAATATAACATCTTATTGTTTTCTTTCTTCTCTCTATCTCTCTAAACATACACGCCTAATATATCATTCAAGTCACCATCTTTCTATTCTTCATCTTTCATCTCTACGCATATTCTGTTTGTGTAGAACGTGGTATTCTGGTGTTCATAACGTGGGTATTTGATAAGGTTGATATATCTTAGGTCCTAACAATTGGTATCAATCGCCTAACAATGGTTTAGGAGTGTTTGTGTTTGTTTTGAAGGTTGGTACTGTACGCGTAGCTTCGTTATAAAAGTTGTCACGCTTAAAGCTTTAATTTTTGCACTTAAAAATTCAAGATTCTTGTGGTTTAAGGTTTATTTGGTGCTAAAGTTTCGAGTTTTGCAAAAGTTTGAAGCTTTACGTGTTTTCTTCATTTTTAAACTCGTTTTTGGTTCATTGGTCATTTCTACTCGTGAACTTTTCTAAGCACTTTGGGTGAAAAAGGTCAACATTTTGGGTTATTCGAGTGTTTTTAAGGCTATCGTGTAAAAGAAATCATTTGAATCGTTGGAAATTTCTACGCGTAGAAGTCAAAAAGTCAAAACCCTAGTTTTCACGCATAACATTTTGGTGAAGAATCTTCGTGCTATA
Source organism: Chrysanthemum lavandulifolium (assembly GCA_022545495.1). Lineage (NCBI taxonomy): Eukaryota > Viridiplantae > Streptophyta > Magnoliopsida > Asterales > Asteraceae > Chrysanthemum > Chrysanthemum lavandulifolium. The sequence continues at coordinate 141,751,381 of CM040240.1, forward strand.
ACGGTTACTCGATTGCTTCCCTCACTTGGATAAGTGTGTGGAACACTTCGACTTGTGGATATCCCTTACCGTGGCGGTGTAAAGGATTTTTGGTTCTTAACCATAGTTTACGATAAGCTAAAAGCTTACGAGTAACTCTACGCATAACTTCACAATTACGCGTAAGGTTTACGAGTAACTTTTTGTCTACGATAAGCTTAAGGTTACGCGTGAAGATCATTTACGCATAAGGATTCCTACGCCTAAGCCGACACGCATAAGATCCTACGCCAAAGCCTCGCTACTCGTAACCCGTTGTCTTCGCCAAGCTCTTTCTACGCATAAAGTTAAAAAAAAAAAAAAAAATTGGCTGGAAAACTTGAGTAAAATTTAAATTTTGAGGAGACTAAACGTTCAATTTTTACGAGATCCAAATTTTGGTTTAACTGTGAAAATTTTGGTCAAAATTCAAATTTTGGACCTAAATTCAAATTTTCGGTCAAACTTGGCGCCAAAATTGTCATAACTCAAATTTTCATACGATCTTAGAATTGATTTTATAGTGAATTTCAAATTTTGGAAGAAAATTTTACTACCAAGGTTACGAGTGCGACTTTCGTAAACACCTCAACCGAGCTTAATCTTCATCAACCACAACTCCTTTATCGTTGAATCGATCCTACATCAACTTTATCGATCATACCTTCATCAATGGCAACTCAACAAGACATTCATGCAGCCGGGCCGAAACCGACCTCCTATGTTGGCAAAAGGTGGTTATCTTCAATGGACAAGTCGAATGCTCCGCTACATCAAGACCAAACCTAATGGGAAACTCATGATTAAATCCATTCAGATGGACCCTTCCACTCGACAAGTTCATGTACCGAAATGCAGATGCAACACCTCCGTCCCACCATCTTCTAGTCTTCAATACGAATCAATACCGCAGAGGATCGAAACAAGTCGAAGCAGATGACATGGCAATTCATATTATCCAACCTGGGTTTACCAATAGACATCTTTCTTTGCGGTAGCGGTTGTGAAACTGCTTTCGATATGTGGGAACGTGTTAGACGGCTTTGTCATGGAACCAAATTGGTCAACAAGACATGGAGAACAAGTCGCTAACCGAATGGGAAAAGTTTACTTCTACCCGTGAGAATCCATTGAATCCTACTATGGAAGGTTTTGCACTTTGATGAATGAGCTTATCCGAAACAAGTTGACACCCGTAACTATCGCTCAAAACATCAAGTTCCCGAACAATCTTCCGTAAGAATGGGGACGATATGTAACTATTGTCAACCAAACAAAAGACCTTCATCGGTGAACTTTGATCAATCAATGATTTTCTCAAACAAAACCAAGTCAAGTCAATGAAGTCGACAAGAAAGATTAGCAAAGAATCATGATCCATTGGCACTTATTGCAAAGACTCAACCTTGGTGAATACACAACAACAAGCTTCATCATCTTCCAACAACAACTTGCAACAATACATTCCACAACCTCAACAACAATTCTATCCACAAGAACAACAAGTCATTCAACAACCGTATCCACAATACCGTGAACAAGGAATCACCGATTCAAGTCGAACAAGAAGCGACCTTGCAACGGATATACTTTATTGGGTAACGACTAAAAGTCGCTATTCCACACCAACTAACAACAACCAAAGGATTTCATCAAACACTCGCAATAGGCAAATTGCACACCGGTGTGAATATGGGTAATCAAGGTCAAATGGTTGGAGTTATTGGGAATCGGCAGGATATGCTCTTGGATTTCGTATGGGTAATCGTACCGGTTCCGTATCGGGGTAATCGGTTGGGTCGAGAATGTTGGAAATCGATGGGACATAATGTTGGGAATAGAGCGATGGGTAATCGAATGGGAATGTTGCACCCAATGTTGGGAATTATGGAAATGTGAATCGTGGTAATCAAAGTTAAGTGTTATAACTGTCAAGGAATGGGTCACATGGCACGAAACCTGTCCCACTAAGCCGCACAAGAAGAATGCTAAGTTTCTTGAGCTATGTCATAGCACGTAAGCAAGCGTGGATGCAGTTGAGTCCGAGGAAAATGACTTTTCGCTATTGTGGATGATTTGGAAGACCTCGAGGAAATCAATGCGAACCGCATCTTCATGGCAAATCTTGAGGAGACTAAGCACGACATCGAATCGACACACCTCCCCGTCTATGACGCCAACGCAGAGATCCGAGGTACCAATCATTGATCCATGTTATAACAATGTCATATTTGATGTGTTTACTCATGATGAACAAGATTCTCGTGACATCAAAGACCTACTTATGATACATACATGGACAATCCGAGTTGTAGCAATACTAACTCGAAACTCTAGATGTGGATCCTAATGGAGGTGTGTGGCACAAAATACTAAGGCGATGAGGAAACACGTGCTTATTTTGAATCATTAATCAATAACTATGGCATTGAAATTGAGAAAGTTAGTAAGGTCAATCGCGAAGTTAAGGCCGCGAATCAGAAATTGACCACTGAGCTTGAGAGTTACAAAGAGAACGCTAGAGCTTTTGAATTTCATACAAACAAACTATCGAATTAGAAATTGGTTATCGAGATTACTGTTTTAAGAGAAAAACAATTGCAACTCAAGTATGACACACTTGATGTGAATTTGAATTTGAAAATAAAATCTTTAAACAAGGAAATTTTCGATCTAAATGACCAACTTTCTAATCAAAAACACTATTCTCGATCTTGAAAAGAGAAGAAACAGTTGATTGTCGATTTTTCAAAACGAGAAGATTCTCTTCTTGATGAAATTCGGATAAAATGAAACTATCAAAAATTGGATAATTTACTTCTTACAACGGGTCATTCCGCTAAAACAAACAAGATGCTTTCTAATCAATTAAATCCGATTTTCATACTACTCATAAAATGGTCTTGGTAACTCCTCCTTCGTTTCCTCAAGAAAGTTCGAAACAACGGAATGTGTTGAACAATGGTAAACCTTTGCATGAACCTTTAATTGTGCATGATTCTCTTGAAACATTGGAACATATCCGAAGAGAGTAGATTAAAAATGAAACAAAAGAATCCGAAATCAAACCTATCGATTATAATAAATGGAACCAAATTAATGGTATTTCTTTTGTTACATAAAAGAAAAGTCAAATTTTCCACCATACCAAGTGTTTCAAACAAAGAGTCAACACAGTTTCAAATTTAGTTTCAAAACCAAGAGTTGTATCAAAATCTCTTTCAAACATTGAACAAATGTCTTCAAACAATCCTTTTAACACAAGTGATGCTAGAAGTATTTTAGAAAATGTGAAAACTAGAATGCGGGACTTCAAGAGACCGTTAAAACTAAAACCAATATTACTACAAACAACCGGTTTAATAGTTTTGATATCCAACGAGAAAAGTTTTTGAAATAGAAATTGCCCTCGGTGACTAACATCAACTCAAGGGTAATCCATTTTGAACAATCATTTTTGAAAGAAACAATTGACTTTGTCAAGGATCATAAATCCACGCAAAGCAAGCTAATGAAAGTGTTGAACACATCAAAGTTTTGTAAAATTTAAATGATTGTCTCTTCAAGATGTTATGACTACCGATATCATGTCCATTATCTTACAAACATATTTTGTTGAAGATCATGAAAGACTCGATCGAGACCTCTACAATTGCTTCAAAATATGAAAATGCTCTTGAAAAACTTGAAAAGAAAATGTGTCATATTTTAAACAACTTGATCGAATGCAAGTATGAGGAATGCCTACAATGACATGAGCAAAAATGATCTTTTGAGGGCTCGTGGAAAGTCCTACGTGATTAAAAACCATTGACTGCGGAGAAAGCAAATGTTCCCACACCAAACCAATTTGCCTCCTCAAAAGTCAATGAGAAAATGTTTCATCAAAACCACCACCCATGGAATTTAATTTTCGGGAATGGAATTTCGGGATAGCACCACAGACCACATCAGTTATATTGAACGACCTAAAGTGTCGCTTTTAAAACACATCGTTGGATATTTCATAAAACAATCGAGTACAACATCGGTCCCAAAAGGTTTACAAAGTTTGCGGAATTACAAATATGTTAGAAATCCAAACGATGTTTTGAAATGAAGTGCCATAATGTACATAATGTAAGTCGACGCCATGACTCAAAATGTAGGTCCCTAAACCATGTCATGATGATAGTGCCTCGGTTACACGAAAATACATTGCTAAAAGGTCAACAATAATGTTGGTGAGAAATCATAGGTTTATGTAAATGTTTTATACGACTACACAAGTATAGACCTGCATGACAAACAAGTCACGTAAAAATAATGTTACAATTGCTCTAAGCCCATGACCCCGAAACTAGACTGTTCAATAATGTATGCCCCGCAGAGTGTTTGCCGACAACTCCGTAATGTTATCAAATGAAATGCATCCGTTGACAAGTTGGGATTCACCAACCCGGATGGAGGCGCCACCCTCGATAGATCTATCCACTCATCCTCGCTCAAAGATTAACGGTTCATGTTCAAGTAATGGGGACTTTCAAATTGGCAAATGTGGTAACTTAAGCAATGTAATGAATTTAACATACTTGGTATCGTAAAAAAAATGTTGTGCAATGTATTCTCCCGTGGGTTTGAAAATTAATTAAAAGTGTATACGACGGGCTATGAAAACTCACTTGGTAAACCGGAATAATGGCAAAAGTGAGTACACCGAGGTATAATGTAATGCGTCAACCGGACCTATTACGAATGATATGATATGTCATGAGTTGCAATGTAATGTTATGATATGCATGCATTACGATGTCATTTATACCATTTGTGAGTTTTGAAAATATTACTTGTCGTCGAAAAATACTCTTTTGACGTCTTGACCAATCAAAATCACTTTACAAGTTTTACGCCAAAATGTCATCCTACAATGGTTTTATAATGATTTATGGTGAAATTTTCACTTTTCGTCGCAAAACAATGTCGTCGGAATTTTCATGAAATCAACAAAATGGCTTTGGAAAACTAGTCGTAAAATGGTGTACGTCGATCGTTAGAGAACGAACTCGACGGTTTTGGAAAGTTTGTATCGATATCTAGAAGTTTCAGTTCAGAGTTTTCGTCCAAAAGGTCTCGATCATAAAGATATCAAGGGTTAAAGATGGTGGTTTTGGTTAATTGTTGTGCGAGAAAATGAGTTTCGCCAAGTTTGAACATCCGTAATTAATTTACTATAACTCCGCTTATACAAACGGCTTATTGTTTTGAAAAATATGGCGGTGAACTTGATTTTACTAGAAGACATTTCGTTCTAAAAGTTTCACATCATGGTTAAAAACAACGCAAACATGGTCGTTATGACTAATGTAACACTTGTAACGTAAAAATAATATAGTTTTTCGTAAAATAATAGTTACGGCAACTTTATGAAAGCGTGCATATCTTTGTCGTTTCAAATCGCGTTTTCACGATAATATGTCCTTAGCTTCGTATCGAGTAAACTAATATATTTTTGACTAGTCGAAATAATTTGTGAAGCTTAAGGCTGCTTTTGACCCAAACAAACTAAAACTGCATGCTGAAATTTTCGAAAATAATCCATTTCGTCGTCAAACTTTAAAATCCATAACTTCTTCGTTATAACTCCGCTTTTATCCGTTCAAGCGCCACGGATTCGTTTTAAAGTATATTTTCTAAATATCAAGGCCAAAGTTTCGTACCAACAGTAGGTTTTTCCAGAAATTCGAAATAAGGACAGAACATAAATATATAGTTATCGAAAATAGTTTTTCTCGGACAAAACCTATTCTAATCCCTTCAAATCAACTCCAAAGCTAATCTAATCCTACCATACACCTTCTTAGGGTGTCATGGGTTCCTAATCACCATCAAGACCAAGAATACCATGGGGATAATTATAGGATGACCATAAATATATATATAACTTCTTAAAATCATGAAAAATGGTATAAATCACATATCATGCATACTATCTCCAAAAATGAAAAGATTCATATGAAAATGAAAAGGAAACATGAAAATGAAAGAAACTTGCTTACAAATGAATATGATGAGGTGTAAGTAACAAGGATTAGCCTAAATACTCTTGGTTTTTATTTCAAAACCTTATAAAGAGTATACACTAGATTGTTAAAAACACTTGAACTTGATAAAATTTTTGATCCCTTGTGATCTTGAAGGTGTGGCGGTTTTGAGAAGCCAAAAGGAAGAGAGAAATATTTTGTTCTAACACTTGAAGAAATTGTTTTGAGAGTGAATGATAATAATGAAAGTAAAAGTAAGACTTTATGGACTTGAAAATTTTCTTACAATCTCAACCATACCAATCAATTAATACACCTCCCTTGTCGCCAAGGGGAGGGATGTAGATATTGTGTTTTTTTTTTTTTTTTTTTCAAACCTATTACTTGTATATAATTTTGTATAAGTTGTAAAGAAAGTGTAAGAGATTTGTAGAAATTTGTAACTTGTAGGATAAATGGAAATTTTGGTACAAGTGAGTTTTTAATAAGTCAAAATAGAATGTAATGAGATGATAAAAATTGTAAAAATACATTCCTTGTGAAAATTGAGTGATAAAATAATTATCGTACAATTTTTAAGAAAACGACGTAATAATTTAACTTTAACGATTTATATACGAAATAAATTCAAAACACTAGGAAATCTCAAAATATAGTTTTTATAACTAAATGTAAGTTTAAAAATACATCGGGATCATTTTGAAAGTAATGGATTAAATATTTAAAATAATAACTCACGCGATAAAGATTATTAAATATAAAATTACGCGATGAAGGTGAAATGAAATGTCGTGAATGTACTAATGAGATGCACATGATGTCAATGAAATGTAGACTAATCATAGTCCATATGAAATGTACGTGATGTTATGATCATGAATTCGCCGCTAAACCTTTAAGGTTACGCGATTTGAAACAAGTAAACCAAGTTTACTATAAATGTTGAAATAATGAGACATGAATTGTGTCGAGAAATGACCGAAGTACGGGTTGTCACATTCGCCCATCAAAAAGGAATTCAGTCCCCGAATTCAATCGTTGTTAGGTCTAACGGTGTCGGTGAAAAGATGAGGATACTTGTGTCGATCCGATCTTCCTGTTCCCAAGTAAACTCGGGACCTCGTCGAGAATTCCAACGAACTTTCACGATAGGAATACGACTGCTTTCAACCGCTTGACCTCGCGGTCCATAATTTCTCTGAGTTCCTCCACAAAATTAAGTTTATCGTCAAGTCGAACCTCGTCCAATGGAATAACGAGCGATTCGTCCGATAGACACTTCTTCAGTTTGAAACGTGAAACGTGTTGTGTACATGACCGAGTTCGCGGAAGATCAAGTCGATAAGCTATAGGACCAACTCGGCTCAAAATCTTGAATGGTCCAATGTATCTCGGGTTCAATTTCCCACGCTTTCCAAATGTACCACGCTTTCCAAGGCGATACTTTCAACATAACTTTGTCACCCACTTGAAATTCCAAATCCTTGCGCCTAACATCCGCATAACTTTTCTCGTCGACTCTGGCGGTTTGAGTCTATCACGAATTTGAACTATCTTTCCGTGGTTTCCGCACTATTTCGGACCGTGAGTTGTGCGTCTCCTACCTCGCCCAACAAACAGTGATCGGAACTTTCGACCATAGAGTGCCTCGAATGGTGCCATCTTTATACTAGTGTGATAACTATTGTTGTACGAGAATTCTATCAATGGCAAATGGTTAGCCCAACCATTTCCAAAATCAATTACACATGCCCTCAAAGATATCTTCTAACGCTTGAATTGTCCTTTCACTTTGACCGTCGGTTTGTGGGTGATATGTCGTGCTCATCTCTAACTGGTTCCAAATGAATCTTGCAATGAATTCCGGAAGTTTGAAGTGAATCGACTATCTCTGTCGGAAATGATAGAAATTGGTGCTCCGTGCCTCGAGACTATTTCCTTGACATAAAGTCTAGTGAGTTGCTCCATGGAATAAGTCTCTAATAGGTATGAAATGGGTGACTTGGTAAGGCGATCAACGATTACCCAAATAGCGTCAGAACCTCCCGATGTCTTAGGAAGTTTCGTAACAAAGTCCATCGTAATGCGTTCCCATTTCCATTGAGGAATTTCGGTTGTTGGAGTAATCCCGACGGCTTCGGTATTCGACTTTTACCTTAGAGCGGTAAGGCATTTGCTAACATACATGGCAATCTCCGCTTTCATGTTCGCCACCAATAAAGCTTCTTAAGATCTTGATACATCTTATCCGATCCCGGATGAATAGAATACTTTGACTTATGCGACTCATGCATAATCAATTTCGTATTCCGCCATACAATGGAACCCACATTCTATCCTTGAAACATAATACTCCATCTGCTCTCTTTACAAAACCGTTTGCGTTCTCGGGCATACCATAAAGCTTTTCACTTGGTCGGTTTTCCTCCTTAAGTGCCTCGACTTGTGCTTCATGGATTTTCGATGGTAAAGGAGAAATAATCGTCATTCCCAATGATCGAACTCTTAAAGGTTTAGGCCTCTTTCCGACTAAGAGCATCACCACAACATTGGCTTTTCCCGGGTGATACTTGATTTCACAATCATAGTCATTGAGTAACTCCAACCAACGACGTTGCCTCATATTAAGCTCCTTTTGATCAAGAATATATTGCAAACTCTTGTGGTCCGTAAACACTGTACACTTTGTACCGTAAAGGTAGTGCCTCCAAATCTTGAGCGCAAAAACTACGGCTCCTAACTCGAGATCATGAGTGGTGTAATTCTTCTCATGAGTCTTAAGTTGTCGAGAAGCATACGCTATCACCTTCTCATTTTGCATTAAACAGCCCCAAGTCCTTTATGCTAAGCGTCGCAATATACAACAAAGTTTTCAATGCCTTCGGTAGTGCCAAAATTGGCGACCGCAAAGCTTTTGCTTCAACAACCGAAAAGCAACTTCTTGTTTCTTTCCCACTGCATTTCTTGTTTTTCTCGTGTCAACTTGGTCAAAGGTCTTGCTATCTTGAAAAACCTTCGATGAACCTTCGGTAATACCCGGCTAGTCCTAGAAATTGTCAATTCAGAGGATTTGTTGGAGTAGCCCAATCTTTCACGGCTTCAATCTTTGCGGGATCAACTTGTAGTCCTTGACTATCAATGACATGACCAAGAAATTGCACTTTGTGGTTCCAAAATCACACTTGAAAACTTGGCATACAACTTCTCATTCTTGAGTAGCCTTAAAATCGTCCTTAAATGCTCTTCGTGCTCTTCTTTGCTCTTGGAGTAAATCAATATGTCGTCGATGAACACTATCACAAACTTGTCCAACACGGTTTACAAACTCTATTCATGAGATCCATGAATACCGGTGCATTAGTCAATCCAAACGGAATCACTTGAAACTCGTAATGACCGTAACGTGTTCTAAACGTTGTTTTGAATATCCTCTTCCGAACTCAAGTCGGTGATAACCCGACCGGAGATCAATCTTGGAATAAATACTAGAACCTTGCAACCGATCGAACAAGTCATCAATTCGGGAGTGGGTAACGATTCTTCACCGTTAACTTGTTCAATTCTCGATAATCTATGCACATTCGGAAGGATCCATCTTTCTTCTTCACAAACAAGACCGGTGCTCCCAAGGCGAGGAACTCGGCCTAATGAATCCTTTGTCTAGAAGCTCTTGCAATTGATTAGACAACTCTTGCATTTCGGATGGTGCTAAACGGCACGGTGCTCAAGAATCGGTGCACTCCGGAACTAAGTCAATTTGAAACTCTACTTGACGTGCGGTGGAAGTCCGGTAAATCCTCGGGAAATACTTGTAAAATTCACGGACAATAGGTACATCTTCAAGTCGCTTCTCCTCCGACTTTTTCTCGGTTACATGGGCTAAGAAAGCAAAACAACCTTTCTTTATGTACTTCTCCGTTTTGATGCACGATATGATACTAAGTCTAGTTCCACTTCGTTCCCCACGAATAATCAAAGTTTCGCCGTTATAAGGAAGATGAACAACTTTCTCATCACAAATGATCTTTGCACGATGCTTTGATAACCAATCCATGCCGATGACGACGTCAAAACTACCAAGCTCTACGGGCATGAGGTCTATGTTGAAGGGATGATTAAGAAAATTGAATGTGCAACCGCGGACAATGGTGTTGGTGCTAACTACGCTACCATTAGCTAATTCAACGTTGTATGATATGTCTAGTGTAGTTGGTTTAATGTTGAGCAAATGTGCAAATGCAGTGGACACAAAACTTTTATCGGCACCCGAATCAAATAAAACTGAAGCATAACGATTATTGAGAAGGAACGTACCCGTGATGACATTCGGGTCCTCCCTATCTTCTCCGCCTCCAATGACGTAAACCCTTCCTTGTGCCATACCTCCTTGATTCGGATTTGCTTGATTCTTTCCCTTCTTACAATCCCTCTTGTAGTGTCCAGGTTCCCCGCAACCAAAACATGTAACTTGTGGCGACTTGCAATCCCTAGTGCGGTGACCAACTTTCTTGCAATTTTCACATGGATCAGGACATCGACCCGGATTGTGATGACTCAAACACCTATTACACTTCGGCAAAACCCCCGTATATCCTTTTCCTTCCTTTTGACCCGCAGCATAAGCCTTAGCAACCTCTTGCCTCTTGGGTGGTTGTTGAGTAGCATTCTACCCCTAGTGTTGTCCCTTCCGCTTGTTGTTGTTGCTATTGTTGTTGTAGTTGGATCGGTTATTGTTGTTGAAGCGGTTGTTGGGGTTGTTGTTGTTGTTTCGTTAGTGTTGGTGTACTTACCCTCTTCACCACTTGTGCCATCAACTCGTGTCACCGAATAGCTTCCTCAATTGTTTGTGGATCGAACGAAGTCACATCTCCTTGAATCACCTCGGAAGTCCCCGATAAAGCCTCTAGCAACTTCTCATTATCGAAACCATGGACGGACATAACGCGGCTAATTCTCGAAATCTCCGAATGTAAGTGTCAATGTCATACCCAATAGTCACTAATTCGTAGAACTCCGTCTCCAACTTTTTCACTTCTGTTCGAGGACAAAACTTCTTAGTCACCAAACCTTTAAATTGCTCCCAAGTAAGCTTGAAAGCATTCTCCATCCCAATCGGTTGAGCATAAGAATTCCACCATGATAGTGCTCCATCGAGTAAAGTGCTCGTAGCAAATTTAACCTTACTATCATCCGGACAGTTACAAAGCAAAAACACTGACTCCAACTTTTCAAACCATCGCACCATGGCTGTAGCTCCCTCGGTACCTCGAAACTTGGTGGGTTCGCCACTTTTGAAATCTTTGTACGAACATTTCTTAACCCCAGATCCTCCTGCATTACCGAGAGCAGAGTAGTCTAGCGGCTTCGCGCAGACCATGGCCTCAAAGAAAGCAGAAGCACCATGTTCTCTTTCGACTCTTAGAGCATTAGCAATGCTATCATTCACTAACTTCGAATTGTTGCTTGGGTCATTTCAACTGTAGCTTTCTTCGTGCCATAACTCTTCAAAATCACAAGATGGAACAATCATGAGAACTCGTAAGTAGAAACAACCATCATACAAATATATCCACAACCACAACATGCATAAAGATAAATGGAATCACAACGAACAATAACGAAATATCACAAATATAATCACAACACACGTGGATAATATACATGAAAATTTCGCCTACATGGACCGATATCATACATAATAAAACCATTCCTACATAGTAGAGTCAATACTTGATATATTTGTTTGTACAACAATCAAAAGACAACAAGTTCTTTAAACCACGCCACACACCTTGTGACTAGGATAATAATGGTCAAAACTATACATGACACAAGTCTACATAAGGCACCTCATGGTGCTCACCGCTCGATCCACGGAGATCACGAACCCGAGTAGTCAAACCGGCAATCAAACCCCTCATCTCTCTAATCGACCCGCAGAGTAACAATACTCTCACGAGCTAAAGATAACTCCGTGATCGACTTTGTAACTCATCCCGAGTCATCTCGGCTCTCGAACAACTCGGGCATCTCCCGCCTCAACTCCGTGATATGCTCTCTATCCTCTATCCGCCTATCTTGAATACTACGATGAGCTAAGTCAATCGAAACCCTACCTAGCACTAAACCCTCGACCTCCTCAAAGAATGGGCTCAATCCTATCTACCGGCAGCCTCCAACCGCCGTGTCAAACTATCAACTGGATCTGCCGAGCATCAACACGGGCCCTAATGCCTCGGTAGAAGGTCGTCGTGCACCGCAGCCCTAGAACTCTCTCCTAACTCGAACCTAGCGGTGGCTCGGGCTCGATGGATGGTGGTGTAGGATATCAAAACGAGCACGCTTTTTGGGCGGCAAGTCCGTCGTGAGGTAAAGGATCCCTAAGAAAATATGATGAAGATGGTGATGATGGTCTTGGCGGTGGTGATGGTGGTAGGTGTATCGGGTTATGAATGGGCTAATATGAGGTGTGGGTGCGACTTCGCCTCCGAAGGTTCGGTCTCGTGTCGGTCATGACTAGTGGGAAGGTCGCAGAGAACCAATGGAAGATACGATCTCGGTGGAATGTGATGAATCATCATCCATGATGGGGTTATTGGAACATCATCCGAGCTAGAGTCCGATGATATGGTGATAGGGTGAGAATCAAGACATGTCTGTGACAACCGATGTGAAATAAAAGTAAATAATCTCGAATAAAATGTAAGTGAATCCGCATGAAAAGTGAATATGTACAATGATGAAATGATGAGATGCTATGATAATGTAGCTATAGTCTAGGGTCAATGATGCAACCTAGTTCTCTATAATCGTAGCTCGTACCAATCATCACACCCCAATTTACTTTTTTGTGGAATGGAATTCTCGGGATTGATCGTCATAGCACCACATCACAGCTTATATTGAACGACCTAAAGTGTCGCTTTTAAAACACATCGTTGGATATTTCATAAAACAATCGAGTACAACATCGGTCCCAAAAGGTTTACAAAGTTTGCGGAATTACAAATATGTTACAAATCCAAACGATGTTTTGAAATAAAGTGCCATAATGTACATAATGTAAGTCGGCCATGACTCAAAATGTAGGTCCCTAAACCATGTCATGATGATAGTGCCTCGATTACGAAAATACATTGCTAAAAAGGTCAACAATAATGTTGGTGAGAAATCATAGGTTTATGTAAATGTTTTATACGACTACACAAGTATAGATCGGGCATGACCTCAAGTCACGTAAAAAAATGTTACAATTGCAATAAGCCCATGACCCCAAACTAGACTGCTCAATAATGTATGCCCCCGCAGAGTGTTTGCCGACAACTCCGTAATGTTATCAAATGAAATGCATCCGTATGACAAGTTGGGATTCACCAACCCGGATGGAGGCGCCACCTCGATAGATCTATCCACTCATCCTCGCTCAAAGATTAACGGTTCATGTTCAAGTAATGGGGACTTTCAATTGGCAAATGTGGTAACTTAAGCAATGTAATGAATTTAATGTACTTGGTATCGTAATAAAAATGTTGTGCAATGTATTCTCCCCCGTAGGTTTGAAAATTAATTAAAAGTGTATACGACGGGGCTATGAAAACTCACTTGGTAAACAGGAATAATGGCAAAAGTGAGTACACCGAGGTATAATGTAATGCGTCAACCGGGACCTATTATGAATGATATGATATGTCATGAGTTGCAATGTAATGTTATGATATGCATGCACTACGTATGTCATTTATACCATTTGCGAGTTTTGAAAATATTACTTGTCGTCGAAAAATACTCTTTTGACGTCTCGACCCTTCAAAATCACTTTACAAGTTTTTACGTCAAAATGTCATCCTACAATGGTTTTATAATGATTTATGGTGAAATTTTCACTTTTCGTCGCAAAACAATGTCGTCGGAATTTTCATGAAATCAACAAAAATGGCTTTGGAAAACTAGTCGTAAAATGGTGTACGTCGATCGTTAGAGAACGAACTCGACGGTTTTGGAAAGTTTGTATCGATATCTAGAAGTTTCAGTTCAGGAGTTTTCGTCCAAAAGGTCTCGATCATAAAGATATCAAGGGTTAAAGATAGTGATTTTGGCTAATTGTTGTGCAGAAAATGAGTTTCGGCCAAGTTTGAACATCCGTAATTAATTTACTATAACTCCGCTATACAAACGGCTTGTCGTTTTGAAAAATATGGCCGGTGAACTTGATTTTACTAGAAGACATTTCGTTCCAAAAAGTTTCACATCATGATTAAAAACGCCATGAAACATGGTCGTTATAACTAATGTAACACTTGTAACGTAAAAATAATATAGTTTTTCGTAAAATAATAGTTACGGCAACTTTATGAAAACGTGCATATCTTTGTCGTTTCAAACTGCTTTCACGTATAATATGTCCTTAGCTTCGATCAAGTAAACTAATATATTTTTGACTAGTCGAAATAATTTGTGAAGCTTAAGGCTCGTTTTGACCCAAACAAACTAAAAACGCATGTGAAATTTTTCGAAAATGTCCATTTCGTCGTCAAACTTTAAAAATTCATAACTTCTTCGTTATAACTCCGCTTTAATCCGTTCAAGCCGCCACGAATTCGTTTTAAAGTATATTTTCTAAATATCAAGGCCAAAGTTTCGTACCAACAGTAGGTTTTTCCAGAAATTCGAAATAAGGACAGAACATAAATATATAGTTATCGAAAATAGTTTTTCTCGGACAAAACCTATTCTAATCCCCTCAAATCAACTCCAAAGCTAATCTAATCCTACCATACACCTTCTTAGGGTGTCATGGGTTCCTAATCACCATCAAGACCAAAGAATACCATGGGGATAATTATAGGATGACCATAAATATATATATAACTTCTTAAAATCATGAAAAAATGGTATAAATCACATATCATGCATACTATCTCCAAAAATGAAAAGATACATATGAAAATGAAAAGGAAACATGAAAATGAAAGAAACTTGCTTACAAATGAATATGATGAGGTGTAAGTAACAAGGATTAGCCTAAATACTCTTGGTTTTTATTTCAAAACCTATAAAGAGTATACACTAGATTGTTTAAAACACTTGAACTTGATAAAATTTTTGATCCCTTGTGCTCTTGAAGGTGTGGCCGGTTTGAAGAAGCCAAAAGGAAGAGAGAAATATTTTGTTCTAACACTTATGAATTGTTTTGAGATAGAATGAGATAATGAAAGTAAAAGTAAGACTTTATGGACTTGAAAAATTTTAACAAGTAATAACCTTACCAATCAATTATACACCTCCCTTGTCGCCAAGGGGAGGGTTGTAGATATTTTGTTTTTTTTTTTTTTTTTTAAACCTATTACTTGTATATAATTTTGTATAAGTTGTAAAGAAAGTGTAAGAGATTTGTAGAAATTTGTAACTTGTAGGATAAATGGAAATTTTGGTACAAGTGAGTTTTAATAAGTCAAAATAGAATGTAATGAGATGATAAAATTGTAAAATACATTCCTTGTGAAAATTGAGTGATAAAATAATTATCGACAATTTTTAAGAAAACGACGTAATAATTTAACTTTAACGATTTATATACCAAATAAATTCAAAACACTAGGAAATCTCAAAATATAGTTTTATAACTAAATGTAAGTTTAAAATACATCGGGATCATTTTTGAAAGTAATGGATTAAATATTTAAAATAATAACTCACGCGATAAAGATTATTAAATATAAAAATTACGATGAAGGTGAAATGAAATGTCGTGAATGTACTAATGAGATGCACATGATGTCAATGAAATGTAGACTAATCATAGTCCATATGAAATGTACGTGATGTTATGATCATGAATTCGCCGCTAAACCTTTAAGGTTACGCGAATTTGAAACAAGTAAACCAAGTTTACTATAAATGTTGAAATAATGAGACATGAATTGTGTCGAGAAATGACATGAAAGTACGGGTTGTCACACTCCACCTGCCCTACCTAAACAAAATGTTGATAAGGAAAAGCGGTTATCGAAACCAAAAGTTTTAGCACCGGCCTTTTTAAGATGAGTACCACTAACGCGCCCGCCTCCACATCTAAAACATATGGAACAAACGACACAAGTTTAGCAAAGCACTCTAAAGAGACTAGGAAAAGTGAAACCACCTCCTTCATAAAAATGTGAATCCTAATGCGTGTGCCTTACCTTCTACAGACTAGAAAGCACCTCTAGGAGCAGCAGACTAAAGCCTAAGAGCAATACAAGGAACAATAGAGTCTCGATCGCCTCTAGGAGTAGTAGCTTAAATAAAGAGAAGAAAGTAGAAGCACACCCTAGAATTTACCCTTTTGAATAAGAAAGACATTTTATCCGAATGTATCGAACCTATGAAACTTGCTAAGTCTAATGAATGTGTTGAATCTCTTTGTTTAACTTGCAAGAAATCTTTAATTAATGTTCAAGATGATTGTGTTTCTAAGAATGTGAATGATAAGCTTGTTAAGAAGAACGTCCCAAAAGATCTTACGCTAAACGAGTAGGAAGACTAGTTGCAAAACTTAGACTTTACACTCACCGATGTGAACCAAAGCGCTTAATTTAGGGATGATATTTGAAATCCACAAGTAGAACTTTCACACTCCGAATGGTACAATGAGTGATAAACGAATTCCTCAGAAAACCTCGTTTAGTGTGATAAGGATTTTACCTCTAACCCAAAGGAACCAAAATCAAAACGGTTTCTACAATATTCTTTTCTCACATCGCGTGTTATCAAAATTTGTCTTTGGATCGTCGACTGGGTTGCTCCAAGCACATGACCGAATCAAGTTGTTGATCAATTTAAATCTGAAATTCATGGGAACCGACGTTTGAAATGATCATGTAGCAGCTATCATGGGTTATGGAGATCTACCTTTTGGAAATTATTTGATCACTCGGGTTTACTATGTCGAAGGGTTGGGACACAATTTGTTTTCAATCAAGGCGTTCGTGATGCGATTTAGAGGTTGCTTTAGGCAAAATGTGCTTCGTTAGAAACTTGGATGGCACTGATCTCTTAACTGGGAATCGTGATACAAACTTGTATGCTATCGACATCAATCAAATGGCCTCTTCATCACCAATGAGAGAAGGTTATCCCATCTCAATTTTGACACCATCAACAATCTTGCCAAAGACAACATCGTCAATGGACTTCCAAAGTTCAAATACACCAAGGATCACTTATGTCCATCATGCGAACAAGGAAAAAGCAAAAGAGCATCATATAAACCCAAATCCGTAGCTAGTTCGGAAGCAAGGTTGCATATGTTGCACATGGACTTATGTGGCCCAATGAGAGTTGAAAGCATTAATGGGAAAAAGTATATTCTTGTTATCGCCGATGATTATTCAAGATATACATGGGTTAAGTTTCGAGATCAAAAGACGAAGCACCGTGCATCATCATTACCTTTTGAAACGTATTCAAGTACTTCTTCAAACTCCAGTAAGGGTTGTAAGAATGACAACGACATCGAATTCACGAATCGTGAGCTAAGAACTCATTTTGAAGATGTTGGAATTACTCATCGACATCGGTTGTTAGAACTCCACAAAGCAGAATGGGGTAGTTGAAAGAAGAAATAAAACTCTTGTGGAAGCCGCCGCACAATGCTAATCTATTCTAGTGCACCGTTATTTCAATGGGTCGATGTTTGTTAACGCTTGTTTCACTCGTAACCCATCCCTAATCCATCCTAGATTCAATAAAACCCCGTATGAGCTTGTGAACAACAAAAACCCGATATCTCTTACTTTCTTGTGTTTGAAGATCTTGGAAAACCGAAAGCAAAAGGTGATATTGGAATCTTTATTGGATATTCCGATAACTCGAGGGCATCTGTGGTGTATAACAGAGAACTAGGAGGATCATGGAGACGATGAATGTGAAATTTGATGAACTTTCACACATGGCTTCGAGAGACTCGCCTAGAACCCGCACTAAACCGGCTGCACTCGGACACATCGATTCAGACTCGTACTCAAAGAGCTCAATCAACTTCGCTTGACAATCCTAAAGAACAAGAATGGGAGAATTTCTTCGAGTTAATGTTCGATGAATACTATGGTGGAACTTCGACAAATGCATCAAACCATCATTCCACCGCACCCGCTCAAAATCATCCTCCACCACCAATGTAAGATGCATCTACAACGGTCGAAATCAATGCACCAACTCCATCTACATCATCTACATCTACTACAGCTATTGCACCCGCTCTACTAGCATTTGATGAGCAAACCAAAACCGAACGATGCAACGTTAGATGAAGACTTATTTGAAAACCCGCTTGCTACGGAATCACCGAATCTTCCTCAAGCTTACGAGAACCATCTAACTCGTGACACGATAACCAACGGTATCCTTCTACTCAAGTGGACAAAGACCACCCAATTGAACAAGTTATTGGTGAACCTTCAGGCCAATTCAGACGAGACGCCAACTTGCCACCGATTGCGACTTGTGCATTTACCTTTGCTCAATTAGCAATATAGAGCCAATGAACATTCGCGAGGCAATGACAGATCCCGCATGGATAGAAGCAATGCAGGAGGAACTTCTCCAATACCGTCTACATGACTCTTGGGATATGGTTCCAAGACCAATTGACGTTCGCGTCATTGATCTCAAATGGTTATGGAAGAACAAAAGGGATGAAGAGATGACTGTTATTTGCAACAAAGCTCGTCTTGTGGCCAAAGGATACAGACAAGAGGAAGGGATAGACTTTGAAGAGTCATTCGCGGTAGCTAGACTTGAAGCGATCAGATATTCTTAGCCTATGCACCACAAAAACATCACGGTTTATCGATGGACATTAAGACCGCGTTCTTGAATGGAACTCGAAAGAAGAAGTGTATGTGAGTCACCTGTAAGGCTTCATCGACTTGAACATCCGACTACGCCTACAAACTCAAAAAGGCAATCTATGGTTTGAAACAAGCTCGAGAGCGTGGTATGACGAATCGTCCTCTTTCCTTATCCAAAACAATTTCACCAAAGGAACGGTTGATCCTACCTTGTTTACACAAAATGCAAAACGACATTTTGATTGTTCGATTTATGTGGGCGACATCATTTTTGGGTCCACTAATCCGAATCTTTCAAAACATTTTGAAAATCTCATGAAAAGCAAATTTGAAATGTCCATGATGGGGAACTAAAATTTTTCTTGGTTTACAAATACACCAGCCCCTCGTGGAATTTTTATAAATCAAGCTAAATATACAACCGAGATTTTGAAAATCATGGTATGGATAATTGTGACTCGGTCGAACACCAATGGTAACTTCACCAAAATTGGAGCCGATTTGTTTGGGAAACCTATTGATCCGAAGAAATATCGGAGCATGATTGGTTCCCTCATGTACCTCACCGCTAGTCGCCCGGATATTCATTTTGTTGCTTGCTTATTAGCACGGTTTCGAGCTAAGCTCACCGAATCGCACCTCAAAGAGGTTAAACGGATCTTCGCACCAAGACATCCATTCACATGGGACTTTGGTATCCGAAGGAACTGGATTTGATCTAATTGCCTTTTCGGATGCGGACCACGCAGTGATCAAGTTACAACAAAAGTACATCCGGAGGAGCACAATTTTGGGAGAAAAGTTAGTCACCGGTCTTCAAAGAAACAAGATTGCTTTGCACTTTCAATCAAGCCGAGTATGTGTCTCTATCTGCGTGTTGTGCTCAAGTTCTATGGATGAGAACACAACTCACTGATTATGGCTTTACTTTCGATAAAATACCTATGTATTGTGACTCAAAAGTGCCATAGCCATATCATGCAATCCTGCTCATCACTCAAAGACTAAGCATATCCGAGTCCGCTATCACTTCATCAAAGAGTACGTCGAAAATGGTACTGTTGAATTATTTTCTTGAAGACAGTTACCAACTCGCCGATCTATTAACTAAAGCCCTTCCAAAAGAAAGGTTTAAATATTTAGTTCGACGAATTGAATGCTAAGCCTAACCCCGAGGAGTTAGAACGTCTTCTCGAATCTTCGTGAAAATGATTTTCCAAAAGTCACTGTAAATATTTTGAAAACAAAATACAAAATTTGAAAACCAACAAAACAAAATATAAAAATATAAAACTTTCAAAATTAAAAACAATAGAAAATCAAAAATCCAAAATATTCTTCTCACGACATGTCTCTCGATAATCGATATTCTCAGACGTTTCTAGAAATGTCATTCAACAATGATACGGTATGTACGAGATGCTTGAGCGAGAGTTCGTTAATTGTTTTCTAAAACATGTCGCTTCTCAAAATTTCTTCATAATAATGGCTTTCGATACATCGAGACGAAACCCGGACCGAAATGATGACTTTTGATTATTTTTCAAATCAAAACTCGTGCTTTTATAGAAAAAATCAAGTGTACGCTCAAAGGCACTACATTTAAAATGGTGAGAATCATCATCATCTTGAGCACCTTTTCAAGATTGTTCAAAAGATTTTTCAAAATCTTTCAAAATATTTTGTGCTCAAGATAACACCCTCTAAAACCCTTTAATTGATTATGCTTTATTAAAGGGGGAGTATAAAACAAAATGTTCCAAATTCATGCTTAAATCAAATCCGTTTATCTCCCCAAAAGATTCTAAAATGTTGTTTAATCCGTTGATATCAAAAATATCACGTATATGCTATTTTTGAGGGGGAGGAGACGTGATTAAAATGTGATCAAAAAGTTTTAATGATCGTTGTTTGATTCTCAAAAGAGCTCGACTCAGATGAAACCATTGAATTGACGAGGAATAATGTACCATCTCGAGAAACTTTCTATGACTTGACCAGGACGGGTAATAATTTCAAGCTAGTTCTCTAGTGATGTAAACGTCTCTCGAATCGGTCTTGTTCATTTAAAGTCAATCAATTCAAAAAAGTGCGAACTCTACCCTCTGCATGCGGATTACATTAAAACCTATAAGCACATGTGAAGGGGGAGTGTTTCTGAAAATATAAAACTTACAGAGTGTTTCAAACATGTTTTCTATCATAAACACTTTGAGATATTTTCAAAGAAAATGGTTTTATGGCAACAATATGATAGTCATGGAGTTATAAGGTGACTAAGGATAGGAAATTCGTCCTATGATCCGCCAGAGCCGGAGGGATCTACCCAAGGACATCACCAATAGTTTAGAACTAGAAGTCCTTAGGAATGATTGAAAAAAGGAGTAATGTGAGAAAGGAGAAAGAAGGGGTTGAAGAATTAAAAAGAAAAGTAATGAGAAAGGGTGAAAAGAAATAGCCTCCATAATCAACCTTAGGGCGTAAACCGGGTTCAATTCATCACACTTTGGTTGTCACTAGATGACACCGGTATTGAAGACAAAGACGCTATGGACCCAAAGGACGCATCGCACTAAACCTTCTAGCCACTTAATTCCTCTCAAAAGGATTTGTTTTATTCTCACAGGAACCCCGCATAATCTATCGACTTTCTCTTAGAGATCGTAGATATTGAAGAAGGAGACCCTCTCCCTAGTCTCCGCTCAGGAAAACCAAAATGCACTTATTGAGTCTAGAGCCACGAGATTCATCAAAATATCTCATAGGAACACATGACATGACATCGCTTGTTGTTCATCAATAAGGACACAAGTGATATATTCTAGAGTCCTACGCAGATCTTAGCAACTGCTAGAACATTTATGAGAGGTTTCACATCCGTGATATTCAAATGATTGAATGGAAACTCCCGCTGTGGTCAACATCAGCAGCCCCGACAACAGTCACCGGTAACTCCACATGGATTACGCTTAGTGTGTCTCAAACGGTCTGACGTGGGGTGATGCTTGTGTACCTCGGCGACTCATCCGAATCAGATGTACTTGGTATATCATGTTATCTCACTTGTGGGACTCCAGTTCAGGAACGGCCTTTGTGAGAATTAGAGATGTGTTTTCACACTATGTTGTTAACACCCTCGAAATTCAAACCTGTAAGTGCCGGAATCCGCTTATTACTAACCTGTTTTATGTTTTCTTCTTATGGAAGCTCCGGAGCGGATTGATCGTGCAGATCCTCCACATGCTCATACCAACAACACATGAAAGTTCTCATCATAATCAAAGGCTACACAAAGTTAAAGATGATTCTTCGTCAATGTCAAAGAATCTACAAAGTTTAAAGACTCGAGAACTACATCATTGGTAACCAAAAGACAAATAGAAGTGTGAGCATGGTGGAGAAAGACGTGGAGACACCAAACCAACGAAGTTGACAACGGCAGACAACCACTTTAATAGATCACAAAGCATGAAGGAACAAAGAATCAAGACTATTCTATATCTACACGCAAAGTTCAAGCTCAAGGAAAGTAAAGATCTTATCAAGTGGAGCATCTTTTGAATGACCACCCCTTAGGGGGAGATTAATAGCCTTAATTGTTTTATTAGAAGTGATGGTCATTCACGATTAGGAACTTTGTAACGTGTGATAGATATCGTGATAGAATAGTCTACGGGCTCGTGGATTGGGATAAGCTATTTGGTTAAGCTTGCCGTCTATAAGCTCATATATCCCACGTCCAAATCCAATCCACGAAGCCCATACAAAGCCCAAGGAAAGCCTTTAGGGCAACTTGTGTCTTGTACTATATAAACCCCTCAAAGTCTCATTTAAGGGGTGTGCTTGAGTGTGTGTGTGTGTTTTTCCTTGAAGCAATATAACATCTTATTGTTTTCTTTCTTCTCTCTATCTCTCTAAACATACACGCCTAATATACCATTCAAGTCACCATCTTTCTATTCTTCATCTTTCATCTCTACGCATATTCTGTTTGTGTAGAACGTGGTATTCTGGTGTTCATAACGTGGGTATTTGATAAGGTTGATATATCGTAGTGGTCCTACAAGGTCTATGATTGGTTCTTTGATGTATCTCACATCATCTAGACCAGACATCATGTTTGCAGTGTGTGCGTGTGCAAGGTTTCAAGTTACTCCCAAGTTCTCTCATTTGACTACTGTGAAGAAGATTTTCAGATATCTTAAAGCTTTTCCTACTCTGGGATTGTGGTACTCCAGATATTCTCCTCTAGATCTGGTTACCTACTCAGATAGTGACTATGCTGGAGCTAGCTTGGATAGAAAATCTACAATAGGTGGATGCCAATTTCTTGGCAATGATTAGTTTCATGGCGGTGCAAGAAACAAACTATGGTGGCCAATTCATCAACCGAGGCGTAGTATGTGGCCGCAAGTTGTCGTGCTCAAGTTCTATGGCTTCGTAATCAACTTTTGGACTATGGGTACAATTTCATAAATACCATCATCCATATTGACAATAGCAAGCACCATTTGCATCATTAAGAACTCGCTCAACACACAAAGACCAAACATATTGAAATTAGACACCATTTCATTAGAGATTGCTATGAAAAGGACTAATTCAAGTTGTCAAAATTCATACCGATGACAACTATCTTTGATTTATTAACAAAAGGACTTGATGTGGGAAGATTTCAAAGACTTGGTAACAAGTATTGGAATGCTCAATCCATAATCTTTTGTCCAAAATGTTCTCTAGTGTTGAGGGAGGTCATTTGGGCACCGAAATTGTTGTATGAGTTTGTATATGTTTGCTTGTATTTCGCTTATGTTTTTATGCAACATTGATGGGAGTTGATCTTAAAGGTGTATATCGAGATACACAACAAATGGTTATTGATTCACCATGTCTAATCCACATAAGAATCAACTAGTCCGAGCAAACGCCTTGGTAAAGACTTGACAAATCCGTTTATGGTTGATAGTTTACCAAAAACTATATGGTTATCAACTCACCATATTCTTTATGTTTAAGAGTTGGCTAGTCCATAGCAAACGGCTCATGGTAAAGACATATCAAATCCGTTGATAGTGGTAGTTTGCTAAAACTATGATAAGAGCAAATCTAGTTTTCATATGATTTTATTTACCATCGCTTATGAAATTTTTGTGAAAAATTACCACTACTAGTTCACAGCTTCCACCGACAATGTTATTTTACCATCGTTGTTCTAGTCGTTATAACCGATTGTGTCAAGAATTTATTTTTACTAGCCGTTGAAAGTAACCACCGATTTCCATATATATAGGGTTAAAATTTTAAGGAAATTATCTACTTTCCATATTGTTATGTATCCTCTTAAAGATAAATACTTTCTAAAGATAATTTTTCTTGTGCAATAATCTTAAACCCTAACCCTATATATCTTTCTCTCTCAATTGGCTAGTCATTACTTCAATTCTTACTGACATAATATCGCTTTTTCAACAAAAGTTTCTATGGCACCTTTAAATTTTGCAGATGAGCACAACCTAGTGGCCTACCTACAAAAGTCTAACGAGAAGAGTGGCCTGCTTTTCATCGAGTTGTGGACTTTCTCAATACCACTCATATAAGGTATGCTTTGCTTTTAAAACCCACAATCTATATCTCTCAAATCAAGCGTTTTGGACTTCGCTAAGTCCATAACACTTGAGAATGGAGATACACATGAAATAGTGGATGCTCTATGAGCCACTGTGGATGGGGTAACTATTGATGTTACCGAGGCATCCTTGAGGAGAACTCTCCAATTGGGTGATCTCAATGGTCTCATCACATTACCTATACCCAAATTCATGATACTTTATCATCCATGGGTATGATACCACCGATAAAAAGGCTACTTTCAAAAGAGTAGTTTTGTCCCCAATGGAGATTTTGATTCATACTCTTTTACATTGTCTCACCAAAGAAACATCTTATGAGCAATTTAGTTCAACAATGGCTTACCCTTTGGTTTGTCTAGCCACCGATAAGATTTTTAATCGGTCAAATTATATTTTACAAGTATGTTGGCAATGTAAAGAGTTCAACAAAATTTTAATGTATCCAAGGTTTGTGCAAGCGATGCTAAATGAGTTTCAAGCTGCAACCCCATACTAATGTTTATGAAATCGGTTGCCTAAAGCCTAAAGTTTTCAAAACATGAATAGAGATGGCAACATGATTTTTACACCACTCTTACCTCAAATGCTTGCAAAGATTACAATCAGCACAAAACACACCCATAATCTATGTTCCAAACATTGATTATACTCCACCGCTTTCAAACCTATGAGAGGAGGAGCAAACAACCACCTTCTTTCATGACAACACAACAAGTTTCTGAACCTTTTGGTCTAGGAACAAGCAAAGGTGGTTCTAGACTTCAACCTAGTCCAACTAGGGAGGAATCGAGCCAATGCCCCATGATTCACCTCTCCCAACAGTAATACTGGTTGGAAGTGATGAGGCAAGGGTAACAATTGGAATTGATGGTTTTGTGTACAAGGTTAGCCAAGCGGGTTGAATCTCTATGAAGGACTTGGCACATGTCAAGAAGCGAGATGCCAAGGATGTTAAACACTTACAAGAAGAGATTCGGACCTTGAAGAATGAGTTGCAGGGGTTGAAAAAGCACAAGAAGACGCAAAGTTGGTGATTTCATCTTCATCCTCACCTAATGATGGTGATTCAAATTGGTTTTGATCAAGATTTGGGAAATTCTCCCAAACAGGGAGGAAAATAAGTGTCAAACTCGGGGAGGAAAATTGATTTTGAAGATGAAGGAGATACTAGTAAAGGAGCAAAGGAAGCTAATACTCAAGAAGAGCAACTTGATAATCAAGATATTTTCAGATCAAGAACCGATTTTACCATCGATTCAATTTCTATCGCAGAGCCAAATATTGCCACCGCAAGTGAAGAATTTGATAAACTAAAGAAAGACAAAGGTAAAGCGTTATGGAAAGTCAAGAGCAACTGGAAGAAAGATTTCAAAGAAAGAACAAGTTCGATTGCTCGGGATAAAGAAGTTCTTTGAAAAGATATATGAAGAACAAGTTGTCGAAAAGAAAAAGCTTGAAGAAATAGAAGTTGCAAGCTTTTGGAGACTAAAAGATTGGATAGAATGGAACAAGATCCACTTTCCAACTGCTCAACCTACAATACTTAGAGAAGACTCCGTAGTTTAGCTATGTTCCTTCGAAGAAGATATTGAGTTCTTGATTGCTAATAATCCAATAATCAAGAAAAGGCAATTGACCTAGTAGCAGATGCATCCTTAATCAAGATCAAAGAACCGCCGGTTGAAGGATTTCATTCAAATGAAGAACAATCAAGCACTTCAAGATGTGATTAGTACAATGTAAAGGGTCAAAGAAACAAAGACAACCAACCAAGGCACACATTATTTCATACATGAAGACTTATTGTTGTCATGTTGGTGGTTGGAAAAGCATCAATTCAAAGGAATGCACGATAATCAAGTTGAAGGTATCTACTATAGAGTTCAAAACATGATAAAGATTTTATTGCAATAGGCTCAAGAAGAAGCAAAAGGTTTCTGGATTAAAGAGAAAGGCCAAAGAAAGTGATTCTCAAACCGTTAAGAAGACTAAGGTTCTGTCAAGAACAAGAAATTCCTCTTGAGAAATTCATCAAGAAAACCGATCGAATGATTGTGGTTGTGAAGAAGACTTTTATCCGTAACCACCGCAAGTAAGACATCCTATCATTGATTGGGACATTTACATCGCTAGCAATTTTGCTCCAACATGGAAGATCACAAGGCTAGGTGGTGAAACTTCATCATTCATGACATTTGAAGATCTCATTAAATCTTTTGAGAGATGACCTTGACACATTATGGAAGTTAGTTCGAGAAAGGTTTGATACTCAAGATCTCAAAGATATGAAGGAGATGCAGTTATGGATTAATCTTAGAAGGCTCTATGAACCAAAAGTTGATGATGATTTGGAAATTCTCATGCACATGTCCCAGTACTAAATGGTTTTATTATGACTCATGTGAAGTTCATCATGTTTCTACAAAGAAATGGAGTTGATGCATTCATGCTTGTCGAGAAAGAGTATCCACTCGAGTGGAACTCTCACACGGTGATGTTATGTACAACAATAGGAGTTCATGAAGACAATGAGAAGGTCGAGCATTATTACATAGGCTTCAAGATCAATGTTCGAGCTATTCGAAGTTGAGAAAGAAGTAAAGTGTTTGATTGAATTTCCCAAATCCTTGAAGATAATGCAGATTGAAGAAACTTATTGATTTGCGAGAAATCATAAGTTTAGGGAGGATTGTTAGGAATAATCATTACCACGGATTGTTGTGGTTTACACTCCTTGGAATTACACTAGCAAAGGAAACGACACAACCTTTGGTACATTATTACCACTGCTATTAGATAATGATTAGGAGAATGCGTTTAGATGAGTATAGAATAGATTTCGTGTATATTCTATAATGTTAGCTTTATACTTATCTTGTAAAGGACTCCTTGTTGTATAAAAGGAGGTCCTAGGTCATTGTCTTAGGTACTTGTTTAATTACCTACGTATTACTCACAAAAGCTTCAAGGTGTAACCCTAGTGATAATCAAGATCACTCGTATTATTCATTAATAATATTGGAGCTTAAGTTTTGTATTTAATCTGTGTTTACTTACAATACATCATATAATCCGTCTTCTAAGTATTACTAAGTAAATTCCGCGTGCTTAATAATATCATACAAAATATCATTGACACAAGGTGTGTGTCCAGATCCATCAAGAGTGATGGGCCACTAACACCAACTGCACAACACATGCTAGAGGGTATTAAGAAAGAGGCTGTTAAGTACAATGTTTTATGGAATGGGGGAACTAAGTTTCAGGTTTTTTGACCATGGGGTGACCAATGTGTAGTTAATGTTGTACACAAGTCTTGTACTTGCAGAAGATGGGAGATAACAAGTTTACCATGTAAGCATGATGTTGCTACCAATTGGAATATGGCTTTAAATGGGCAACAAGTAGGAGCTGTAGAAACATGGGCTCATCCTTGTTACTATCTTCTCACTTGGGAGGTAACCTACCATCACCATGTCCAACCTATAACTAGCATCGAACATTGGGAAAAATCAACTGTGCCAACTACAATTGTTCCACCGAAATCCGAAACAACTCCGCCTAGCTCAAGAGGTAGAAAAAGAGTTAGGATATCTCCTGAAAGTGAAGAGATTGTGAAGGATGGTAAGCTGTCAAGGGCTTGGAAGAGTGTTAAGTGTAATATTTGTGGCATTGCTTGACACAACCGGAAAACATGCCTAGGGTATGGTGGAGTGAAAGTAGTCGAACTTCCAATAAGGAAATGTCAAACAAGTGCCTACAAAAGCTGCAGAAAAGACACATCCTAAAGGTAACAAAGTAGCAGCGGATAAAGAAGTCAAGGTACATGTGTTGTTGAAAGTCAAGTTAGTGAAGTTCAAGGAAGTGGTGTTCAATCGAAAATTAAGATCCAAGAATCAAGATCCCATCATACATGATGCATCCCTGTCGAATCCCAAGAACATCAAGATGAAGCAATTGCCGATCCCAAAGATGCATAAGCAATCCCAATGTCAATCCCAAAGAACATGATCAATCCGATCGATTCTCATTGCGGTCAAGTGATGTGCAAGCGCTTTTGCTTCAACCCGATCTGCTACACGAAGAATGACTAGCGGCGGTCCACCGAAAGAATGATGGCCTCACCATAGGTCAATTTCGTTATGCTAATTAGCTAGACAATGTTTCATCTAGTTTATTTCCTATGGACAAGTTATGTACTCTAAAACATATGTGTGTGTGTGTCTAATCGTAGTTCTCATGCTTTGAAAAGTATGCAATTTTATGCATTTGGAATTACATTCATTTGCGGTAACTATGGAACCATGTCATTATTGTGTATTTTATAGATTGACTAAGCTTGATGTGTGAATAATTTGCATCAAAAGTAACTAAAGCTAAAGAACCTCATAAGAATGTTGACATTTAAAAGTCAAACCTAAACAAATTGCTAACCATCCGCATACCCATAAGCCATTGAAAAAAAAAAACCAAATCGAATGCTTCATAACAACGTTACTACAATTCAAGATAGTGAACATTAACCATCTCGCCTCATTGCATAAAAGCTAAAAAGTTATCCCAATGCATAAACAATCAAGAACAATATCCAATCGAGCACCAGATAAATCTTCCACTTCCACACATCACCTGAAAGCTACTAATCTTGCCTCAAGCTCATTTCTCCCTCAAAAGGCTGGTATGATCATTCTTGAACGAGCACAAATTCGAGGATCATACCATCTTATCCACCGACAAGAAGACCCTATTCATGATTATGACAAGTCATTAAACAACCACCATTGTTACAATGTACTTTGTCGCTATGAAACAAACTAACACAATAAATATTAAGACGACTTACTTCAACAGACAACCAAAGAATCGACGCCTGGTTGGCGAGGTCCTGAAGTGCAAATAATAGCTTGCTTACCACACCAAAGAACGTACCATCTTGAAACGATTGTCGCTTTGTGAAGACTATTTTTGTAGGATAGTTTAGGGATGGATGATAAATGTCGACCAAACCGTGTTACACAGACATATACTAGCTACTAACACTGCACAACGGTTTGCATTGAGTACGCTACAGTGAAAGACGGTTTTGCCCTTACCAACATAACATTGACATCGGCGTTAATGGTCAAGGGACGAGTTTGGCATATAAACCCCATGTTTAGGACCTCCTGCGATGATAATGCCCAACTTTGTCCAATCGCGAAACACAGTTACAAGTTTAGGGACCAACCGTGTATTTTAGTCTAAAAACTAACATTACCAAAGCAAAATTACCCAAACCCACGCGTTAAACAAAAACTTACGATTTAAAAAAAAGAAAAAGAAAAAAGAAAACTTGAGACAGTAACGTAGTCACCACACAAAACGAAAAATACAAAACAACCCATAAAACCCACTCAAGCAAGACACACGAAACAAAAGGGCAAAGATGTAATAAACCATCAAAGGACATGTGTCGATGGTTAAGTCGATGAAACACAATATTGTCACACCATCACCAACACAACAACAACACTGTATAAAGTAAGCTTTACCATCCCCATTTTCTCCTGCTACACTCTCACCTCAAAACCACTTTCTCTCTCTAGGGTTTCATATTTTGTCAAATACATATCAAGTTAAGGTATATACATTTTATACTCTCTTTAATCTTTATGTATGTTGCTATTTTCAAATGAATGCATGTGTACGTTGTTGTTATATTATGTGTTCTGTTTTTCTCATGAGTTATGTGTTTGTTTGTGTGGAAATTTCTTGACAAATACTTTTCTATGTCATTTTTCTTCGCTTATGTATACAAGTTTTTTTTTTTTTTTTTTTTTTTTTTTTTTTGGAGTGAATGTGTATATGTTTTTGTTTAAAAGCATGTTTGTTTTAGGTTGAGTAGTCTATATAGGAGTATTGTTTTTATGTCTTTTAAAGCATGTATGTTTTGGTGTTTATTTTATAGGAAAAGAATTTAAGTTTATATATGTTGTCTTTTTGTTGAAAAAAATCCAAGTTTTATGAAGAAATATGTATTTTAACTAGTTTTTAAAGAATGAAAAATGCATGTTTTAAGTTGATTTATTAGTGGGTTTTTCTTTACGCTTATATAAAACGCAAGGATTTGTTTTTGAGAGTGTCTGTTTTCTGTACACACTTATACATGTTCGTACAATTTTTTTCTTGTTTTTTTAGATAAAGATGTGAAGGGATATTTTTTAAACGGTTTTTGAAGTATCACAGCTTCATTTTGTTGTTGTTGTGGATGGTTGTTCTTTTGACTTTTGGTCAACTTTTGGTGATTGGTCAATCAAGAAAACTACAAATAGAGTCTTTTAAAGGCGTTTTTAAGCTTTTGGTTTTAATTTTAAGTTTGTTTAAGCTTATTTGTGATCTTACTTTTGATAAGCTTAAAATTTCAAGTTTAATTTTTAGACTTGTGGGCTTATCTAAGCTTATTATTATGACAAGCTTATATAAGCCATTAAGCCCGTAAGTATAAAAAAGTAAGCCGAAAATTTTAGGCTTATGAAATATAAGCCGAAATCAAATAAGCTTAAACAAACACCTTATATTGGTCTAAAATGTCAAGCAACAAAACATCACGACCGTTTGTCACAACGTGATACATGGCAAAAATATGATGGCTTTTTGAATGAAATTGTACTTTTGCTCGACCAATTTAAAAATTTGTTAAGACTTTTGTCATTGCTGTTGTGATATGTAAGATCTCGATATTTTTTACGAATTTGGGAATTTCGCTTTTGTTTTATCTTCTCTGTGATTTAAAAGAAGTCCATGTCAAGGATTTTCTCTTATTACCACTTGTTTGTTGTGACATCTTTAGGTGCAGTAATTTTGTTCTTAGTTCTTTTTATAATAGTCTCATAAGGTATGAAAAGCGTAAAGTAGTTGTTTGAGGTTACAAGTATATATGTGTTTAGCAAGTAGTTTTACATGTCTTGTTTCTTGTTTGTAGACTTCTTTAATAAGATATGAAAAGCGTAAAGTATGTGTATTTTGAAATTGTTCATTTTGTTCTATTAATGCTGCAAGTATGTGTTTAACAAGTTATTTACAAGACTTATTTGTAGTATTTTCAATTACTTCTCTGTCAATATATAGAAGGCATAAAGTAAGCGCATTCTGAAAATCTGTTAAACTTATCTAAGATTATTCTCTTACATCACATTTTGGGTATTTTTAATGATCAACGTACTTCCTTTATAATGTCAAATGTGTCATTATGATTTATGTAATTGTATTAGGGGCTATCCACATATTATGTAAGCATTTGTTATATATGGTTAATTGACTTGCAGATAAGTTATTATGAAACAATAGGTTCCTTTTTAATGTCTCCTAATGATTTCTGTACTTGTATTACTTGCTTCTAAGTATTATCCTAACATTTTGTTATGTATGGTTTTAATGACAGAAATGTCAAAAATGAAAGAAGCAACGCCTGAAGCATTACCACCGCCTCCAGCAATAGTCCCACTGAATTTCGTTCCAGCTAAAGTCCCAAACCGCGCTCCAATGGCTAGACGTCAGCTTGGGACCAAAGGCCAGAAGATCCCTCTGCTAACGAACCATTTCAATGTGAGACTGGAAAGCACCAATGACTATTTCTATCAGTACAGTGTATGTCTTTTACTCTTATATATGCAACTATGGTTTGTTACATCTGCATTTTACTTTGAGTGTCAGATAAATGTTTAATGAACTTCATATAACATATGTATGCTCCATGTGCAAACAATTTAGTAATTGCATATGAATACGGTGTTTGTCGGTTCTAGTATTTTTTCAAAAGTCCACTCTTGACTTTTAAGTGTCAAATTAGTTATTCTTGAACTTCTCATTAATGTAGTGATGCTCCATTGCTCATTGCGCATAAAACTTAGTAATTGAATACAAATATGCTAAACATTTTTCACTGTATTGTATAATGTTTTAAGTCGGTTCATTTACTAAAAGAAAAAAAAATACTCTTTTGACTTTTGAGTGTCAAATAAGTTATTTTGGAACTTCATAACTAAGCGATTTTTGCTCATTGTGCATACAATCTAGTAACTTGCATACATCTATATCTTGAACATGTCACTTGTCTTGTATGATATTTTATCTTTGGTTTAATTTCTAAAGAAAACCGACTTTTGACTTTTAAGGGTTAAAATAGTTATTATTACCTAACTTCATACCTCAGAGGTATGCTCATTATGCATAAAATGTGGTAATTGCATATAAATATTGTCACCGATAGTTGTATTGTATGATGTTCTTAGTGGTTCTATTTTTTATTTTAAAATTTCTCCGACTTTTGAGTGTCAAATTAATTTTACCGAACTCCGAGATTAATAGTGTTATGCTTGTTATGCATAAAATCTAGTAATCGCATACAAATATGCTAAACATTTCTCACTTATATTATTTGGTGTTTATAGAATGGTGTTTGGTAACTGCATACAAGTATGGTACTACTGAATATCAAGATTGATTAGGATTATACTTCTTGTAGCCACGTGTAAGTGAAAAAAAGTGGTATCCTATCGTAATAGGAACTTCTAGATAAGAAAACTCATAAGATTATTTGTCAAATTTGTAGTTCGAGGGAAACAGGCTTTGAATCTCCAAGGCCAAGTGTGCTTTTGTTCTATGGTGTTTAAACTTGGTCATTTTGTTCTAAAATATCCACTTGTTGACTTTTAATTGTCAGGTTGACTATTATTAAGTAACAAGATAAACTAGGATTATCCTGATTGTGCGGATTCTTTTTGTAGTTACATGTAGTTGTAAACATCATAAATGTTATAGAAATCTATTTCTCATTTGTAGTTTAAAGATTCTTGCTTTGAGTTTTGACAGTCATAGGTGCTATTGTTGTATGTTGTTTTAGGTGGCCTTATTGTATGAGGATGGGAATCCAGTCGAGGCAAAAGGTGTTGGTAGAAGAGTACTCGACATGGTCCATAATTTCTACCATTCCGATCTAGGAGGTAAAGGTTTTGCGTATGATGGAGAGAAGACTTTGTTTACCGTGGGACCTTTGCGCCAGACTACATTCGAGTTTCCTGTTATGTTGGAGAATATGTCCTCAAACAGGTGCACAACGTCTGATGTTTATATTTTGTTTTTGATCCATTCTAGATTTTTTGTTCACTAATTATCGTTTATTGTCTCTTTAGAACTGTTCGTGGAGGCACCGAGGAAAATGACACGAAGAGATCAAGGCCCACCGAATCAAAGTT
The DNA here is from genome assembly GCA_022545495.1 of Chrysanthemum lavandulifolium. Lineage (NCBI taxonomy): Eukaryota > Viridiplantae > Streptophyta > Magnoliopsida > Asterales > Asteraceae > Chrysanthemum > Chrysanthemum lavandulifolium. The sequence continues at coordinate 141,785,112 of CM040240.1, forward strand.
GTATACCGTCAAGATAAACTATGCTACCAAGATCCCGATTCAAGCCATTTTAATGCACTTAAAGGCCAAGAATCGAGCAATTCAATGAAGTCGTTAGGGTCTTGGATGTGCTTTGAGGCAACACGCGCAAAACAAGAAGTCTTACATTCTTAAAATGACTCTACATATACAATGTTTCTTATCGTTAACCTTACTCATGTTTTCTTTTGTATATATGCAGAGGTTGTCTTCTTGTTAGGCAATGTTTCTTTCACAATGATCCTAGAAACTCAATAGGAATTGGTGAGGGGTTGTGGGCTGCAGAGGTTTTCACTCAAGTTTTCGGGCCACTCAGGCTGGTTTAAGTCTGAACATGGGTATTACTCAATCTTTACTCATTCATCTTTACCACGATCTACAGCTTCTGTTACTGATGGTTCATATATATTATTTGGTTTTTAGATGTGTCAACAACAATGATTGTCAAGCCAGGGAAGGTTGTCGACTTTCTTCTTGAGAATCAGAATGTTCGCGACATAAAGGACATTGACTGGACTAAGGTGGCAAGTCTCTCCTGTTTTAAATCATGTCAATTATTTAGATTGATTCATATATTTCTAATCTTCTTGTTTTTAATATTTGTTTCGGTAAATAGGCCAAAAGAATGTTGAAGAGCCTTAGAATCAAGACCTTTCCCTCTAACCTTGAGCACAAAATCATCGAGTTGAGTGAAAAAACATGCAGAGAACAAAAGTAAGTCCTTTTTTCCAATACAACTTAACAAAATGTAGGACAGAAAAGAAATTGGTTGAATTATATGACATTTTGCAGGTTTACTATGAAACAAAAAAATGGAAACAATCTGGGTGAAACATTTGAGATTACGGTGTATGATTGCTATCTGAAGCATCGTGATACATAACTCAAGGAGTCTAAACACTTACCATGCTTAGATGTGGGTAAACCAAAGAGGCCGGTTTACATACCACTCGAGGTAATCTATACACATTTTGGTAGGCTAAAAATTGTACAAATGCACTCTAAATTGAAACCTACATTGTTTTCATGTTTGTTGTAGTTCGTGAGTTGATATCACTACAAAGGTACACAAAGTCTTTGTCAAATCTTCACCGGCATCACTTGTTGAGAAGTCCGCAGGCGAAGCCACACGACCGGATGAAAACATTGATGGGTGTAAGCTTCTTCATAACACGCTACTAATGATATTTCATGTGACAACTCGCAATTTCGGTCATTTCTCAAGTTTCACTATTTCATCATTTATCGTAAACTAGGTTTACAGTATCAAATTCGCGTAACCTTAATGGTTTATTGCGAATTCATGAACAATCATCAAGGACATTTCATATAGACTAGGTTTAGTCTACATTTCATTAGCATCATTATCATCATATTAGTTCATGCATGGTTTTGCATTTTACATTAAACGTATAAATTTCATATTAAATAAACGTTATCGCGTGATTAATTATTTTGAACAATTGATCCGATACTTCCAAAAAATTTCCCGATATATTTTTATACTTATATTAAGTTTATAAAAATAATATTATGAGTTTACCCAGTGTTTTAAATTTATTTTGTATATAAATTGTTATATTTATATAATTACGACGGTTTTCTTAAATACTACATGATTACTATTATTTCACTTAAATTTTGCAAGAAATGTATTTTTATAATTTTTATGATCTCAATATATTTTATCTTGACCCGTTAAAAATTATTTTTATCCAACGATACCCTAAATACTCAAATGTGTATACAACTTAACACATGTCTTCAATTAACTTACAATTAATTATACTTATACATAATATATAAAAAAAAATGCATTATCAACCCCCCTTGTCGACAAAGGGAGGGTGAGTCATTTTATTTGCAAAATATCCTAATCAAGTATATTGTATTATACTTCAAAATATCACACTTTCACTTCATTATTTTCACAAGTAAAAGATCAAAAAGCATTCCTTTCTCTCTCTCTAGAACCGGCCAACCAAGGGGACCAAGAAGGAGATCAAAAATTTTTCTCTAATCAAGTTTTATATACTCTAGTATCACTCTTGTTTAAGGTTTTGCAATATAAACCTTGGGTGATTAGGAAAAATCATTTGTTCTTATAAACCTCATCAAGTTACTTGTAAGCTTTTCATATTCATGATCATATTTCTTATTTATTTTCATATTCATTTCATCATATTTGAGTAAAAACATGCAAGTCATATGATGTTTGTACCACTTTTACATTGTTTTTAAGTGTTATATATAAATAAGTCATCCTATAATTATTCCTTGTAATATATCATTCTTGGTGATGCCTAGGAACCCATGACACCCTAAGAAGGTGTATGGTAGGATTAGAATAGCTTCGGGGTTGTTTTGAATGGGTTAGAATAGGTTTGCGCGAGAAAACTCATTTCGACAAGTTTTAAAAGGGTCTGTCCTTATTTTCAAATCTGGAATTTTCGACGTGAATAAAAAATTTTGGCCTAGATATTTAGAAAATACACTTTAAAACGAAACCGTGGTCGCTGAACGGATTAAACGGAGCTATAACGAAGAAGTTATGAATTTTTCAAGTTAGCAACGAAAACTATAAATTCGGAAAATTCGAATGTTACGCCTATTTTGTACGAGTCAAAAATGAGGCTTAGGCGTTATAAATTATTTCGACTTATCAAAAATATATTAGTATACTTTGATACGAAGCTAAGGACATATAAAACGTGGAAAACGGACTTGTAACGATTAAATTATACACGTTTTCACAAAGTTGCCGTAACTTTATTATATAAGAAAAACTATATTATTTCTAATAGACAAGTATTACGGCAAAACAAGTGACCATATTGAAGGTCGTTTTTAACATTGATGTAGAACTTTTTATAAAGTGATGTCTTCTAGTAAAAGTAAGTTCACCAAGTATATTTTCCAAAATGTCCGAATCGCTTGTTTAGCGGAGTTGTAATGGATTAAATACGATCACTCAAACTTGGTGAAAACCACCCTTAAACGCTATTTTGGACTAAAGTATTATACTTAACCTATATTTTCTTGTGATCGAGACCTCTAGGATGGAAACTTAAACACTAAAACTTTGAGATAATGATACGAGCTTCCTAAAACCGTTGAGTTTGTTTCCTAACGTCAAGTGCACCATTTTACGACTAGCTTTTAGAGGCCGTTTTAGTCACTTTCATGGAAATTTCAACGACATTATTTTCTGACTTAAAAGTTATAATCTCTTAATAAATCACTAAATGATTATCGTCGGATATCATTTCAACATAAATACATGTGAAGTAATTTAAAAATGGTCAAGACGTTAAAAGGTTATTTTCTAAACTAAAAGGATTATTTTCAAAAAATTCATAAGTGGTATAAATATCATCCGAATTGCATGCATAACATTACATCATAACTTATCATAGAACATATCATTCATAATAGGTCACGGTTAGAGGTTGCGCCTCATTTCAAAGTTGTATCCACTTTTGTCATCATAATCATTGCAACATGTGAGTTTTCATAGCCCCGATTTATTCAAGTTTTACTTTATTTCAAACCCACGGGGAGAATACATTGCATATTATTTTATTACGATACCAAGTATATCAAATTCATTATATTGCTTAAGTTACCTCATTGCCGGTTAAATGTCCCCATTTCATAAACATGAACCGTTAATTTCATAGAAGCGTGGGTGAGTGGATAGATCTATCGAGGGTGACACCTCCATCCGGGTCATGGATTCAACCGGACGAATGCATTTCATTTCATAATCATTATTTGAGTTGTTTGGCAAAACACTCTGTTGGAAGCTTAACATCATGATCATCAAGCTTCGTGTCATGTGCTTAAGCAATTGTATCATTTTGTGACATCATTGTCATACATAATTTATACTTGTGGTAGTCGTATTAAACATTTACATAAACTCTATGAACTCACTCAACCATTGTGTTGACACTTTTAGCAATGTATTTTCAGGTAACTAAGGCATTCACTTCATGGCATGCATGTGGACATATCATAGAGTCGCGGTGACGACGCGTCTCATTGTATATTATGGCATTTTCTAAACATCGTTTGGCTTGTAATGAACATATTTTCCGCAAACTTTATCAACTTTTGGGACCTATCTTGTAAACTCTGATTGTTTTATTAAATCAAACGATGTGTTTTCCAAACGACACTTTAGGTCGTTCAATATAATTGTGATTATGATGCTATGACAGTCAATCCCCAGGAATTCCATTCCGCTGCAAAACAGGTAAATTGGGGGTGTGACATTGCAAGTCTGGTGCAATACATGTCAAATAACAACTATTTCATTTGACTTTGCAGGCATTGAATCAAAGTAACTACAATCTCGATCCTCTTATAAATTCAACTAGCATCACATCGAGACTACCTTCTTTGAAGTTCGTGGTCGGGTTTGGAACCACCAAAGGTATAATTTGGTTGCAAATCTCTCTTTGTTTGCACAATATGTTTCTTAACTATCGTTTTTGTATTTATTGCAGTGAAGTTTGGCAATGGAGGAGACTTGCTTCCTCGTGGTGGTTGGAACTTCAACAACAAGGTCCTCTAAATTTTGGTTATTTTATTAACTAACAAAATTTTGAATTTTGGTTACGATTGTATAAATTTGGTCACAGACACTTGTTGAGCCAAAACAGATCACGTGTTGGGCTATCATGAACTTTAGTGCTCGTTGTGACATTCTACATATGTGCACGGATCTACTTAGATGTTCTGGAGCCAAAGGCATGGTGAGAATCCCACATTTGGCAACGTTTCATAGTACGTGCAAAATATATTATGATCTGGTAAAATAAATAGTCTTGTGTTATTCTTGCAGCTGCTTAGTGATCCATACATAGTGATTCAAGAGAATTATCAGGATAGACGCTTCCCAGCTCCTGTTCGTGTTGAAAAGATGTTTGAAGCTGTTAAAAGCGGACTTCCGGGCCCGCCATTTCTACTATGCATTCTTCCGAAGGAAGAATTGACATCTATGGTATTGCCCTCCTTCGATCTTTCACTACCGAGAAATTGTTGTATAAAATGTAAATAAATAAGATTTTTAACTTTATGTATGACTATAGGACCATGGAAGCGAAAATGCCTGGTGGACCATGGGATTGTTACGCAATGCATTGCACCAACTAAGATCAACGATCAGTATCTTACAAACTTGCTTTTGAAGATCAATGCAAAGGTCTTAATTTCAAGTCATCACAATTTTAGTATCTTGTTTTTTCTTTCTGGAACTCTGGCCTAATTTATTTGTTTTTTTATTTTATTTCAGATGGGTGGTATGAACTCGCTGCTATCAGTTGAGTACTTGCATTCAATACCATTAATCTCAAGGACTCTACCATAATCTTTGGAATGGACGTGTCTCATGGTTCACTGGGCGGTCCGATGTGCCCTCAATTGCGGTATGACGTTACATCTTTTTGCAATTTATTTTCATTACAAAATTAGATTTAGAATGTTATATGATAATACTTGTTTTGGAAATTTTAGGTTGTTAGCTCGAGACAATGGCCTCGATTTCTCGCTACTGTGGCATTAGTTCGTGCTCAATGCGCTCGAGTTGAAATGATCGATAGGTTATTTAAACCCGTGTCGTTGACAAAGATGAAGGATGATCGAGGAACTGTTGAATGACTTCTATACAAGTACTACCCGTCGGATGAAACCACAAACATATAGTCATTTTAGGGACGGTGTGAGTGAGAGTCAGTTCAACCGGTCTTGAATATAGAGCTTGAGCACATCATGCGAGTTCAAACACTTAACTCCGAACATCATTGTCTTATTGATTTGATAATTATATCATCTAAAAAGTATATATTGTGTCATGTAGGCTTGCAAATTTTGGATGACACATGGATCCAAAATTCATGATGATTGTGGTACGAAAACTCACCACACCAAGTTTTTCCGGAAAGATCGATGCCAATGTTCCACGTGTAGTATCGATTATTGATAATGTTGTGTTTTAAAATAACAAAAAGCGAAGGTTTTATATTTTATATCGTCTGCTTTGAACAATCATTGACAATAGAGTCGTCATCCAAGAACAATGACTTTATTTGTGTGCTCGAATGGACCAATTGTGAGTATTAACAAAGCCTAATTTATACATATGTTCTTCTATGACAAAATATGGTGGTTGAACTATATCGATTTGTTTTAGGGTACTACACGGCCTACACATTACCATGTTCTTCTTGATCAAATTGGATTTTCTCTGATGACCTCACAGAGCTCGTTCATTCAACATCATATGTGTAAGTCAATTAGCTTATCAATACACTTTATAATTTCATAATTATAGAGAATAACCAACTGTAAAGTCTATGGTAAATAGTGAATTAGTAACTAATTTTGGGAATATGGATGATGCGGTACCAAAAAGCACAACCGCCATTTTGTAGGTAAATATTAGCCACTTTTTTCGCATAACTTGCATATCGTATTCGCTATGCTAAAACTCAATACTTTAAGTTAATATCAAGAATGTCCTAATGTATGTGTGCAGTTGCTCTATCTCACTATGCCCACTTGGTAGCGCAATGGATGTCACAGTTCGTGAAGTTTGATGACATGTCCGACGCACTTGAGCCATAGCGGCGGTCTTGGTGGTAGTGGCGGTGGTGGTCTTTGGTTTCGCTCAAATACCCAAGCTTCATGACAAGGTTTGCGCTATGTTCTTCTTTGATGTAGCGTTTAAATGATATTTGAAAACTTTGAAACAAGTTTCACAGTTAGTTTGTCTTGGATGTTATATTAAATTAAACTTATTAGTATGTAGTTTACATATTTTGAGTATTGGCTTTTATGTTACATCAAAAACCAACCATGTGCCGGATGGCTAGGATATTAGCATTTTGATGGTGATATTGTGATTAACTTGAAGGTGCATTTGGTGCATTTCATATTTTGCATGATATGGTTTATAGAATCTAGTATCAAGTTTATATTTGTGTGGAATTAAACACTTTATGTGTATATTTGCATGTTTGGTTTTGTTGGTTTATGAAATTCGTAGGTGACATGAAATGGTTCATAGTTTTCGACTTTTCGTGGTTTATGTTTGCAATAATTTGGCTTTTGACAACTATAAATGTGTTGGGTTTATGCAAACTGACCCGTTTCATATCGGAAATATGAGTGAACTGTAGCTGATATATTAATAAATAGAAAATGTAACGTGACCCCGTAATGCAATTTGACCCGTAGATATCTAAACCTATATGCAATTTCTCTTTTTTCTAGTTGGAAAAATGCATGTTGTAGGATGTGATTCAGGTCATTCTCATAAGTCGTTCTAAGGATTTTATGCATTGATCCATTAATTGAGCTAGAAATTGAGGGTATGGAAAATCAAAACCATTAGTGATAATAAGATTTCATGATTATGCTAGACATCATAAACACTATTGGATCACAAAGAGAAGGGATATGCAAACTGCAAAGAGTACTTAGATTTCTCAGCTGACCCGTTTGACCCGTGTTGGTTGAGGGACTGTGAGAACAAATGACAAAATAATGTATATAAACCCATTTCTGTTGGTGTTGGCCGAGGAGCTTAACAGCTAATTTTATATTTTGAGAAAGCTATTAATCTCTTCAAATGTGTTTGGGTGAGCCTATTTCAAAGAGCTTATAGGTTTCTTTGTATGTCAAATGAGCTTTTTGATAATGCATTTGATTGTGAAATTCTAATACTGATAAGTGAAACACTTCTGACATGAACTTTGAAAGAACTTGACATCTTGTTAAAGTTGATATAAGAACCAGAAAAGAACACTCTTTCAAGGGCTTGAAGAACCTTGCTTAAACGCCCTCAGATATACCTTATATCAAAACCAGTATTCTAAAAGTAAATCGGCATAGGCAGGTCACTTGTGTGTGTCTTTAAGTTGCAAAATGTAGTGATTTGGGTGACATTCCATTTTCCACATCTATTTGGTATCGTAGGATTTGGGTGTGATCCATTTTTCCACATCTATTTGGTATCATAGGATCATTCAATGCATTCATATCTGAAAATGAAACTAAAAGTTTCTCACATGGACTATGACAACATTTTCATAGTTTAGAAGATTGCGCTTGCAATTTTGATAAATTACAGTGACAATTTTTGCAATTTACTCTTAATAAAATATTTATTAACATAAGTTGTCTAGTACTAATGCAATTTCTGTGTGTTTTGGTGTGCCAAAGTAGCTTTGGTCAGCAAATGTTTCTCCTAAATGGTGTGATAGTGTATTTGTTTGACTTTAGTTTCTTCCAACCAAATAGCATGTAGTGTTATTCTATACATAGAATCAGTCATCCAGGCAACGGGGGGCAAATTTCTCATTATTTCTTTCTTTCTAAAATACATCTGAGTGCGAGTGAGATATTTTGGTTAAAAGAAGTTGGTAGTACTCGACTAGTACGAAAGAAAATTGTAACCGGAAAAACTTAAAATGTATTTTGTGACCGTGTAATAAGTTGGAATTGTTTTCTTGATCTTAACTATAACAACTTAAAAAAAAGGATTTCAATGTTCATACAACATAAACAACATGCCCATCGCCACACAATATCAAATGACAAAATGGCCCACATGAAACAAAAGGAAAACATAGGAAAATCAAGAAATGTGAAGAAAATAAATGACAGGTGTCATCCTATAACTTGTCAGTTGTCACAGCTGCACATTTGCTATGTTATCGGCACCAGGCATGATACAAGCAAACAAGAATAGTACGTACGTACAATACTGCAAAAGTAGCTTATTGCTACTCTCTCTATGATTTTTTTTACAAGAATTCTTAATTTGTTATATAGTCAAACTTGTAGCATATTTGTTCTATGCAGTGGAATATGTTGTTTTATACATATTGCAAGGTAAGCCCGAATAGGTCTGTAATACCTAACCAAATATAAACTTTGTAAGTAATATACATGGATAAACAATATAATTTACATGATACAAGATTGTAAATTTATATATTTTTCTATTGTTTAGTTAAATTCACTTTCACCCTTTTTAACACGGATCTAGTATACTAGAGGTTGAGGACTTGAGGGTATGCAACTATGCTTGTGCGGATACCATTTAAGCGCCACTTTAGTAAAAGTATTTAGTGTAAATTATTATTATTATTATTATTATTATTATTATTATTATTATTATTATTATTATTATTATTATTATTATTATTATTATTATTATTATTATTATTATTATTATTATTATTAGGGTTTAGGTTTATTAAATAGCCATGTACTTCTCAAATGTACCGATATGGTGCGTGTACTTTTTCTTACCGGTTAGGTAGTGTACTTTTTTTTGTCAATATGGTCACAAAGTTCATTTGTCCATCAACAATCCTACGTGTCTTGCCCAGTCATTTGGGGTTGTGTGACGTGGCCATCAAACGGGTTAAATTATTACCGTTGCCAACCTACCTCATCTTCTACCTCTTTATAAACCTAAAACCTAACCGTTGCCAACCCTAAATTGTACCCCCAAATCAAATTTTATCCCAAAATTCATCCCAATTGAATCATGTCTTCATCATCTTCTACCTCGAGGCAAAAATAATATCATCAACATATATTTGAACGTGAATTAAATGTTTGCTTGACTTTCTGGTGAACAATGTCGGATCAACTTCTCCTTTGTTGAATCCAGTAGATAGAAGAAACTTTGATAGCGTATCATACCATGCCCTTGGAGCTTGCTTCAAACCGCAAAGAGCCTTCTTCAAACGATAGACATGAGTAGGATGCTCTGGGTTCACAAAGCCTTCAGGCTGGCTGACGTAAACGGCTTCTTTAAGATCTCCGTTAAGAAACGCCGTCTCTACATCCATCTGATAGACTACCATGTTCTTACTAGCAGAATTAGCCAAGAAGATTCTGATTGCCTCGATTCGAGCAACAGGAGCAAATGATTCTTCAAAGTCAATACCCTCCTCTTGACAGTATCCTTTTGCAACCAATCTATCCTTGTTCTTCAACACATCACCATGCTCATCAAGTTTTACTTTGAAGATCCACTTTAGAGCAATGATCATTGCACAATCTGAAGCATGTACTAATTCCCATACATCTAGTCGATCAAACTCATGAATTTCTTCTTGCATGGCATTGAACTAGCTGTCTTCATTCATGGCAGTTTTCACGTCTTTTGGTTCGATCTTAGATAGTACGGAGTTGAAGAAGCACCATAAGGCATCGGTTGCAAGTTGTTTCCGTGTGGATACCGGACGGTAAAGGTTTCCAATGATGTTGTCCGTGGATGATCATGTCCATTTTCGAGGTGTTCATGTGGTTGTTGTTGAGGAACCAAGTAGCAGAGTTGATATCTCCGAAGAAGATGGTTACGATGATGACTCGAGAGCAAATATGTTTTCAAAGGGTTCATCTTCGGAGGAGCAAAGGGTTTTCATCATACGTAATGTGCAAAGAACATTTCCATTGTGTACACTCGATGATTGATGATTTGTTGATGAGACATAGTGATCGCACAAAGCGCTTCTTGACTTAATGACATTGAAACCGAAGGGTTAACTTCATTGATGTGGATAGAGGCAGCCATCGTTGATGGAACCGACATATCATTAGCACTTGACTCATAGTGTTAATCAAACATTGGATCAAATAATTTCTTTAAATCATCTTCTCAAGGAGGTACATACGGAGTTCTTGGTGAGGATTAGAAACAAGAGTAGAACCGATAGTACCACCGGATAAAGGTTGAAATGCGGGTCCAGAACTGGATTGTCCTGGAGCCATTTGCCCGGACAGCTCATCGAACGTGACGTGAATAGTTTCCATGATATCTTGAGTTCGTTTGTTGTAGATTCGGTAACCCTTCTTGTTTGATGCATAACCAACAAAAACTCTAATGTCCGCTTTAGCTCTTAATTTACCTAAATCTTGACTGTCATTTGTTGGATAGCATAAAGCACCAAACACACGAAGGTAGGATAGATCAGGATTTCGTTTATGGACAAGTTCATATGGAGTTTTTCCATGAGAGGTGTGTATAAGGGAGCGATTTTGGGTGTAGCAAGCGGTGGCAATGGCTTCAAACCCATAGAAACATTGGAACCTTTGAATAAATTAGCATTGTTCTTGCGGCTTCCACAAGAGTTCGATTTTGTCTTTCAACTACACCGCTCGTTGAGGAGTTCGTGGAACACTTCTTTGATGGTGATTCCAACACTTTCATAAACCTGAATTAAGTCTTTGTTAACAAATTTTGTGCCATTGTCTGTTCGAACAATTCTAACTATTTTGTTGAGTCGAACCTGAAGCTGTTTGATAAGTTTGATGATGAATTCTGGAGTTTTATCCTTTTTCCTCAAAAACTTTACCCAAGTAAATCGAGAGTAGTCATCAACAATGACTAGAATGTATTTCTTCTCATTTATCGTTTGCACTCTCATTGGTCCGCACAAATCCATATGAAGGGTATGAAGAACTTCCATTACTGAGTTTGTGGGTTTTGGTTTGTAGGCATATTTCGTGCTTTTTCCCAATTGGCAAGCTGAACAAAGATGATCTTTTTCATATTTTAACTGGGTAAGCCTCTAACAATATCCTTCTCGGAAAGGTTATTAATGGTGCCAAGTTCAAGTGATTGAGACGACGATGCCATAACCATGACTTTGTTTTAGAAGCCTTTGATGACAAGCATATTGAGAAGACTTCATCATGTCTTCGAGAGAGATGGTGTATAGGTTAGAACCACGAGTACCTCTTAATAATTCTACACCATCAAGTTCTCTAACGAAATGTATGTTTTCTAAAGGCCACTTCTAGATCGGAATCACGAATTGACCAACAGAGAACAAGTTATGACCAAGACCTTCCACATAATATACCTGAAATTACACTTTTACCAACCACATAGTCTCCATAACCCATAATTGCTCCAAAATGGTGGTTCCCAAATCTAACAATCCGATGAATTTACTCCGAAGTTCATGAGCATGAGCGATCTCCAAATATATGCTTGGAGCGTACTGAGTCCGTGTACCACGAGCGATTTGAGCGATCGCAGGTTGAACACAGACAAGAATGGATAAGCGGATAATTGGGAACCCCATGCAAAATGGGTTCCACTTGGTTAGTAATGATGATTGGAACACCCACATCAAGTAGAAACAATGGAATCATCGAAATAGATGCGATGCTAATGTCCGTATTCGACCTATTCAAAGTATGTTCACTTCTTAAGGGAATAGTTCTACCAGTGGGCATCCATTTTCTATTAGGCATTGTTTTAGCAAATTGAGGCGTAACTCATTAACCTTACGGCCAGAAGGTATCCATTGATAACCTAATTTACTAAATATTCTTCCTGGGTTTCACTATTTTCTAACTTTCTTTTGCCTTTGCCTTTTAGCCTTTTTAGTTTGATTTATAACATTAACAATTTTAACGGGCATTTGACAACATTAGACAAAATATTCACACCACATTCATGATTAATAATGCAATTCAAGCAATCGTCATTACATGGTTTGCGAATAGTAGCGAGTCGAATTAATTACGATGCGCTTATAGCTAATACTAGAATCAACACGATTCGTTTTATTCAACTCAAACTTAATATTCCTAGGTGATCTTCTACTCTCTTCCAATGCACACTCTTATCTTGCAATGTCCTATCTTGCTTAGTATCGCTGGAGGCTTTGACCCGCTAGCTTTTATGTCATGATTACTCACAGAGGGAATTATGGGAACATTAGTTGGTTGATCTACTTTTTGCATTCTCGAACTAGGCGTGCGGGGATCCGAACTACTGAAGGCACATTAGTGTTCACTTTCTTAATCTTGGGCATAGAATGGTTTGTATGCTTGGCACTAGGCATAGAGCAAGGCATCACAGGCTTTACCTTTCGCTTTTGAGGATTTAGGACATATTGCAATTAAACATTCTAGCGACTCCCGAGATCGTTTGGCCCGAATGCAAGCAAACCTAATTTCTATCAAGAGGCTTATTTATGAAATCCTCTTCACAATCTCACGGAGACATTCTAGACTATCCTTAAGGTGAGCACAATAGTTGTGAAACACATGTTCATTATTCCTAAGATGAGGAGGAATGTATTTAATGATCACAAGATATTGCGGTCGAGGATGACTTTGATGCAACATTCTCATTAAAGACAAGTGGCGCTTTCCTTTTTCTTGACTCCTCGATTCTCAATTTCTTTTTGTAAAGAAGTTATTTTTCGTTGTTTTGTCACGAGTGACTTTCATTGAATCATATAACTCTTTAAAGTGTCGCTTAACTTTTTCATTTTCTTCAGAAAACTCTCGTTTTCTTTTGTAAAGCATTAACTAAGTTTTGAAGATGAAAAGTTTGAGAATCTGATAATCTAAAGGAGGAGGCATTTGGGAGCGGTCACATTGTTCTTGTCACCCTTTAATTGAGAGATTTGGGCTTTCAACTTTTCGATCGTGTTACAATAAGCTTGAATCGTTCTTCACGTTTATTTATCGAAAATCGCATCAAACTCGGAACATCCGAGGATGTCTTGATATTTGAGGTTTTGACATTTTCTTTAAGATGTTGATATTTTAGTTGTAAATCAAAATGTTCAACTTCTAGTTTAGAAAGATGTTTTACCAAATTATCGTGATCATCTGATCAATTTTCTCACTTAGTTATGAGTTTTGTTTTCAAGCTCAATGACACGATCATGGAAACTTTCAATGCAATAGATAATTCATGAAATCGAGAAGCGATAATAGAGTGCTTAGTAACAATTATAAAACACATCTTGAGCAACACAACTTGAAATCAAATTCTCATTTAAGATGTGCAAGTTCTTCCTTTCAACTTCATTATATTTGAGTTCTGTTCATAATCATTGACTTCAACTATCATTACATCAAATTCCTTTTCCATTTCTTTAATATCGAATTTATCCCTTTTGAAGACTCTCAAATTGACCTTTTAATTGTTTGAAGAAAGGCATGACCTCGGTTAAATAACATTCTTTAGTTTGCTCAAAACCCTTTTCCCCTCGATTATCCACAGAGGTGTGATTCTCTTCTTACATGTTTTCTCAAAATCAACAAACGGTGATAAACAACATACAGGTGATTAAGGTCTTGCTATTAGTGGCAATAGATCTAGGAACTAGATGCATTGGTGTATTTGGAGGATACACGGTAGTTGCGAGCATTTTCCTAAGGGAGTGTTTGTTTCAACAAGTACATTAACTTTTAGCTTATCCATATCTTTCTTCCAAAAGATACTGCTCGGGTTAATTGAGTTTGAGGCTTAAACATGTTCAAGGATATCCAATTTTCCTTAGTGTAATCATGGGGTTTGATCGTTATGTTATTCTCTTTACACGCATGATCGTTAAGCTTCTTATTCATTTTCTCCTAGATGCATCATCTAGTTTTCTATCTTCCTCAAGTGCACTCAATGCAACTAGGTTTACGTCTAGGTTTAAGAATCTCATTGCCATCATAGATTACATTTTGAGCGACTTTTGCTATCTTGCCATACTCGTGGTTGGATTCCTTTATAATGGGGTACTATGCTTATCGTGAGAACTCTATGCTTAGTGATCATGTGAGCGATCGAATGGTATTCCTTGTACGCACAACTTATTTTCAAGCTTGTTTTTCAAGGTTTTAGATTAGAAAAATCATTCAAAAGTTTTGATTCCTTAGCACTAAATTCTTGCTTAAACATTTTAACATTTTCTTGAAGTTCTTGTTTTGCTTAGCATTTTAAGAAAGCTTTTCATGTAAGGAGTTTAACTCTTGTTTTAATACTTCTTCTAAATTTACTTTTTCTAATAATTGTCGCGATTTGTTCATCCATTTCACCGCTCACGGTGGTTAACTCAAACTTAGCACGCTGTTCATAAATAGCAACTTGTTCTTTATAGGCATTCGATTGAAATAACAGACTCGTCATGGGCACATGCGGTGTATTCATCAAAGATATAGTCATCATTGATCGCAGAAGATGCATCACTTGATACGACCTCACTTTCACTTTGTTTCACATATTGATCATATGGAACAATATTGATATTACCCATATTTTCAAGATCGACTCAAAAGTTTCAGTTGATTGTACTTTGTCGGTATCTTTTGCTCATCAACATCATCGTATAGTTTTAATACCTCTAAGATGATTGCTTCTTTGGATGGACCGACTTGTCGTGGTGAGGGACCTTTGGAGAGACAATTGGAGAAATGCTAGCCATGAAAATAGTGCATGCAAGAGGATCATCATCAACGTCAGTCGTATGCATCACGGTCGGCGACTTGAAAGGCATTCGATGATTATGACCTATCTCTGAATTGGTTGCTCATCCACATCTACATCATATGTCTTTGCATTGCCTCAAAGAAGAAACAACAACTCCTCTTCATCCAACACACTCCATTATCCCGAGCTTGCACTAGTAACATCTTGTCTTTGAAGTACTGCGCATTTTGAGGCGTTTTGGAGAAGTGCGGTTCCGTGCTATGTGTCCATCACCACCACGCGGTTGTAGCACTTAATTGGCTTAGCTTGACCACGATTTGGATTCCTTCCACGATTACGATTTGCCACATATCCTCTACCAAATCCACCTCTTCCCTGATTCATACCGCCTTTCTTGAACCGGTTGCACCATGACCTTCCCATCTCGACAAGGTAGCTTGATTGTGTGGGTTGGATGCTGTTTGAGGTTATTGTTGGTGTGTGGGAGAGAGTTCATGTTTTGACTAACCATGAGAGCAGTTGATTGATGAGGTTTTCCATGAATGTGTTTGGGTCGAGGCTTATATCTTGGATCGGGATAAGCTTGTAATTACCATTACCCATGGGTATGACTTGAGAAGCTTTGGTGGTAATTCCAACATTTGTGTAAAAGTTGTTGAGTCATTTGATGAACTTGTTTCTACCGTTGGTTTTGAAGCTGTTCAAGAATCCTTTTTCAAACATAGCATGTCTCTCATTTTGAAGAAGAAAGGCATCTGTTGCTCATAGTTTGTATTCTTCAATCCTTTGGTTAGCTTCACGTAGGTGACAAACTTATGCCATTCGGGATTCATGTTGTTCACAAACTTTGAATTGACAATGTTTGGCATGGTCATTTTGATGTTCCTCATATCATTCACAAGCTTATGGAATCTCACGTAGTACTCATAGACACTCTCATCCGGTTTCATCTTGAAATGCTCAAACTCATCATACAGATTGTGATTCTCTGTCTTCCTTGGTTAATTCGGAACACGAGAGAAGCATCTTGACATTATCCCAAACCGCCTTGGCTTGGTGTTGTGATTGATATGCTTATAGATGTCTTTTGGAAGACCCTAAAGTATAATGTTAGAAGCCACGATGTCGACATCGAATCTCTTTTCTCCTTATCATTGAGCTCATCATACGTCTTTGGTCCGTCTAATCCATAGATCATTGTTCCATCTGCAATGTATCAATTAAGTCTCTTGTAGTCTCAATCGATAAGGTCCTTCATCAATGGATTTGAGAATGTTGACCCATTTTCCTTTCCAAGACAAGACAATCGATTCGTTGAGCCGAGTCGTAGTCGGTTACGTCACATAGGTGGGAGTATCCGAACATTGCTTGAACATCCTCAAGAACGATGGAGATGATTGTAGGTACGTTGGTAGACATGTTAACAGATTACACGGATTTTATAACTCTATGATTAAACCGGAAATAGATTCTTTCACGGATTTTACTAAATCAAGAGAAAACCGTATTAGAAACAAAAATCAACCAAGTCACTACAAATTCTTGAACCAAGTCGCTGGACTCAAGTCGCTAATGCACCAAGTCGCTACACAGTCAAGTCGCTAAAGAGCAACTCGCTAAGGTCCAAGTCGTTAACACCAAGTCGCTAGACACAGTTAAGTTGCTAAAGAACAACTCGCTAACATCTAAGTCGCTAGTATCAAGTCACTAACAAGTTACACAACAAATCGCTAACAATTTCTGAAGCAAGTCGCTAACCTCACCAAGTCGCTAGCCGTAGTGGAGAATCCACTAACTTGTACTATTTGTCGGCTTGTCTCAATAGACAAGTCGCTAGGCTCAAGTCGCTAACAACTAACACTGTAACTCGCTAACTTTTACTGAAGCAAGTCGCTATGATGAAAAATACTATGAGAACCAAGTCGCTAGCAAGAAAAACTTCAAAAACACACTTTTCAATCCAAAACAAGCTCAACCACAGTGATTCAAGCTTACCAAATCAAATCCCAAGCACTTACAATGATTCTTAACACAAAAGTACACCCAAAATTCAAACTTTAACACAAGAAATGATCCAAATGATGCAAAACCACTAAACTTTTCAAACTCAAAACCATCTAAAACCACTAGAAATCCAAGGATATGTAGAGAGATGATCAAACCATGGCTCTTGATACCAATTGTTGCATATTGGATTTCACAAACACACTAAACCAATGATCAAAGAGGCGTATACAAGAGGTTTTAGAGAGAAAGAGTTAGAGGTTTGGGAACTTAGTGAGAGAAAATGAAAGTATTATTATGAGCTTCAACTCTACCTTGGGAGGTAGAGAGTATTTATAGTCATTACATAAATCGCCACCTACGGGTGTGGATCGGGCATACGGTGGGTAAAGACCGTCCAGTCCTCCACGGTGTTACTTAACTAAATACTACTAAACATTAACTAATCTACGACTACAAGCTTTCTAACGATTACATATACTTGAGGTGACCGACTCTTTAATAACTGGATTTACTAAATCCTAACAAAACATTTGTAACAAAAACAAACCCAACAACTATTTGGGCCCATAGTAGGCCCGATCACCTATTTTAGGGTTGTATGCCCTAAAAGTTTGTATATAAAACTAAAATATAGAGATAAAACACAGATCGCTCCAGCCGTTTTCATACCAAACAAACAAAAATGGTATTAAATCTGCTCACCACTTAATTTCTGCATGGTTATAGTATATTTTATGTGTTAGTGTATGTGACGTGGTTTTTAGGTTATTTATAACTTGTATAGTTCATTTATGAAACTAATTTTTTTTCGTAATTTTGTTTATATTGTTGTTGCCATTTGATCGTTTTTATCTAGTATGATAATTGTACCTCTGTAAATGAGTTTATTTTTAGTTTATAGAAAATGAGTTTTTTCAATAGTTAAACTACTCATTTCAGACTAGTATGATTTTAAGACAAGTTTTGTTGTTTGAATGAACTCTTGATCACTTTATGCACTCTAGAGATTTGTATGATTTGATATGGAAACAAAGGTGAAAAATGTTCCCTTTTCGGTTAGCTTTTGTTATTTTAGGGCTAATGTAAAAATTAGTTGAAGTTGTGGTTTGAAATTTAGGCTTTTTTACTATATGTTGTTGTGATTAGTCAGTGTAATAATAATGAGTAAATTCCATAAATATACCTATTTTAAAAGATCGGACAGTAATGTACTTGTTTGAAACCCAACTTCCAAAAGTATACTTATCTAATAAAAAATAATCTTCCAAAACTTGAGTCCATATATATATGAAAACTTTAGAAGTTCCAACCGGTTTCAAAACATTGTTTTTGTATTTCAAAACAAAACATTTGTAACAAAAACAAACCCAACAATTATTTGGGCCCATAGTAGGCCCGGTCACCTATTTTAGGGTTGTGTGCCCTAAAAGTTGGTATATAAAACTAAAATATAGAGATAAAACACAGATCGCTCCAGCCGCTTTCATACCAAACAAACAAAAATGGCATTAAATCTTCTCACCACTTAATTTCTGCATGGTTATAGTATATTTTATGTGTTAGTGTATGTGACGTAGTTTTTAGGTTACTTATAACTTGTTTAGTTCATTTATGAAACTAATTTTTTTCGCAATTTTGTTTATATTGTTGTTGTCATTTGATCATTTTTATCTAGTATGATAACTGTACCTCTGTAAATGGGTTTATTTTTAGTTTACGGAAAATGAGTTTTTTCAATAATTAAACTACTCATTTTAGATTATTATGATTTTAGGACAAGTTTTATTGTTTGGATGAACTCTTGATCACTTTATGCACTCTAGGGATTTGTATGATTTGATATGGAAACAAAGGTGAAAAATGTTCCCTTTTCGGTTAGCTTTTGTTATTTTAGGGCTAATGTAAAAATTAGTTGAAGTTGTGGTCTGAAATGTAGGCTTTATTACTGTATGTTGTTGTGATTAGTCAGTGTAATAATAATGAGTAAATTCCATAAATATACCTATTTTAAAAGATTGGACAGTAATGTACCTGTTTGAAACCCAACTTCCAAAAGTATACTTATCTAATAAAAAACAATCTTCCAAAACTTCAATCCATGTACATATGAAAACTTTAGAAGTTCCAACCGGGTTTCAAAACATTTTTTTTGTATTTCAAAACAAAACATTTGTAACAAAAACAAACCCAACAACTATTTGGGCCCATAGTAGGCCCGGTCACCTATTTTAGGGTTGTGTGCCCTAAAAGTTGGTATATAAAACTAAAATACAGAGATAAAACATAGATCGCTCCAGCCGCTTTCATACCAAACAAACAAAAATGGTATTAAATCTTCTCACCACTTAATTTATGCATGGTTATAGTATATTTTATGTGTTAGTGTATGTGACGTAGTTTTTAGGTTATTTATAACTTGTTTAGTTCATTTATGAAACTAATTTTTTTCGTAATTTTGTTTATATTGTTGTTGCCATTTGATCATTTTTATCTAGTATGATAACTGTACCTCTGTAAATGAGTTTATTTTTAGTTTATAGAAAATGAGTTTTTACAATAGTTAAACTACTCTTTTCAGACTAGTATGATTTTAGGACAAGTTTTGTTGTTTGGATGAACTATTGATCACTTTATGCTCTCTAGGGATTTGTATGATTTGATATGGAAACAAAGGTGAAAAATGTTCCCTTTTCGGTTAGCTTTTGTTATTTTAGGGTTAATGTAAAAATTAGTTGAAGTTGTGGTTTGAAATGTAGGCTTTGTTACTGTATGTTGATGTGATTAGTCAGTGTAATAATAATGAGTAAATTCCATAAATATACCTATTTTAAAAGATCGGATAGTAATGTACCTGTTTGAACCCCAACATTCAAAAGTATACTTATCTAATAAAAAACAATCTTCCAAAACTTCAGTCCATGTACATATGAAAACTTTAGAAGTTCCAACCGGGTTTCAAAACATTGTTTTTGTATTTCAAAACAAAACATTCGTAACAAAAACAAACCCAACAACTATTTGGGCCCATAGTAGGCCCGGTCACCTATTTTAGGGTTGTGTGCCCTAAAAGTTGGTATATAAAACTAAAATATAGAGATAAAACATAGATCGCTCCAACCGCTTTCATACCAAACAAACAAAAATGGTATTAAATCTTCTCACCACTTAATTTCTGCATGATTATAATATATTTTATGTGTTAGTGTATGTGACGTAGTTTTTAGATTACTTATAACTTGTTTAGTTCATTTATGAAACTAATTTTTTTTGCAATTTTGTTTATATTGTTGTTGCCATTTGATCGTTTTTATCTAGTATGATAATTGTACCTCTCTAAATGAGTTTATTTTTAGTTTATGGAAAATGCGTTTTTTTCAATAGTTAAACTACTCATTTCAGACTAGTATGATTTTAGGACAAGTTTTGTTGTTTGGATGAACTCTTGATCACTTTATACACTCTAGGGATTTGTATGATTTGATATGGAAACAAAGGTGAAAAATGTTCCCTTTTCGGTTAGCTTTTGTTATTTTAGGGCTAATCTAAAAATTAGTTGAAGTTGTGGTTTGAAATGTAGGCTTTATTACTGTATGTTGCTGTGATTAGTCAGTGTATTAATAATGAGTAAATTCCATAAATATACCTATTTTAAAAGATCGAGACGATGTGTACTGTTTGAAACCTGACTTCCAAAAGTATACTTATCTAATAAAAAACAATCTTCCAAAACTTAAGTTTTCATATGTATATGGACTGAAATTTTGGAAGATTGTTTTTTATTAGATAAGTATACTTTTGGAAGTTGGGTTTCAAACAAGTACATTACTATCCGATCTTTTAAAATAGGTATATTTATGGAATTTACTCATTATTATTACACCGACTAATCACAAAGAACATACAACAACAAAGCCTACATTTCAAACCACAACTTCAACTAATTTTACATTAGCCCTAAAATAACAAAAGCTAACGAAAAGGGAACATTTTTCACCTTGTTTCCATATCAAATCATACAAATCGCTAGAGTGCATAAAGTGATCAAGAGTTCATCAAACAACAAAACTTGTCCTAAAATCATACCGATCAAATGAGTGGTTTAACTATTGAAAAACTCATTTTCCATAAAATCATACTGGTCTCGAAATGGTGGTTTAACTGTTGAAAAACTAATTATCCATAAACTAAAAATAAACTCATTTACGGAGGTACAATTATCATACTAGATAAAATGATCAAATGGCAACAACAATATAAACAAATTTCGAAAAAATTGGTTTCATAAATGAACTAAACAAGTTATAAATAACCTAAAACTACGTCACATATACTAACACATAAAATATACTATAACCATGCAGAAATTAAGTGGTGAGAAGATTTAATACCATTTTGTTTGTTTGGTATGAAAGCGGCTGGAGCGATCTGTGTTTTATCTCTATATTTTAGTTTTATATACCAACTTTTAGGGCACACAACCCTAAAATAGGTGATCGAGCCTACTATGGGCCCAAATAGTTGTTGGGTTTGTTTTTGTTACAAATGTTTTGTTCTGAAATACAAAAACAATGTTTTGAAACCCGGTTGACCCGGTCGATTCAAACCCCGGTTTTCAAAACATTCAATTAGTTTGTTAAAAATTTTTTGTCTAAAAGAAATGAAATATAAAAACATTCTTGGGGAATGTGTAGCTCGCTAAATCGTTTTGCATACTTCATCGTCCAAAATCGGTCAACGAGTGATTTATCATTGAGTAGTCAATTATTTTTTACCAAACACTCTAATTGATTAGGTTTTTGGCAATCAATACTTAATCATTTTATTAAGCGGTAATCAAACACACCTTAAGTCTAGAGTCTGAAAGAATAATATTTTTGGTTTTTTATTTTATTTTATTTTATTAGAAAGCAATTAAAATCTCGAGTTTTGGAGGAGGTGGTTTTAACTAATTAAACTACTATTAAACTAAATGCAATAAAAGTAAATTAAGGATTTACCTATGATGTATTACTCCTTGCTAGCTCTCTAATTCTACCTACAGAATTGTCACGTCCCTTGTCCAATTAGAGCGTTGTATTCCTTAATATCAATCGAGGGTTGGTTACTCCCTAACTCCAATGAACTATGTTCTAATTGAGTGGCGCCTAAGAATGCCCTTTTAAGTTCTTAATTTCTACGATGCAAACACAATTCACGCATTAAATACAACGAACATCAAGCTAATATAATAACCACACGTTTAGTCGGATGTTCGAGCTAGTATAATTTGATCTAACCAGTTTTCCTTCTCCTAAAACAAAATCAACTAATCAACAAGAGACAGTAGGAAGTAAGAATTATAAAATATAATTGATTTGACTCATTCAATGTAAGCTCCCGGAAAATTTCATTATACTTAAGACCTTAATCAGAAATTAAGCACCATTTATATCATCATGAAATTTTCTAAACATCACATTTGCATATCATTTGGCATATGCCTGATCAACGCAGTTTGAGCATTCATAAATATACTGTTGTGATCAGAACGAAATTCCCCACGATCCCGATAATCTTAAAATACGTAACAAATATGTAAAAATTTATAAAAATACGAAATAAATTTTAATAAAAATATATTAAAGTTATATTGGGCTTAGGAACCTATTGGGCTTCATATCACCTCAAGACCCAACCCAACTTACCATTGGGCCTCGTATTCAAACCAAACACCATTTTCCTTTGGGCCTCGTTACCCAACTCGAGCCCAAAACAATTGATTTTTCATTGGGCTTTGTCTTTGCGTTCGACCTAGTAAACCGAGCCCACACCCACACCTTTGAATACTTGGGCTTCGCTGCTAGCCCAACACGTCCAAAATGAAACACCAAGCCCAACAAATCACAACTTACAAAATTATGTTGTGCCTTTCTTTGTTTGGCAACCGGTCGAGAAAAGAGAAAGGAAGACCCAAACCAAAAACTAGAAACTTTTCCCTTGAGTTCTAAAGATTTCGTGTATGAGTGGACAAAAAGGGAGACAAAGCACATTTAGCCACCCTAAGCATTTGTTTAATAACCTAAAACTACCTTGACCTCACTTTGACTTCATTACACAAAGGATATTGTGTCCCTTTCTTACCCAACCTAGCTCGACATGGCCACATCTCTTCCCACATTTTCGGCTGCCATAAGGAGCATGCCATATACAGACACAAACACAGCCTTACTCCTAATTAGAGCTAGGTGAAGTTTTGCATAAAATAATACTAACACCATGCTTACTTTTCCCTTATAAACCCACGACACCCTCAAATCCCTCCAACTTACTCATATCACTTTCACACAACAACACATAAATCGTCCACTGTGGCTACCAAAAGGGAAAGGAACGAGGCAAAGGGAAAACGTGAAAGAAGCTAGGATTTAAGGAACTTGGGTAAACATTAGGTCGAATATCATTATAAGGAGAACAAGGGGTCTCGACATCATTCTCATTCGTTCAACTCATTGTTTCATCTCCATTCTTGACGAGTGTAGTAAGTACATCTAAACTCATTTCGTTTCCAACTCATTTATTTCACACGTATATACATGATTATATCACACATTAAAACGTTAAACGCACCCTTTTTACACTAGGATATATCATGGAACATGAAATAAACAACCTTCGACACATAGCCACTCACTAGTTACATGTTAAAACTTGTTAAACATGTCGAAAACAAATCACAATTCCTTAACAAGACCTTAGAACATCTCGTACACACTTAATTTCATAAGCGACACCATATGGGCTAAAGCCCAACTGACAAGCCCAACAAGCCCAAACCATGTCCAAATAAACCTCAACCCGGCCCAATATTGAGATAATAAGCCAATAAGCACTAAAAATAAGTTAGAAATAAGTTCATGATCGTTTTGCAAAGTTTCGTTTTCTAAAAATGTAATTTGGAATAAATTTGCAAATATTGTTGTCCTTGGGTTAAAACTGTAGCTTTTAACAAGTGTAAGGGTCATATATTACGTATTATAAACAAGCATGAAAAGTCAAGGGACTAGCATGCACTATCTCAAAAGAATAAGGGGCAAGAGTACACGTGCATGTGCACGTATAAAACTACAAGGACCGAACTTGTCAATTGCTAAAACTAGTTATAACTTAAGTTTGGGGTGAAAAATGTAAACTTGGAAAACCTAAGGTCTAAACGTGTTAAAGCAAGCCTTGGAGGGCTGTTTTCGTAAAAGTAATTTTCTTAAGGGGTAAAACTGTCAAATCTGAAAGTTTTGATATAAAATACATTCGGGTAGAAAGTGTCATTTTCTCAAACTTGAAGTACTAAACCCGATAAGGGTAACACCCCAACCCGATAAGGGTAAGTATCACATTTATGGTGCCAAATCGAACAATACATATAAACCATGCAAGCGGAAGTCTTATAATAATAATCAAAAGGTAACAAGTCAACACGACTTGAACAATACAAAAGTTCCCAAAGGTTCAATGAAATGAAACGATAAAATGTCTAATCTCCAAAGCAGATAACAATAGTAATCAAAGTCTAAGATGACTAAGGCAAATCCATAATAGCATCTACTCTCAATCCCAAGAAAAGCCCCAGCTCTAGCTTAATAACTGCTTGGGGAAAAAAAGCGGTCGAGCTTAAAAAGCCCAGTGAACAGATATAACAATACAAAAGCAATAAGGGAACCGAAGGCCTGATAAATACGATAAGAATGATATGAAACAATATAGAGTAGGTAAATGAAACAAAAGAATGGGAGTCGGTTATCCACCACGAGCCAACAAAACAAATCAAATCAAATCATATATCCATAGTAGCCTGTAGTAACCATTGTATTCGGAGGGGTGACCTCGGAATACCAAATCAATAGGAGGGGAGACCTCAAGTAGCCAATGGAGTGATCAGCTCCCAAAATGTGAGGGGGTGTAATGCACACACGCACCGCATCACCAAACATATCATATCATATCAAATACAAATCAAAACAAATCTAGGATGCATCCATCGCCCGCAAAACAAATAGTGGCCAATCCAACACATATATCCAAGCGCGCATTAATCAATACAAAATAGGGACGGTGTGGAACATCACTCAACCACACTAAAGTCATGCCATTGGTGCATCAATGACACGGACATGGAACCCCATGCCTAGTTAATGGCTCGGGTATCAATCGACGGTCAAAGTGTATAGTATAGAGGTCAATCAATATCAAAGGTTCAATATTAGCAATTCACAAATCAAATCAATATCAATAATCCAATATCAATGGTTCAATTATCAAAGGTCCAATAGCAAAGGATCAATATCAAAGGTTCAATAGCAAAAGGGGTCAATAGCAAAGATTCAATATCAATAGTTCAATAGCAGAGCAAAGGTTCAATATCAAATTGGCAAGAGGTCAAAGATGCAAAGAGATCATGAGAAACCTTATGAGAAAGGTCAGAATATCTGTACCTTATTCGAAGAAATCAACAATGAAAGTAAAGTCAAGAAAGGAGATCAATCGCGTCGCCCGGAACCTATATGAATTAGATAACGTTCTATAAGAATCGAATCACCCGTTTAAGACGACTTTCCATTTTAGCAAGTTTCCATTTTAGTAATCTTTCCATTTTAAGTACTTTCTATTTTAGGAAACTTTCTATTTTAGGCAGGTTTCTATTTTTAGGTAACTTTCAGAAATAGCAAGGTTTCCATAATTAGTAACTTTCTATAAATAGCAGGTTTCCATATTTAGTAAGTTTAGTTACTTATCTAAAGTTAAATAATGAAAATGAGTGTTATTATGATTTAAGGATCAATTATGACAAGTTACAAAAGTTTAGGGTTTAAAATGTCAATAATGCAAAGTATAGGGTTAAAATGTAAATATAGTAAGTTTACTCATTTTACTCATTTAATCCATTTAGTTAGTATATTAACAAGTTAATCCATCAAGTTTCATAATTTACAAATAACCCCCTTAATTTTATTAAATCGACATAAAACATTATAAACCCTAGTTTTTATGTTATAGCTATCGTATCCGTTCTAAACCATTTTAGCTCGATTATTACAAGATTACATGACATCCTTATGTGATATCATTTTAGGTCGAGACATCCCTTCATCAAAACCATTTTGTACGCCCCATAATATTATCAAAACACCCTCGTAAATCATTCGTTATCGATTCAATTATCACATACGTAATCACGTAGTTTCATAAGCTCATTAAATCTTTAAACAAAACATATATGTGTCGACATATAGAGAACCCAAAAAAATCAGTTTCGTATTCATATTACATGCCTTATATCATTCGAATTATAGAGATTAAGAATCAAGGTTTTATGTATTCTTGTTTTATCATTTCATGTGACAAACGTATTCATGATTTTATGTAACATATTTCGAATGACAAGCCCTAGAAAAGACATCCATAGCCACGAATTGAACAAGAAACAAGGAGGGAAGATTTGAGATGATGATACGTTACCCTAGTAGCGTGTACGTGACAAGGAACCAAGAATCAAACCACCACGATCAAAACCAAGCCTCCTTGGCTCTATCAAACCCACGCCACAATACAATAACCACGTCCAAGCTTATTTTTGAACCAAACACGATCACCACGTCCACCAATCGATCACACACGATCACGAGCCTCCTAGGAACCTTTGTTTGTATGATTTTGGATGGAAGATGATGAAATAAAAATGATGCCGCCACTTATGTTAATGAGAGAGAGACTTAGGGTTTTTCTTGTGTTTTTGAAATGAAATGGAAGAGATAAATGAGAGTTAATATAATTGATTTGGTGATTAAGGAGGGAGTAAATAGGGGCCGGCCATCAAGGAGGATAAAGGACCAATTCATAGACTTTCCAAGTTTATCTCTTCATCATGTATGTAGTCTTGTTAGTAGTCTAAGTTAATTGTGTACATATGGACATGTTTATTTGTTACTTAGAGTTTAATCATTTATGTTCTTTTAATTTATAACATAAGTTAATTACTTTAATAATGGGTGAATATTATTAATGATATAACTTGTTAAACGATGTTGACGTGTTTCCCGAGTTTGTATAATTTTAAGTTTGAGGGCAAAATTGTCATTTCACACGATTGAGATTTTAGGGTTTTACAACTCTTCCCTCGAAAAAAAGAAGCGAAGCAATAAGCGAAGACATACCCGATGATGAAAAGAAATGTGGATAACTAGGCATAGATTCCTCGGTCTCCCGGTAGCTTCACGCTCGGGTGATTCTTACCCAAAGAATCTTAACAAGAATTACTTTGTTTCTCATGACTCGATCTCGTCGATCTAAAATCGGGTTCCTCCGAAAGAGATATATCGGTGAATCGATCAAACGGATATGATGCTACATGCAAAGGATGGTAGTTGTATCCTCAAAAGAGATACATGAAAAACGTCGTGCACATGCGATAACTGCGGCGGAAGAGCCAAAGCGATAAGAAACCTCTCCGATGCGCTCGAGAATCTCAAACGGCCCAATAAAGCGAGGGTGAGTTTCCTTTAATTCCAAAGCGTTTAACACCCGAAAAGGCGACACTTTCGAAATACCCGATCACCGATGCGAAACTCCAAATCACGACGATGTTTATCGCATAACTCTTTTGCAGCGTCGAGCCTCCTTCAACTTCTCCCTAGCAACCGCCACCTTCTCATTAGTGATCTCAATAATCTCGGGTCCCTCAATCAAACGCTCACCTACGCCGTCCCAACAAATAGGTGCTCTACATTTCCTCCCATATAACAGTTCATAAGGTGCACCTTGATGCTAGCATGCCAACTATTGTTGTAGGCAAACTCCACCAAGCATAAATACTCATCCCAACTCCCGGTCCACTCTAAAGCACATGCCCGCAACATGTCTTCCAATGTCGGATGGTCCTCTCCGTGACCATCCATCTCGAGGATGAAACGCCGTCTTGAACTTAAGGCGAGTACCCCAAGCCTTATGCAAACTCTTCCAAAAGCGAGGCGTGAAACGAGGATCTCTATCGACACGATCATTGTTGGGGTACCATGAAGTCGAACAATCTCTTCTTGAAAGATCTCGCCAACTTACTAACACTATCTCATACGGATGGGTAAGAAATGAGCGAGACTTGGTTAGCCGATCAACGACCACCCAAATCGCATCATGTCTTTTACGAGTGAGAGGCAAACCGGTGACAAAATCCATAGAAATCTCTTCCCACTTCCAAGTAGGAATCTCCAATGGTGAAGTAGACCACTAGCCCGGCCGATGCTCTATCTTGACCTCCGACATGTCATACACTTAGAAACATACAAAGCCACATCTGTTTCATGCCATTCCACGAAATCTTGCTTAAGATCTCGGTACATCTTAGTAGAACCCGGATGAATAGTGAATGGAGAAGCTGTGAGCTTGAGACAACACCGTCTCACGCAAATCAGGATCATTCGAACACAAAGCCGGTCACCAAACCATACCACACCAGAGCTATCAACCCGAAACTCCGATTGTTTCCCTTCCTCAATGTTCTGAACAATAGACCAAAGCTCACCGTCATCCTTCTGAGCTTCCTTGATCCGCAAAATGATGTTGGACTCCACCTTCATACTAGCCCAATAACCATCATAACCAGGAAACAAAATTCCACATCCATAAGCTCAAGATCGTGAAGAACCACGGGTTCAATCTCCAAACTAGCAATCATACCCGACTTTAGGCTCGGTAGCAGATCAAGCAACTACATTAGCCTTACCCGGATGATATTGGATGTTCGTGTCATAATCCTTAAAGCTCTAGCCATCTCATTGTCTCATATTGAGCTCCTTTTGTGTGAATATATACTTTAAACTTTTGTGGTCGATAAAGATATCACACGACTCACCGTACAAGTAATGCCTCCAAATCTTTAAGGTAAAACCACATGACCCAACTCCAAATCATGCGTGGGATAATTCTCCTCATACGATTTCAATTGCCTCGAAGCATAGGCAATCACCTTACCATGCTGCATCAATACACAACCCAACCCTTTCTTCGATGCATCGCTGTAAATCTGAAAACCTCCGGAACCCGATGGAAGTGTCAAAACAGGCGCAGAAACCAATCTCCGTTTCAACTCCTCGAAACTCTTTTCACGCTCCTCCGTCCATTCAAACTTTTCCCTTTCCTCATCAATTGCGTCAAAGGTAACGCCAATCGAGAGAAACCCTCAACAAAACGACGGTAATAACCAGCAAGCCCCAGAAAACTCCTAATCTCCGTCACAGTAGTAGGTCTCGGCCATTTTGTGATAGCCTCTACTTTAGATGTGTCCATCTTGATACCATCAGCAGACACCACGTGACCAAGGAAAGCAACTTGGCTCAACCAGAATTCACACTTAGAAAATTTTGCATACAACTTCTGCTGTCGAAGAATCTCCAATACTATATGAAGGTGCTGCTCGTGCTCGGCCTCACTCTTAGAATACACAAGGATGTCATCGATGAAGACGATTACAAATTTATCGAGGTACTCGTGGAAAACACGATTCATAAGATCCATAAAGACGGTAGGCGCATTAGTCAAACCAAATGGCATAACCAGAAACTCATAATGGCCATAACGAGTATGAAACGCGGTTTTAGGAACATCTTGCTCCTTCACACGTAATTGATGATAACCAGACCTCAGATCAATCTTAGAGAAAAATTTTGCACCTTGCAACTGATCAAACAAGTCATCGATGCGCGAAAGAGGATAACGGTTACGGATAGTGATACGGTTCAGCTCGCGGTAGTCAATACACAATCTCATACTCCCATCTTTCTTCTTAACAAATAATACAGGTGCACCCCAAGGTGAAACACTGGGTCTAATAAAGCCATTCTCCAAAAGTTCTTGCAACTGTTCCTTCAACTCTTTCAATTCAATCGGTGCCATACGGTAAGGAGCTTTAGATATAGGTTCGGCACCAGGAATCAAATCAATGCCAAATTCAACTTCTCTAGCCGGAGGAATGCTAGGAAGTTCATCAGGAAAAACATCAGAGAATTCGCGCACAACAGAAAGACTTTCAATAGTCGGAACTTCCAAAGAAGTATCTTTGATGGATGCCAGAAAACCAAGGCAACCATGAGAAATGAGAGTGCGGGCTTTCATAGCCGAGATGATCTTAGCCGACTTGAGTGGTTGAGCACCATGGTATACAAAATCAGGATGACGAACATTACCGAAGATAACATTACGAGCATGACAATCAATGGTAGCCCTATGCAAGGCCAACCAGTCCATACCCAGAATAATATCGAAATCAAACATATCCAGAGGAAGAAGATTAGCCGAGCGAATACCATCATCGAAACGTAGAGGACAGTTCACATATTAATGGTCAATAAGTACATGATTTTTCATAGGTGTTGATATAGATAAATGATTCATTAGCGGTGTTGGAGATAATTTGAGCTTCTTAGCAAAGTTTATAGATACGATAGAATGTGTCGCGCC
This sequence comes from Chrysanthemum lavandulifolium, assembly GCA_022545495.1. Lineage (NCBI taxonomy): Eukaryota > Viridiplantae > Streptophyta > Magnoliopsida > Asterales > Asteraceae > Chrysanthemum > Chrysanthemum lavandulifolium. The sequence continues at coordinate 141,815,875 of CM040240.1, forward strand.
AGTATCAAACAAAACAAAAGCAGTGGAATCACCAAAATAAATAGTGCCAGTAATAGTACCTGACGCCTTGTCTGCCTGATCTCGAGTGACTGAATACACTCGTCCAGTGGTGGGAGGTGGTTTGAGATAGTTTGATGGAGCAACCGATGCCTGTTTGGGGCAGTCCTTTACCCTATGATCTGTCTCCCCACAATGATAACAGCCTCCGGTAAGCTTACGACAGACACCTGGGTGCGGCTTACCACATGTAGCGCACTTTGGAGGAGGAGGTAGCACCTCAGAAGTCCTCCTCTGGGAAGAAGATGTCGCCGAACGATCATGATAAGTGCTGCGAGATGACTGATCCCGATGCTGTCTCTGAAAGCTGCCACTCTGACCCCGACGATCGTCACCCGATCTATCAAATCTCTGCTGATTGCCCTGCTGTCTCGAGTCATAGCTACGGTCGTGCCGACCTCTAACTCCCTGTGCCTGGTCCTGACGACCCCTCTGATCGGAATTGTGGTCCTGACGACCCCTGGAATCCTGAGTATGGTCCTGTCGACCCCGAGGATGAATACGATCCCCATCCGTGTTCCTCTTGTTGTAACCCTGTTCTTCATGCAATAGCTCGATGTTGCGGGCAGCATCCGCAACTGCAGCCACCTCAGAATACTCGGTATTAATCACCCTGTCCAACACCCACTTCTTCAACCCCCATTTGAACTTACGAGCCTGACGACGAGCATCTCCGACAACGCAGTACCTACAAACCCAACCATCCTCATAAATCGTTGCATATACTCGTGAGAATTTTCCTTCTCGGTGATGTATGGCCGTACTCCACTTTCATATCATTCTTTATTCGACTCGTGGAAATCTTGTTTGTAGAAGATGTCCCTGAAGGTGTTCCAAGCACAAGTATCTAGAAAGTTCTCTTCCTTGGACAAGAGATAGGCCTTCCACCAGTTTAGGGCATCACCCTCGAGTTTGAAGGTAGCAAGTCGGGTTTTCACCTCGTCACCACAACCCAGCACATTGAAAAGCTTTTCCATGTGCGTGATCCAGTCCTCCGCATCATTAGGTGAAGCTGCCGAGCGAAAAGGAATTGGCTTAAGTTTGTTGAAGCGCTCGATCCATACATGAATGGGTGTAGGTGGGTTAGCACCCCCACCATTATCCCCACCAGAAGAGCTAGCGCCATTCCGAACGTTATTAGTGATGGTAGCAACGATCTCGGGCATAGCAGTGGCCAGAGCGCGTGCAATCAAAGCTTCGAAGTTAGGATGTCCATCCCCGTTGTCGTCGCCGTTCCTTCGAGTTTGGACCATCTGAAGAGTTCATTAAACGATTAGCAAAGGTTAGGAAATAGGATGAAGATCATGAACGGAAATGATGATAATGAACCTAGAATCTACCCAAACCTCACCAATCAAATCTTAAGCTCTACGGGTTAACGCTTAGGGTCCATATGTCACAGGTCCTGACTACAAGTCGTAAACCTGGGCTCTGATACCATAATTGTAACACCCCAACCCGATAAGGGTAGAAGTATCACATTTATGGTGCCAAATCAGAACAATACATATAAACCATGCAAGCGGAAGTCTTATAATAATAATCAAAAGGTAACAAGTCAACACGACTTGAACAATACAAAAGTTCCCAAAGGTTCAACAGAAATGAAACGATAAAATGTCTAATCTCCAAAACAGATAACAATAGTAATCAAAGTCTAAGATGACTAAGGCAAATCCACAATAGCATCCTACTCTCAATCCCAAGAAAAGCCCGACTCCTAGCTTAATAACTGCCGGGGAAAAAAGCGGTGAGCTTAAAAAGCCGGTGAGCAGATATAACAATACAAAAGCAATAATGGAACCGAAGGCCTGATAAATACGATAAGAATGATATGAAACAATATAGAGTAGGTAAATGAAACAAAAGAATGGGAGTCGGTTATCCACCACGAGCCAACAAAACAAATCAAATCAAATCATATATCCATAGTAGCTGTAGTAACCATTGTATTCGGAGGGTGACCTCGAATACCAAATCAATAGGAGGAGACCTCAAGTAGCCAATGGGTGATCGGCTCCCAAATGTGAGGGGTGTAATGCACACGCACCACATCACCAAAACATATATATCAATATCAAATCAAAACAAATCTAGGATGCATCCATCGCCCCGCAAAACAATAGTGGCTAATACAATACATATATCCGAGCGCGCATAATCAATACAAATATGGGGACGGTGTGGAACATCACTCATCCACACCTAAAGTCATGCCATTGGTGCATCAATGACACGGACATGGAACCCCATGCCTAGTTAATGGCTCGGTATCAACCGGCGGTCAAAGTGTATAGTATAGAGGTCAATCAATATCAAGGTTCAGTATTAGCAATTCACAAATCAAATCAATAGTCCAATATCAATGGTTCAATTATCAAAGGTCCAATAGCAAAGGATCAATATCAAAGGTTCAATAGCAAAAGGATCAATATCAAAGGTTCAATAGCAAAAGGGGTCAATAGCAAAGATTCAATATCAATAGTTCAATAGCAGAGCAAAGGTTCAATATCAAATTTGCAAGAGGTCAAAGATGTAAGAGATCATGAGAAACCCTATGAGAAAGGTCAGAATATATGTACCTTATTCGAAGCAATCAACAATGAAAGTAAAGTCAAGAAAGGAGATCAATCGCGTCGCCCGGAACCTATATGAATTAGATAACGTTCTATAAGAATCAGAATCACTCGTTTAAGACGGCTTTCCATTTTTAGCAAGTTTCCCCTTTTAGTAATCTTTCCATTTTAAGTACTTTCTATTTTAGGAAACTTTCTATTTTAGGCAGGTTTCTATTTTAGTAACTTTCTATAAATAGCGGGTTTCCATAATTAGTAACTTTCTATAAATAGCGTGTTTCCATATTTAGTAAGTTTAGTTACTTATCTAAAGTTAAATAATGAAAATGAGTGTTATTATGATTTTAGGATCATTTATGACAAGTTACAAAAGTTTAGGGTTTAAAATGTCAATAATGCAAAGTATAGGGTTAAAAGTGTAAATATAGTAAGTTTACTCATTTTACTCATTTAATCCATTTAGTTAGTATATTAACAAGTTAATCCATCAAGTTTCATAATTTACAAATAACCCCTTAATTTTATTAAATCGACATAAAACATTATAAACCCTAGTTTTATGTTATAGTTATCGTATCCGTTCTAAACCATTTTAGCTCGATTATTATAAGATTACATGACATCCTTATGTGATATCATATTAGATCGAGACACCCTTCATCAAAACCATATTATACGCCTCATATATATTATCAAAACACACTCGTAAATCATTCGTTATCGATTCCATTTATCACATACGTATAAGCATATTTTCATAAGCTCATTAAACCCTTTAAACAAAACATACATGTGTCGACATATAGAGAACCCAAAAATCAGTTTCAGTATTCATATTACATGCCTTATATCATTCGAATTATAGAGATTAAGAATCAAGGTTTTATGTATTCTTGTTTTATCATTTCATGTGACAAAGCGTATTCATGATTTTATGTGTTTTATAATTCGAATGACAAGCCCTAAAAAAACATCCATAGCCACGAATTGAACAAGAAACAAAAAGGAAGAGACGTGAGATGATGATACGTTACCCTAGTAGTGTGTACGTGACAAGGAACCAAGAATCAAACCACCACGATCAAAACCAAGCCTCCTTGGCTCTATCAAACCCACGGCCACAATACAACCCCCACGTCCAAGCTTATTTTTGAACCAAACACGATCACCACGTCCACCAATCGATCACACACGATCACGAGCCTCCTAGGAACCTTTGTTTGTATGATTTTCGGATGGAGATGATGAAATAAAAATGATGCCGCCACTTATGTTAATGAGAGAGAGACTTAGGGTTTTTCTTGTGTTTTTGAAATGAAATGGAAGAGATAAATGAGAGTTAATATAATTGATTTGGTGATTAAGGATGGGAGAGCTAGGGCCGGCCATCAAGGGAAAACAAGGACCAATTCATTGACTTTCCAAGTTTATCTCTTCATCATGTATGTAGTCTTGTTAGTAGTCTAAGTTAATTGTGTACATATGGACATGTTTATTTGTTACTTAGAGTTTAATCATTTATGTTCTTTTAATTTATAACATAAGTTAATTACTTTAATAATGGGTGAATATTATTAATGATATAACTTGTTAAACGATGTTGACGTGTTTCCCGAGTTTGTATAATTTTAAGTTTGAGGGCAAAATTGTCATTTCACGCGATTGAGATTTTAGGGTTTTACAAAAATATATATATATATATATATATATATATATATATATATATATATATATATATATATATATATATATATATATATATATATATATAAGAATATAATATATATATATATAATCCGATAAAAGCACATGGGATCTAAACAAGCTAAAATACTCAACAACACTATCATTTTACGAGATCACATCGGGGAACATTTCACTTATGCGTAAGTGATGATCAATAACTAAGGCAATGTAGCAAGCAACATTAATTTAAAACATTAAGCACACACGCACACTATTGAATTGGACAATTCAATGATCTATTGAATAAGAATATTCAATGCTCTATTATTTTGGTCGCGAACCAAAATGTTCATCATAACTGAGACTCGTCATCTCATCATTTTTAGGTTTTGGTTTGGATCCTCCGCTACATTGTGCTTGATCTGTTTGTGCTTGTTCATTATTATCAAGGTGAGTTCATAGCCTCGCTTTTACTTTTATTTTCAAACCCCGTGAGGGAGATACATGCTCTAAACTAGAACACAAGGTTTTTCATAAATGTTCGCTTCTTGATTATTGGTACCGCCTAAGTATTTAGCCATAAGTCCCCATATCATGAACCATTAGTCACCATGGTGAACGCAGATATCGTGAATAGTACTATGGGAGTAACGACCCCATCTTGGTTATAGAAATAACCGGGCGCAACATATTTGAATTGCATTAAGTAATTGGCTATTACCTCCTTTGGGGCAAACTTACGTACATCAGTAATTCGATGTATGCAGTTGAGTCTTGGTTGCATGAGCTTAGCGCATAATAATCTGTGATTTTCTTTTTGATATTGTTAGTTTACAATGATGTCACAATTCTCAATTTCTGGTCATTTATCAAACTCCATATTCATCATTTCATATCAATTTATTCATGATTTTTCATTTCACCTTAAACGCGTAAATTTTATATTAAATAAACGTTATCGCGTGAGTTATTATTTTGAACATTTAGTCCGATACTTCCAAAAATGATCCCGACACATTTTTATACTTACATTTAGTTTATAAAAACTATATTTTTAGTTTACCTAGTGTTCTAAATTTATTTTGTATATAAATCGTTAAATTTATATTATTAGGACGTTTTTCTTAAAAACCGCACGATAATTATTTTATCACTCAAATTTCACAAGGAATGTATTTTTACAATTTTTATGATATCATTATACTCTACTTTGATCTATTAAAAATTTCTTTCACCTAAAATTTCCTAAAAATACACTAATGTATCTACAATTGTACAAAGTTACCTTTACTTACATTTTTCCTACACTTTTTAACAATCACACAAGCATATACAAATTAAAAAAATATATATATATGGGAAACATCCTCCCCAAAAATCCGGCCATGGGGGGGGGGATGAATCAAAGGGTTGTTGATTTTCTTCATTCAATTACTTACATACTCCAAACTTTACACACACCATCATAATTAAAAACCTTTCAATTCAAGATTTCTCTCCTTCTTTTCTTCTCACTAGAACCGGCCACATAAGGGTTTCAAGAAGAAATCATCAAATTTTTCTCAAGCTCAAGTATTTACAATCTAGAACACACTCTCATTAAGGTTTTGAAATAAAAACCTAGGGTGTTTAGGCTAACCTTTGTTCTTTGCACCTCATCATATTAACTTGTAAGCATATCACTTCATTTTACATCTTTCCTTTTCATTTCATAAGTATTTTATCATTTTCATAGCAAACATGCAAGACTTATGTTGATTTATACCATTTTTACATGATTTTTAGAGTTATATATATATAAAGTCATCCTATAATTATTCCCTTGGTATATTTTGGTCTTGATGATGTTTAGGAACCCATGACACCCTAAGAAGGTGTATGGTAGGATTAGAATAGCTTTGGAGTTGATTTGAAGGGATTGGAATAGGTTTAGTACGAGGAAAACTATTTTCGACAAGTATATAAAGTGTTCTGTCCTTATTTTGCTTTTCTGGAAAATCCGACAGTAGGCACGAATTTTTGACCTTGATATTTAGAAAATATACTTTAAAACGAATCCGTGGCCGCTTGAACGGATTAAAACGGAGTTATAACGAAGAAGTTATGAATTTTTCAAGTTTGACGACGAAATATATTTTTCGAAATTTCAGCAAAGTGTTTTTGTTTTATTCGAGTCAAAAGCGAGCCTTAAGCTTTACAAATTATTTCGACTTGTCAAAATATATTAGTATACTTGGATACGAAGCTAAGGACGATAATACGTGAAAACGGATTTGAAACGACTAAGATATACATCGCTTTTACAAACTTGCCGTAACTATTATTTTCGGAAAAACTATATTATTTTTACGAGATAAGTGTTACGGTAACTAAAAATGACCATATTGAGGGTCGCTTTTAACTATGATGTGGAACTTTTGTAACGAAATGTCTTCTAATAAAATCAAGAACACCAAGCATATTTTTCAAAATGATTAACCGTTTGAATAACGGAGTTGTAATAAATTATTTACGGATGCTTAAACTTAGCGAAACTCACTTTTACACAACATATTAGACAAAATCACCATCTTTATCCCTTATTATCTTTATGTTCGAGACCTTTATGTCGAAAACTCCCGAATGAAACTTCTAGATTTTGATACAAACTTTCTAAAAGCGCCGAGTTCGTTTCCTAACGATCGACGCACACCATTTTACGACTAGTTTTTCAAGCCATTTTGTCAATTTCATGAAATTTCCACGACTTTATTTTCTGACGAAAAGTGATAATTCCACCATAAATCATTACAAAACCATTGTAGGATGACATTTTGACGTAAAAACTTGTAAGGTGATTTAAGAATGGTCAAGACGTCAAAAGAGTATTTTTCGACGATAAGTATTATTTTCAAAACTCGCAAATGGTATAAATAACATACGAAATGCATGCATAACATTACATCATAACTCATTACGTATCATATCATTCACAATAGGTCAAGGTTAAAGCATCACACTACATCTCGGTGTACTCACTCTTGTCATCATACCAATTTATCAAGTGAGTTTCATAGCCCCTACGTTTATACATTTTCAATTACTTTTGGGGGAGATACATGCTCAAACTATTTTCATTTACTTTCACAAGTACTTTAAACTCTTACATATTACTGTGAGTTTCATAGCCCCTACTTTTATACATTTTCAATTACTTTTGGGGGAGATACATGCTCAAACTATTTTCATTTACTTTCACAAGTACTTTAAACTCTTACATACATCGTGAGTTCATACCCGCTTTTACTCGTTTAAATTCTTACAAACTATTTGGGGAGATACATGCTTAAATACTTGTTTCACTCTTGCGAATACTCAAACCATTTATACAATTGTGTTACAATATACTTCTTATACACTTTGGACATTATGTGTGGTTTATTGCGATATGTGCCTTAATGTGCTAAACTAGTTTTCAATTATGCATCAACATACAAACTTTAGCAATCGGTTAACTCCTGGAGCCGGCGGAGAGGTATTGATAGTACTATCGGTCGACACCCCACCCTTGGGTCCTTGATGACGTGACTGGGGTGAATATAACTGTTATTCAATGAAACATTACAAACAAGTTAGACTTGTCAAGAGGTTCAGTTGGTCGTGATTCTTTGCATTAAGTACATGTATATATCGTATGCACCTATGTCCTACTTACAAACAAGATTGACAATTCTATATTTTGGCAATGGGTTGTAAACACACAGTTGCAAGTTTTGTATGGGCGGAACTTGAACCGAGTGGATTTACAATGCCTTTCTTTGCATAAACAATTTTTGAAAGGCTTTATATTTCAACACAAACTCTATGAACTCACTCAACCTTTGTGTTGACACTTTTAGCATGTTTTATCTCGTGTACCTAAGGCATTCACTTCATGGCATGCATATGGACATATCATAGAGTCGTGGTGACGATCGCCTCACTTGGGATTTATAAACTTTAAAACATCGTTTGGCTTGTAACAAACTTATTTCCGCACAAGTTGATTTTCATTTGAGACCAATACTTTGTAAACTCGATTGTTTTAATAAATTAAACGATGTGTTTTCCAAACGACACTTTAGGTCGCTCGATATAACTTGTAACTTTGATGCTATGACAGCCCTCCCAAGGTATTCAATTCCCGCAAAACAGGTAATTTGGGGTGTGACAAATGATCATGCTCATATACTTGTGTTCAATCGTTATTTAAACCTATGAACTTCACTCAACATTTTTGTTGACCTTTTTAAGCATGTTATCTCAGGTAATCTGTGAAGATTATGAACAAGGCGCGGAGTGGGGCATGGCAAGGCTTTTCTGGTGGTGTTATCATAAAGTTGTCATCAATGTACAAGCACAATAAGCATTTTATGATATATGTACAACTGTTTACAGCACAAAGTAGAGTGTGCAAATAAAAAATTTGAATATGTAAATCACTTCCTTTTTGAAATAGGCATGACGTGCTTATTTAGTCGCAAAATACAAAGATACTTTAGAAACCGGATATTAAAGTAGTTTCAAACACCCTCTAAAACATATGCTTTCTTCCACAAAGGGAATTTGAGATTGCGTTTTGCAATTGACTACTATGATACCCGCGCGTTGTGGCAGCAAGTATCACATGTAGTAAATAAATTTGGCGAGCAAATGTTTTTCGTGTATACATTTTTGTGATAGTAACTTTATGAATGACAATATTTTATTGAATAACTTCAAGCAATAACAATACAAGTTATTTCATATCCTAAAAAACACAGCGTCCAAAAATTAAGAGAACAATATGAGTACTCTTAAAAACATGTTAAAATAGAAACTTCATTGCAAAATGAAACATGTATTTGTGTTTTCTGGTTGAGTATAAGAGCTTCAGGTGTGATGGCGAAGGAAGGCTCGCCACTCCGATGTGGCTTTCACCGTGCCTCGCCACACCCTCGCCACGACACCAAGATCATTCGTTGTGCTTCCTTTTTTGTTGGTTCGCCGTGCAGACGACGAAGGAAATCTTGTACAGAGGTGACAGGTGATCGTTGTTAAACATTTATAAAATCGAGTTATTTCCTTTTGGTTTTCTAATAAACACAATTTACACACTATAAATACTACATCATTTTAACAAAATTTACACACAAATTCTATTTGAAAATATTTCATCTCTATAAAAAAATCTGATGTGGCTTGTTCACTTCCACATACGATCGATTAAATCATGACTTTAGTTGATAAACTAATTGCGGAGGATAGAATTCGTCAGCAAGCATTGTGCAAATTAGTCATGCAATTTGAAAAGGCATGCGAGGCTAAAGATAATCTAAGACAAGCATACGAGAAATGCTTGTTTTAAAATTGGGTTAATGGTCCAGAAAATATACAAACTTGCCACTTTTTACTATTGTGACAATAAACTTTTTTTTTCCTATTAAAACAAAAAAACTTCTTAATGACCCTTATTGTAACCAAAAATGCCACGTGGCAAAATTAATTATCACTTGACCCAAAAAACACATTTATACGCGTTTCAAATGTCTGGGGGACCATTTCGCCAAGTTACCAAACATGGGGACTAATATTAATCATAAACGCCATCCAGCTAGCTCTTGGCTAAACCAAGCTCAACACCAACCGGACCCTTTGGTCTCGGCTCACCCTCAACGACAACAATAATATCAAGAATCCATCCAAACCGAATCAAACTCAAAACCCACAACAATAATAATAATAACGACAATAACAACTAACTCACATTACCACACACACGATACCAACACTTATATTCATGTTTTTATTAGTAAAACTTAGTTTCCACTTGTTTTAAACCCTAACCCGAACCAAGAAATATATATCACGTGACTCGGTGAGTCACCGGTCGACTCATTACGAGTCACTAATGAGTCAAAACTCGTTTCTCACCTTATTTTTGTCTAATCAATGTGTACACAACAAAAATAATGGAAGAGGGTGGCGGCGTGGTGATGGTTTAGGCGGTGGTGATGGAGGTTTGTGGCGGCGTGTGGTGTCTAGAAATGATAAGTGAGATGTTGTGAGTGTTTTGGTGGTGGTGTGGGTGACGCATGGTGGTGGTGGTGGTGGTGGTTCTTGGTTTGCCAAATGACTCAAAAAGAGAGGAAGAGGAAGTGTGTTTTGATTAAGTGAGATGTTGTGACTTTTTTTATATTCGTATTTTTGATAAGTTGGTGTTTTAGTCCCCGTGTTTGGTAAGTTGGCGTAAATGGTCCCCACGATTATGAAACGCGTATAAATCGTTTTTGGGTTAAGTGATAATTAACTTTGCCACGTGGCATTTTTGGTTACAATAATAGTCATTAAGAAGTTTTTTTGTTTTAATAGGAAAAAAAAATTTATTGTCACAATAGTAAAAAGTGGCAAGTTTGTATATTTTCTGGACCATTAACCCTTTAAAATTTCTTAAGACCCCGTGAATTTCACGGGTCTATAAACTATAAATTGATAATCATCAGTGTGGTTTTCTACATACATTTTAGATTAATAGTTTCTACTGCTATGAAACGGTTTACAATATAGGGCAAATGGTCTAAAAAACCTATCAACTTTCCACTTTTTACTTTTGTGACAATAAATTTTTTTTTCCTATTAAAACAAAAAGTTTATTAATGACTCTTATTGTAACAAAAAAAACTTAATGACTCTTATTGTAACCTAAAGCGACACGTGGCAACATTAATTAAGGGTTAATAGTCCAAAAATATACAAACTTGCAACCTTTACTATTGTGACAATAAACTTTTAATTTTCCAAATCTCCCACCACCAACACCCCTTATCGCCAACACCATCAAACTGGACCCTTTCACCGCGGAACCTCTCAACCGTCGGACCCTCCACTTGACCTCACTTCCATAGATCCTCACTACCCAAAACCAAACTATCACGAATCCATTGTTGTCGTCATTGCCGATGCTTCCGCTTGCACCGCTTTTGCCTTGAGCCAATTTTGTTGTTGCCATGCTATTGATGCCGCTTTGAGTTATATAATATGAGGTTTTCGGTCTTTTCCATATAAATATGAGTTTCTTTTTAAATCTTTAATCGAAACTCATAATATGAGGTTTTAGAACTATTCCTTAAGAAGTGATCACTGCTGTGAATGTGGCTAATACGATACACTAGTATCGCATCTATTCACAATGATTCCATTGCCTCACTTTCTCGATATGAATGCTTCTATTTCTTATGTGGGTGTTCCAATCATTGTAACTAACCAAATGGAACCCATTCTTGCATGGGGATCCCAATTATCCGATTATCCATTCTTGTTCGTGTTCAGCTGCAGATCGCTCAAATCGCTACGTGGTACCGGACTCGGTCGCCCAACATATATTTGGAGACCGGTCGCGGCTCATGAACCGTGAGCAAATTCATCGGGACCGTTAGATTCGGTAATGATCATTTCGGTGCTATTATGGGTTATGGAGATTACGTTGTTGGTGATAGTGTCATCTCTAGAGTGTACTATGTGGAAGGTTTGGGTCATAATCATTCTCTGTTGGTCAATTTCGTGATTCGATCTAAGTAGCCTTGAGAAAACATACACGCTTTGTTAGAGATCTTAATGGTAAGGAACTGTTAAAAGGAACTCGTGGCTCAAATCTTTACACCATCTCTATCGATGACATGATGAGGGCTTCTCCAATCTGCTTGTTATCAAAGGCTTCAAAAACAAAGTCATGGTTATGGCATCGTCGTCTCAATCACTTGAACTTCGGCACCATCAACGATCTTTCCAGAAAGGACTTAGTTGTAGGTTTACCTAGACTAAAGTATGAGGTTTAAAAAAGAAACTCATATTTATATGAAAAAAGACCCAAAACCTCATATTATATAACTCAAAACGGCATCAATAGCAGCGGCGGCAACAGCTGGTCGGCAAAAGCAGCGGCGGCGGAGGCATCATCAATGACGACAACAGTGGATTCGGTGATAGTTTGGTTTGGTAGTGAGGATCTATGGAAGTGAGGTCATGGTGGAGGTCCGACGGTTGAGAGGTTCCGGTGAAAGGGTCCGCGTTTGATGGTGTTGGCGATAAGGGTGTTGGTGGTGGGAGATTTGGAAAATTAAAAGTTTATTGTCACAATAGTAAAAGGTTGCAAGTTTGTATATTTTTTGGACTATTAACCCTTAATTAATGTTGCCACGTGTCAGTTTTGGTTACAATAAGAGTCATTAAGAAGTTTTTTGGTTACAATAAGAGTCATTAAGAAACTTTTTTGTTTTAATAGGAAAAAAAAAAGTTTATTGTCACAAAAGTAAAAAGTGGAAAGTTGATAGGTTTTTTAGACCATTTGCCCTACAATATAACATGATTTTTCACTTAGCAATAGTGTTTTGCTAAATCAAAAAGGGAAATCACCCGTGATGCACATGTCAATGAGCTATTTAATATGTATGCAAACAATTGTCATCCAATTTAAAAATAAATCTTATTCGTGTGTCATTGTTAGGGGTGAGCATTGGGCGGGGTGGGGCGGTTTTATGGTAAAACCAAAAACCGAACCATATATTTCGGTTTTTGAAAACTACAAACCGTTTGGTGTCGGTTTTTACGGTTTCGGTTTTCGGTTTTGACATTGAATCGGTTCGGTTTCGGTTTTATTCGGTTTTTTTTACTAGAAAACAAGCTATTTTAATCTTATATAGTGTTTACGATTCCTAGATTTCAAGCAAAAATATTTAAACAAATACCAATAATAGCATGATATCCAACAATCCAAAGCTTGACGTTCAAAACAACCAAACATGAATCTAAAATATAAAATGCATGTCTTTATGACTTTGCACTTTTTTCATAAAAACATTCAAAGAACACTATTGCTCGAAAACAAAGATATAATATATATTAATATAACATATTTGAATGTATTAATAATAAACAACACTATTACTTTTTTCTCTAATAGATAAAGTTGCATGTATACTCAAATCTTTAAAATTAAATAGCATATCTCTTATAAAGATAAATATAAAACATACATAAAGGTGGGGCGGGGCGGTTTTCTTGATTCGGTTTTTCTTATGAAACCAAAAACCGCCCCAAACATTCGGTTTTTAGAAAATTCAAAACTACCACCATAGATAAAATAAAGGGAAAGTGATTTAAAAAGACATTTAATTTGTCACTTTTTCTTTTTATCGACATCAAACTTTTATTTTTCCTATTATAACATTCAACTTTCTTAATTTTTCTATTGTAACATCCAACTTTTTTAATCATCTTATTGTATGCATCCAACTTCCTTAATCTTTATATTCGTAAGCATCCAACATCCTTAATTTTTCTATTGTCACCTCACTTTTTAGCGCTACAGGCCTACAATAAAAAAAATTGAGAAAGTTGAATGCTACAATAGGAAAATTAAAAGTTTGATGCTTACAAAAGGAAAAAGTGGCAAGTTGAATGTTTTGTTGACCATTTTCCCTAAAATAAAGTATTACATAAATTTGATGGTATTTTTATGGGATGTGATTTACACACTTTTTAAATTGATTGACACACTTTAAATTAGAGTGTGATGACATTTATACCCTCATAGAGTGAAAATGTGTAAATTAATGTAAAGTTATAATTGTCAACACACTCTAATTTAGAATGTGTCAATCAATTAAATGAGTGTGCAAATCATCTCCTTATTTTTATGTAAAGTACATACCAAAATAATTTTATTATTTTGGTAGCACGCATAAAATTTATTTTAGACAAAATTACGGTTGGTCACATGGTTTCTTCGTATTACAAGTTTGGTCCTAAGTCATTTAATTACACGAGAAATACCTATTTTGAAACTTTGCACTCTTTTAGTCCCTATTTTGGATGGCGTTAGTGCGACCCGTTAAGTATTTTTCTTATTTATTAGTTCTTCGTTAATAAATTTTGCACCATCAGTCCTTAAAGTTATTTGCATAAATCGTCCTTGTGGTTAGCCGGTCAACGGGTCGGTCAGCATCACGATGTCACCACAGTGGTGCCACATGGCATCGGTCCGGGTCGGTCAGCGGGTCGTCGGTCGATCAGCGGTCAAGTCGGGTTGTCGCGTGGACCCGATGAGGTGGTGCGCGTGGCATTGGTATATATACCAATTTTGTCACGCATGGGATTGAACCGGGTCGTTTGGGTGGGAAGCAATGCCTTGCCAACCGGGCTAAGCATAGCTCTAAGTATATATCTCTAATTTAATATATATCCTTTCTACAAATTATATTATTAAAGGTTCAATTTTATTTTTGGCCTATCAATTTAAGGGGTTATATGGACTGTAAAAAATAAATAAATATACCGTCGGACTCGTTTTTCGTGCTCTTCTAATGGTATGCTCGGAGAATTTTTGACTTCGTTTGAACCTCGAAAAATGCGAAAATCACCATTTTTCTTGTTTTGCATTTTCGAGGTCCAAACCAAGTCGAAAAAATTCACTCAAATCTGCCGGACTCGTTTTTAAGTGCTCTTTCCAATGGTATGCTCGAGAATTTTTGACTTCGTTTGAACCTCGAAAATCGAAAATCACCATTTTTCTTTGTTTTGCATTTTTCTGGGTTCAAACCAAGTCAAAAATTCACCAAACATACCATTGAAAGAGCACGGAAAATCGAGTCGACGATATGTTGGTGAATTTTTTCGACGGTTTGGACCTCGAAAAATGCAAAACAAAGAAAATGGTGATTTTCACATTTTCGAGGTTCAAACGAAGTCAAAAAATTCTCGAGATACCGTCGGAAAGAGCGCTAAAAACGAGTCCGACGGTATATTTATTTATTTTTTACGGTCCATATAACTCCGTGAATGTAATGTGCCAAAACTAGGGTGACCTTTAATAATGTAATTTTAGAAAGGGTGATTAAATTTGTAGATATATACTTAGAGCTATCTTTAGCCCAATGTTGAGCAAGGCATTGCTTCCCACCCAAACGACCCGGTTCGAATCCCATCGTGACAAAATTAGATATTATACCAATGCCACGCGCACCACCTCATCGGGTCCACGCATGACCCGACTGACCCGTTGCCGACCGGACGACCCGCTGACCGACCCGACCGATGTCACGGCACCACTCGTGGTGACACGCGGCGTTGACCGGCCCGCTGACCCAAGCAACCACAAGGATTTATTTATGCAAATAACTTAAGGACGACGGCAAAATTTATTAACGGCGACAACGCGGAAAATACTTAACGGCTGCACTAACGCCATCCAAAATAGGGACAAAAGAGCGCAGTCAAAATAGTATTTCTGATAATTAAAACGACTATTTACGATCAAACTTCAGAATACTAAGAAACCACGCGACCAACCCTGCATTTTGTCTTTATTTTATGTTAATGTATAATGACAAATCGTTTCATACATCTGTTCAATATATGATACTTACATTATTGTATCACTCACATCTTACATATTATTTACTCACGTATTTTTAACAATCATTTTCACGGTTTTTCATTTAACTCGGTGAATTCAAGGGTCAATAAACTATTCGGTTGTATACGCAAATGATTACAAAAACTGCAAGGGATTCACTTGCATGTCTTGAGAATTGAAAGAAAATGATTAGGGAAGTAATTTTTTTTTTTTTTTTTTATTCAATTGCCTCTTATTTTTGTGTCTTTATGTTTCAAGTCAATAAAATTAAGAAAATGAAGAAGTAAATAAAGTTTTTTTTTTTTTTTTTTTTTTTTTTTTCCCCTTAATATTGAGATTAAAATTTATTATAGTAAATATGATGTAAAAATATAACACTTAACTTATTGTATGTATTTTTTTCCCAGTATATTCGAGACATATAAATAACATTTTGTAAGTGTTAATATAAAAAGTAATTTGGGTTATCACACTTTAAATTATATACCATCAAAAATTAAGGCCCTACTATAAGAACCCGTTTATCTCCATAGACTTGCAAACCTAGTGGGCCCTCTTCTTTTTTAATTTGTGTATAAGAGAGTGTGTCATGCGATGTGCCAATTGTATAATTGTTGTTTTTTTTTTTTTTTTTTTTAATTGTGTATAGTTTATTTTGTTTGGTATATTTAATTTGTGTAGTGTTTTTATATGTATAATGTATTTATTTGTGTGGTATATTTAATTTGTGTAGTGTTTTTATATGTATAGCGTATTTATTTGTGTAGTATTTATTTATGTATTGTTTCCATTTAATTAAACAATAACAATAAAACATTTTATAAACTTTTTACGTTACTTTTTATAAACTTTTTTTAAACTTTTTTATAAACTTTTATAAACTTTTTTATAATCTTTTTTATAAACTTTTTTATAAACTTTTTTATAAACTTTTTGTAAACTTTTTTATAAACTTTTTATAAACTTTTTTATAAAATTTTTATAATCTTTTTATAAACTTTTTTTATAAACTTTTTATAAACTTTTTATAAACTTTTTAATAAACTTTTTATAAACTTTTTATAAACTTTTTTATAAATTTTTTATAAACTTTTTTATAATCTTTTTTTATAAACTTTTTTATAAAAAGTAACGTAAAATAAATCTATATAAAAGCAATACACAATTAAAAACACTATACATATAAAACACTACACAAATAAATACACTATACATATACCTAAACACTACACAATTAAATTAAAAAAAAAAAAAAAAAAAAAAAAAAAAATGGTGCGGTATGGGGACCAACACCAATGGGAGAGTGGGGAGACGAGGGACAAAAAAATACCCCTAATTCTAGGGAGGGTTTAATAAAAAAAATAGGGAGGTTTAATGGATACACTATGTGGAACCTCCCTATGAGTCATGTCGGAATATTCCTTTGTCCCCATTTTTGATCTGACAACGATTTTTGTCGGTTTACGTTAGTATTTACGGCAGCTTTAAGCGTTTGGCTTATTAAACTTTATATTCTGATTCGCGTTTTCGGGTTTATAGGCTTTTGATATAAACAAAATTATAAAAATAAAAAATAAAAAAAAAAAAAAAAAAAAAAAGCTAGGGGTCGATAAAAAGCTAAGACCGATTCTAATAACTCACCCCTTCTAATAACTCAACCCAAAATTAAATGTCTTTTATGGTGTTTGAGTATCATTTATACTTTCTGTTCATACATATAAGTATATAACATATTGAGTATTTGTTTACATAAGATCACAAATCAATTATATAAAGTATAAACACTATTCAATGGTTTCAAATTAAATTGATTAGCGCTCACATACGTCATTTGCTATTCAAGACCGTCAAATTTGAAGACGACAACGCATGAACGCTTTTTATTTTAATTGTTACAAACTCAATTGATCATCGAATAATTCGCGTATTATTTCATGTTTTTTTTCATATATTAATAGAACATGATTACATTTATTGTTTTCTTATTATCTTCATTTCATATTGTTTTTAAAAACCCCGTAAATCCATAAGTCTTTAAGTTAGTTTCTTTATATTTTCTAAACTTAATATAATATGTTTCCATCTCCATCTTTATAAGTAATTTTAAATCAAATAAATGGTTGATAGTTATTTTAAGCATTTTTTGAAAGTAATATTTTTAGTTATCTAGAAACTACAAGAATTAAGAAGAAATTATATTGTTTATTATAGTTTTTACTTGCGGCATTGTCAATCTTAAGAATCACATACAAATTCTAAAATAAAGTGTCAATTTTCATTGACAACCATTATTATATTAACAATTAAGACACACTTGCAAAACATATACCCAAAACAAAACAAAGCAAAAACGCGCACACACATGCAAGATCAACGTAATTGGATTTGTCAAACAGGCTGTCATCAATCTGCGTGGCTACTCGGCTAGTGTCAAATAAGTAACACATGTGTGTTAATGAGCACTATAATATAAGCAATATGTGGTTATTTACTCCCAACAAAACGATTGTTAAGTAGTTCTAAGTAGGGGTGACAATTCGGGTCGGTTTCGGGTTAGCGGGTTCGGGTAGACAGGTTAGCGGGTCGAAAAACCTCAACCCGAACCTGACCCATTTAAATCATCAGGTCAGCTATGTCAACCCTACTTGTTTACACATAACCCGAACTTTACCCATTTAACCCGTATATATACTTGGGTTGGCTAGTTAAATAGGTTATACAGCCTGAATAGGTTAAACGGGTTTCGGGTTGATTCATTTAACCCGTTTTATATACAAAAGTTGGCACATTACATGAGTCAAACATGTTAAACTGGTTTGCGGGTCGACCCATTAAACGCATTTAACATGTATAATAAAATACAAATAATTCTTTAATTTAAGAAAAAAAAACTTGAACGGGTTGGCGAGTCGACCAACTTAATTTATTCCTAACTCGAACCTGACCTGTTTAATAAACAGGTTAGATGGGTGGACCCAAACCCGACCCGAAATCTATTTAGACTCAACATGAACCTGTTAATTTTCGTGTCGATTTCAGTTCGGGCTTCGTGTCAGGTCAGAAATTGCCACCCCTAGTTCTAAGCACCCTTTAAAACAAGTTTTTTCTTCCATGGTTGATTAGGAGGGAGTGGCATTACATTTTGTAATCCAATTGATTACATGATTCTTGTTCGTAAAACTCTAAGTAATTGGTTTTGAAAACTTGGTCGAGACTTAGGTTGATTACTTTTAGTATGTAAAACACAACTAATTGATTGTTTTACTCTTATGTTTGCAAACATTTTTAAAAAGAGCATTTGCATATATATCCTTTTAAGGATGCAAAATTGCGTATATATCCAAAATATTCATAAAAATGAGTGTATCATGTACATCAAAAACTAATCCCAAAAACATATGCATTTATTCATCTTTGAAGGCAGGGGCGGATCTATGTTGAGCAATGGGTATGCACGTGCATATCCTGTGTAGATTTTCAGTATCGTAAAAAAATTTGTTGTTCTTCAAAGTAACCATGAAATACCTTGAAATTTTGTGAGTGCACACCTTCTAATATGTAGGAAAATTTTAAGTGCATATCCAAATAAAATTCTTAGATTGTGAACCAGTTGAGTCAGTAGGAACCGGAGCATGAGGTTCAGAAACTAGATGATCAACATTCGTTGAAGGTTGGAAGTACTCATCAAACATATCTTTAACCAATGAATCCCAAGCAATGAATCGGTGAAAAGAAAAAAACTAAAAAAAAAAAAAAAAAAAAAAATGAAGCATCAGTAACTATCGGTTGGTTCCATAGCGTTGAAGGTAATTCTTGGTTAGTGTTGAAGGAGGTAACCAAATCATTGAGATAGGTCAAACCCTCGGATGGATTTCATATTAGATCACGAGACCCACTTGTGATGTATGCTTTTCGGATAAATATCCTCTAAAGTTCATACCGGCATGCTCATTGCAAAAATCGGTCTAGGCGGCTGATTAATCGCTAGGCGGTGATTAGCCGTTCCGATTTTCATTAATCGACCTTATTAATCCGTTCATCGACAAAATCGGATTAATCGACCTAGGCGGTCGAGAAAATCGGATAAATCGGAAAACCCGATTCACGGTAAAAATCGTAAGAAATCGGAAAAATCGCCCGTCGAAAAAAATCGACTAAATCGGCAAATCGGACATATAGTTTCAAAATTTTATAATTTTATATATAAAAATCAATCCGATTAATCCCCGCTTAAGATTAATCGCTAGGTCTCTACACTGGCCGCCCATTACCGCCTAGCGATTTTGCAACCTTGCCAACATGATAGGTCGTGTTTTCAAATAATGTGAGAGGGAACAAAATAATGATTTTTTGATTTTTATAAAAATAGGTCATCTTTTTGTTTATCTTTATTCTCATTGGTCAACATGATGGGTCATGTTCAAATGAACTTTAGAGGATATCTATCCATGTTTTTCGGATACTAAGTGACCATGGGCTCAACACACTCAAAATTATGGCTCATATATCTCTAAATTGTAACTATTAATATCCTAATTTGTTTTCACGATTTAGACAATAGGATTCTTATCTATGTTTAAGAGTTGTTTTAGTAAGGGTGAAAGCTAAAGATCATGATATGGTTTTAAAACAGACGACGTCTGAATCAACTTTGAAAATTACCATTGTATGCAAAATATTTTCAAATTTGAACGATGTCTGCAATATAACCGGTAACTAGTAGGTTACCGTGTCGCAAAGTTTGAAAATGCGAAATAGTCCACGTGGCTTGCGTTGACTTTCAAGTCATCCTTGACTTTATTTTCGGTTAAAAAGTTTGATAATGGTCCATATGGTCATTGACTATCGTTGGTCCAGTTTTCTTACGTTTTTATCGGTTTTCATCCCTTTGTTTGTTTTCTTACATTTTTCTTAGATTTTGTCCGTTTTTCTTACGTTTTGTCTATTTTCCTTCGTTTTTGCCCGTTTTCATCCCTTTTTGTCCATTGTTTTTACGTTTTGTCCGTTTTTTATGTTTTATCGGTTTTCATCCGTTTTCTTACGCTTTTGTTCGTTTTTCCACGCTTTTGTTCGTTTTTACTATTTCAACATATTGAAAAAATTTTCAAAAGAAAAAAAAAATTGGAAAAAATTTTCCAAAAAAATTTGGAATTTTTGCTAAATTTGAAAAAAAAATCCGTAAAATTTTGAAAAAAAATTGAGAAAAAAGTATTTACTGAAAAAAAAAAAAATAGAGAAAAAATAAAAATTCTAATTTTTTTTGCAAATACTTTTTTCAAAATTTTCAAATTTGAATAAAAATTTAAAAAAAAAATTGACTAATTTTTTTTTTTTTTTTTAAATCTTAAAAAAGTTTTTTGAATTTTTTTTTCAAAATTTTCAATATGTCGAAATACTTTTTTTGTTTCAAAATTTTTTTTTTTCAAATTTTTTCGAAATTTGAACATATTGAAAAAAAAATTTAAAAACAAAAAAAATATTTCGACGTATTAAAAAATTTGGAAAAAAAATTTCAAATTTTCTTTTGAGATCTTTTTTCTTTTTTTTTTTTTTAAATTAAAAAAATATTTTTTTTATGAAATTTTTTATTCAATTTTTTTTAATTTTAAAAATAATAAATATTCAAAGATTTTCGAAAAAAACAATTTGGAAAAAAAAAGACAAAACGTAAGAAAAACGGACAAAAACGTATGAAAACGAAGGAAAATTGACAAAACGTAAGAAAAACTGATAAAAACGGACAAAAAATTAAGAAAAATGTAAGAAAAACGGACAAAAACGGATGAAAAACGATAAAAACGTAAGAAAAACGGACAAAACGTCAGAACAACGAACAAAAACGGATGAAAACGGGCAAAAACGAAAGAAAAACGGATAAAGCGGACAAAAATCTAAGAAAAGCGGACAAAAGCGGATGAAAACCGGATAAAACGTAAGAAAACGGACAAACGTGAGAAAATGGACAAAACGGATGAAAGCGGACAAAACGGACTAAATCTGAAAGTCAATGACCATAAGGACCATTACTGAAATTTTTTTAACCGAAAATAAAGTCAAGGGATGACCTGTGAAAGTCAACGCAAGCCACAGGGACCATTTCTGTCATTTTTTAAACTTTGTGACCTTGTAATCCACTAGTTACCAGTCATATTACGTACATCATTCCAAATTTGAAAGCATTTTGCGTACAATGGTAATTTTCAAAGTTCATTGCGTACATCGTCTGTTTTAAAAAACTATGTTGCGTATCTTTAGCTTTAACCCTTTTAGTAATTAAAGCCTAAACATTATACATCACTACAAGATTTTAAATAGGCTTTACTTTTAATCCGATTAACATCAAAACCAAATAAACTTTACCTAAAATATGTGAATCCAACTAACCAATTTTGTCTTGAATAGCCCAAATTTCACAACGTAAATCAACTTTAATAACTCGGATCCAAAAAACAAAACTTGTGCGCCTAATTTAAATAGTAAAAAACCCAACCCGAAAAAACCTAACCCAAAACCTGATTTTGTTAATAGCTCTACTAAAAATCGTGCATACCCTCGTGTGAATTCCTGGATCCGCCACTGTTTGAAGGGATATATATTATCCAAAATAGCATTTATTATTAACTTTTATGTCAACAAGCGCGCAAAGATTAATGTTTGTTTATTTTCAGACATAAGAAACAAAAATGACTTATTCTTACTATAGTTTTATAAAATATCTTCTCTGTTCGATTAACATTTTTTATGATCTATAGACTTTATATCCACTTTTTCTTTCTTAGACATGGTAGTATTACATAGTTACATACCATATATAAAAAACTTACATAACCATATCATAGACAAATGAATTTGTTTTGTCAAAGAGAAGGTAATCAAGAAAATGTTATGCAGACATGGTATTGCATATCAGATATAAAATGCAATTTTCTAGTACTCAATAATAGGGGTGAGCAAATGGACCGAGAACCGAACCGAAACCGACTTAACCCGAACCGCATTTTCTTAGATATTTGAATTTGGTTCTGCTCGCTCGATCCGAACCGCGAGTATCGGTTCGAAACCAAGAACCGCTAAGCTCGATTAGTGTTAGGCGTTCATGGGTCACCTTTCTACTTTCTATTGTTTGGATGACACAACAAAACTAATTCTTGTTACATGACCATGGGGTGTCGTTCGTTTCGTCCCTCGCCGAATCATACGTGGCCTCTCGCCACTTCGTTTTGCCTCTCGCCGCCACACCATGGCCTCTCGCCACTTGACCTCTCGCCATTACAACGACATAGTAAACGACAAAATCAATTCATGTGAACTGTTTGAGATATTACCGTTTGAATACAAATGGATATAAAAAAAATATATGTATATATATATATACAAGATAGATGATATGATGATGCTTACGAGAGTGAGGGCGAGAGATGTGGAAGGATGAGTGTTGTCGTTTGATGACATGATGAGTGATGATGACGTATAGTCCGCACTCGGGTCACGAACCCGACCAATGACCGCTACTAGCGAGCCCAGTACGACTGGGCTAACCCGGTAACGGTTTGGGCTCACGAAGGCCCACACCCGAAGCTGTTTATGGCCTTGATATGGGATATCTCTTAATTATGGATATGCATTAGCCAACCGACTTAGGCGGGATACGCCGAAGGTTGGGGGATACGAAACCAACAAGGATTTCGTGTATATATAAAGGGCATCTTGGCCATCATTAAAGGTGCGATCTAAAACCCTAACTCTACTAAACCCTAAAACCGATTACTTACTCTCACGCCGGAGGATAATCGTGGGAAACAATCCCACGGTAAGCCTAACGGTGTTTTCTGTTTTCTTAGTGCGCAGGTCTCAAGCATGAAGATCCAATTGATACGGGAACCGGATTCCAAACAAGGAACGCCCAACTTTTGTATCAACAAGTGGCGCCATCTGTGGGACCAATCACTAAGAACTAGAATGACAAAGCACGGAAACTTAAGCCAGCGATCGCATAGCGACTTACAAGGGAAAAAAACTAGGGGTGAGCAAAACAAACCGAAACCGAACCGAAAACCGAACCGAAAACCGAACCGAAAAAACCGACCGAAACTAAAAACCGTTGGTTCGGTTTTTACTTTTTCTAAAACCGAAAAATGTGGTTCGATTTCGGTTTTCGTCCAAAAACCAAACCGCAAAAATCGAACCGAACCGAACCGGTTTTATTATAGAATAATATCTAATTAATATAATATGATTGAATAACAAAATAAATCAAATTTATAAATTCATATTCTTTTTGTGAGTGGATGTATAATTTATTTATCTTAACGTTTATATTTATATGTGTGTTTGTCGTGTCGCGTGTTTTTTGTGAATATATCAATAAGTATTCGATAATGATTATACTACGTGTATGTTCACTTGTATGTGTATGTCTCATTTATAAGTTTGTAATTGTAGAATTATGTAATAAACATTATTATGCTTAGATTGAAAAAAGTAAAGAAGAATAACTAATTTTATACGTAAAACAAGTTTGTGAGTATACCCAAATCATAGCTAATAGTGAGGCTAACTTGTCAGTAATAAAACAAATATCTTATCAAAGATGACTTCAACGAGTCATAAGTGAGGCAATCGACTTGGCGAGCGGGCATGTGTCGGTCATAGGGTTAAGTTTTTGTAAAAGTGGTTATAGTCTAGGTCCAAAATGCCTAGTTCCTATAACTAAGGCTCGATACCAATGTAACACCCCAAAAATGGTTTGCGGCGGAAGAAAAAGTTTTGGGATGCTACTCGATTGGATCATAACACAAGTGAGAAATAATAGCTTTTTAAGTAAAATGTTTCATTTATTGTAGTAAAACAAAGTTTACAAAGTTGAATTGTTGCGGAAAAATAGCTCATTAACAAAATGTGGTCCCGACCAGAATCGAGTCATCTATGACCATGCCATGCCAATGCCCAGCGCCTCGAGTTAGCTATCGCCTTTTCATCCCGAAAATACATGCTAAAAAGTCAAGACAATGGTTGAGTGAATTCATAGGTTTAGTAAATAAGCAGTTGATCACAAGATTTTCAAGTTTAAGATAAGCCATGGGCTACGTTGTTATCGCCCACAAAAGATAGTTGATATTATTGCACTAAGCTCATGACACCAAACTAAGCGCATACACCTAAATTGCTTGGTGTAAGTAAATAAATTGCCCTACGAGATGTAATAGCCAATTACATAAAGATACCAAATATAGTGCGCCCAGTTATTTCCGATAACCGAGTCGGGTCGTCGGTTCCCATAGTACTATCCACGATATTTGCGTTCACCTGCAAGTGATTAATGGTTCATGATGTGGGGACTTTTGGCAAACAACTTAGGCGAGTCATAATATCAAAAGTACATGCTAAACAGGTTTTCAAGCAATTGTGATCATAAAAGCAGTAGTAGCATGTATTCTCCCCCAAGGAGTTTATAAAACAGTTAAAAGAGTAAAAGTGGGGCTATGAACTCACCTCGATACGAATCAACGCAAGAATCACAACTAACAAGACTGGCATCAAAGAGCAAGTACAACCAAATCATGAAGGAAGGAACGTCGATATCCAAAGAGTACAAGTACAAAGGTACTATATCGGCACAACCTAATAGCATACGTATTATCTCAAAATACGTCTCAAAAAGTAAAATAATTTCCGAAGGACAGCGTGTCTTAGCTTTTGTGGAATACTCGTATCAAAGATTTCAAAAATCCATTATCAATATCTCAAAAGTTTAGCTTTAATGTTTCGTGTGGTGGTAAGAATCAAAAACTCAACATATAACTCACGCGAAAGAAGAAACGACATCGACAGAGTCGAGACATACTGACCATAACTCACGCCAAAAAAAGGAAAAGACATTGACAAAGTCAAGAAATACTGACAATACTCAAACTAGTCAAAGGCTAGGAAATGATAACATCTATATATGACCATTAAATAGGTTAACTTTCGATAACTTCCCCAAAATCCCCAAACGTGCATGTTTATAATAAAAGAATAGTTTCCATTTATTGCTTGATAATAAAGGTTTCATAAACGTTACTCGTACATAGACGAGTTTATGATAACGTACCTCTAATAAGTGTAGTATAATATAAATGACGTTTGTTTATCCAATACTACCAAAATAGTTGGTATATCGTCAAACGTATAAGTTTTGAAAAGGTTTTAGGATATTAAAGAAATCACAATGATTTAAGTTTATAAAAGATTTTATGAAATTTCGCATTAAGTGGCCTATTCATAAACATTTCCAAGTCATATTGACTCTTGAATAATATAAAATTTATCGTTAAGTTTCCCAATTGTTAAACGTTACAATCCTTGTCCAACAATAAATCAATGCATCAATGCTCGATCCGATCCAAGTGTAGCAATCAATCCCTTAACTATAAATACTTTAACCATTTTATAGTTTCTTAATTGTTAGTCGGTTTACGGAATGTGCGCCAAACCATAACCCAAGACATAAATAATTAAGCAACACAAGTATAAATCAACGATCCTAACTGCTTAGTAAACCGAAATACATTTCCTTTTAATTGTTAACTCAAACACACCCTCAATAGTGACTTTTTGTGCTTGACCCATAAGTTAACCAAACTTACCCATGAGTGATTATGGGCTATTAAGTCCATAATATAACAACCCAAGCGCATCCCTTAAAATTTAAAACTAGACGCACCATTTTGTATTCGTTTACTGAAAACCAATCACAATGCCACAATAAGTTTAGTAGTAAAATTTTAAGAAATTTACAAGTTGACTCAAAACCACACTTGAGAGTAACCTGCTGATGGAAAAGTCATATTATCAAAAGTAGAAACAAAACAATCAAATGTGCTAAGTGAGAAAATCCAAGACAAAACCACTACGGGTTACCAACTCTGATCCGAGACAACAAACATAGACACCCACTGCGGGTTTAACCCATGATGCAGAACAAACAACAAACAAACATGTTGTTACCACCTCAAACAAACATCCTGGTAAATCAAACAAAACAAAACGTTTCATCTTACCACACAAAACATTCTCACACAAAAAGTATTTTACCTCTCGTAAAAAGTTTGGTAGTAAAACAAACACCACTTGAGACCCTTAAACGGGTGACACCAATCCGAAACCAAACCAATGAAAAAAAATCAAAAACCCAGCTTCAGACTCACGGCCTGTGAGCCACAACGTTCACACAAATCTTGTGTGTTACCCTGTTAACGCAAGACCAAAAGAAACCACCACACGAGTACGCTTACAAAAACGTTTTTGAAAATTATCTTTACCACTCAATTTCATCACAGAAAATCATTTCTAAAACTGGTTTCAGTTTTAAATTCCACGAAAGTTTTAACACAAGATTAAGATAAAACAAATGTGGGTCTTGGCTTACCATCGAAACCAGAAAGAAAAAGAGACGAGGAAAAGAGGTGGTGACAGCCGTGGCGGCGAGATACAACGTCGGGTTGTGGTGCCCTATCCGAACCAAACGAGCCTCAATCATCCTTCTTGTACCAGGGGTCATAAACACGAGGGTGGTGGAGATAGTGGTGGCTCGAAGTGATGATGGTGGTGGCTGTTTTGAAGGTGACGGCTGAAGCAGGAAGGAGAGGAGAGATATTTAGGTTTAGGGTTAGGGTAAAAGTGAGGAATGTGTGTTTAGGTTAGTCTTTTATATAAATGAGAAATTACAACTTGCAACCTTTAAAGATTTTGAGTGTGTCGAGTGGGGAACTTCAAGTCCAGGGACCGTACACGAAATTTTGTCAAACTTTTATGAATTAACACTCGGAACATTCATTCGTGCTAAATAAAAATTCTCCGAGACTTTTAACTTATGCAGATATTTTTAGAATTATTTTTCCGTTAAAAATCACCATCAATTCGCATATCTTTAATAAAAATGATAGAAATCATGATAAAAAGTATATTAGGTTTATACTAGTGCCAGTCCGCGTTGTGCTAAATTCTCACGTATCCCGAGATAACTTTCTCGTTCTCGATCCAAATAGGCTCTGAAAACAGGAGTGAAACTTAGCAACATAATTACTATAGTTGATTATTAAAATTTGTTTGAAATTTTACGGGGTGTTATAGTACCTACTCCTTATGGGAACCTCGTCCTCGAGGTTAAGTTTGTGTTAGTCGCTTAGGTAATAAAGGACAAATTTGAAATCATCTAGTTTTGTTTGCAAACGTGACGTTTATAAATTTATTCGAATAAAAAGAATACTTCAAGAGGCACAATTTCTTTGAATGAAAGATTGGGTAAGAGATTTACATCCTCGAAAGGATCCTATAAAACCGGTTTTTACACGTGATGCAAATAAAACAATTTTGCAAAGGTTGATGTTTGATACTTCTTAGCATAAGAAGTTTTGATAAGATTTGGCCAGAAAATTTTGACGGGTTAGAATAATCTTTTTAGGAAAATGTCACAACGCGTTTCATTGTCGGCACAATTGTTATTTAAAAAGAATCCCTCGAAGGTGAAAACGTTATAGAAGAAGATGTGGTATAAATGTTTCCATATGTTTTAAACGTTTATGGGCAAAATTCAGTTGTTAAGGTTATGCTTCTCGGATGTGAATGATATATATGTAAATATAAAGCCTTTAAAATTTTAAGGGAGAACTTGATGTATGTAAGGAAAGTTGCTAAATTTAAGCTTTTGCAATGAAAATTCGTCAAATAAGGTTTTAGGCGACAATATGAAATCGGTTCCAAGTTGGAGGTTTTCACGTGAATTCAAAAGTTGTTTCTCAAAATAATTTCAAATACCTTAGCTTTTGAAGATGATGAGTCAGTTTTTGTTTCCAAGCATTTCCCGTTAAAATGCGTATCTATTGTTTTCAGAACAAAATGCTTATTTTTACTCCGAGGATTTGTTCTATTTACAAAAGAAAATATCGGTTAAAGTTTTTCAAGGGAAGTAAATAGTTTGCAAGAAAATTGCAGTAAAGCTTATGAAAAGGTTTGTACAACCACTTTATTGAGTAAGAAGAAAATACTCTTATTATGATAAATCGTAGTTTGTGGGTTGGTATTAAAGCAACAACTTGGTAGGGTGATTTTTAAAACAGCTGATAAAGTAACAGAAAACGGTTTATCAATAGTAGTGAAATATTTGGTAAGACACAACTCAGTTTATAAAATAACTCGTGAATTAATTTGTAAAATAGCTTATAAGAAAGTATTATATTGTTTGTCAATTTGTAGAAGATTTCGTAGTTCAATTAATATCAAGATGGTTTATAGGGTGGTAATAAAATAGTCAATAAAGTAAAAGCGAATAGTTTGTGAGGTAAGAGTACCAAGCTTTATGGTTTTAAATCGGACAGTGGCTAAAGCAGCTCACCAAAAGGGTAAAATAGTTTATAAGACCGTAATACTTGCAGGAAAAATTTGTTATATAGTTTATAACTTGCTATTGCAATTGTTTGTTGTTTCATAAAATAATAGCAAATTAATCGGTTTATCATACTATGAGAAAATAGTTTGCAAAGTATCAGTAAGGTCATTGTTTATAAAGTATTATTAAAGTCGTAAATTTTTGGTTTAATGGTATAGGAGTAAGTTCTTTTGTAAAACGACCATGAAATGGTCGGTAAAATAGTTGAAAGCAGTTTGCGTCAGATAACGATGAAGTTTATTATTTCATAAGGGGGGTAGTAGGACAGACAGTTGGTGTTTCAAAAGGGATGAGCGAAAGGTTAGGGATTCGTTCCCAGAAAAAGTGGCTTGAGTTGCGAGCTAACTCTTGGTATGTCTTTAGATCTTTTAGTCGTTCGTTTATTATTTATGTTTAGCGAGGGGTTCCCTTTGTAGATGTCGAGGAGTGCTATTCCTAGAACGGCTAGGGATGTAATGTAGTTCATCGATTGAGTACGAGTTTTGGGTAGAGGTGACACTGTTACCGCAATGGATCACTAGATGACTTCGATCTCAACGTCTATGATAATAGGATGGGATGATGGAGACATGGGTTGCAACGATCCAGTAGTAAAGGAGGTTTATTGATCCAGTAATGAAGACGATAAGTCGATGTGATGGGAAACAGAAGACATGGTATTGTAGCGACCCAAAAATATAATCTAAACATAGAGTAATGTCGTGCGGTAAATAAAATTTAGTTAGTCGCGCATGATCTGCCAAGCAATTTTAAATGGTAAATATAATTGTTAACTCGCATCATGCAACATTTCACTGGTTATGTATTATATGCTCAGCAAATCTCATACATAACGTAGGTACGGAGGGCGCGAAGTGGTGGCGTAAAATGGTTCATTTCAACATGGATCATTGTGGTGTCCTTGTGCGAAGTGGTAGTGTGCATCATCTGCTAGGAAAATATCCATGCACGTTGCTAGTAAGATGTAGACGCGGAGGCGAAAGGTAGTGGTGTAAAATAGTCAGTTTAGAGAGTGTAGTAATGAGGAAGGCGTTCCACTTAGGAGAAAAGTATCGCGGTGAGAAGATGTTGTGACATCAGTGTGTGATGTGTAGAAGTAAACTTTATAACTCTTATGATGAACACACATGAAGATTTTTCCATTTTAGAAGTCAATCAGAGGTCAAGTGGACATACCACTATTATAACTACTTTCGATTGCAACATTCACCTCCGAGCCTGGACATAGGTGATCGGGCTATGTCCCACTGTCCCTGGTTGAATATAGGTGATCAAGCTATATTCACCCGAGGTTCAATGAATCTTGAAATGCTTAGCTTAGTTATACTAGTAACATATCCTAATGCCTTTAAAGTTTGTTATGAAAGATTAAACAAATATTTCATTTATGTTGGGGAGAAGGCGTAGCGCAGTGATACGTAAACATACGTATAAGTAAAGCAATCATAGCTAATAGTGAGGCTAACTTGTCAGTAATAAAACAAATATCTTATCAAAGATGACTTCAACGAGTCATAAGTGAGGCAATCAGCTTGGCAGGCGGGCATGTGTCGGTCATAGGGTTAAGTTTTTGTAAAAGTGGTTATAGTCTAGGTCTGAAAAATGCCTAGTTCCCTATAACCAAGGCTCTGATACCAACTGTAACACCCCCAAAAATGGTTTGCAGCGGAAGAAAAAGTTTTTGGGATGCTACTCAGTTGGATCATAACACAAGTGAGAAATAATAGCTTTTTCGTAAAATGTTTCATTTATTGTAGTAAAACAAAGTTTACAAAAGTTGAATTGTTGCGGAAAAATAGCTCATTAACAAAATGTGGTCCCGATTCAGAATCGAGTCATCTATGACCATGCCATGTCAATGCCCAAGTGCCTCGAGTTAGCTATCGCCTTTTCATCCCGAAAATACATGCTAAAAAGTCAACACAATGGTTGAGTGAATTCATAGGTTTAGTAAATAAGCGAGTTGATCACAAGATTTTCAAGTTTAAGATAAGCCATGGGCTACGTTGTTATCGCCCATAAAAGATAGTTGATATTATTGCACTAAGCTCATGACACCAAACTAGCGCATACACCTAAATTCTTGGTGTAAGTAAATAAAATTGCCCTCCGAGATGTAATAGCCAATTACATAAAGATACCAAATATAGTGCGCCCGATTATTTCCGATAACCGAGCCTGGGTCGTCGGTTCCCATAGTACTATCCACGATATTGCGTTCACTGCAAGTGATTAATGGTTCATGATGTAGGGACTTTTGGCAAACAAC
The DNA here is from genome assembly GCA_022545495.1 of Chrysanthemum lavandulifolium. Classification (NCBI taxonomy): domain Eukaryota; kingdom Viridiplantae; phylum Streptophyta; class Magnoliopsida; order Asterales; family Asteraceae; genus Chrysanthemum; species Chrysanthemum lavandulifolium. The sequence goes on from CM040240.1 coordinate 141,847,302, forward strand.
TTAGGCGAGTCATAATATCAAAAGTACAAGAAACAGTTTTCAAGCAATTGTGATCATAAAAGCAGAGTAGTATGTATTCTCCCCAAGGAGTTTATAAAGCAGTTAAAGAGTAAAAGTGGGGCTATGAACTCACCTCGATACGAATCAACGCAAGAATCACAACTAACAAGACCGGCATCAAAGAGCAAGTACAACCAAATCATGAAGGAAGGAACGTCGATATCCAAAGAGTACAAGTACAAAGGTACTATATCTAAGACAACCTAATAGCATACGTATTATCTCAAAATCGCCTCAAAAGTAAAATAATTTCAAGGACGGTGGTCTTAGCTTTTGTGGAATACTGTATCAAAGATTTCAAAATCCATTATCAATATCTCAAAAGTTTAGCTTTAATGTTTAGGTGTGGTGGTAAGAATAAAAACTCAACATATAACTCACGCGAAAGAAGAAACGACATCGACAGAGTCGAGACATACTGACCATAACTCACGCCAAAAAAAGGAAAAGATATTGACAAAGTCAAGAAATACTGACAATACTCAAACTAGTCAAAGGCTAGGAAATGATAACATCTATATATGACCATTAAATAGGTTAACTTTCGATAACTTCCCCAAAATCCCCAAACGTGCATGTTTATAATAAAAGAATAGTTTCCATTTATTGCTTGATAATAAAGGTTTCATAAACGTTACTCGTACATAGACGAGTTTATGATAACGTACCTCTAATAAGTGTAGTATAATATAAATGACGCGTTTGTTTATCCAATACTACCAAAATAGTTGGTATATCGTCAAAACGTATAAGTTTTGAAAAGGTTTTAGGATATTAAAGAAATCACAATGATTTAAGTTTATAAAAGATTTTATGAAATTTTCGGCATTAAGTGGCCTATTCATAAACATTTCCAAGTCATATTGACTCTTGAATAATATAAAATTTATCGTTAAGTTTCCCAATTCGTTAAACGTTACAATCCTTGTCCAACAATAAATCAATGCATCAATGCTCGTATCCGATCCAAGTGTAGCAATCAATCCCTTAACTATAAATACTTTAACCATTTTTATAGTTTCTTAATTGTTAGTCCGGTTTACGAATGTCTACCAAACCATAACCCAAGACATAAATAATTAAGCAACACAAGTATAAATCAACGATCCTAGCTCGCTTAGTAAACCGAAATACATTTCCTTTTAATTGTTAACTCAAACACACCCTCAATCGTGACTTTTGTGCTTGACCCATAAGTTAACCAAACTTACCCATGAGTGATTATGGGCTATTAAGTCCATAATAGAACAACCAGCGCATCCCTTAAAATTTAAAACTAGACGCACCATTTTGTATTCACATCGAAAACCAATCACAATGCCACAATAAGTTTAGTAGTAAAATTTTAAGAAATTTACAAGTTGACTCAAACCACACTTGAGAGTAACCTGCTGATGGAAAAGTCATATTATCAAAAGTAGAAACAAAACAATCAAATGTGCTAAGTGAGAAAATCCAAGACAAAACCACTACGGGTTACCAACTCTGATCCGAGACAACAAACATAGACACCCACTTTGCGGGTTTAACCCGCGGTCTGGAACAAACAACAAACAAACATGTTGTTACCACCCTCAAACAAACATCCTGGTAAATCAAACAAAACAAAACGTTTCATCTTACCACACAAAACATTCTCACACAAAAAGTATTTTACCTCGTAAAAGTTTGGTAGTAAAACAAACACCACTTGAGACCCTTAAACGGGTGACACCAATCCGAAACCAAACCAATGAAAAAAATCAAAACCCGACTTCGGACTCACGGCTGTGAGCTACAACGTTCACACAAATCTTGTGTGTTACCACGTTAACATAAGACCAAAAGAAACCACCACACGAGTACGTTTACAAAAGCGTTTTTGAAAATTATCTTTACCACTCAATTTCATCACGAAAATCATTTCTAAAGCGGTTTCGCTTTTAAATTCCACGAAAGTTTTAACACAAGATTAAGATAAAACAAATGTGGGTCTTGGCTTACCATCGAAACCGTAAAGAAAAGAGAGCGAGGAAAAGAGGTGGTGACACCGTGGCGGCGAGATACAACGTCGGGTTGTGGTGCCCTATCGAACTAAACGAGCCTCAATCATCCTTCTTGTACCGGGGTCATAAACACGAGGTGGTGGAGATAGTGGTGGCTCAAGTGATGATGGTGGTGGTCTGTTTTGAAGGTGACGGTGAGCGGGAAGGAGAGGAGAGATATTTAGGTTTAGGGTTAGGGTAAAAGTGAGGAATGTGTGTTTAGGTTAGTCTTTATATAAATGAGAAATTACAACTTGCAACCTTTAAAGATTTTGAGTGTGTCGAGTGGGAACTTCAAGTCCAGGACCGTACACCTAAATGTTGTCAAACTTTTATGAATTAACACTCGGAACATTCATTCGTGCTAAATAAAAATTCTCCGAGACTTTTAACTTGCGCAGATATTTTAGAATTATTTTTCCGTTAAAAATCACCATCAATTCGCATATCTTTAATAAAATGATAGAAATCATGATAAAAAGTATATTAGGTTTATACTAGTGCCATCCTACAGCTAAATTCTCACGTATCCCGAGATAACTTTCTCGTTCTCGATCCAAATAGGCTCTAAAACAGAGTGAAACTTAGCAACATAATTACTATAGTTGATTATTAAAATTTGTTTGAAATTTTACGGTGTTATAGGATCGACCTCTAGCGAGCCTCCTGGAACAACCAAGACAATCGAAACCAAGGGTCGTGCCCAGATCCGGTCTTCGCAACAATGGAACCACGACGGGACAACCCATGCACCACGACAACCACCAACGCGAGGTTCCACAACGCCCTTCTTACCACTCCCCCGCAATCGGTGCGTAAACGAACCTCACAACCCCGCCAGCGCACTGAGCACAACAGGTTTGGAGGTGGAAACAGAAACCCTCGCACTAGAAGGAGTCGCACCTGAATTAGCGCCAAGTGACTTTGTGTCTCAAAACTACGAAACCTTGGCTGCCCTCATGCAAGAGGAGGCGAAAAAGAGGTCGAATCAGAACCTACATCACCTACTAAACTTCGACATGGAGTACGAGACATCCCCATCGCGTCATCAGAAGGAGAGACGCTGGAAGGATAGCCGTCGCCCCCCAGTGTTTACCAGGATCGGGAGGAGAGTTAAGAACGAGGAAGCAGCTGACATGCAGTATCTGGAAGAACACGAAGAGGACGGACGGCGTACCAATGTCCACGCTAGGCTTAGTAGTCGCAGGGTCCATAGCGAGACTTGGGACTCAAGCACTCCCAGGAAAGCTCTTCGAGGTCCGATTCGAGGACGATCGGCGAAGCGCCGGAAGAGGGGAGGCTCGCTCTCGGTGATTCCTCGGACAATAAGGACAACGAAACAGACACTTTGGAAGTCCAGGGAAGATATCGCGACCAGAGGAGGAAGATATGTCTCTTCCCTAGCGCGCTAAAAGGTGGATCGTTCACTCGGCGCATCGGCGATTTCTCGAAGACAAGAAGGCGCATGCCCGCCAATGTGAAAACCTATGATGGAACAGTGATCCGGATGATCACCTAAAATTTTCGAATCACCGCTACATCGAAAATTGGCCACAACCTGTGTGGTGCCACATGTTCAATTCCACATTAGTGGGCAATGCGCAAAACTAGTTCAAGAAGCTTCTCGCAGAAGCATTGATGGCTTTGAAGAGTTACGGAAGGCATTTCGCCTGAACTTCACTCAAAGGAAGAAGGCGCCAAAACCCCACAAACCGCAGGTAAAACAGCGCCATGGGGAATCTACAAGCGCTTATGTGAGCGCTACAAAGATGAGTGCATACATGTCAAGGCATGCCCGAAATACTAAAGATCTCAAGATTCATGAATGGGATCAATAACCGAGAACTCATCAAAAGGTCGAACGACAAGGTCCCCAAACCTTTGATGAACTTATGAAGCGCACAAGGTCCTTTATCCAAGGAGAAGCGCATGACGCATAAAGAAGAAAGGCTACTTAAACTATAGGTCACAAGAACGACCTAGAGACAATCCATTGACCGTAGTAGCAACCGCAACAGAACTACCGCGCAAGGGAGCGGACGAGATAATGACAAATATACCTCGCTAACCAAGACTCAAAGGAGATATTCGCGGAAGGCGCGAACTTCCCGAGGCCCACCAATGCGCACCCTAGAAGATCGGCGTGGGGAGCGGACATCGCGACTACCATGGACGAAGGGCCACACCACCAATGAGTGTGTCCAATTGCGCCAGCCTAATCGATAAGCTAGTAAAGAAGGCGATTGGACCATTTGGTTAAAAACATCAAGGAGGGAAAGATAAGCAAAAGGCGGGAACAAGAAAGAAGTACCCAAAGATAAGGTCGATACCATCTACATGATACAATCATGGCGTGAATGACTAAGCGGTAAGATCGACCAAAAGTTTTCCATGATGGCGAAATCTCCTTCCCCACCTTGGTCATGGACAACTTGTGGTAGAACCGCCACCATTGAAATTAATGCAGGGGTCACGATATCCACCGCATGTATGTTGGAGGAGCATCCGCAGATATAATGTATGAACACTATTTCAAACGTGACCGAGATACGCAATCTAAGTTAAGCCAGACGGGGCGTCGTTGGGTTTTACAGAGAAAAGATATGGCCGATGGGGAAAATCGCCTACTAGTCAATGTTGGCAATAAAGAACACTCCACGACATCTTGGATGAATTTTATGGTGATCAAATCCTTCGCCATACAATGGCATTATTGGAAGACCGTGGATTTCACCATATGTGAAGACCATCTACAAAGACATGGGATGCTCAAATTCCGGTGGAGGAGGCATTGTTACTTTACAATACCACCGTACCACACGGAGAATGTAACACAATCACATGTGAGATGACACACATTCCGAATAGTGCGCAACTAAAGTGTCAAACCTGAGGGTTGCACTCCATCCTGATTACCCAGAGCAGGAAGTATCGATCAGGGGATCGCTATCGGATAACGGCAGGGCAGCTGTGTGCTTACTCTTGCAAAAAAACCTGGATATCTTTGCATGGGAACCAAAACACATGACCGGTGTACCACGCTCGATTACAGAACACAAATTAAGGATCCGACAAGGATACTCCCGAGTACGACATAAGAAGCGCGGCCAGGCTCCAGAGCGCGCACAAGCAATTCTGGCAGAAGTACATAAACTTGTAGATGTAGGTATCATGCGAGAAGTTTATTACCATGACTGGCTTTCCAACCCAATAATGGTCAAGAAAAGCAACGGTAGTTGGCGGATGTGCGTGGACTTCACGGATCTCAACAAAGCATGTCCACAAGACTGCTACCCACTACCAGAGATAGACTGGAAGATAGAGTCTTTGTGTGGATACCCACTTAAATGCTTCTTGGACGCATACAAAGGATACCACCAAATCCAGATGGCTAAAGAAGATGAAGAAAAAACGGCCTTCAATACAAGCCAAGGCGTCTATTGTTATACTAAGATGCCCTTTGGCTTGAAGAATGCAGGTGCCACCTACCAGCGATTGGTGGACAACACATTTGAAAAGCAGGTGGGCCGCAACCTAGAGGTTTATGTTGATGACCTTGTCATAAAAAGCCATACGGAGGATGAATTGGTGCGCGACATTGAGGAAATATTTAAGACACTAAAAAATATCAACATGAAGCTAAATTCCAAGAAATGCACTTTTGGCGCTACAGAAGGCATGTTCCTCGGATATTTGATAGAGCCTGATGGCATCAAACCGTGTCCAGAAAAAACGAAGGCTGTCATCCAACTCCCTTCACCACGCACGTTGAAAGAATTCCAATCTCTAAACGGAAAACTCGCCGGTTTGAATAGATTCTTGTCCAAATTAGCAGACAAGTCACTCCCTCTCTTCAAAATGCTCAAGAAGTGTACAAAAAGGAGACTTTCACCGACTACGTATGAAGAAGCTTTACAAATTTTAAACATCACTTAGCAAAGACTCCCACGCTAGTCGCACCCCGCCTGTGGGAAGAATTAATTATGTACTTATCTGCGACTATGGAGTATCGTGTGATGCTCTTGACAGACAGGGATTCAGTACAAACACCGGTATATTTTGTAAGCAAAGCGCTCAAGAAAACGGAAGTTAACTATAGTGCAATGGAGAAGTTGGGCTTGGCATTAGTATTTGCCGCCAAACGGCTGCGCAGGTACTTCCAGGCGCATCAAATAGCGGTGATCACAGATCAACCTATCAAGCAAATCATCTCCAAACCCGACGACGGGACGACTACGAAGTGGAGCGTGTTGCTAGGTGAGCATAACATCTCCTACGAGACCACGTCTTTGCGGTTAAGGGTAGATACTAGCGAGACTTCATCATCGAAAAAGGAACCGATGAGGCACGCTCACAAAGCAAGGTGGAACCGCAAGAACCACGGATCCTATTTACGGATGGATCTTCATGCGTGGACGGGTCAGGTGTAGGCCTTATCCTCACGAGTCCATAAGGAATGGAATTTACTTACGCACTGCATTTTGAATTCACGACCCACGAACAAAGAGGCGAATATGAAGCCACGATTCTTTGGATTACGATTGCATTTCGAATGGGCATACGCAACCTAGAAGAAAATGTGGATTCCGCTTAGTAGCCAACCATGTGTTGGGCAGTATGTGGCTAAAGAGGAAAACATGATTCCATACCTCGACAAGACCAAGTCCCTAATCCGTGGCTTTGACAGTTTACCATCAAACAAGTTCCTGGGGAAAACAGAAGGCGGATGCACCGAGCAAGATTGCATCCACAAGCTTTGCACTGTCAAAACAAGTATTGGTGGAAACTCAAGAGCAAGTCCATCTCGAGATGGATATATCCACGTGATAGAGGAACAAGGTCTACATGGATGACCCCAAATTGTCGAGTTTATAAGCAAGGCGTATTGCCCAGAGCGAAGGACGCCCGACGAGTATGGTGCACATCACGGAGGTTCAAACTTCGGACGGTATACTATATAGGCGCTCATTTCTACAACCATGGCTTCGATGTGTCGTGCCCTTCAAGCGACACGTACTCGAGAGATCCACGCCGGTTCATGTAGTATGCACTCGTGACCACGGTCCGTTGTAGCACGCGCTTACGGTCGGGATACTCACCGCCTCACGATTCACCGGACGCGGGACTTAATAAGAAAGTGTGGCGATTGCCAAGTTCACGCACCAATTCCACACAAACCACAATAGAGCTAACACCTATTACGCCGCCATGGCCATTCTATAAATGGGGTATCGACATTGCAGGCCCTTCCACATTGCAAAGCAGGGATTGAAATTCTTATAGTGGCTATAGACTATTTCACTAAATGGATTGAGGCAAAGGCGGTCACGACAATCACGGTAACCGGTAAAATGATTTGTTTGGGACAATATCGATGCCGCTTCGGATTACACTGGGAAATCATCTTGGACAATGGAAAACAATTGCGTGACAACCCTTTCAAAGAGTGGTGCGGCGAATATTGCCCAACACTTGGCGTCGCTTAAACACCCACAAACCAATGGTTTGGTCGAGCGTGAAAATCGTAGTCTAGGTGAAGGAATTAAAGCACGCTTAGACAAACACAAAGGAAGATGGGTGGAGGAATTATCGCATGTTTTGTGGGCGCACCGCACTTCAATCAAAATTCGGGAGACACTCCCTTTTCTCTTATCTATGGGACAGAAGCCGTCATACCAGCCGAAATCGGGATGCCAACTATTCGCACTGCCGAGGTTAATGTTACAACCAATGATGATGAACGGCGTATTGACTTGGACCTGTTGGAAGAAAGGCGCGAACGCGCAGCCATATGTGAGGCAAGAGCAAAGTCAAAAATGAAGGGATACTACGATGCTAAAGTTCGAAGCATCTCATTTAGACCAAGCGATTTCGTATATCGCGCCAATGATGTGAGCCACGCAGAAGATACAGGAAAACTTGGACCGAAGTGGGAAGGACCTTATGAGGTTACTGAAGCATTAGGAAAAGGCGCGTACAAGCTGCGTGACATGGAGGGTCGAGAGCTACCACGCACATGGAACATATGCAATCTCAAACGATGTTATCTCTAGGAACAACTGCGGCCCAGCGCACGGATACTCCCGCACTTTAGTATAGTGCTCAATACATATTCGTGTATTTACATTCTGTTTTACTTAGGCAAATGTCCTTTTTCTCTTTACAAAAACTTGCAAGTATTAATAAAACGTCGCGGTGTCTAGCTAACTCCGCGACACATTTCAATTTATTATTTACATAATATTTATGTTTCAACATTGTTGTTATATTGTGCCTACATGGCGTGCATGCACTTACTAAACCCACGATGGTGCAAAGGATGAGTAAACCTACTAAATAACTCGTTGAGTAAGAGGGTTGCAAACCCATCAACATTGGATTATGCATCCTTGTTAAACACCTTATTTTCAAGACGTTGGAATAAGTTCAATGCGCATTCCACGACGGATGCGTAACAATGCATACTGTGCGCATTTAACAAACTAGGAATCAAGACTCTTGACTCTTTAATATGATATTTACAGTACGCTGCATATCACACCATACACGATTATGATAAAAGTACTTAGACATTATATTTCAAGTATGATAGGTCACGACTCTCATACATGATTATGGACTTCATATATTATTCGCACTTATGTAACTGTTTGATACTTAGACAACAAGTATGTTTTTTTATGCAAAGACAAATAACTTAGTACAAACATTATAAGTCGCAACAACATCAACATGCATTCAACAAAAGGAACATTTTATTAAGGACCACGAGTTCTTACAAAAGGATATTTACAAAGAAGATATAACCTATATACTATTACAACGCCTAAGAGATGAGCTCTCCACATGGCTTGCAGCGTCCCCAGCCTCTTTTAGCTTCTTCAACAAGTCAGAATCTTGGCGGGATACCGTGGAAACACTAACAGGTACCCCGTCAGATCTAGGAAGATGCGCTGCGCCAATACCACACAGAATGGCCTTTCCCTTAACACCCTTCTTCTTTGAAAGTCTCGTAGCATGAGCTTCTAAGGATTCCTTCAAAGGAATTTCCTTCTCGAGTGCGAAAGGGTTCAAGATGTCGCGGGGGCGAGCAAAAATAGGCACCTGCAGCTGTGACTCATCAGGTTTCAAAAAATAATCAGGCTGCGTCTCTGCATCATCAGCGCGATGGCGGGCCAATGTCAATCCCTCCATAATTACACCTATGGGATAGTCCTGGTCGCGCTCCAACTAAGCAATTTGAGGAAGCTCCAACAGTTTCATCTTTTTCATCGCAGCGACCAGATCCTCATACGCATGATCATTGTACCCGGGCACTGGGCGATGTGCACCTTCAAAAGACCACCTCATGCGGCTCCTCTATGGCCTCCGCTTACCACGCGCCAACGCCAGACCGCACAACCGCCCCAAATTTGTCTACCACCTCGAGACTCCAAAGCATCAAGGCGAAGGCGCAAACCATGGTCGATAAGCCATGCGCTCAAGAATCGTTGAAACCAAGCGAGGATACAACTCTTCATCATATTCGATGCTGAGCTTGTGCAGTTTCATCTCCTATTTCTTCAGCATCCCATCCACAGCTTCACGGAACTTTCCCAACCGAGAGAAATGCTCATCCTTCCCCTTCTCCAAATGATTTACAGCCCAGACGCAAGAAGCCTTGTACTCTTCTAACGCGGCACGCTCCTGGCTAACTTGGGTCAGCAACGCCATTTTTTCCCCAACAAGTTTTTGGGAATAAGAGCGCGCCGATTCTGCTTCAGACTGAGCACTGGCCAAAAGCGCCTTCAGCTGCGCAATCTTTTCATCCTTTTGTGCGCTCTGGCTGCTTTCCCCAACATACCTTTACTTTAGCTGCGCAACCAATGTAGCCTGGTGCGCAGCAGCGAAAACAAGCTCTTCAACTAGCTGGTCCATGGGCACACCCCCAGAGGCCAGCGGCTCGGTGCCTTGGTCCTTTGGATCACGAGGTCGTCACAAGCGGAACTTGCCTTGGTGGCGATTCCCGGATCGCGTAAGTAAACCCAATAGCTTCAATACTGCACGCAAAGAGAAGAGAATTGATAACACGACCAAAAAAAAAAGATGAAACTGTTTGGTGACAATACTTACTTGGGGGGAGCAGTCTCATTTGAGCGAGGGGGCGAATCATCGCCTGATGACGACTCCACGTCAAGGATGACAGGACGTTTTTTCCTGGATGAGCTTGCGCCATCCCCACCAAGCGCCCTCTTGCGCTTTAGCCCGTAGCTTGCCTCCTGTATCTCTACATCGAGGTCTTCTATGCTCTCCGCCACATCTGTGTGTGCCGGCTCCACTAAGGGGGAAGGTACCCTAGGGCTGGGCACGTTTTGTAGAGGGGTCCCCTCCAGCACAACGGGTGAGCCACTCCCCGGATCCTTCAGAACCATCTCCATGGTGCGCCCCGCAGTCGCTTCAAGACTAGGGACTTCCCCCTCTCTCAACGGGCGCACCCCTACAGTAACCTGGCGCGGCTTCGCCAAATTCACAACGTTGAATAGATCTATCTCTGCGCAGCAAGAAGCAAATAACAAACAAGTTATATAAAGTACAAAGGTGAAAAGAAAGGTTCACATTAATAAAGCAAAGGAGTACGAAGGACGAGCACCCACCCTCGCCATCCGCGTCTAAGAAGGTTGGCACCTCATCAGTCTATCAAAATAGTTGCGATCGATGCCCACGCACCAAAAATGCCTCGGGTAGGAATTGATGGGAATACGATTGGCGTTTATCGCTTCCGCATCATCGGTCTTTGATGTTCCAGGGAGGGCGCCATCCTTCGGAGCGAACTTTGGGTGTGAAGGCAAATCGCCAAGGAACACCGCTTCATCAACCCGTAAAATTTTTCCTTCCGGCCCTAAGCGCGTCTAGTTTATCGATTGTAACATTGCGGCCGCCATGCGCGCTTAGCAAACGAAACCCATCCATTCGACCACGCGTGTGGTAAAACGCGGAAAAAGTAGATAGTGGGGTTAATCGCCAACAAATGGCAATTAACCTCAAGTTTGTTATTTTGTCGCACCTATACGGTATTGCGATATGCGCAGCGGTAGTAATTTAATACATCACACAAGAATAGGGATATGGGCACACGTTGATTCGCAAATTCGAAAAAACGTGTGTATAACCCTACTTTCCCTTCGGGGAAATCCGCTATCGACGCCTGCGCATCTGGAACTACCGGATGTAGCGCGAGCGGGATATAATAATCTGAAGTGAATTCACGAAGTTCTTCCTCGGTTATATCAGATGCGAAGTCACTTAAACCAAGAACCATGCTGAGGTTATGAATGCGCACGCGCTATTACCTTTCAAAGTTTCTGGGTTTCTTGGTTGATAGTCTGAGTTTTTAACAATGGCGGAAATGATTTTTACTGTGATAATCACAGTAAAAGGGAGGCGGAAGTTTATATAGGGTTTTACATCCACGCGATGCTCGATACGTGGACCCCACTATCTCTAAATGTGTGGATATGATATGTTGACATGACACATTTCCCAGTTACTTTCCCACGTTTTACGAGGCATATATTTGACCTAATTTGACTAGATGCACCGTATCTTTCTTTTAGGTGGACACCCTTTGACACTTCTTCGCTACGCCTTGAAGTATCTGTTGGCTGCAATTGTTAGTCTAGCATCCGCGGGTTTCACCCTGCGCATACTAGACTGCGGGGACATGATGACGTATAGTCCACACTCGGGTTACGAACCCGACCAATGACCGCTACTAGCGAGCCCAGTACGACTGTGCTAACCCGGTAATGGTTTGGGCTCACGAAGGCCCACACCCGAAGCTGTTTATGGCCTTGATATGGGATATCTCTTATTTATGGATATGCATTAGCCAACCGACTTAGGCGGGATACACCGAAGGTTGGGGGATACGAAACCAACAAGGATTTCGTGTATATATAAAGGGCATCTTGGCCATCATTAAAGGTACGATCTAAAAACCCTAACTCTCTACTAAACCCTAAAACCGATTAATTACTCTCACGCCGGAGGATAATCGTGGGAAACAATCCCACGGTAAGCCTAACGGTGTTTTCTGTTTTCTTAGTGCGCATGTCTCAAGCATGAAGATCCAATTGATACGGGAACCGGATTCCAAACAAGGAACGCCCAACTTTTGTATCAACAAGTGAGTTTATGGTGATCGATGGATGCTAGAGATGAAGCATGGTCAAAGTGTGTGTGTGTTTTAGTGTGTGTTTTGGTTGTCAAAGAATGAACAAGAAAAAGATAATGAAAAAGTTGGAATATATGAGAAATGAATTTAATTGTGTTTGGAATATATGGAAAAGAAAAAAAATGAGGGTGAGTGGGGCCCAAATGAAGAGAAGTGAGTAAGTTATGATTGAGGGGTATTTTTTAGTTAGTGTGTTGGAGTGATGTGGAGGTGATGTGGCACACGTGGGGCCCAAATGAAAAGAAGTGGGCAACCCACGACACCCCTTGCTCTTAGCAATCACTTTACACGTTAATGCATCAAAATGGTCATAATCCATCAATTATGGTGTAGCTATATGTCCTTATTATACAAATTTGTTTGTTATTAACTTCTTTAATTTGATTGCCTTGCATTTTTATTACTTAAATGACATGTTGAGGGTATATGAAAGTTCTTGTGTTTTTCTTTTATGTCAACACTCACAAACAGAGCTATTTTTATTGGCACAAATAAATTTATCATTCTTATATGGGTTAAAAGGCTAGCGACAACTTGTTTGTCAAAATATATTCGGACATATGCTTCAATCGTTCAATATTATTTACGCTTTAGACGTAAATGAGTGCAAACATAAAAAAATGTTGAAAATTTTTGGGTACTTTTAAAAAAGTTTGGTTCCAATCGGGTAGAACCGAAATACACGGACCGGACCCGAGAACCGAATTGGAACCGAAACACACTCTTCGGTATGGTTCTCGGTTTCTAATATATGTATTTTTTCGGTTCTCGGTTCTCTCGGTTCCGGGTCGGTTCTTTGCGGTTCCGGAACCGCGCTCACCCCTACTCTATAAAGAAAAATTGAGGGGCAAATGTTTTTAAAAGGTATCATATTTGTCATTATTTGCTTTTGTGTGTAGAGAACAATTTTTTTTGCTTTTGTGGAAACTTTTATTTCAAAAATTCATTTTGCCCCTCTTAGCTAATAGAAATTTTCTTTTCCCGAAGAGCAAAAATGTCACATAATATCATTTTTAATTTGAAAGAAAAGTACACACAAAAGCAAAAAAAATTGTTCACTACCTACAAAAGTAAATAATGACAAATATGATACATTTTAAAAACAACATTTTGGTGAAAATTTGGGGGCAAAAGCGTCATTACACATCTACCATCGTCACATTTCATGCTACTCTCATAACACTAACAACAAACAAACACTACATACTACGTCCTCCATCATTTCATTTCCCTTCACTCCGATCTAATAAATTCCTAAAATCAACCAAAACGACGACGAATCACAAACATCATTCATCGTCATCTCACAGGTTAATTAATCATTTAATCTCAATACCTCACTCGTTTTTCGGTTTATTTCGTCTACTAATTCGATCGATATACGTCACGATGTTACGAATACAACATTTTATCGGACCACTTTATCATTAGATTTATTGTTATCGGTAGGTGGTAATGAGAACTGTCGTAAAATGTATCGTTTAGCTTAATGTATGGAATTGAGTATCGAATTATATGGTTATCGCATAGGGTTATTTTTATCAGTTATTCGTAGTTATGTTGTTCTGCACGCGTATGCGCATATTTGATACCAAGTTGAAAAGTTTTTTATTACATACATATTCAGTTGTTACGAAATTCAACTTGTATATTTATAATGCTTAGGAATTACATAAATGATTCTCGCCATTCATTATGTGAAACTTTATTAAGTTGTTCGATGGCTGACAGTAATGGGAACAGAAAACGAATAATTATTGCGTTGATCAGGTTATTTTACTTGTTATTTCAGTGAAATGTGTTAATTGAGATATAACTGGTTTATTACAAATTATTAAGTTATTATGAAATTATATAGGGCTATATATGCTTAGGATAGATGATTCTCAGTAGAGGTGGCAATTTAAGACTCAATGGTTAAATTTGGGTCTAGTTAGGTAAAGTTTTTTAATAATATGAGTCTAAATGGGTTTAGTTTATTTTAATAGATGGATCTAGTTGGGTATAATTTATTTTAATTAATTAATATTGATGGCCTAAGTTGGGTCTAATAATATACCCACATGGTTTAAGTTGATTGTTAACTAAAATTATAAAATCACCACGCCTAATTTTATCATTTTCGTCCGCTTTTATACGTTTGTCCGTTTTTAACGGTTTTTACGTTTTGTCCGCTTTACACGTGTTCGTCTCTTTTTACGTTTTGTCCGTTTTCGTCGGTTTTACGTTTTGTCCGTTTTTACGTTTTCACCGCTTTTTCACGCTTCCTTCGCTTTTTACGATTTTGTCCGTTTTACACGATTTCGTTTTTTTTTACGTTTTGCACGCCGTCCGTGTTTTTAACGCTTTTATCCGCTTTACACGTTTTGCACGTTTTATCGTGTTTTTTACGTTTTGTGCGTTTTAACGTTTTCGCCGGTTTTTACGTTTTCGTCGGTTTTACGTTTTCGTCGTATTTTTACGCTTTTGTCCGTTTACACGTTTCGCTCGTTTTTTTTCATTCATTTTGTTACGTTTTGCCTATTTTCACACGTTTTCGTCCGCTTTTACGTTTTCTCCGCTTTACTCGTTTCGTCTGCTTTTTACGCCGCCCGTATTTTAACTTTTTTTTTTGTCCGTTTTGCACGCACGCCGTGTTTTTACATTTATATCCGTTTTACGCTTTTGTCCGGTATTTACGTTTTTTTTATGTTTTTGTCCGTTTGTACACGTTTTCGTCCGTTTTTTTACGTTTTGGTCCGTTTTTACACTTTTTCGTCTTTTATGTTGCGTTTTTGCCCGTTTTCACACGTTTTCGTCCGTTTTTACACGTTTTCGTCTGTTTTTTACGTTTTTGTCCGTTTTTACACATTTTCGTCCGTTTTCTTCTTCATCCAAATTACATCATCAGATATTGAATCTAGGGTTTGTTGTCGATCTCTTTTCGCAATAAACGAAACAATAATAATAATAATCAGTAATGGAAGAGTTGAAATTGAAATCAATGATCGATGAGTGGGGGCGTTTGAAGAACAAGAATGTGGATATATTCGATGTCATTGGAAAAGTAATTGAAGTTGCTGCAACAGAGAATCCAAACGAGTTTCTCGTGGGAGAGCGAGATTGCTCATTGTCTCTACTGGTGTGAGTTCAACAAAGAGGAAAAAGAAGAGTTGGTGAAGTGTTAAGGATTAAGCGATTCTTGAAAAACATGGGTCGGTAACTGTAGTATATGAGTCTTTAAAGAAGCTGCACAAGATGGGTTTGTCCTTTAAAGTAGTGGATGCAGCAGGGATTGGGAATACTGTTAGTCGTCTTCAAGATCATGCGTCGAAGAAGTTAAGCACATTGCGAGATGATTATCGGTTCTTGGATGCGAGGGCTATGTTTGACAGATGGGTGGATTCTTATGAAAAGATGCCTGCTTTGCATCAAGAAAAGGAACAGGGTGGTGAATTAAAGAAGAACGATGTAATTTTACCGACTGAGAATCAAACCGTAAGAGAAACGAGAAAATCACTGAAAGTACAATTAAGGTGATCGAGTGCAAGATAGATCAACAAAAATAATGTTTTAGATGGTCCAGGACTGAAAACTGGAAATAAAGATACTGGATTTGATGAGGTTTTGACTGGTAAAGTAGTTATGGAAAAGAAGTAGAGAAACTGAACCAGTTATGCGCAATGACATGTTAAAGAAGCCAACAAGTTTCGATATGGAAATAAAGAATATAAAAATCAATTCAGAAAAAGCTAGCATTCCAAAGGGTCGAGTTGAACAAAGGGTGAGACTAATAAATTCAAACGCAACTATGGAAGAAAAGCTTGAGGCAGCAAGAGGGAAATTACGAGAAGCCAAAAAGTTAGAGAAAAAAAGAAGCATACAGATTTTGCAGTCGTGGGAAGTCAACTCTCTTCCTCCAGAAAGTCAACAAATGAAGTCTAGTAACAAGCGGTTCAGAAGATAGGATACTAAACTTTGAAAGTGTACATGTTTAGTGAATATTATTTTTTTCCTACAATATAGTTTAGTTCCTCTTGTATTAAGAACATTCGTTGTTGTGAAGGTATCCAATTAACTGCATTTAAGACATATACTTATTTTTTGTTTCCAAAGCCAATGGTTGACTTCCTATTCAGGTCAAAGTAACACAAGGTGGTGTTTCAACTCTCAACTTTAAAGAAGATTGAAAACATGTTAATTGTTTATCGAGTATAACAATTGGACAAAATATGTGTCATCGTGTCAACTGGGTCAATCCAATCCCTCAATACACACATTTTGTCATGAATACTAATTTCTGTAGTAAATTTATATTCAGTTAATTATAATATCGAAAATTAGAAACGCGGGAAAAACCTCAAGCATAAACGGTAAACAAAACTCTCCAAGAGCACATTCTAGGAGGAAAAAAAAGTGTACCAAAGATACCATTTTTATGCTGCAAAATGCTCTAAACAAAGACCAATTCTGGTGCAAAGCTTCCATAAATACCCTGCAACCAATTGATTTCTAATTTACTTCTGATCATGTGAAATTTAAACTTAAAAACGAATAGGAAAAAGGGACAGGAGATGAAATACGACGATGTACCTTCTCTTTCCCAATATGTAGTGCTTGTATGAAACTCAACCACTGGCATGATTTTGAATTTTTGGAAGAATTGACATAAAATTGATAAATGAGGTTTGAGGTTTGGTTTCATAAGGCATACTTTTTGGGTTAAGTCCAAACGGAATGCAGCTTGGATGCGAGCTTTGCACTTCTGTAGTCATCTCTAAGCTGAACGAACCTAGAATCCAAAACAAAATCACAATTGAACAAAACCTACCATGATTCACTTCTACCAGTTCTTACTTCTAAAACTACCACTTTGTTTTCACCTAATTGCAGCATGTTTACTACAGTATTTGTTTGAACCATTTTCTTTCATTATATCTTCTTATGCCATACAGAAACATAAATAGGATACACAATATGAAATGGGTATGTATTATTTTTCTAAAAAAGAAATTATTTACCTTTGGGCCTCTTTTTTTATGCTTGGTGTGCCCTCAATCAGACTTGACAAGCTTTCAGGGGCAACAATAAAGATATTCGCCATGCTGCAAATTTAATAAATATCTTAGTAACCTGAGCGGCAGAACCTCCGTACAGAAACACAAGAAACTGCAACTTACATGCTTAATGATTCAAATTTCTCGTCAACTGTAGGAGTATTGAAGTTCCGTAGAAAATCTCCATACTCGGTGATATCACGTTTAAGCTTTAATCCTCCACTGCATAAATAAATAGAGAAGGAGCATATATGATTTGGACCTTTGTTTGACTGGAAGTAAACTACTTATACACGAATTAAATAAGAAGTAAACAAGCATCAATTAAGATGGTTAAAGTTATGAAATTTTTGAGGGATTGTTAAACGAGACATAAAGAACTGAATGGATCATAATCCCACTTGAAAAGGAACCAAGAATATACTGATATGATCCAACCAAAGATAACAAACCACAATATGATTTGAAGTCGAACATGCTAATTTTTTTTATTTATATAGGATACAGCAAACAGCGGATATACTTTTATTTTCTTCAAAAGTGTAGGCAAAATGCATTCCCTTTTGTTTGTTATCATTTATTAGAGCATATTTACCTTTCTTTATAAAACTATATCCTTAAATATTTGCACATCTATAAAGGTATAATTTAGGTGAATTCTTTTTAATAAAATGCATATTTATGTGATAAAAAGCGGCTGTTCAGAAAAAAAACTGTGATGTTACCTGGCATTAAAAGAGAACTTTAACCAATGAGTAGTCAGTGCTTTGTGCAACCGGTTTCCCTATATCCACAAAGTAATTGAGTCATCAGTCAAACAATTGAAAATAGCATGACCTAAAAAATTTGGTAACCAAACAGAATAACAAAGCATATAGCAAGAAACAGTTGATTATTTTAGATATTCTTAGGAATTCCTGGAGATTAAGCACTACTATAAATGAAATCTGTAACCCATCTACTCATCCATCATGAATCAAACCATGAGAGATATTATGGTTAAAATATTGATAAGATATCAAGTAGTTTCACAATAAACTGTCCCTACACCGTAGTCAACCTCTGCGCAGCCCATCTACAGTACATATTCATTAACACTGTCACTAGGAAGTGTAACATCAAAATTAAAATGATGTTGAATTATGTCAATATCTAGTGGGGTTTCTCTGCTAAGCAGACATGAATGGGGTTGATAATTATAGATGATGTTTGAGCCCAGGTGCTTGAAAACCAATTTACTGTATGAAAGTCAGCAAACCTAAAGAACGGGCAGAAAAGGGAACACGGGAACCGTATACACTCACATAGTATAAAAGATTAATACAATACAACTAATTTAAAATTTTCAAGTGTATTGGAGCTAAAAACATTCAAGAATTACTGTGTGTCCATCAATTAGAGAGTCAAGACAGGTGAAATCATATAATCAATGTAGATATATATATAGTTCAGCAATGCCTCTCATGCAGTAAGTCATGAAAAATTTACACCACACATAATAATATGACTGTATGAAACATGCATCAATTGGACAGGGTTTTAAGAGAAAATACACAGAAGAAACCCTAGTCATACCAATTCAGTTAGGAAAGATTGTTTGTTAAGACCCTCCACTGCAGTGTATGCTGACTCAAGGACACGTGAGAGATACGCTACCACTCTAGAAAAAAAAACATAATGTACATCAATGAGAATGAGAATGAAAATAGAAAAGGGAAAAAAGAAAGGATGTGGTAAACTATCAAATAAAACCTTGTACACGCAGTTGTAGGTCGATGATCTGCCATGAGACTATCGCTCACGGACCTATAGTCGGTTGCCTTTTGCTCAGCTGTAAGCAACCGCTCCGCCTGCAGAATAAGAGATAGTCAACATGGTTGCAGTTAGAAGTCACGACTGAAGATCACATTCTGAAAGACATTTATACAAATATGGTAACAGACACAATTCTTTGGCACAATTAAGTAAATTTATAGAGCTCAAAGTTATAATACTGACCTCAGAAATAACAATCTCAATGCACTGGTGGAGTCCTTGACATGCAGAACTCTCAGCACTAGACATAGCTGCTGCCATTTCCTCACAAGTCGCAGCGTGTGCACCATCCACAGGTAACAGAAGCCTTGAAATAGAGTTAGCAAAGTACTGACATGAAAAAAGCACAATCGAGTCTCCTTTTAAGGTCAAAACATTTGAATTGTCATATAAATTAAAAAAGAAAATGCAACTCGATGCAACTCAACATACTTGTTGAATTATAGCTACACTGCTTCCACAAGCTTGTAAAGCAACCATATAAAAGATCTAAAATGGATTTCACCTGCAGCGGCTGCAGCTTCTGCCTACATGGAGAATGGGGTTTTGTCATGACTATGAAATTATTATAGACATGATATTAAGGCATGGATGTTTTCCGAAAATATAATGGAGCTCTATCATACATGATATTAAGGCATGGATGTTTTCCGAAAATATATATGTATATAAAAATATAAAAACAATAAATAAAAAATAATAATCTCAAGGCATAGATCGAAAAGAATTACACCGGAAGCTGCAGCAGCGCCAACTTTTCGACCAAGCAAAAACCTTTCCCTATGAGAAGCGGCTTCCTTGAGGCCTTCTCTAGATCTTCCGAGCCCTTCTGTTGTGTACTGCTTGACCTGCGGTATGAAAAAATAGGAACCAAGACAATGATAAACTACCACATAATGATGTGCATAAAAGAATTATGAGATTTATATATTTACCTCTAATAAATGATAACAAACAAAAGGGAATGCATTTTGCCTACACTTTTGAAGAAAATAAAAGTATATCCGCTGTTTGCTGTATCCTATATAAATAAAAAAAATTAGCATGTTCGACTTCAAATCATATTGTGGTTTGTTATCTTTGGTTGGATCATATCAGTATATTCTTGGTTCCTTTTCAAGTGGGATTATGATCCATTCAGTTCTTTATGTCTCGTTTAACAATCGCTCAAAAATTTCATAACTTTAACCATCTTAATTGATGCTTGTTTACTTCTTATTTAATTCGTGTATAAGTAGTTTACTTCCAGTCAAACAAAGGTCCAAATCATATATGCTCCTTCTCTATTTATTTATGCAGTGGAGGATTAAAGCTTAAACGTGATATCACCGAGTATGGAGATTTTCTACGGAACTTCAATACTCCTACAGTTGACGAGAAATTTGAATCATTAAGCATGTAAGTTGCAGTTTCTTGTGTTTCTGTACGGAGGTTCTGCCGCTCAGGTTACTAAGATATTTATTAAATTTGCAGCATGGCGAATATCTTTATTGTTGCCCCTGAAAGCTTGTCAAGTCTGATTGAGGGCACACCAAGCATAAAAAAAGAGGCCCAAAGGTAAATAATTTCTTTTTAGAAAATAATACATACCCATTTCATATTGTGTATCCTATTTATGTTTCTGTATGGCATAAGAAGATATAATGAAAGAAAATGGTTCAAACAAATACTGTAGTAAACATGCTGCAATTAGGTGAAAACAAAGTGGTAGTTTTAGAAGTAAGAACTGGTAGAAGTGAATCATGGTAGGTTTTGTTCAATTGTGATTTTGTTTTGGATTCTAGGTTCGTTCAGCTTAGAGATGACTACAGAAGTGCAAAGCTCGCATCCAAGCTGCATTCCGTTTGGACTTAACCCAAAAAGTATGCCTTATGAAACCAAACCTCAAACCTCATTTATCAATTTTATGTCAATTCTTCCAAAAATTCAAAATCATGCCAGTGGTTGAGTTTCATACAAGCACTACATATTGGGAAAGAGAAGGTACATCGTCGTATTTCATCTCCTGTCCCTTTTTCCTATTCGTTTTTAAGTTTAAATTTCACATGATCAGAAGTAAATTAGAAATCAATTGGTTGCAGGGTATTTATGGAAGCTTTGCACCAGAATTGGTCTTTGTTTAGAGCATTTTGCAGCATAAAATGGTATCTTTGGTACACTTTTTTTCCTCCTAGAATGTGCTCTTGGAGAGTTTTGTTTACCGCTTATGCTTGAGGTTTTCCCGTTTCTAATTTTCGATATTATAATTAACTGAATATAAATTTACTACAGAAATTAGTATTCATGACAAAATGTGTGTATTGAGGGATTGGATTGACCCAGTTGACACGATGACACATATTTTGTCCAATTGTTATACTCGATAAACAATTAACATGTTTTCAATCTTCTTTAAAGTTGAGAGTTGAAACACCACCTTGTGTTACTTTGACCTGAATAGGAAGTCAACCATTGGCTTTGGAAACAAAAAATAAGTATATGTCTTAAATGCAGTTAATTGGATACCTTCACAACAACGAATGTTCTTAATACAAGAGGAACTAAACTATATTGTAGGAAAAAAATAATATTCACTAAACATGTACACTTTCAAAGTTTAGTATCCTATCTTCTGAACCGCTTGTTACTAGACTTCATTTGTTGACTTTCTGGAGGAAGAGAGTTGACTTCCCACGACTGCAAAATCTGTATGCTTCTTTTTTTCTCTAACTTTTTGGCTTCTCGTAATTTCCCTCTTGCTGCCTCAAGCTTTTCTTCCATAGTTGCGTTTGAATTTATTAGTCTCACCCTTTGTTCAACTCGACCCTTTGGAATGCTAGCTTTTTCGAATTGATTTTTATATTCTTTATTTCCATATCGAAACTTGTTGGCTTCTTTAACATGTCATTGCGCATAACTGGTTCAGTTTCTACTTCTTTTCCATAACTACTTTACCAGTCAAAACCTCATCAAATCCAGTATCTTTATTTCCAGTTTTCAGTCCTGGACCATCTAAAACATTATTTTTTGTTGATCTATCTTGCACTCTGATCACCTTAATTCGTACTTTCAGTGATTTTCTCGTTTCTCTTACGGTTTGATTCTCAGTCGGTAAAATTACATCGTTCTTCTTTAATTCACCACCCTGTTCCTTTTCTTGATGCAAAGCAGGCATCTTTTCATAAGAATCCACCCATCTGTCAAACATAGCCCTACGCATCCAAGAACCGATAATCATCTCTGCAATCTGCTTAACTTCTTTCGACGCATGATCTTGAAGACGACTAACAGTATTCCCAATCCCTGCTGCATCCACTACTTTAAAGGACAAACCCATCTTGTGCAGCTTCTTTAAAGACTCATATACTACAGTTACCGACCCATGTTTTTCAAGAATCGCTTTAATCCTTAACACTTCACCAACTCTTCTTTTTTCCTCTTTGTTGAACTCACACCAGTAGAGACAATGAGCAATCTCGTCTCTCCTACGTAGAAACTCGTTTGGATTCTCTGTTGCAGCAACTTCAATTACTTTTCCAATGACATCGAATATATCCACATTCTTGTTCTTCAAACGCTCCCCCCACTCATCCATCATTGATTTCAATTTCAACTCTTCCATTACTGATTATTATTATTATTGTTTCGTTTATTGCGAAAAGAGATCGACAACAAACCCTAGATTCAATATCTGATGATGTAATTTGGATGAAGAAGAAAAGTGTGCGTGTGAATTAAGGAATGTGTAGTTATTAAATAAGGTGAATTATTTTAGGTTTTGTTACCTAATTAATTAGCGTTGATACAACGGTTAGATTTTTATGACACGGTTTGATTTCATTGCCGCGTTTTTTCCCGCATTTTTCCGGTCCATATCTATAGTCCAGCTCAAAGTAAATCTTTAATCAAAATGTAATTATTATTATTAAGAAAGTTATAAATAGCGTGAGACTGCATGATTAAGCCTCATTTATCGGCTAAGACGAAATTTTTGCGTTTTTAAGGTGTGACATAAGACGGCACAAAATATGAGAATAATATATTGAAACTAATTACAAAAGTGGACCAATATTGTAGTCATTTTACAAAAGTGAACCAAAATTCTATGTCTTACGAAAATGAATTAATGCGTGACACAATCATACTTTTTGGAGAATCTGACTCAATAAACCCAAAAATATCTTATTACTTTTTTCATTAAAAAATATAAATAACTCACATGTAATATTTCTCCCAACAACCAATGGCGGAGCTAGAAAATTTTTCGTGAGAGGGCCGAAACAGCTTTTTTTCAGGATATACATTAAATGGGAGGGCCGAAATAAATTTTTTTCCGGAAATACACATGAAATCGCGAAAAAATACACTAACGGGCTTAGGCTTAAGGGGGCCGGGACCCTTCCCCGTCCCTTAATACCTCCGCCCTTGCCAACAACCCTTCCCTTCTCCACCTTCTAGATCTAAACAACCACTTCATCTTCAATCACTAATTTCAATATCTCTTTTCACCATCATCTTCAATCTTCATTTCTATGGTTAAAAATGTCACTCCAGAAGAAATAACTGTGAACAACACACAAATGGGTTTGGTCGCGTTTTTGTCAAATGGGTTGCGTTTTTTTGTCAAGTGGGCCGCGTTTTTTTTGTCAAATTTGAGTCTTAGTCGCGTTTTGGGTCGCGTTTTGAGTCTTAGTCGCGTTTTGGGTCTTTAAATAATATGTGTCGCATGCTACTTTAAAAATTGGGGTCGAGTTTGTAAACTTGGGTCGCGTTTTTGAACAAGTGTAGGGTTGAAATTCTTTCCTCAAATGGGTCGAAATTCTTTCCTCAAATGAATCTAACGGGCGAGAATCAAAAGTTCACTTTCGTAAAAAACTTATGCGACGGTTGGTTTGGTAAATAGGTGATGGTAATGGGTCGTTTAAGAAATTTTCTCTAATATATTTATATCATATTTCATATATATAGAGTTTACAAAAAACGTTGTACATAATGAGTAAGGTTAATGTAATATTCTTCATTTTCGAAACAAAAATTTTATTGTGGTTGAATAAAAAAAAAACTCGTCACGCCTCACGTCTTAGCGCGGCTTTTCACGCCTCATCTCGCGCTATGTCTAGAGTCGACGCCTTAGTCTATTTCGTAACGTGAAGGTCACGCTTCACGTCTTAACGCCGTCATAGCGCACTTTTTAATAACATGATTATAACCAATTTAACATCTAGATTATTTTATTTTATAAATTTTTTAATAATATAACTTACTCCTTTGGTCACATTTTAAATGTCCACCTTACTATTTTAATTTACCTCAAAATATATTTTCACTTACAATATATTAAAAGTTATAATTTAACAATTTACGTGCTTTGCTCTCAAATACTTTCCATATCAAACAATTTGCTTTAATTGATACATTTACTACATGGGTAAAATCCATAATTTGTTAACTTAAATTTACATTTATTAAACATATCATAATTTGAGGGAAACTTGTTTGTGTACACTTAAATTGAGAGCGAATGAGTACTAAAATAGGAGTTTGGTTGAAGCAGATTAAAAAAACAAGGTCAAATAGAATAATTTTAGCTATTTAATTTTTTGGATTTGTTAACCATTACTCAATGGGCTTTGAATAAGCATCATCATCTATGTAAAATTAGTATTTAATAAACTAATTATTTCTTTATTTATACATATTTAACAACGATAATCATAAAAATTGTTGTTAAACATAGAATGTTTGGTATTAATTAATTAATGATTTTTTAGTTATGGTAACTTTAAGCACAACCCAGTGGGTTGTGGTTAACAAACCCCTTATTTTTTCGATTAAACAAGTTTGAAAGAATAATATTTTTGGTTTTTTATATTTTATTAGAAAGCAATTAAAATCTCGAGTTTTTGAGAGGTGGTTTTAACTAATTAAACTACTATTAAACTAAATGCAATAAAAGTAAATTAAGGAACTAATTCTATGGGATTTTACTACTCTTTGATTCAGCCGGGAAATAGATTCTTTCACGGGATTTTACTAAATCAACAGAAAACCGTAAAACGTATCACGAAGAAATGACAAGTCTCAAAAGACAAATCGCACAACTGACAAACCGCTTGATTCAAATCGCACACTTGACAAATCGCTTCTGTCAAATCGCTTTCAACACAAATCGCTTCACTGTCAAATCGCTTAAGTGTCAAAACGCTTAAGTGTCAAACCGCTTAAAGTGACAAACCGCTTAACACACAAATCGCTTAAAGTGACAAACCGCTTAACACACAAACCGCAGGGGAGCACAAGTACGTCCACTACTTCCACTACTTTGTCCTTTCTTGTCTCTTTGTCTCAACACACAAACCGCATAGATGACAAACCGCTTCCACAAAACTGGACAAACCGCTTAAAATGAGATCAAACCGCTTCCCAAAAACTAAATCCAATAGACAAACCGCATAAAATATTGATCAAACCGCTTCAAAGAAATGAACTACGAGGGACAAACTGCTTCCTAGCAAAACTTTAAAAACTAAACTTTTTCAATCAAAAACACAAAAACCAAGATGATTGAAGCCTTCCAATTCAAAACCTAAACACTTATGATGATTTTAAACACAAAAGTACTATCAAAATTCAAACTTTAACACTAAAAATGATCCAAATGATGAAAACTACTCAAAACTCATTCAAACTCAAAAACCTATGAAAACCACTAGAAATCTAACAACATGAAAGATAGATGATCAAACCATGGCTCTTGATACCAATTGTCACATATTAGTTTTCACGAACACATAAACATATAATAATATGGGTCGAATGAAATGAGACTTAGAGAGAGAAAGTTGGGAACTTTAGTGAGACAAAGAAAAATGTATTATGAAAGCTCAACCCTTTGCCTTGCTAGGCAAAGGGTATTTATAGTTAGTTACATGGGACGCCTCCTACGGGCTGTGGATCAGGCATACAGTGGGTAAAGACCCATCCGTCCTCCACGGTGTTACATAACAAACTACTAACTATCACTAAATGACTACGACTACGAGCATTCTGATGATTACATATACTTGAGGTGACCGACTCTTTAACTACTGGATTTTCTAAATCCTAACATATCTATCATCATCCAACACACACTTTAAATAGATTGACATAAGTCGATCTAAATAGATTAAAACAAAGTTTTAATCAGTAAAACTATTTAACCCCCCTTCTAGTTTTCCACAATTATGTTATGGTATTTTGCAGCATGCTTATGTTTTCTTCCAAGAAGAAGAGATGTCCTGCCACGTTTCTTGATTCTTTTAAAAATGGGTTGTTTTTTTGTTAATATCAGTTTGTTTTATACATTTACAACTTCACGCTTCCAAGTTTCTAGATTTAGGTGCTCTTAGAACTTAAAGCAATGATTCATTTTAGCAACCGCTCTTTCACTAACCAAGTGATTACTCAACTTGAGGTGTGGAACGATAAGGGAACCGTCAAGTACAAGAACAACATGTATGTGTTGCCTAGGAGTCTTGACAAGAAGGTCACTGCACTTCATCTTGGAAGGCTTGGAGGCAAGCTCACTAAGGACCGGTCTGACTACCTCAGCATTCCTATTACAGTTACTAATCGAAAAGAATATATGCTTTTTGACAAGGCTTTGAAGAACCTATGTGATTGCTTTATTTATAAAATACAAGTTTCATTATGTATCCAGAATTCTTTTTGACTTTTGTCGGGTTTTGTTGGATTAATGGTTTTACGCCATTACTTGAATAAGGGTATTTAAAAAACAAAATTATTTACACTAATACTTAGCATCATCAATAACAATTTGATGATAATTTAAGCGGTGGCCCAGTTAAATTGAAATGTTTGATATCTTAGTTATGATCAAAGAAACATTACCATTTGAATTACGGATCGCATCGAGATTAAAAATACGACCTAAAAACTATGGCATAACGCTGTGTGACTTTTTGAAACAAAAATATAGTGCTATGATTGGAAGATATACCGACACAACCCAACCACACTCATGGATGATTAGCTCACCACGATAATGAAGAAGATGAGGAATCGATTCGGTGAAAATAAATCCGAAGCACAAAAAGGTACCAATTATTTTATACAAAATCACGCTCATTGGTTCAGTTTAACAATTATTACATATCATGCATGTTTAAAAATGAATTTTAAAATCAGGGGTTTCTCATAATTTAAGGGTTTTGTTAATTTCATTTTTGATTTTTTTAATGCTTTTTATGATTTTTAGGGTTTTTTTTTTGTTTTTACTCTGTATTGCTAACTTGTTTTGGCCAACAAGGTTGCAAGAAACTGATGTCAATCACTTTGTCGCAATGCGCGAGCTGCCCCACTCGTTTCATTCGAACAAATGTATTTAATAAATTTAAGTTTATTTTTCAGGTAATAAAACAAATTTTTTTGAAGCGTATAAATTAAAATAAACTCGAATTTTACATAAAAACTAGACTAAAATACACCGTTGGTCCCTAAACTTGTCACTGCGCTTCGCGATGGGACAAACATGAGCATTATCATCGCCGGAGGTCCAAAACATGGGCTTTATATGCCAAACTCGTCCCTTGACCAATAACGCCGATGTCAACGTCCCGTTATACTCCAGAAAACCCCGTTATCCTATTACTGTTGAGGGTAGAAAAGTCTTTTTACTTGATGTACTATATAAGATGTCTTGTCCAATTTTCCGCCATTATGTAGAATATAACAAAGCTGTGTACTCATTGCTCATCCCCAAACTTGTTTTGGAAGCCTACCCAAAAAACCCCTAATGCAATGTCAATCATCAAATCAAATAATCTAAGTAAGAAAATAACAAACACCAACCTTAGATTTACTCTATGGCGAATAAGAGAATATCCTTTCTTTGATGACCATGAAATTGAGGAAAAAGCTGCAATCAGGAGATATTGTAAGTCTTTTTTGGTTATAGTCTATTACAATCATATGTTAGTACGACTGTTTAAGTTATTCCCCTTTTAGGTAACTTTAGCTTAACATTGTTTTTGTATATTTTTTATACAGCGGGTGAACAAAGATCCTTTAGCATGATGTTCTATTATGAAGGTACATTCAAATACTTTCCAGGTAGAATATATCAAGGAGGCAAGAAATGCCTTGTTGATCATGTGGAAATAAAAGACGTATCCGTTGATGAAATGGATTCTCTCATGACCCAAATCGGTTATGAGATTGGACAAACCAATTATTTCTACTTTCTTAAGCTGGTTGTACATTAGACGACGGTTTGTTTACTTTATGTGAAGTCGCTAATGTTGAGTTGTTGAAAGATGTTGTCATAGAGCATAAGTTGATAGATGTCTATGTGGAAATAGGGAAGACAAGATTAGAACTTTCGAAATGTCCACACAATCAATTAAGACTGTGTTTTAGGAGATGGATGAAGATAGGAGAAAAGTTGCTACCGCGGCTATTCAATCTTGTTGTAGACGATTGGTGTTAGATGATCTTGATAATGACCTGCCCTAGATCCTTTTATCCAACTTACACAAGTGCCTATGGACGTCAATGATATTGGTGAATCTAGCAATTTGCCAAACATTGAGCCTGTATTTTCCACCCTAGACACATCATTTGCTAGCCAACCTGTTCATAACAGTGAGCGTGCTTTAGTACTTATTGATGAGGATGATGTTATTAAGGAGGATGATGTTATTAAGGAGCCTGATAATCTTGAGGTTAATCTGTTCCGAGTGACTCAGGGGAAGCACTTAGACAAAGTAGGAAGAGCACTAGTTGATGTCAATAACAGGTTTGAGGAGCCTGATAATTTTGAGGTTAATATGTTTCAATTGACTCAAGAGAAGCACTTAGACAAAGCGGGAAGAGCACTAGTTGATGTCAATAATGTGTTTGAGGAGCCCGATGTGGATGTAACTCGTTTAATTGACTCGGGATAACATGGAAGAGGATCATGTTATTGATGTTACTATGTTACAAGTGAGTGACACTAGTGACTTAGGCAATGCATTGATGATTCAATTCGAGCAAATGAAGAGAATACTTGTCGAGAATGATGCACAACTTGCTATGGTCCAAGTAGGTCGAGTAATGAGTTAGGTGAAGCGTGAACAACCAAGAATATAAGTGATGACATGCGGTTGGAAAATGATTTACCGTGATGGTTGATGATGTCTTTTGCGGTGAGTATGTTTCTTTCCAACAGAAAACTTTGCAAATGGAGTCTACCACATTCTTCTGCTCGTCGAGTTTGCTACTTGATTGGAAGTGTAGGATCGAAATATTTATTGTATTGATGATTCGGTGGTCTTGGATGATCAAAATACATGTTTACCATTTTAGAGAGAAAGTAGAGAAAGGGTGTTCTTGCTAGAGGTTTACACACGAAATGTTAGATTGAAAGAGATCACCACCCTTCCATGGATGGAAGGGTATTTATACTACAACTTATACGCCCTCCCGCTCGGATGTGGATCGTGCATACAGATGGGTAAAGACCGTCCTTCCTCCACGGTGTTACACTAAACTATACTACGCTACAAACTAACTAATAAAGCGCTAAATAACGTAAATAACTACAAGTCTACGAGCTAACTATGCTAGATAATATTTGGGGTGACCGACTCTTCACTATGGAATTATCTAATTCCTAACAATCTCCCCATAAGGGAGGTCACCCCATGTTTTACATTTAGAATCCTAGCATTCTATTCTTGACTTTGTTCTTGAGCTCGTAGACTTCAATTCTTCAATTTCGCAATCTTTGTGCTTTTGTAGCGATTCTTTAAAGTCCGCATGATTTGTACTTTCGGTGGAGGTCTTTGAACGATCCACATCTTTGATGATCTTGAGCTTTCATTGAGATCATCACCACGAGAAATCTACGGATCACCGTTTATTGTGTTGCCATCATGTGATGTTGTGACTTTTGACGACATGCTCACACTTTTGAATCATGACATCTTTCCATCGAGTAGCGGAAGCTTTCTTGGTTCATGATATTTGCAAGAATGACGAAGCATAGTATGAAATATCGAGCCGAGTTATGTAGATATGCACCGGTCATGATTTCTTCAAATTAAGTGTGGATCTTTGTGAGCATGCGGCTTTGGATTGACTCCTCAATTACGATCACCGCAACCGTCCAAATGTACCGCAAATAACGATTAGCAATAAAACACACGAAAGTGTCTTTGACCACTTTCGTTGAATTGAGGTACACGCCCACGGTTCCCGTTGATCGAGACAAGTACCGCTGTGATCGGTAGGATTCCTAAGAATCTCCTTGACGGGTTTCGTAGGTCGTTCTAGTCGTTCTCAAACCGAACGTCTCAAAGAAGAAAACACGGAGTGAGTGAACCAAAAATTGAGATTCACCGATTGATGAAAAATGATTTGAAAAACAATCGCATATTGCTTGAAGAAAGAGTTTTGCAATCTGACGAAGGTTTTATGAGAAAGATCAATTTTCAATCATAAATACTTTTGTATTAGAGAATGAGTACACATTCGACGTGCTAGTGAAAAGAAGAGATTCACATCGAATGGTTTTTCTAAAAGTACTTTTCAATCGGAGATACTTTTGTGTTTGAAAACATAAGTACACATTCGACGTGCTAGAGAAAAGAAAGTTTGCACATCGAACGTTTTCCAAAAGTATTCGTCAATTCATTTCTGGACCAAGGTTGATTCACGAATGAATCGCCCCATCGTTTCTATCCGGTTGTCACAAGCTTGATCTTAAGAGAAGATCTCACATGTTACCTACCAAGAGCTTGTTTGATGTTGGCTCTAGAAGGCTTTCCATCTTCATCGTGAATATTTTCATATCACTCGGATGTTCGGCAATACCACAAGGATAATGCGTAGGACTCTTAATATATAATCTTACTTTCCACATTGTGTGAAACAGACAAGTCTTCATTAATATAGTGTCCTAACGAGATATTGTGGATGATCTCTTGGCTCTAGACTCAATTGTGCATATTTGGTTCTGTCGTGGGAGACTAGGGAGAGGGTCTCCTACTTCAATATCAACAATCTCTAAGAGAAAGTCGATAGATTATGTCGGTTCCCGTGAGAATGAAACAAGACCTTTTAAGAGGAACTTGAGTAGCTTGGGAAGTTTAGTGCGGTGCATCTGGGTCCATGATGTCTTGTCTTCAATACCGGTGTTACCTTAGTAAACACCAAGAGCATATGTATTGAACCCGATTCATCGCCCTAAGGTTGAATTATCGAGGGCTATTTCTTTTCACCCTTTTCATATTCATTTCTTTTTCATTCTTCAACCCTTGATTGCTTACCGAGACTTCATAACTAGAACCTTGTTGGGTTTATTCCAAGACTAGCTCTGTCTCGATCCGCACTCTTCCCATTTCTCATTTTCTCCTTTTTCATCATACCTAAGGACTCTACACTATCTAGTGGATTGTCCTCGGTAGATCCGTCCGGTTACGGCGGATCATGGGAACGAATACCTAACCTAACCATCCTTATAACACCATGCATAAAGTAAATTGGTCGGTCTTTTGGTATTGTTCTTTCCTTCATGAAACCAATCGAAAAATCATTTGGAAAAACAATCAAGGTACTTGTGATACGAGATCAAAGAATTTTGTACCTTAATAGTTTTGATCATTTTAGAAATGCTCCCCCTCAACATGTGCATATGATTTAAAATTGTTTGGCACATGGAGGCAAAAGTTCTTTGAAATAATTTCTTGATCACAATTTCCTTAGAAAAAGCCATTTGAATTTCTTTGGTAAAATTCTCCCCCTCAATATGTGCATAGGATATTTGAAATCATTTTATCACATAGAGGCAAGAGTTCTTTTGAAGCACATTTACGATCACACAAGCCATTAAGAAACCATTTAAAACTCAATCAAGGTACTTTATGTTAAAACATAAAAGCATTTGCACCTCGATAGTTTCTTATCTTTTAAAATGCTCCCCCTCAATATATGCTTCGAGATTCGAAAGCATTTAGCACATATGAGAAGCAACTGCACAACCTGAATCAAAACGATCAACTTTTATCAAATTTCAATATTAAATCACAAATTCTCCCCGATCAAAAATATCAAACCCTTTGAGATTTTGGATCCCAAGTGATTTAATAAGGTTTATAAAACATGGGAGAAAATGTGCTCGATTTAAAACTCATCTAGTTTTTGGATAAATGCTCCCCTCAACATGTGCATTATGTATATTGAAATCGTTTGGCACATGGAGGCAGGAGTGCCTTTGAAGGACTAAAACCAATTCCATTAAAACAGATTTGAGATTTAAATCACGATCTCTCACCCAATCAAAGATTTCAAACCATTTGAGATTAGTGATCCCAAAAGATTTAAATAATTTAGAAAATTTTGGGGAAAGACGTGGCAAGATTTGATTTTGAAAAATGACAGATAAGGACCATTTTAAGACATTAAAGATTGTTAGTATCAGGTATGATTGTTTTAAGAGATCTTTTAGTAAAAATAAAACAATTTCACAATCAAACAAGAACAGAATTTTTTTTATTTTGACAGATCTTTGAGTTTTAAAGAAAATCATACCATGACATAACATTAAATCTTTAGATCACCACATTATAACGTACAAACGGACTTTTTGATGAAATATCGTTTGAAAATATTTAATTTGAAATCACTCTCCCCCTCAATCCATGGCAGAAGTCAATAATTGAGTGACTTAGGTTTTGATAAAAAGAAGTCCGGTGATTTTCAAATTTTAGTTCAATTTATTTTCAAAAACAATATTTTTCCATTTTCAAAACAATTTTAATCAAAGTTTTTAGAAAATTGTTTAAAATGGTATCTGCACAAAGATACGTTAGGTGGTTGAGTCGCTCATTGATGTTCTTTGTTGTAGGGCTTGGAAGAAAAACCGTCTGCGATGCGATGAGACTTCTTACGTTGCATTTTAATGCCAAGCGAGGTCAAATTAAGCTCCGTTTCTTCAATCACTTAGAAGAAAACCATCTGGCGATGTAGTGAGACCTCTTACGTTGCATTTCATGCCAACTCTCCATAGGAGTCCAATTAAGCTCCGTTTCTTCATTTGTCAACCCAAGAGATGGTTACCCTTTCCTTTCGGCATCCAATCATCATATTAATGTAGGATCCAGATCGGGAACATTCTTATATACCAATATACCGCATACGTTAGTAGACACAAACATATATATGGTGGTCGACATCACCCAAACAAAGAATCGACTAATAAAAGTCAATCCAACATAACAATCGGTTCATATAAGGTATGGGATTTATGTCTTTATCAAACTCTAATCATCTAATCCTAACAATCATATCCGGGCACCTAGTCCTTCAACATAGGTTAACGTCATTTTCAATTAAGCGTATAGGATAATTAGGAAAGCTCGTTAGATGATATAAATTTGAAAAACATTCTCCCCTCAATCAATGACTCATTTTCGAAAAGTTTAAAAGCGTTGAAGTCATTGATTGAGTTTGCAAATTTATCAAAACTCGACATCGATTGTTTTACAAGCAACTTATTTTCCACCAATTCGGTTAAAACAAATATTTTTCGAAGAATTTTAGACGGAAAAATATTTGTGTAGGAACAATGATCTTTTTGACGACATGCTTTCCTTGTTTTGTTTTAGGATAAGTGCGAAATATTTGAAAAATGGTTAAGCGCAACACTTTCCTTTCTTTGAAGAGCGGGTTGCTATCGAAATAATAGCAAGCCATAGTTTAACACGGGTTGCGGTCTAAAGTAACTGCAAGCCACTTTTAAAGCCGGTTCTGATCGAAATAATCGTAAGCCATATTTTGAGACATGTTTAGAAAGAAATATTTACACCTCTGCTCGAACTTCATCTATGGTCCCGTGCCATTATTGAATGACATTTCTAAGACCGCAGATGTTATCGATACGAAGACATGTCATGAGAAAACATATTTTGGTATTTTAAATTTTCGATTTTTATGGGTTGTTTTTTTTTTTTTTTTTTCGATTTTATATTTTTCTATTTTGTTTTCTTGGTTTTATATTTTTGTATTTGGTTTTAATAAATATATACAAAGATATTGAAGATGATATAGTAAAAGAAGATGATGATACGAGTACCGAGATAAGGATATCGAGCCCGTTGTAGAAGATAGAAATCGTCATCTCTAAACATTCACCACCAAAGCTTCCAAGGCTCTTGCATAGAAGAAAGAAATTGAACCATCGAAAGTGAGACTTTGGCGCTTCCCCAAACCGAAAGACCTTTAGCCGAAGCAGATTCAAAGCTTTCTTTCAAGCTTCCATTAGCGGTGCACCAAGAAGCACACCATTATCATTTATCCGGTGCTCCATTTAAAGAACGATAATCGAGGTTCTCCGTTCGGGTTATATCATCAACAAGAACAACAAACAACGTATCATCCCACGTATAAATAATCTTTTCAAATTTCTTTTCACTTTGAAGTGCAAGCGATCCATTCCAAAAGGTGTCAAGAGAACAATTCCCCAAGTAGTTGAATTGATGCGATCGACCTCTTTGTATAATGCTCAAGAACTCTCCCACATCATGAGGGAATGAAGAACACCTTCCCATGTTCACATTTTTCTTCCCCGATGAACATGTATGAAGCTCAAGAACCAGTACACCACTATCCAAGAACTCTCCGAATACACATCATGAGGGTAATGAAGAACACCTCCCTATGTTCACATCTTTCGTCCACGATGAATGTGTATGAAGCTCAAGAATCCGAACACACATTCCCAACGAGAGAATAATCGACAACACTTCCTCATGTTACACATTTATCTCCCACGAATATGTCGTACTTGTGTACCTCTTTTATCTTCGTAAACATTCTCTAACATCTCTTCCCCACATAGTTGGAATAAGAATACTAAACGCCTTGATGAGTAAAACCTTGAGTTTTCTACGGTCATGACATTTGTTTTCCCGGATATCTTCAATCACTTAAAGAATTAAGTTCATCAAGTTTACTCGCCATGAGTCAAACCTTGAGTTTCTCTGGTAATAACATTTGTCTTCCGGATATCTTTAATTACTTATAAGTATTAAGTTCATCAAGTTTACTCGCGTTTAGATGCTTGTCCCATTCCCCTTGCTGGTTTTGACACTTGAGTCGAGAAATCATTATAAGCCCGTATACTAGAAATTTGTTGAGAAGAACACTTGAACTCTTGTGAGAATCAACTTCTTGAAGACTCTCTCGACTATTTTTATCAACCCATATGTAGATAATTTGAAGTGACCATCAAGAAGAAAACCCGATATACCATACTTGAAACCGAAGTCAACTTCCCACATTTGTATCTTAAGCTTGCACCTAATGATGGAAGAACGGTGTCAAGAATTTATGCTTCAAACAAATCTCTAAGTACTCACTACCCAAACAAAGTATGAGACATTAACACCTCTTGATTATCCACACCGTCATATCGTGTGACCACGAGTAAAACAAAGTAACTCCTAATAGTGATAGTTAACGGTCTTCAACCATCCACCTCGATGCTTGGTAACTAGATAAACCAAGTCTTCAACTCAAATTCTTAAGCCCGAGCAAGTTATCAAATAAGAACACGCCTTTGTGAAAGTCAACTTCAACCTCAAATAAGTGATAAATGATTAACTCAAGTAATCAACTTGAGTCAAATGTCCAACACGTGAATAAATGTACAACCGGATGTACATTGACCCACTTAATGAACCGGAACAAATGATTCCTCAATATCAATTCCATCTTCCTAAAGATATACATATAGAGACTGATCTGGAAGATTCACCAATAATGTCTTCAAGCGGATGAGGTAGTCATTTTCCTTAATGTTCATGTGGTTGATTTACAGAGTGCACAATAATCCGTGAAGATTTGGTAAAGGAATACCAAAGAGCGGATCAATTTTCATGAACAATAATCCGTGAAGATTTGGCAAAGGAATACCAAAGAGCGGATTATTATTCAATAGTGCAAGCGCAATATTACAATAGTCAATATCATCGCCTCCCATAAACCGACAACTCATTTGATAAATGTCCAGATTAAGAAGAAGTCTTTTAGATAATCAAATGCAGCTCGTCTTTAGTCTTCTAACATGTAGCAGAGAATGTAGAACTGACTGAAGACTCGACCTTCTTCAAGATTGTCAGAATGGGGAATAGAGAGTTAACATCTTCAACTCACACCAAAAAGCATCCCAATTAACTTACATCTTGCAAATCCCTTTAACTAAACAAGATGGTAACTCCAAACTACCAATCATTAACCGCAAGGAAATCCGCAATCGGGCCATAACGAACACACAAGATGGTAACACCAAACTACCAATCACATCAAACAAGAATAGAGATTGTTCGGAATCATCATGCCGATGTATACGTGAAGCATTAACCGGAAGAACTTTGTCGATAAACTCATCAATCCGAGTGAAGATGTCAACCAACGGCTCTAGAAGAGAAAACTCCATGTGAAGATGACCCGATAATAAGAAGCTCGGTTCTTACATGAGTTTAGAGTCGTATGACCATTTAAATTCTCAAATATCAATCGACAATGCAAAAATTTACACTTCTTCTCCCGTCAAGAATTGCATACGGAGATGCCATTCTTGACTAAATAAGTGAAAATCATCCGAATGTTCTATTCACACTTCTCCCACAAAATAAGCACATGATGTCGCCATCTTCATTATAGTTGAGCAAGTGGAATAAGAAAACAATCAATGGTAGCCGGTTCACTGATGATCAAGCGCATGGAAAAGTATGAAGCATGTTGATGAGAATGGTCATAATAAGAAGATTTCTCTTCGAAGATAATTCGCACCTAAACGCATACATTTCTTTTCTTTAGAGAACGAGGCTTGAATCTGTTGTGTTCAAACGTCATAAGAAGATTTCTCTTCTTTTGAAGATAAAGCACCTTGAGACGTACACTTTTCTTTTCTTTAGAGTACGAGGCCCGAATCCATGTGAGCAGACGTCATAATCTCTCTCTTTTCAATCTCTTGGCAAAACATGTAATCAATCACAATTATCATTCAAGTAGGCTCTTTGTAGTGACGGTGATGGAGATAACCAATATGATGAATTTGACCACAAGTAAACTAACCCGAACTCGTGACTTATACTTGCACATATGTAACAAAGAGCGGTGCCAATTTTCATTCGCATCTCTAAGTACTCTCTAAGTACTCTATACTCTTCATCCAACCAACCATCAAGTAATAGACGTACTTTACCTCTTGAAAATCCACAATTGAATGTGACACCGAGCACTACAACGTAACTCCTTTAAGTGATAGTTATTTTGTGGTGATAAGAGCCCAATTCCCCAAGTGGTAAAAAGAAAAGGTAAAGATACCCAACAATAACTAGATTTCCAAGTCTTCGTTTTTATAATAAGCTCGAACAAGGATCTCGAAGAATCTTCATCCATCCATCCCCGATACCTTCGAGACTAAGTACACTCGCGTGATAATTCACTTCAACCTCAAATAAATAATAGTGAATTAACTTCGTTGTCACATCTTCCGATTAACGACTCAAATCTAGCTTTCTTTGACAAAAATGAACTTTGATAATGGTTTCATCCGACCATGGTTAAAAGCACGAACCCGTAAAACCATGTAATAACCAAACCGCCATGAAGACAACCCAAACACACCCAATTCATGAAGTACACCTTTTATCCTTCTTCAAGCGAAACCGTAGAACCGGCATTAGAAAAATCCCGAAATACACTTTCCTTTTCTCCGGGATGGTTCCATCGTTACGGGATTTTACAACTCTATGGTTTAAACCGAAAATAGTTTCTTTTTTGGATTTTACAAAACCAAGAGTAAACCGTAAGATAGGTCCGAAATGCACCTTACTATTATCGGGATGTTTTCATTGTTACGGGATTTTACAAGTCTATGATTTAAACCGAGAAATAGATTCTTTCATGGATTTTACAAAATCAAGACAAAACCGTAAACAATGTCGACTTGAACGTGTTATGACAACTTTGGTTTCAGTGAATATCATTTTAGGGGAACATGCGGTTCATCAACGGTTCAAACACCAACATCAATAACATCATCAACCATCCAATAAACACTTTGGTAAACACATCATTCACGCTTTACATCGGCTATTGCGGTGACAACACGGTGAAGTAAACCGATATGCCAAACTTGATCATGAAGTGAACTTCCCAGTTTGTTACTTAAACTTGTACTAATCCTAGTGAAAAGAAACGGTGTACCCAATGTACAAAACCTCTTGACATTCTCAATCGAGTGAGACACCAAGTGATAGTTAAGTTGTGGTTAAACGAGAAAGAATCACAACCGTAATTAAATAGCCAAGTCTTTATCACCCTCAATAAATGCCCAAACAAGTCATCTTCGGAAGGGTAGAAAGAAAGAAGACGAAATGAGTAAACGCGCCCAAAAATGTCACTTCAAATTCAAATAATAAATCTTGTATAATCATTCCCATAGTCAACAAGTTCCAATAACCATTATAGCCGTGACCTATAATTTTCCGAGAAAATGTATAAACCAAAGTAATCACCTATCACAATAATTTCATCATCACCGAAATCTCATCAACAAATCACATTATCAACTCTCATAAGCATAACAAGTCTACTTATCCAACCTCGTCAAATCGCAAGACTCATTGTCAATCCGCATTAGTCCGGTCCAATCATCCGATCCATAAACAAATTTGACTCAATAACAAATCATTAAACCCGGTCCATATAATTACCCAATACCATGCTTAAGAGAGACCTACCATTCAACACAAAAACATTTATCTCATACATTTTTTCTCCATGGGTTTCGTCAAATTGATAAACGTTTTAAGGCAAATGTTAAGAGGCCCAAGTGAAGTGTTCGGTCCACTAATGAATGTGAATATCCGCCCACTACCATATAGGATCCAATACCATGTTGCCTCGAATATCCGTATAAAACACACACTAATATCACATTAGTACCTAATATCTCTCAACGAAACCCTAAAGTCTCTCCCCAAATTAAATCAGCCTCCACTCTACTACATTTGCTCTTCTAAACGCATCCTCCTCCTCGATCCATTGATCCATTTATCAAATCGAAACCCTAAAGTCTCTCCCCAAATACTCATGAGATCCATTGATCAAATCGGATAAAAACAAACCCTAATAATTTACTTATCAAATCAAATAACACCATTAAATCCATTCTAAATGCATCCTCCTCTCGATCATACATCAATACGATGGCACTTAGAGCAAGCTTGATCTTAGAATATCGTGATGACCTTGCCTGTGGATGGCATGAGGTGTAGAGACCGCCTATTCATTAGCGCCACAGGGGATGGTGTGATTCACATGGACAAATCATCACCAATCGTTTAAGGGTTTGGGCAAGATTAACTTTATGTTAGAGTTCTTGTGTTATAAGGAATCAAAAGGAATGATTATAACAAAATTGTTATCAATCTTTCTTTTCTTATTCGAATAGAAAACGAAGCTAGGCTTTGAAAACAATGATCGATGAAGATTATAATTTGTGTGAAAGTCCTTGAATCCTTTTGATGATTCTTTATATGCCACGGATTAAAGATCCGAGATTTCGATGTAATTACTTTACTTCATTGTTAAGTCGAGTCTAGGATATGAATGAGATTTTTAGATCTGGAATAATTTTTGTTGATGTTTTGATATGGGTTAGAGTTGGAAAGGTCGAGATTGACCCTCTTTCACTTTTTTTTCAGTTGATTTGTACCAATGAAGTTTTGTAACTCGAGGTCTAAGTAGTTTGGTGTTTGGGTTTTGTGATCAAGAGGTCATGGTCATACTTCATCTTCCTTCATTTCGTCATGACAAGTTGCTACATTTACATGAGTCAAGTCGCTAATCTAGATTAAGACACAAGTCGCTAGTTGTTTTCAAAGAAAGTCGCTAGGGTCATGAGTCAACTCGCTAGATAAGTCAAGTCGCTAGCCATCTCGCTACGCTTGTTGACTCAATAGTCAACAACTCGCTACTGTACAAGTCGCTACATAGTACAGCTTAACAACTCGCTACGACATGTTAAATAACAAGTCTCTAGGTTATTTTGTGTCAAGTCGCTAGGAAGCATGCATAAAGACTTTGACTTTTCCGATGAGTTTAGGACAAAATCCGGACGATATTCAAACAAACCGGAAAAACTTCATAAAGTTGAACCTTTTAGACCCGTTTGACCACGCTTTGATCATATGAATGTGACTTTGACCACAATAATTCAAGATATGGACTGGTAACAAAAGGATGTCAAAAGATTGTTTGGGCACACAAGAGAGAAAACATGTATGGACCATATGACAACTTTTACCAAAAGATACCACAACAGTTATCAATAAACTTATCAATAAACTGTTATCAATAAACTTTACCAAAAGGATACCAAGATGAAAATATGTAAAACCGACCACAAGAGTACTAAAGCTGTTATAAAACATGTATCAAAACCACAAGAAATCATCAAAACACAAAAACCTTGGCTCGTACCAATTGTAGGATCGAAATATTTATTGTATTGATGATTCGGGTGGTCTTGGATGATAAAAATACATGTTTTCCATTTTAGAGAGAGAAAGTAGAGAGAAAAGGTGTTCTTGCTAAAGGTTTACACAAAGGAAATGTTAGATTGAAAGAGAAGCACCACCCTTCCATGGATAGAAGGGTATTTATACTACAACTTATACGTCCTCACGCCGGACGCTGGATCGTGCATCGATGGGTAAAGACCCGTCCTTCATCCACGGTGTTACACTAAACTATACTACGCTACAAACTAACTAATAAACTGCTAAATAACGTAAATAACTACAAGTCTACGAGCTAACTTATGCTAGATAATATTTGGGGTGACCGACTCTTCACTATGGAATTATCTAATTCCTAACAGAAGTCAAAACTAAACTAAGAGAGCATTCAATATAAACTAGGAGGGAGTTGTTTTTACAAGAATGACAAAACGAGAATAAGGGTCGATGTAACTTTGGGGCCCAAGTGAAGGTTCTAGGCGGATATAGTCCCATCAAGAAGTCCATTAAATGCGGAAGGGTATAAATGCCTTGCTTTTGGCAAAAGGACCCTTTAGAAATACTACGCCCATGGCTATTGTTTGTCGGCAGGAATGGTGAGACATGTATCCGGGTCGGTCGGAACATATAATGAGCAACACACTTGTTTGCAATCAAGGGCAATCGAGCTTTTACCTTCGCTATATCTCACGAAAAATTACAACACAAATTGAAACCAATCCATTGGTTCTGTCAAGTCGTGCATAATCAACTTACCAACCAATACGAGCTTCAAGTGTCCCGAGAAGGTTTTAAGGGCCAAAATATAGCAATAACAACCATCAAGGGTCAATTCAAGCTACAATTACCAAGTTGAGAGATTATGTTCAAAAGTTGCGAAGACAAACCCTAATACAACAATTGTGATGAATGTGGGACGACCTCCGGATGAGGCTCTTCCAACTAGAGAATTCAAGAGAGTGTATGTTTGTTTAGGTGCAATCAAGGAAGGATTTAAAGTGTATGGGAGATCGTTGTTGGGGCTGGGTGCTTTTCTAATTCGTGGTCCTTTGAATGGTCAATCGATGGATGTGGGAATGGATAGCAACAATGGTATATACCCTTTAGCTTATGCTTTTGTTGAATCGAAGACATAGGATCATGGACTTGATTTCTTCATTGTTTATCCGATGATATATCACTTGAGCCAATCTCAAGCATCATTTTTATTCTTGACATAGAAAAGGTAGTCCCTTAACATTCATGAATTTAAGTCTCTGTTTTGAAAGCAGACGAGAAACATATTTGATTTTATGCGGGATATAAGTAGAGGTTTAGG
This sequence comes from Chrysanthemum lavandulifolium, assembly GCA_022545495.1. Taxonomy (NCBI): domain Eukaryota; kingdom Viridiplantae; phylum Streptophyta; class Magnoliopsida; order Asterales; family Asteraceae; genus Chrysanthemum; species Chrysanthemum lavandulifolium. The sequence continues at coordinate 141,889,325 of CM040240.1, forward strand.
AGAAGTTTTTCTAGATGCGAGATACGATTACGTATTAGAAGCATTCATGAGAAAATGAAAGCGCAATGGAAAGGTAGGGCCTACAAAGAGCATATGTGGAAATGTGCAATAGCCTCAAATATTATGCAGGTTGTAAAGCTATGGTCGATTTCAATAAACTTAATCAACCAGCCCATGATTGGTTAAGTAAGATACCACCGATCCATTGGTCAAGGTCACATTTTTCATGTAAGTGATCTATCTGCTTCGATTAATTTTTATTTGTTAATGCGGTATAAACAATTATAATTAATACATGTTTATTCTTGTTTATCTTTAGGAGAGCTACTTCGATGTGTTACTTAATAACATGTGTCAAGTGTTTCATGACAAAATAATTGAGGGTTTAAACAAACCAATTATTACGACCTTAGAATACATCGAGAATCTTGTATGAAGAGGATAATGCATGTTCTTTTGGTGATTGAGAAGAGTTGTTGGGAATAATCATTACCACGAGATAGTTGTGGTTTACATCGCTGAATTACACTAGCGTGGAAGCGATACCACTATTTGGTACATTATTACCAATCGCTATTAGATAATGATTAGGAGAATGCGTTTAGATAAGTATAGAATAGATTTCGTGTATATTCAATAATGTTAGCTTTATACTTATCTTGTAAAGGACTCCTTGTTGTATAAAGGAGGTCCTAGGTCATTGTCTTAGGTACTTGTTTAATTACCTCACGTAATACTCACAAAAGCTTCAAGGTGTAACCCTAGTGATAATCAAGATCACTCGTATTATTCATTAATAATATTGGAGCTTAAGTTTTGTGTTTGTCTGTGTTTACTTACAATACATCATATAATCCTTCTTCTAAGTATTACTAAGTAAATTTCGCGTGCTTAATAATATCATACAAAATATCATTGACACAAGGTGTGTGTCCAGATCCATCAAGTGGTATCGTGAGCGAAGGTTACGATATTTTGTTTTAGAAGATCCAAGGAATAAGCTTAACCTACTCACTCAATTCAATGGAGATGGAAAACAACCACCCAAGTCTTCTACACTGTGTTACCTAAGCTCAAACTTAATGAGTTTGAGATGTGGAGGATATTGATTGAGCAATACTTTCTCATTCAGACTATGCTCTTTGGGAGATCATTCAAACCGGTGATTCTTTCAAGCCCGTGACTAGTCTTGTGAAGGTTGGTGACACAGATGTTGTGAAAGTTTACGTACTGAATCTAGTATTGAAAAAGCTCTTAGGAAGAATGATCTTAAAGCTAAAATTTTGTTGTTGATGACTCTTCCTAGAGATCGAGATCATTGCATTCCGCAAGTACATGACCGCTAAAGAAGCTGTTTGAAGAGATTTGCTCGGTGTTTGGTGGTAATGATGCTTCAATGAAGACACAAAAGACATTGTTGAAGCAAAGTTATGAAAAGTTCTCTCGCTTCAAGCAATGACTCACTTGATAGCATCTTCACCAAACTCCGGAAGATTGTTACAACCGACTATGTTTGGCATTAAGGTAGAAAAGGAAGACCTCAATTTGAAGTTTCTAAGAAGTTTACCTTGAGTTTCAAACCAATGTTACCGTCTGGGAAAACAAATCGACATTGAAACAATGAAACTCAATGACCTTTACAACAACTTCAAACTTATTGAGCAAAGGTTGAAGAAGGCAGGAAACTTGGTACAAGATCTAGTAGCTTGGCATTATTGTCAACCTCGCTAATGATGATGATTCGAAGATGATAGTGATGATGACTTTGCCACCGCTGGATCTCGCTTCCATCGGTAATGTTAGTGTTACCACCGCAGTTCAAAGAAGAATGTTGCTAGTATTTAAGATCCTACCTTTTATGCTTTTATCTCCACTTAAGTAAATGGCTCTGCCTTAACTCATGAAGAGATAGAGCAAATTGATGAAGATGACTTGGAGGAGATGGACATAAAATGGAAAATAGCTCGCTTAGCATGAGAGCTAGGAAATTCTACAAGAATACCGACAAGCCCATTCACATCAATGGTAGTGAAACTACAGGCTTTGATAAGAAGAAAGTGGAGTGCTTTAACTACCACAAGTTGGGACATTTGCTATAGAATGTAGAAGACCAAAGACCAAGGACAACAGATCTACTTGGTACAAGCAAAAGAAGGAACCAAGCGTGGAAGAACCAAAGGCAATGTTGGCTATTGATGGTGTGAGCTATGATTGGAGTTTCATGGTGATGAACAAGAAGAAGAACATTCGATCTTCGATCTTGTTGCTCTTGAATTTGCTCTCATGGCTTTCTCGACTGAGGTACAAAACTTTGAAAGTTTTTCTAAAACATGTAGGGTGCTAGAGAAGTTGAAGGCTTAATGATTTATATTCTAATGAAAGACAAGAGTTATATAACGCTAATTATCTTGTGTCAAATCTTAGGAGAGCTATAGCAGATTAGAGAAACAATTAGATCACTATAGAGAAAATGAGACAAAATATAATGATGATATGATTCTTCTTAGAAGAGAGGTAGAACATACAACAATTGTGAATGAAGCATACCAAAAGGAGTTTGAAAAACTTCAAAAGAAAATGAAAAAATCAATTTAACATTAGACACATGTTATCATCGGCCTAAGTCAATTGATAAAATTTGGAATGCTCAACTACATAGTAAAGTTAAGTCTAGTATGGGTTATAATCGTGCCTCCACCTCTAAGGGTGTTCATTCACCTCGGTATAGATTTAGCTCATACAGGCTTAGAAGAGTTTCAGGACCTTGAAAGTGAATATGGTCCTTTAAAGGACACAATGGTGAAAAGTGAGGAAGAGATTAAGCATGATAATGATGTTTTGAGAGTGCTAGTGACTCATCCATTGTTGATGAGAATGTTAAAAGAATGTAGAGGCTTCTATCCCAAAAGTTGTTAATCATCACAGAGGAACCTAGGAAACCGGTTAATAAACCTAGATCAACTATAAGGTATCTTTGAGATGTATAGGAACAAGCCTCGACTCCTAAGGGTAACCAGAGGAGTTGGAATCATGTTAAATCTCAACAACTAGGTAGTGATTTTGTGATGTACAATAAGGCATGCTATATCCGTGGTAGTTTTGATCATTTACATGCTTATTGTGACTATCATAATGGGAGAAGGAAGTCCATGGGAATAAAAGGGTGGAGTCTAACGGGTTTCAAAATAATGTACACCCTAATTCACATTGCAAAATGGTCCCAAGAGCGATTCAACTAAGAAGTGGTCTCAAAACTTTGCCACCGTAAAAGCTCGTTAACACTGCCACCCTAAGTCACTGTTAAAAGTGCAAAGTCCAAACCAACTTTGCAAAATGTGCACAAACAGGAAAGGAACTTTTCGAATAATAAGGTTCATTATAACCAACGGTGGGTACCTAAAACAAACCAATAGCTTTTCCTTCGCTCATTCAAAAGTTACCACCGCAAGGGTTGTAAACAAGAAAAGGGGGGACATGGGCAATCTTGTGAAGGCCTCAAGACGTTGGGAATGGAAACCTAAAGGAACTACCTCTACAACCAATCCCAATGGTGTATCAATGACCTTTGATAGATTTAACTATATTGATACACGAGGCGGATCCAAGTCAATCATGGCTTGGGTCCCCAAAAGAAACGAACTCTTTACTTTTATGTGCGGGAACATCCAAGGTCAAAAGGTCGATCAAGGATATCTGAGATAGTGGGTGTTCAAGGCACATGACCTGGCAACAAGTCCTATCTTTCATATTTTGAACATTATGATGGATAATATGTCGGTTTGGAGGTGGAGTAAATGGAAAGGTTCTTTGGTAAAGGAGTAATCAAAGCGGTAACTTGGACTTTGAAACGTGTACTATGTAAAAGAGCTTAAGTATAATCTTTTTAGTGTGTCACAAATGTGTGACAAGAAAAACAATGTTCTTTTACCAAAGATATGTGCTTTGTTCTCTCTAAGGATTTTAAGATGCACGATGAAAGTCGGATACTTTTAAAATTCCTAGAAAAGGCAATCTATATATGTAACATATTGGATTTCATAAACACACAAATAAGCTCAACAATGGATCGAATAGTATAGAGTTTAGAGAGAAAAGTGGGATCCTTTCTAGAGAGAAAGTGAAAGAAAACATAGAAGGTTAGATTAAGATGAATGAAAGGTCCAACCTCTACCTTGGGAGGTAGAGGGTATATATAGTTACAAACTAAACGTCCTCATTCGGATCGTGGATCGTGCATACGATGGGTAAAGACCCCGTCCTTCCTCCACGGTGTTGCTCTAAACTAAATAACTAACTAATAAAACAAGATATAACGATATGTCTACGAGCTAACTTATGCTAGATTATATTTGGGGTGACCGACTCTTCACTATGGAATTTCTAATTCCTAACAATCTCCCTAAGGAGGTCACCCCATATTTTACATTTGAATCCTAGCATTCTATTTAATCTTCGCCTTGAGCTCGTAGACATTAATTCTTCAACATCTGCATCTTTGTGCTTTTAAAGGTGATTCTTTAAAGTCCGATAACTTTGTACTTTAAGTGGAGGCCTTTATATCGATCCACATCATTGATGATCTTCGAGCTTTAATTGAGATCATCACCACGAGAAATCTCGGATCACCCTTTATTGTGTTGCCATCATGTGAAGTTGTGACTTTCGGACCGACATGCTCACACATTCTAGATCATGACATCTTTCCATCGTAGTAGCGGAAGCTTTTTGGTTCATGATATTTGTAGCAACAGTAGCGAAGCATAGTATAAAATATCGAACCAAAGTTATGTAGATATGCACCGGTCATGATTTCTTCAATTAAGTGTGGATGCCGTGAGCATGCGGCTTTGGATTGACCGCTCAATTCTCGATCACCGCAACCGTCCAAATGTACCGCAAACAACAGCTAGCAATAAAACACACGAAAGTGTCTTTGATCACTTCGTTGAATTGAGGTACACGCCCACGGTTCCCGTTGATCAAGACAAGCACGCCTGTGATCGGTAGGATTCCTAAGAATCTCCTTGACAGGTTTCGCAATGCTCTAGCCGCTCTCAAACCGAACGCCTCAAAGAAGATAACACGGAGTGAGTGAACCAAAGAAATTGAGATTCACCGATTGATGTAAATGATTTGAAAAACAATCGCGTATTGCTTGAAGAAGGAGTTTTGCAATACAACGAAGGTTTTATGAGAAAGATCAATTTTCAAACAAAATACTTTTGTATTAGAGAATGAGTACTAATTCGACGTGCTAGTGAAAAGAAGAGATTCGCACATCGAACGGTTTTCTAAAAGTATTCGTCAATTCATTTCTGGACCAAGGTTGATTCAAGAATGAATCTCCCATCGTTTCTATCCGCTTGTCACAAGCTTGATCTTACGAGAAGATCTCACATGTCACCCACCAAGAGCTTGTTTGATGTTGGCTCTAGAAGGATTTCCATCTTCATTGTGAATATTTTTACATATCACTCGGATGTTCCGCAATACCACAAGGATAATGCGAGGACTCTAAATATATTCTTACTTTCCACATTGTGTGAAATAGCAAGTCTTCAAGAATAGTGTCCTAATGAGATATTGTGGATGATCTCTTGGCTCTAGACTCAATAGTGCTCATTTGGTTCTCGTGTCGAGACTAGGAGAGGGTCTCTTCTTCAATATCAACAATCTCTAAGAGAAAGTCGATAGATTATGTAGGTTCCCGTGAGAATGAAACAAGCCCTTTAAGAGGAACTTGAGTAGCTTGGGAAGTTGTAGTGCAAGGCCGTCCGGGTCCATGACGTCTAGTCTTCAATACCAGTGTTACCTTAGTAAACACCAATAGCATATGTATTGAACCCGTTCATCGCCCTAAGGTTGAATTATTGGAGGATATTTCTTTTCACCCTTTCACATTCAATTCTTTTCATTCTTCAACCCCTTCGTGCTTACCGAGATTACTAGAACCTTGTTGGGTTTATTCCAAGACTAGCTCTGCCTCGATTCGCACTCTTCCCATTTCTCATTTTCTCCTTTTTCAATATACCTAAGGACTCTACACTATCTAGTGGATTGTCCCTGGTAGATCCCTCCGGCTCAAGGGATCGTGGGAACGAATACCTAACCTAACCATCCTTATAACACCATGCATAAAATAAATTGGTAGGTCTTTTGGTATTGTTCTTTCCTTCTTGAAACCAATTGAAAATCATTTGGAAAAACAATCAAGGTACTTGTGATACGAGATCAAAGCATTTTGTACCCTAATAGTTTTGATCATTTATAAAACCTCCCTCAACATGTGCGTATGATTTAGAAATTGTTTAGCACAAGGAGGCAAGAGGACTTTGAAATATTTTCTTTGATCACAATTTTCATCTGAAAAAGCCATTTGATTTTCATGGTAAAATTCTCCCCTCAATATATGCGTATGAAATTTGAAATCATTTTATCACATAGAGGCAAGAGTTCTTTGAAGCACATTTACGATCACACAAGCCATTAAGAAAACCATTTGAAAACTCAATCAAGGTACTTTAAAATCTCTTTAAAATCGCTCGTACTCGATAGTTTATTTGCTCCCCTCAATATGTGCTTCAAGATTCGAAAGCGCTTAGCACATATGAGCGAAAGCAACAGGCACAATTAAATCAAAACGATCACCTTTATCAAATTTCATTATTAAATCACAAATTCTCCCCGATCAAAATATCAAACCCTTTGAGATTTTGGATCCCAAATGATTTAATTAGGTTTAGAAAACATGGGAGAAAATGTGGCCTTGTTTAAATACTCATCCGTTTTTGGATAAATCTTCCTCCTCAACATGTGCATTATGTGTATTGAAATCGTTTGGCACATGGAGGCAGGAGTGCCTTTAAAGGACTAAAACCAATTCCATTTAAAACCGATTTGAGATTTAAATCACGATCTCTACCCCGATCGAAATATCAAACCATTTGAGATTTGTGATCCCAACTGATTTAAATCATTTAGAAAAATTTGGGAAAGACGTGGCAAGATTCAATTTTGAAAGATGATGATAAGGACCATTTTAAGACATTAAAGATTGTTAGTGTCGTGTATGATAGTTTTTAAGAGATCTTTAAGTAAAATAAAACAATTTCACAATCAAACAAGAATGAGAAAAATTTCATTTTGATGATCTTTGAGTTTTAAAGAAAATCATACCATGACATAACATTAAATCTTTAGATCACCACTTATTATTGTACAAACGGATTTTTGTGAAGAAATATCGTTTGAAAATATTTTATTTTAAATCACTCTCCCTCAATCCATGACATAAGTCAATAATTGAGTGACTTAGGTTTTGATAAAAGAAGTCCCGTGATTTTCAAAATTTAGTTCAATTTATTTTCAAAACAATATTTTCCATTTTCAAAACAATTTAATCAAATTATTCAAAATTGTTTAAAATGGTATCCTCGCATAAAGATTCGTTAGGTGGTTGAGCCGCTTTTGTTGTTGTTGCCGTAGGGTTTGGAAGAAAACCATCTGCCGATGCGATGAGACTTTTTCTTACGTTGCATTTTGAATGCCAACCGAGGTCAAATTAAGCTCCGTTTCTTCAATCACTTAGAAGAAAACCATCTCACGATGCAGTGAGACCTCTTACGTTGCATTTATGCCAACTCTCCATAGAAGTCCAATTAAGCTCCGTTTCTTCATTTGTCAACCCAAGATATAGTTACCCTTTCCTTTCGGCATCCAATCGTCTTCAATTGTGGGATCCGAATCGGGAACATTCTTTTATACCAATATACCGCATACGTTAGTGAACACACATACAAATATATGGTGGTCGACATCACCCAAACAACAATCGACTAATAAAAGTCAATGCAACATTTCAATCGGATCATATAAGGTATGGGAATAATGTGTTTCTCAAACTCTAATCATCTAAACCTAACAATCATATCCTAGAAACCTAGTCCTTTAACATAGGCAATTATATTTTTCGTATAAGCACGAGGATAATTAAGAAAGTCCGTTAGATGATATAAATTTGAAAACATTCTCCCTCAATCAATGACTTATTTTCAAAAGATTAAAAGCACCAAGTCATTGATTGAGTTTTCAATTTTCACAAAACTCGAACTGATAGATTTACAAGCAACTCATTTACCACCATTTTAGAAAACAACAAATATTTTTCTCAAGAATTTATAGACGGAAAATATTTGAGTAGAACAATGATCCTTGACATACTTTCCTCATTTTTTTAGGATAAGTGCACGAAATATTTGAAAAATTGATTTAGCAAGACTTTCCTTCCTTTAAAGAACGGGTTGCTATCTCAAATAATAGCAAGCCATAGTTTAACACGGGTTGCGCCTCAAGTAATCGCAAGCCATTATTTGAAGCCCGGGTTACATTTCAAATAATCAGTAAGCCATTTTTGAAGCGCTGGTTACAAATCAAATAATCAGAAGCCATTATTTGAAACATGTTTAAAAATATTTACACCTCTCTCGAACTTCATCTATGGTCCCGTGCCATTATTGAATGACATTTCTAAGACCGTAGATGTTATCGATACCGAAGACATGTCTTGAGAAAAACATATTTTTGGTATTTTTAAATTTTCGATTTTTATGGATTTTTGATGATTTTATATATTTTTTTTGTTGGTTTTATATTTTGTATTTTGATTTTTGATAAATATTTACAAATAGAATAGATGATATAGTTTAAGAAGATGATGATACGAGTACCGAGATAAGGATATCGAGCAAGACGTTGTAAAAGATAGAAATCGTCATCTCTTAAACTTCCACCACCAAAGCTGAGGCTCGAATAGAAGATAGAACCGAGCCTTTGAGAAAGAGAGACTTTGGCGACTTCCCTCATCTTGTCAATCTTGAATAAAGACCATTTTCCCAAGAAGAAGAATGAGAAGAGAAACAGTCTCATTGAATGAAGCTCAAGACCACGAAGAACATGAGAACACCGAGGTAACAAGTTAAGACATTGATCGACTTAGCGGTTATCAAATCCGAATAACTAATGAAGACCGATCACATGAACTCGTTATGCGTCCCGATGTACACATTACTCTTCGAGATTGACCATTGTCTTATGCAGGGAACAATACATCAACATCTTCATATTACCAAATACATTCCGATTAACTTCCATATAACCAATCAGCCCATAATGTACACAAGTACCAACCGTAGTAGAAACAACAACATCACACTAACTGGTTGAATCACCGATCTCTCTGCAGATGTCAACTCTAGAATAACCGATTAAGCTCGATCATGTGAATATGTTGTCCGACCACGATATACACATATATCTCCTCCGATCGCTGCGATCTCATCGAATCATCATTACATTGTGTACATGAAGCACTAACCGAAGCACTATATCAAAATCATAAAGAAGATGTCGATATGCAATATCATCTCACGAACCAAATATTCTTTTCACATTTCTTCTAACTCGAACGCCGACGTAACACATACCAAAAGTCTCCGAGACCATTTCCTCCAATTAGTTGGAATAATACACCAAAGGCTACGAGTTAAACATCGAGTTTCTACGGTTATGACCATTGTCTTTCGGGATAACTTCAATCGGTAGAAGTGTTAAGTTCATCATGTGTACTCGTTGTGCTTTTAGATATATGTCTCCTTCCCCTTGCCGGTTTTGATACCTCGATTCAAAGAAACATAATATACCCAAAACTCGAAATCTTGTAGAAGAACTCAAATAGCCCAAATGAATCTCGTGAGAATCAACCGCAATAGAAACTCTCTCGACTATCTTTATCAACCCATATGTAGACAATTTGAAGTGACCATCGATGAAGAATACCGATATACCAAACTTGAAAATGAAGTCAAGTTCCCACATTTGTATCTTAAGCTTGCACTTAATAATGGAAGAACGGTGTCGAGAATTTATGCTTCAAGCAAATTTCTAAGTACTCACTACTCAAGCAAAGTATGAGACATTAACACCTCTTGCGATTATCCACACCGACATATGCGTGTGACATCGAGTAAAACAAAGTAACTCCTAATAGTGATAGTTAACGTGTCTTCAACCATCCACCTCGATCGCCGGTAACTAGATAACCCAAGACTTCAACTCAAATTCTTAAGCCCGAGCAAGTTATCAAATAAGAATACACCTTTGTGAATGTCAACTTCAACCTCAAATAAGTGATAAAAGAGTAACTTGGTAATCAACTTGTGTCAAATGTCCAACACTTGAATAAACATTCAATCGGATGAACATTGACCCAATGAATGAACCAAGCAAATGATTCCTCAACATCAATGCATTCTTCCTCAAGGTATACATGTAGAAGTCGATCCGAAGATTTACTAAAAATTTCTTTTAGCGGATGAGGAAGTCATTTTCCTTAATGTTTATGTGGTTGATTTATAGCATGCACAATGAGAGGAACAATAATCCGTGAAGATTTGGCAAAGGAATACCAAAGAGCGGTTCATTATTCATGAACAATAATCCGTGAAGATTTGGCAAGGGAATACCAAAGAGCGGATCATTATTCAAGAGTGCAACTACAATATCATGATAGTCATTATCAACGCCTTTTGAAGTAACGGAGATAAGGTTTCTTGAGAGTTCGAGAAGTACTTCTTAGATGGTGAACTAGTTGAGTCAAGAGAAATCGGAGCATGAGCTTCGTGGTGGATGATCAACATTCGTTAGAGGTTGGAAGTACTCATCAAACATATCTTTGAAACACAATGAATCCCAAACAATGAATCCCATTTATCCTTAGTAATTGAAGCATTAGGCGTTGGAGGAGTGTCATCAAAATCAATCAATGAATCATTGCTAAAGAATCGAGCAAGTCTAATTGGGATTAAATTTTGGCTTTTCAATCTCCCCAATTAGTGCTCTCCCTAAACCGACAAAGATTTTCAAGTGTTCTTCTCACCGGATTAAGAAGAAGTCTTTAGATCATCAAATGCAATTGCCTTTAGTCTTCTAATCATGTAGCTTTCAAATGTAGATTAGACCAGACTCGACCTTCTTCAAGATTATCCGAATGGGGAAATAGCAGTTAACATCTTCTTCACACCAAAGGCATTCCGTTAACTTGTAAATAGCAAATCCCTTAATTAAAGTCTTTCCCAATCAAACAAGAACAGAAAGATGTTCATCAAAGAAATCACCAAAGAACTAGAAGCACTTTGTCATTTAATCATATCACCGTGTGAAGATGTCAACCCAACGGCTCTTAGAAGAAACTACATGTGAAGATGATCCGATAAGAAGAATCTCGGTTCTTACATGGGTTAGGAGCCGTTTGACCATATATTCTCAAATATCACCAACCATGCAAAAATTCACACTTTTCTCCCTCAAGAATTGCATACAGAGATGCCATTCTTGATTAACCAAGTGATTATCATCCAAATATATTCTATTCACACTTCTCCCCATAAAATTAGCACATGATGTCGCCATCTTCATTATATTGAGCAAGAGGAATAAGAGTAATTATCAAGAGTCCGGTTCACTTGATGGTCAAGCGCATGGAAAAGCATGAAGCATGTTGATGAAGAATGTCGATGAGAATGGTCATAAACATGAAGATTTCTTCTTAAGAAGATAAAGCGCATCAAGCGTACACCTTTCTTTTCTTTGAGGAACGGGGCTCAAGTGTTATCTGCAGACGCCATAATGATGAAGCACGAGGCCGAATCGATGTGAGCGGGACGTCATAGCCGATTGAATATCAATGTTGAGTAACTTGAACCCGTGAGTTATGAGATATCAATCCTTCATTATCCGTACTTTAAGCCACCCATGTATTGAAGGATCAAGTATCTCGCAATCGAGTAAGGACTACCGCACTAATATTACAAACTTGATTGCATATATTTTGGTTAGTGACATCGATCCAAACCCTTTGGGGTTTCACGGTCAACATTGAGATTGCCAATGGTAAACATCTTTCTGTAGGTATCCACCTAAGTCCAAAGATCCTTAAAAATTTTACCAGATGGTATCCACTTATGGCAAGGTCTAGGATTGTTAGGCTTCTTATGCATAGTGGGAGACTTATCCTTATTCCTTGTTTCCAAAGATTTAGCATTGGTAACCATCTAGGCGAGGCTTTTGGTTTCATTTGCTTCATATGCAATTTGTGGATGACTTAGTGTAAATCCTAGACTTAACGTGTTTTACCATTGCATGAGCATTTACTTTCTTTAGGGATTTTGTGAAGCATTTATCATGATTAGCATTAAAGATACATTTGGACACTTTGAGCAAAGCGACTTGTTTGGATACGAAATAGGTCTAGATTTCTTAGCGTGATCTCGCTATGGGAATAGCTTTAATCGAAACATAATTACTCTTAGAAGTAAGCCAATCCCTAGTATTTAGATTAGTGTTCCTAGGTAATGGTTTAGAACTACTAGCGGTGCCTTGAAATCTCGAAAAATTCATCACCCTAGGTCTTGCACCTAAAATTCCGTCTTTGCGATTCTCAGGCCTTCTTTCTAGCCATTTCTAGATAAGAGTTCTTACACAAGTCATTCATATCAATTTTCCTAGGCAAGTGAGGTGAAGTGGTGGTTTTGTCAAACTTGTATCGCATCAACTTGGGAGGCAAACCGTGTTTTTGAAAATTTTGGTCGTTCGGATCTAAACGCATTCGGTTGTCTAATAACCGGTTTCCCAAGATTGATGGTTTTGCAAACTTAGTGTTCACACTATTCCCCTGTTTTTTCGAGCTCATTTTTAAAGAAACAATAGTGAAACTCTTATCCAAGTTGAGCTTTGAGATCATCAATTTTGCTATCAAAGAGTTTGTTTGTTTTATTGACTTAGTTCTAGCTTCTTTGATGATTCACTTAGTTCTATGTGATGCTTTCTCAAAGACTCATTTTCCTTTAGTAATTTAGCCACATAAATTGACAATTCATTATTTCTTGTTCTGAGTAGCATCAATGTCTTGTGTATTCATGACTAAATTACTTTTCACATTCAAGATGTAAATATGTTTCTTAAGATTGTAAATGGTTGAGTCTTTGTCTTGAAGTCGAGCTTTCAAAGTGTTAATTTCAAAAGTTCACGAATTCGTGAAGTTCCGGATTTTTACATGGTTCGTTAAGTTGAAAACTTTCTTCTTTACTCTGTATCGCAATTTCAAGTGAAATGCAATGTTTTTCAAGAATTGAGAATTTGTTTGAAAGTTCATCAAAAGCCTTTTATCAACCATATCTTTTGTTTTGAAACACTTAATCTCGAGACTCACCTCGCCATGTAAGATTTATCAAAGTCATGTTCAACATAATGATCGGTTTGTTTAAGTACTTTAGCGATGCATTGTGTTGAACAAGAAAGGGTACCTCATTACATGACTCTGCTCAATTTCTCGGTCCGATATCCGCATCCACATCATGTGTAACAAGAGTCACCGAACATTGGCTATTTCAAGCTTATTTGTCTCGAGCCTCAGATTCGGTGTCAATCGATCCAACATCCGGTGCCATACCGGTCTCAACACAACAATTTATTGATTGTGCCCGAGATTTATTCGCCTTTCTAATCACAACATCCACTTCTTGTGTGACAGAGTTCTGAAAATGGTTACATCATTCTTTGTTGTTTTCGATATTCGCATTCAAGAACACCCGACCTTTCGATACATTACCCGACTTATCACAAATATCTCTCAACCTGTACTGCACTCTCATCTACTTTTGCATCTTTCTCGAGTAACTTCCTCAATATACTTCTCCACATTATCCATGAGATGGATAAGTGTCTCCGAACACGCTTAATTTCCATTCCGGTGTGTCTCTTCAAGGACATTTCACCATGCCTTGATCATAATCGATGTGAATTCCTTCTAATGAATGATGAAAGTGTTTGTAGATCACTTGAAGTGCGTACTGAACTATCCTTATGAACATTCTCTTTGTCAAGTTGTCGCCCAATTTCTCTAGGTTTAACAACAGAGTTCTCGTTAGTGTGGATAAGTCCCGACGAAGAGGAAATACATGTTCGCTCCATTGATGTGGGTAGAAGTAACATGAGGTGAGAGTGAAGTTGTTGATAAGGTTCAATGCTACTTTCCTTTGCATGGCATTCCGTAGCTCGAATAGGTGCAAATCTTTCTCATTGGACTCCGAGCATGAAGAACTCAAATCATCATTGATTGATTCCATCATCAAGAACTGCTCATGTAGCAAACATTATCATTGTTGTCCACAAAGATCATACAATATAAGTACTTCGAAATTCTCGGGTCAAGAGAGTAAGACATGATGTGGTAGAATGCACGGATTTTACAAGTCTATGATTTAAACCGAGAAATAGAATCTTCATGGATTTTACTAAAATCAAGACCAAACCGTTAAGCAATGACCATTGGAATGTGTTAAGATGACTTCTGTTGGAGTGGATTTAGGCCTTTAGTTCATTCGTGCCATTCTCCTCGTTCTCACGGTGGTTTTGATGGGTAGAATGTCGAAACGGAGTTACGGATCATAAGTTATAGCCGTTTGAAGTTTTGTAGGAAAAGTCAACAAAACGCATCGATGAAATGGTCAAACCGCTTCTAACAATCCTCTATGAAGGCAACTCGCTAGTTACAAGTCGCTAGATGCTCAAGTCGCTAGAGACAACTCGCTATGAACCAAGTCGCTACACACAAGTCGCTATGAAGCAAGTCGCTACACACAAGTCGCTATGAACCAAGTCGCTAAACACAAGTCGCTATGAACCAAGTCGCTAAAGAGCAACTCGCTAAGTGGCCAAGTCGCTAAAGAGCAACTCGCTAGTAACAACAGAGACAAGTTGCTAGAAATTGTAAAGACAAGTCTCTACGCCAAGTCTCTACGCCAAGTCTCTACGCCAAGTCTCTACACCAAGTCTCTACGCCAAGTCTCTACGCCAAGTCTCTACGCCAAGTCTCTACGTCAAGTCTCTACGCCAAGTCTCTACGCCAAGTCTCTACGCCAAGTCTCTACGCCAAGTCTCTACGCCAAGTCTCTACGCCAAGTCTCTACGCCAAGTCTCTACGCCAAGTCTCTACGCCAAGTCTCTAGCTAGATACATTGAATCTGGACATAACCACAAGTCTCTACGAAGAAATATAACTACAAGTCTCTACGAAGAACATATTCAAAAGCACCACTTTCCAATCCAAAAACAACTCAACCACGATGATTCAAGCCTTCCAAATCAAAACCTAAACACTTATGATGATCTTAAACACAAAAGTACAATCAAAATCCAAACTTTAACACTAGAAATCAACCAAATGATGCAAAACCACTAAACTTTCTCAAACTCAAAACCACCTAAAACCACTAGAAATCCAAAGATATGTAAGAGATGATCTAACCATGGCTCTTGATACCAATTGTAACATATTGGATTTCATAAACACACAAATAAGCTCAACAATGGATCGAATAGTATAGAGTTTAGAGAGAAAGTGGGATCCTTTCTAGAGAGAAAGTGAAAGAAAACATAGAAGTTTAGATTAAGATGAATGAAAGGTCCAACCCTCACCTTGGGAGGTAGAGGGTATATATAGTTACAAACTAAACGTCCTCCTTCTGACTGTGGTTCGAGCATACTGATGGGTAAAGACCCGTCCTTCCTCCACGGTGTTGCTCTAAACTAAATAACTAACTAATAAAACAGTAAATAACGATATGTCTACGAGCTAACTTATGCTAGATTATATTTGGGGTGACCGACTCTTCACTATGGAATTTCTAATTCCTAACAATATAGCTTTGATATGAACAACATTGTTGCTAAAGATGATTATGCTTGCTTGCTTGCAAAGGCCACAATGGATGAATTCATGTTATGGCATAGAAGACTTGGTCATGTTAACTTCAAAACCATTAACAAGTTTGTCAAAGATGGTTTGGTGAGAGGTTTACCTCGTAAAAGATTTGAAAATGATCAAACACGTGTGGCTTGTCTTAAAGGCAAACAACACGAGCTTCTTGCAGTCAAAGTTGGTTAACTCTATTGCTCATCCACTTCAAATGTTACTTGTGGAAAACTAGTAGGGGGTTGAATAGTTTTACCAATTAAAACTTCCTTTAAACTATTTAGATCGACTTATGTCAATATATTTGGTTGTGTGTGTTGGATGTTGATAAACAAGCATATAAAGATATGTAATGAAAAGATAAGAGTAAGAAGCACAAAACCACAACGCGAGTATTTATAGTGGTTCGCCACAAGGACACCTTCCTTGCCCTACTCCACCCCCGAGTCACCTACTCGAGAGTTTGTAATCACTACACCAATCTCCTTATAGCGGAGAAGCCTTCACAACGCCGCTAATCTTTTTCCGTACAAAGCTAAATACCGAGTTCTTTCACACCAAGGCGAACCACACCTAACACAACGTCGCCTACCCTTTATACGGTGCTAGGCTAACCACCGAGTTCTTTCACACCTTAGGTGAACTACACCTTCACAACGCCGCCTACCCTTTATTAGGTACTAGGCTAAGTACCTAGTTCCATTGCAATGGAGGAACTACTACCACACTACACCAACGACTAATCCCAAAGGAGATCTACCTTTACAACATCATCAAGGACATCAATATCCTTGGATCTAATGCTAGTCTATCTAGTACATCGAAAACACACCATATCGAATGTACATCTAAGGCACCTTTCACTAATGCCTTTGATTAGATCTACAAGACACCTTTCACTAATGTCTTTGATTAGATCTACAAGACACCTTTCATTAATGTCTTGTGTCTTCACTTCTAAGCACCTTTCACTAATGCTTCTTGTCTTGACTTCTAAGCACCTACCACAAGTGTTTATCCTATGACGATAGATACCCTTCACTATTATCTTCGCCTTGACACTGAGACATCTTTCACTAATGTCTTTAACACTACGCTTCTTTGAAGAAAGAAAGGATCATCAACAAGAGGACTTCAATAGCCTTGATGATGAGGAAGCTTGGCAACTCATGGACTTGAGCTTGCTTGACTTCAAAGGTGGTGATCTTCCCTTTAAGAGGAACCTAAAAGATCACACAAAAACAAAACTACAAACATAGATCTCTTGGATCTATGGTTAGTGAGATTTAACTCAGGGGAGAAAGTATGTTAGAGAGGGGTAAGATATAATGAAGAAATGGCTCACTATTTATAGAGGAAAAACCATCGCTTCCCGGATCCCACGGATCCTTCCACTGGGATCCGCTAGCACAAAGCTAGGGATCCGTGGTCCGCCTCTTTGCCCATGGGTATTTTTGGTTATGGGTCATGGGTCATGGGTTATGGGTTGATCCATAGTTTTCTATCTAGATACAATGTACCTTAAGGATACATTGAACTTGTGTAAGTGGTATATATAAAACCATGGGTTATGGATCAAAACCATTTGCTAGTTTTTATCTATTTAGTATATACTTGCTTTTACCCATTTTAGTATATACTTGTTTTTACCCATTTTAGTGTACTTAATATAAGTATGTATTAACCCAATATGTAAACACTAGTTGTTGTACATATGTATCTAACTCATAGAATTACTTAAACTTGTTAAGCAAATATGTAAATACTAGTTGTTGTACATGTGTATCTAAAATATAAAATCACTTAATCTTGTTATAGTGTTTTATGTGAAAACGTAAGTGTGTTAGAAAACTATTAGTTCAAACCATTTACGTATTTTATTTGTTTCGTTAATATGATTTTACTTTTGTTATCGACAAAACATTAGAAGATCGTAAAATATAAATAAACGCTTTTACGGCTTATTTGTATTAACAATCTCCCTTTTGTTGATGACAAAACATAAAATTATTTTAAGGAAAAGCTAAAATTTGTAAATGTTTGAATTTGTAGTTTTACTTTTTTCTCCCTTTTGTCGAAACAAAAGTGTTTAAAGAAAGCAACACATCGCTTTTTAAGAAAACATGTGAAAGAAAAAATAGAGAGCAAGTAACGAGAAAGGATCTCGTTACTCCCCTCGACGAGTCCACCCTAAGTAAGGCGCCAAGAAGCTAATTCTAATCTAGTTCATTTGCAACTAACTTATGCAAAGGATTACGCCTATGTGACGAGTGTGCTCCCCTAGATGATTGCAAAATTTGCAACGGAAGTCAAGAAATTAAAATCAAATGTTGCAAGTAATTTTTTAACGTGTTGTTTTGACACCAAGCTCCCCTAGCTTTAGGATGTCAAATACTTTATGTGTTAATTGAATAACCGCAAAACAAGGGTTAGAAAACAAGTATAATTCACAATTTCCGCAAATGTGACAAAGAAAACATTCGACTTCACGGATCCCACGGTTCCCTTCTAGTAGGGATCCGCCTAGGCAATATCGAGGAATCGTCTGGCCGATGACTAAAATCAAGAAAGGTGATATAACAAGTAATGTTATCACATAAATGAGATATGAATACATATTCTCTAAAAATAACAAGTAGCATGTAATTCCATTTAATAAAACAAGAGTTATGATATACATGACTCAAAAATAAGAAAATAGACAATACATAACTAGGAATTTCTTAGACAAACTAACGCTTGAAGCTTAGACACCACTATAATCTTCTAGCTCAAGTTATGTTTAGGTTTAATCTCTTCAAACGCTCGAGGAGATGATAGAACATGAAACGTTGGTCTTCTCGTACTTCATGTATCAAACTTTCAACATGTTGACAATGATAGCAATCTTTGTCATGGCTAGGTAGTGGTGGTGGATGAAATGAAGTGGCTTGATTCAAAGGATCAATTGAACTGGTTTGAGGAGCCTCGAATGATGGAGGGATTGGTGGAGGTCCATTTAGGAATGGTTCGATCAAGAATGATGATGGTGGTAAAGATGTGTCAACTTCCATAAGGTCGGGTGGTTGACTTTGATGATTTCTTATAATCCAAATGGGATTATATGATGGAAACGGCAAAAGGAAGCGGAGCAAGTGTTGACTCAACACTTTGATTTTGAATCATTGTTCCTCCTAATGAGGAGAATGTTGTCGTGAAGCGGATGAGACGGCCTAGGTGGCAAGTCCTCTAAATTTTAGAGGTGAGGTGATGATTGTGGGGATGTAAAAGAGATAGCTCTAGGAACCAAGGGTGATGGTTTAGTGGAGATTATATTGTTTGGCCTAGGAGGTATGGTTGTGTTTGGTATAGGTAGTTTTGTGGGTACTATCCTTTAGGAATTGGTTTGATTAGATGATGAAGGTTTGTTGATTTGACCGAGATGATTCGGTTGAAGAGATTTCGTGTACAACACGAGCCCTTTTGATGGGTGGTTCTTTGGTGGATAGGTTGTTACTTGGGGTTTTCTCATGATGAGATGATTTGAAGAGATTGCAAAGGCTGAAAGTTAGAATGAGAGTGATGACTATGGAGGTCCTAACAAACTGGTTTATAAACCAAAAGATTTGGAAAGTGCATTTAAGCTCCAAGCCACTAAGATTCATTGGAATGTGATGATTGGCATGCACAATAGTCAAATACAGAGGTTGTGCTGTTCTAGGAACTCATTTAAGATGAGATGGAGTGTTTGAGTTGAAATGATTTGTTTTAGTAAGATTTTTCATAGACTGTCATCCGGATCCCACGGTTCCCTTCTCGAGAGGGATCCGCCTAGGCTAGTTCTGGGATCCGCGCTCAGCAGTTTATGAAAGAGTGGAAATGATGTTTCTAAGATCCTAGACCTACATCACCTTAAGTGTTTCAGCCTCCTAAGTGTTTTAAATGAAGTGGTGCTTAAGTGTTTGAAGGCAATGAGTGGTGTAGCTAATGATTGTTATTTATGGAAGGATTTGGAACTTTCAACAAGTACCAATGGATGAGCAAGGATGACATTAAAGATGTCAATTGAAGTTAAATGAAACTAAATGATCCTAGAGATCAGGCTGTGTCTTAGGATTATGTTTTGGAAAATATCCTAATGGCTATGAGATGGGAAAAACTAGGATTTGATCAACTTTGATCAATTTTGATCAATTTTGAGGTGAGATTGATTAATGATCAATATTGTCATAATCGAAGGACTTCTAACCTAGTTGTGAGAGATCATATAAGAAGAATAAAGTGTGAGTTTTGGGAGCGGAAGAGTGATATATTGAAATGGTAGATCTAACAAGCCTTAGAATGTGATCTATGTGAGTTGGAAAGAGTAGGAAAGGTCAACCTATCTTGATAAAGTCTTAATCAATCTTAAGACACTATGTTTAGCTTAGTGTAAGGTGTTCTAAGGGATGTGTTTGACATATAATGCTTGCAATTGCATTTTCTGCTTTGTCGGATCCCACGGTTCCCTAGAAGTAGGGATCCGCTTAGTACAACATTGGGATCCGCTCTATCTCTTAGATGTAACCTTTACTAAAGGTATGCAATGATCTTTGACAATGCATTATATTCCGAGTTTTGTTTAAGTGAGTTCTAGAACTAGGAAATCAAATGTAAGATGTTTTATTTCATGGAAGAGATAGGATTACAGAGTAGAATTGATCCTATTTGACTATTCTAGGTTCCTTGAGTGTCTTCACTAGGAGGATCATTATGTGATTGATGGGTATTGGTGGAATCATGAATGAAGAAAGTCTTCATGAGAGATATGTTTAGCGGTTCCATCATCTTGTTCACAAGTACGTACAACGGACTTTGAAATTGAGGATGGAAGTGCATAACATTGTGATAGAGGCGTGTCAAGAACATTCCATAAGGGATGAGTTTATTCTTGGAGCCTTGAAGATTTGCAATTCGCCATGCGAAGAAGTAGGCGAGATTGTATGGTTGTTGTGTTAGCAAACAAGACAACATGTGAGCACAACAAGGTGAAGAATATCTCGATTTCTAAGACTCCAAACATTTTCACGTAGAATAAGAGCAAGCAGTTTATACTCTTCTCGGATATCCGTGTATGGATAATGTTTGGATTGGAGTAATATGGTCGAGGTTTGCATATCATGCGTGTTAATTCTTCCGAGAGGTATGTGTGAACAATATGGACTATTTTCTTCACGAAAATTGAAGAGAGAATCAAGAGACCAATCTTCGTGAAGGCACATTGTCCATGGTTTGGAATTCGGAGGATGTGAGCAAAATGCCCAAGGCTTAAAGTGAATTTTGGTTTTGATATAAAACCAAAGAGATAGAGAGCGATCCTCGTTACGAACGAGTTCCACTTGACGGAAGAATTCCATTATGAACCTTGGACATATCTTCTCGTTGATTTCAAGAAGACATTCTAGTCCTATGGATCGGAAGGAGGTATTGATACCTTATTCGAATTGTAGAGGTGTCTACAACACGTCCTTCATGGAAGTGACGGTTTCGAGATTATTGAACCCACGGACATGATTGCCGGTGTGTTGGGCTCAAGGAAATGTTCGGGTGTAGACGCTAGTGAGTGAAAAATCAAACTCATATTCATGCGTCATAGTTGAACCTATAGAAGTGATGGGTTAATAAGGAAGACGCTTATGGTCAACCTATAATAATCTAACGCTTTTACTAGATATTCTATTAACAATTAGTATTTAGCTAACTCATGGTTTTGAAGCTCTAGTGGATTATTATTTTAGAAAGATAGTGGTTTTAATCTTGCATGAAAACTGCTTTTCAAGAGGACGGATCCCACGGTTCCTTTTCAAAAGGGATCCGCTAGTGTAACTTCCGGATCCGTGGATCAGTAGTAATGTAACCGCTTTTAATAAAAACATAGGTTTTACGGTTATTGTACCATGAAGTATGTTTTATCCTACATTTTCTTTTAGCATGCATACATGACATCTAATATATCACGAAAGAATATAACACATATAGATCAAAAGAAATGAAACACACATAATAACACAAACATCCTAGATAAAATAGATAATCAATAATATTGCATTTCAATGCTAAGGATGATACAAAGGATTGGGTAAATGACCCCAATATAGATTAACAACACAAAGTAAATGTCTCCGTATGTGAACTTCATCATAGGGAACACAAGTGCGATGAGTGTTAGGGCGATGAGCACGAGTGCGATGTAAACCATGTTGATGACGGATCTTCTTGGTTTAGGAAGAGATGGAATGAGGAGGAAGATGAAGTTTTTGAATGAGAGGGAATTTTTGAAATTGGAAAATTTGAAAAGTGAGGATTGAAAAAGTGGGTTTATTAATAGGAAGGAGGAATTTTGAAATTGTGTTTTGTTTTATTAGAAGAAATAAAGCATAAGCTCTACATACTATGACTATAGACGAGAAAAATAACACGATGAGAAACAAAGCCCTAACGGCTACATGTAAATCATGTAAACACAAAATCTACTCAAATAAAAGCCTAGAAAATAACACTTATATACTAAACAAGTATCATTTAGATATAAGTAGAAAGTCATACCGAATGCACTTAGGAATGTCTTTACAAATGACAAATGTCACTTAGACGATTCCCGCTCCTTTGCATCTAAGATACCTTCTTAAGGAAGGTATTCTTGTTACCAAGCAACTCCTAAAGCTTGGTGGGTATGAGCTTGACTAATCAATATCACAAGGAAGATTAGTGCAATTAAAAATATATATATATAAAAAATGTTGTTATCAACTCAACATCCAAACATATAGTTTTTGAAAAACATGGTGTTTGTTTTATGAAAACCTTCTTTGTAGTTTTCAATTAACTATGGATCGTATCAAGTTTTTAAAGTACAATATACTTCAAGAAACTTGGTAACGAAGCTCGATGCCAATTGTGGAAAACTAGAAGGGGGTTGAATAGTTTTACCAATTAAAACTTCCTTTAAACTATTTAGATTGACTTATGTCAATCTATTTGGTTGTGTGTGTTGGATGTTGATAAACAAGCATATAAAGATATGTAATGAAAAGATAAGAGTAAGAAGCACAAAACCACAACGCGAGTATTTATAGTGGTTCGCCACAAGGACACCTTCCTTGCCCTACTCCACCCCCGAGTCACCTACTCGAGAGTTTGTAATCACTACACCAATCTCCTTATAGCGGAGAAGCCTTCACAACGTCGCTTAATCTTTTTCCGTACAAAGCTAAATACCGAGTTCTTTCACACCAAGGCGAACCACACCTAACACAACGTCGCCTACCCTTTATACGGTGCTAGGCTAACCACCGAGTTCTTTCACACCTTAGGTGAACTACACCTTCACAACGTCGCCACCCTTTATTAGGTACTAGGCTAAGTACCTAGTTCCATTGCAATGGAGGAACTACTACCACACTACACCAACGACTAATCCCAAAGGAGATCTACCTTTACAACATCATCAAGGACATCAATATCCTTGGATCTAATGCTAGTCTATCTAGTACATCGAAAACACACCATATCGAATGTACATCTAAGGCACCTTTCACTAATGCCTTTGATTAGATCTACAAGACACCTTTCACTAATGTCTTTGATTAGATCTACAAGACACCTTTCATTAATGTCTTGTGTCTTCACTTCTAAGCACCTTTCACTAATGCTTCTTGTCTTGACTTCTAAGCACCTACCACAAGTGCTTATCCTATAGACGATAGATACCCTTCACTATTATCTTCGTCTTGACACTTGAGACATCTTTCACTAATGTCTTTAACACTACGCTTCTTTGAAGAAAGAAAGGATCATCAACAAGAGGACTTCAATAGCCTTGATGATGAGGAAGCTTGGCAACTCATGGACTTGAGCTTGCTTGACTTCAAAGGTGGTGATCTTCCCTTAAGAGGAACCTAAAAGATCATACAAAACAAAACTACAAACATAGATCTCTTGGATATATGGTTAGTGAGATTTAACTGTGGGAGAAAGTATGTTAGAGAGGGTGAGATATAATGAAGAAATGGCTCACTATTTATAGAGGAAAAACTCATGCTTCCCGGATCCCACGGATCCTTCCACTTAGGATCCGCTAGCACAAAGCTAAGGATCCGTGGTCCGCTCCTCTTTGCCCATGGGTATTTTGGGTTATGGGTCATGGGTCATTGTTATGGGTTGATCCATGGTTTTCTATCTAGATACAATGTACCTTAAGGATACATTGAACTTGTGTAAGTGGTATATATAAAACCATGGGTTATAGGTCAAAACCATTTGATAGTTTTTATCTATTTAGTATATACTTGCTTTTACCCATTTTAGTATATACTTGTTTTTACCCATTTTAGTGTACTTAATATAAGTATGTATTAACCCAATATGTAAACACTAGTTGTTGTACATATGTATCTAACTCATAGAATTACTTAAACTTGTTAAGCAAATATGTAAACACTAGTTGTTGTACATGTGTATCTAAAATATAAAATCACTTAATCTTGTTATAGTGTTTTATGTGAAAACGTAAGTGTGTTAGAAAACTATTAGTTCAAACCATTTACGTATTTTATTTGTTTCGTTAATATGATTTTACTTTTGTTATCGACAAAACATTAGAAGATCGTAAAATATAAATAAACTTATTTGTATTAATGATTACATATGGACTTATTTGGTCCTACATCGCTGAGCGACTTGAATCTAATGAAATATTGTCTAGTGGTGATCGATGATTTTAGTAGTTTACATGGGTTTTCTTTCTTAATACAAAAGATGAAACAACTGTCATCCTTAAGATCTTTATCACGTATAGAAAACCAATATGATATGAAAGTTAAAATTATCGGGTGTGACAATGGGACATAATTCAAGAATAGAGTTATGGATGATTTTTGCGAGAGATAAAGGTATTAAAAGAGAATTTAGTGTTGCTAGAACTCCTCAACAAAATGGTGTTCTTTGAGAGGAGGAACAAGACACCGATAGAGGTCATTAGAACCATGTTGGCGATTCTAAATTGCCAATCACTTTTTGGGTCAAGATTAACATCGCATGTTATGTGCAAAACAGGGTTTTAGTGGTAAAGACAAAGAACAAGACACCTTATGAATTATTTGGGGTAGACCACCTATCCTTGACTTCATGAGACCATTTGGATGTCATGTATCTATTCTCAATACCATAGATTATCCGGGCAAGTTTGATGAAAAATCGATGAAGGGTATTTTGTTGGGTATTCCATGGTCGAGAAAGCTTTTAGAGTATTCAAGTTAAGAACCCAAAAGATTGAAGAGAATCGCATGTGGAGTTCTGGAAAACAAAGTTAATCTCAAAAGAAGCGGTCCGTAAAGGTCGTTTGATCTTGATACTCTAACCAATACTATGAATTATGTGCTGTTTTCTGTGAACATCTTCTTTGATTTTGCGGGTTCGTAAGAGTTTCTTGATGATTATGAACCAAGAAAGGATCATCTGATGATCAAGATGAATTGAGTCTAACTCTTTGGGACTATGCGATAATGATGATATACCAAAAGCGGAGATGCTCACCCTTCTAATGACTTTGGAAAGGAAGGAAGTAGCAACTTGAATGTCGAAAATTTTGAAAGCAAGTGGAAATTCGATTCCATCGCTAGGCGAAGTTTCCACCGCAACACCGATGTGGAAATTATAACTCCGATTCTGAGAGGAAGCTCAAGCCAATGATGTTGAAATCTCAAATATGCCAAGTGAGATTGCGGCCTCGACTCCCACACTTCTATTCATAAATCACATCCTCTTGAAAATGTGATTGGGGATGTCTATTCACCTGTGAAGACTAGAAGACAAACAAAGCCGCCTGATGTCCATGGATTCATTAGTAAAATATATGAATATAAGATTCATGAAGGCAAGAATGAATGTCTGTTTATGTGTTTTCAGTCACAAATGGAGCCAAAGAATGTTTACAAGGCACTTGAAGATGAAAGTTGGGTGGAAGCAATGCAAGAAGAGTTGCTCCAATTTAAGCTTCAAAAGGTTTGGGTGCTTTGTGATTTGACTTCTGGCAAGAAGGTCATAGGTACTAAGTGGGTGTTCAGAAACAAGAAGGATGAAGGAGAAATTGTTATCAGAAACAAAGCTAGGCTTGTGGCTCAAGTATACACTCAAGAGGAGGGTATTGACTATGAAGAAGTGTTTGCCCCAGTTGCATGAATTGAAGCAATCAGGCTGTTCTTAGCCTATGCATCCTTTATGGGCTTTAAAGTCTATCAAATGGATGTAAAGAGTGCTTTTCTATATGGGCGATCGATGAGGAGGTTTATGTCTCACAACCTCCGTGCTTTGAAGACCCCGAATATCCTAACAAAGTATACAAGGTAGTTAAAGCATTGTATGGCTTGCATCGTGCACCAAGGAAATGGTATGAAACCTTAACTACTTATCTTCTTGCTAATTGGTTTCATAGAGGGTGGTAGATCAAACTTTTTCATCAAGAAAGACAAGAATGATATCTTGCTTGTTCAAGTATATGTTGATGATATCATTTTGGATCCGCAAAGACGAGATGTGCAAAGAATTTGAGAAACCGATGAAAGAAGAATTCGGATGAGTTCTATGGGTGAACTCACATTCTTTTGGGATTTCAAGTACTACAAAGGCCGATGGTATTTTCATCAATCAAGATAAAATGTGGTGAGATACTAAGGAAGTTCAAGTTCACTTATGCAAAGTCATCCAAGACACCCGCAGACAAGACTACACATCTACTCCTCGAAGGAAAATAGTGGTGAAGCGGTTGATGTACACATGTATGTGTCTATGATTGGTTCTTTGATGTATCTCACATCATCTAGACCCGACATCATGTTTGCAGTGTGTGCTCTGCAAGGTTTCAAGTTACTCCCAAGTTCTCTCATTTGATCGCTGTGAAGAAGATTTTCGATATCTTAAAGCTTTTCCTACTCGGGATTGTGGTACTCCGGAGATTCTCCTCAGATCCGGTTACCTACTCATATAGTGACTATCTTGGAGCTAGCTTGGATAGAAAATCTACAATGTGTGGATGCCAATTTCTTGGCAATAGATTAGTGTCATGCAAAGGCAAGAAACAAACTATGGTGGCCAATTCATCAAGCGAGGCGAGTATGTGGGCTGCGTAAGTTGTCGTTCTCAAGTTCTATGGCTTCGTAATCAACTTTTGGACTATGGGTACAATTTCATGAATACCATCATCCATATTGACAATAGCAGTACCATTTGCATCATTAAGAATCCTGTTCAACACACAAAGACCAAACATATTGAAATTAGACACCATTTCATTAGAGATTGCTATGAAAAGGGACTAATTCAAGTTGTCAAAATTCATACTGATGACAACTATGCTGATTTATTAACAAAAGGACTTGATGTGGGAAGATTTGATGCTTGGTAACAAGTATTGGAATGCTCAATCTATAATCTTTTGTCCAAAATGTTCTCTAGTATTGAGGGAGGTCATTGGTATCGAAATTGTTGTATGAGTTTGTATATGTTTGCTTGTATACATTTATGTTTTTATGCAAGCATTGATGGAGTTGATCTTAAAGGTGTATATCCGAGATACACAACAAATGGTTATTGATTCACCATGTCTAATCCACATAAGAATCAACTAGTCCGTGAGCAAACGACTCTTGGTAAAGACTTGACAAATCCGCTTATGGTTGATAGTTTACCAAAACTATATGATTATCAACTCACCATATTCTTTATGATTAAGATTTGGCTAGTCCATAGCAAACGGCTCATGGTAAAGACATATCAAACCGTTGATAGTCGGTAGTTTGCTAAAACTATGATAAGAGCGATCTAGTTTTCATATGATTTTATTTACCACCGCTCTTTGAAATTTTTGTGAAAATTACCACCGTTAGTTCATAGTTTCCCCGACGGTGTTATTTTACCACTGTTGTTCTAGCCGCTACAACCGATTATGTCAAGAACTTATTTTTACTAGCCGTTGAAAGTAACCATCGATTTCCATATATATAGGGTTAAAATTTTAAGGAAATTATCTACTTTCCATATTGTTATGTATCCTCTTAAAGATAAATACTTTCTAAAGATAATTTTTCTTTGCAATAATCTTAAACCTTAACCCTATATATCTTTCTCTCAATTGGCTAGTTATTACTTCAATTCTTACGACATAATATCGTTTTCAACAAAAGTTTCTATGGCACCTTTAAAATTTGCAAATGAGCACAACCTAGTGGCCTACCTACAAAAGTCTAACGAGAAGAGTGGCCTGTTTTTCATCGATTGTGGACTTTCTCAATACCACTCATATAAGGTATGCTTTGCTTTTAAAACCCACAATCTATATCTCTCAAATCAAGCAGCTTTGGACTTACGCTAAGTCCATAACACTTGAGAATGGAGATACACATGAAAGCGATGGATGCTCTAAGAGCCACTGTGGATGGGGTAACTATTGATGTTACCGAGGCATCCTTGAGGAGAGTTCTCCAATTGGGTGATCTCAATGGTCTCATCACATTACCTATGCCGAAATTCATGATACTTTATCATCCATGGGGTATGATACCACCGATAAAAAGGCTACTTTCAAAAGAGTGGTTTTGTCCCCAATGGAGATTTTTTATTCATACTCTTTTACATTGTCTCGGTCAAAGAAAACATCTTATGAGCAATTTAGTTCAACCATGGCTTACCCTTTGGTTTGTCTAGCCACTGATAAGATTTTTAACTGGTCAAATTATATTTTTACAAGTATGACTGGCAATGTAAAGAGTTCAACAAAAATTTTAATGTATCTAAGGTTTGTGCAAGCAGTGCTAAATGAGTTTCAACTGCAACCCCATACTAATGTTTATGAAATCAGTTGGCTAAAGCCTAAAGTTTTTCAAAACATGAATAGAGATGGCAACATGATTTTTACACCACTCTTACCTCAAATGCTTGCAAAGATTACAAGCGCACAAAACACACCCATAATCTACGCTCCGGACATTGATTATACTCCACCGCTTCTCAAACTTATGAGAGGAGGAGCAAACGACCACCTTCTTTCATGACAACACAAAGAAGTTTCGAACCTTTGGTCTAGGAACAAGCGGTGGTGGTTCTAGACTTCAACCTAGTCCAACTAGGGAGGAATCGAGCCAATGCCCCATGATTCACCTCTCCCAACGGGTAACACGGTTGGAAGTGATGAGGCGGTGGGCAACAATTGAATTGATGGTTTTGTGTACAAAGTTAGCCAAGCGTGTTGAATCTCTGAAGGACTTGGCACATGTCAAGAAGCAAGATGCCAAGGATGTTAAACACTTACAAGAAGAGATTCGCACCTTGAAGAATGAGTTGCAGGGTTGAAAAAGCACAAGAAGACCGCAAAGTTGGTGATTTCATCTTCATCCTCACCTAATGATGGTGATTCAATGGTTTTGATCAAGATTTGGGAAATTCTCCCAAACACGGAGGAAAACAAGTGTTGAAACTCGTGGGAGGAAAATTGATTTTGAAGATGAAGGAGATACTAGTAAAGGAGCAAAGGAAGCTAATACTCAAGAAGAGCAACTTGATGATCAAGATATTTTTCAGATCGCAACCGATTTTACCACTAATTCAATTTCTATCGCAGAGCCAAATATTGCCACCGCAAGTGAAGAATTTGATAAATCAAGAAAGACAAAGGTAAAGCAGTTATGGAAAGTCAAGAGCAACATGGAAGAAAGATTTCAAAGAAAGAACAAGTTCGATTGCTCATGATAAAGAAGTTGAAAAGATATATGAAGAACAAGTTCTTTGAAAAGAAAAGCTTGAAGAAATGGAAGTTGCAAGCTTTTGGAGACTAAAAGATTGGATAGAATGGAAGAAGATCCACTTTCCACTTACAATACTTAGAGAGAAGACTCCATAGTTTAGCTATGTTCCTTCGAAGAAGATATTGAGTTCTTGATTGCTAATAATCCAATAATCAAGAAAAAGGCAATTGACCTAGTAGCAGATGCATCCTTAATCAAGATTAAAGAACCGCCATTGAAGGATTTCATTCAAATGAAGAACAATCAAGCACTTCAAGATGTGATTAGTACAATCGAGAAAGGGTCAAAGAAACAAAGACAACCAACCAAGGCACAAATTATTTCATACATGAAGACTTATTGTTGTCATGTTGGTGGTTGGAAAAGCATCAATTCAAAGGAATGCCCGATAATCAAGTTGAAGGTATCTACTACAAAGTTCAAAAACATGATAAAGATTTTATTGCAATGGGCTCAAGAAGAAGCAAAAGGTTTCTGGATTGAGAGAAAGGCCAAAGAAAGTGATTCTTAAACTGTTAAGAAGACTAAGGTTGTCAAGAACAAGAAATTCCTACCGAGAAATTCATCAAGAACAACCGACCGGAATGATCGTGGTTGTAGAAGAAGACTTTTATCCGTAACCACCGCAAGTAAGACATCCTATCATTGATTGGGAGGTTTACACTGCTAGCAATTTTGCTCTAACATGGAAGATCACAAGGCTAAGTGGTGAAACTTCATCATTCATGACATTTGAAGATCTCATTAAATCTTTTGACAGAGATGACCTTGACACATTATGGAAGTTAGTTCGAGAAAGGTTTGATACTCAAGATCTCAAAGATATGAAGGAGATGCAGTTATGGATTAATCTTAGAAGGCTCTATGAACCAAAAGTTGATGATGAGTTCGAAATTCTCATGCACATGTCCCGGTACTAAATGGTTTTATTATGACTCATGTGAAGTTCATCATGTTTCTACAAACAAATGGAGTTGATGCATTCATGCTTCGAGAAAGAGTATCCACTCAGAGTGGAACTCTCACGTTGATGTTATGTACAACAATAAGAGTTCATGAAGACAATGAGAAGGTCGAGAATTATTACATAGGCTTCAAGATCAATGTTCGAGCTATTCGAGAAGTTGAGAAAGAAGTAAAGTGTTTGATTGAATTCCCAAATCCTTGAAGATAATGCAGATTGAAGAAACTTATTGATTTGCGAAAAATCATAAGTTTAGGGAGGATTGTCGGAATAATCATTACCACGGATAGTTGTGGTTTACATCGCTTGAATTACACTAGCAAGTGGAAACGTATTACAACCGCCGGTACATTATTACCATCGCTATTAGATAATGATTAGGAGAATGCGTTTAGATAAGTATAGAATAGATTTCGTGTATATTCTATAATGTTAGCTTTATACTTATCTTGTAAAGGACTCCTTGTTGTATAAAAGGAGGTCCTAGGTCATTGTCTTAGGTACTTGTTTAATTACCTCACGATACTCACAAAAGCTTCAAGGTGTAACCCTAGTGATAATCAAGATCACTCGTATTATTCATTAATAATATTGGAGCTTAAGTTTTATGTTTAATCTGTGTTTACTTACAATACATCATATAATCCGTCTTCTAAGTATTACTAAGTAAATTCCGCGTGCTTAATAATATCATACAAAATATCATTGACACAAGGTGTGTGTCCAGATCCATCAAGAGTGATGGGCCACTAACACCAACTGCACAACACATGCTAGAGGGTATTAAGAAAGAGGCTGTTAAGTACAATGTTTTATGGAATGGGGAACTAAGTTTCGTGTTTTGGACCATGGGGTGACCAATGTGTAGTTAATGTTGTACACAAGTCTTGTACTTGCGAAGATGGGAGATAACAAGTTTACCATGTAAGCACGTTGTTGCTACCGTTGAATATGGCTTTAAATGGGCAACAAGTAGGAGTCAGAGAAACATGGGCTCATCCTTGTTACTATCTTCTTACTTGGGAGGCAACCTACCATCACCATGTCCAAATTTATAACTAGCGGCGAACATTGGGAAAAATCAATCGTACAACTACAATTGTTCCACCGAAATCCGAAACAACTCCGCCTAGCTCAAGAGGTAGAAAAAGAGTTAGGATATCTCCTAAAAGTGAAGAGATTGTGAAGGATGGTAAGCTGTCAAGGGCTTGGAAGAGTGTTAAGTGTAGTATTTGTGGCATTGCTTGACACAACCGGAAAACATGCCTAGGGTATGGTGGAGCTGAAAGTAGTCGAACTTCCAATAAGGGAAATGTCAAACAAGTGCCTACAAAAGCTGCAGCAAAAAAGACACATCCTAAAGGTAACAAAGTAGCAGCAGATAAAGAAGCTGAAGGTACATGTGTTGTTAAAAGTCAAGTTAGTGCAGTTCAAGGAAGTGGTGTTCAATCTAAAAATTAAGATCCAAAGAATCAAGATCCCATCATACATAATGCATCCCCGCTGAATCCCAAAGAACATCAAGATGAAGCAATTGCCGATCCCAAAGATGCATGAGCAATCCCAAGCAGTTAATCCCAAGAACATGATCAATCCCACCGATTCTCACCGGTCAAGTGATGTGCAAGCGCTTTGCTTCAACCCACTGCTACACGAAGAATGACTAGGCAAAGCAGTCGCACCGAAAGAATGATGGCCTCACCATAGGTCAATTTCATATGCTAATTAGCTAGACAATGTTTCATCTAGTTTATTTCCTATGGACAAGTTATGTACTCTAAAAACATATGTGTGTGTATGTCTAACTGTAGTTGTCATGCTTGAAAAGTATGCAATTTTATGCATTTGGAATTACATTCATTTGCATTAACTATGGAACCATGTCATTATTGTGTATTTTTATAGATTGACTAAGCTTGATGTGTGAATAATTTGCATCAAAAGTAACCAAAGCTAAACAGAACCTCATAAGAATGTTGACATTTAAAAGTCAAACCTAAACAAATTGCTAACCATCTGCATACCCATAAGCCATTGAAAAAAAAAACAAACCAAACTGAATGCTTCATAACAACGTTACTACAATTCAAGATAGTGAACATTAACCATCTCGCCTCATTACATAAAAGCTAAAAAAGTTATCCCAATGCATAAACAATCAAGAGCAATATCCAACTGAGCACCAGATAAATCTTCCACTTCCACACATCACCTTGAGCAGCTACTAATCTTGCCTCAAGCTCATTTCTCCCCCTCAAAAGGCCTGGTATGATCATTCTTGAACGAGCATAAATTTCAGGATCATACCATCTTATCCACCGACAAGAAGACCCCTATTCATGATTATGACAAGTCATTAAACAACCACCATTGTTACAATGTACTTTTCTTCTTGCTAAAACAAACTAACACAATAAATATTAAGACGCACTTACTTCAACAAGACAACCAAAGAATCGACGCCCTGGGTTGGCAGAGGTCTACGAAGTGCAAATAATAGCTTGCTTACCACACCAGCAACGTACCATCTTGAAACGATTATCATTTTGTAGAAGACTGTTTTTGTAGGATAGTTTAGGGATGTATGATAAATGTCGACCAAATCGTGTTACACAGACATATACTAGCTACAAACACTGTACAACGGTTTGTATTAAGTACGCTACAGTGAAAGACGGTTTTGACCTCACCAACATAACGTTGACATCGGCGTTAATGGTCAAGGGACGAGTTTGGCATATAAACCCCATGTTTAGGACCTCCTGCGATGATAATGGCCAACTTTGTCCAATCGCGAAACACAGTGACAAGTTTAGGGACCAACCGTGTATTTTAGTCTAAAAACTAACATTACCAAAGCAAAATTACCCAAACCCCACGCTTTAAACAAAAACTTACGATTTAAAAAAAAGAAAAAGAAAAAAGAAAACTTGAGACAGTAACGTAGTCACCACACAAAACGAAAAAGACAAAACAACCCATAAAACCCAAGGGCAAAGATGTAATAAACCATTGAAGGACACGTGTGGGATGGTTAAGTTGATGAAAGACAATATTGTCACACCATCACCAACACAACAACAACACTGTATAAAGTAAGCTTTACCATCCCATTTTCTCCTGCTACACTCTCACTCCTCAAAAACCACTTTCTCTCTCTCTAGGGTTTCATATTTTTGTCAAATATATATCAAGTTAAGGTATATACATTTTTATACTCTCTTTAATCTTTATGTATGTTGCTATTTTTCAAATGAATGCATGTGTACGTTGTTGTTATATTATGTGTTTACTGGCTTTTCTCATGAGTTATGTGTTTGTTTGTGTAAGGTTGTGTGGAAATTTCTTGACAAAAACTTTTTCTATGTATGTTTTTTGCTGTTTTATGTATACAATTTTTTTTTTAAGTGAATGTGTATATGTTTTTTTTGTTTAAAAAAGCATGTTTGTTTTTTCATTGTTTGTTTTAGGTTGAGTAGTCTATATAGGAGTATTGTTTTTATGTCTTTTTAAAGCATGTATGTTTTGGTGTTTATTTTATAGGAAAAGAATTTAAGTTTATATATGTTGTCTTTTTCGTTGAAAAAAAATCCAAGTTTTTATGAAGAAATATGTATTTTTAACTAGTTTTTTTAAAGAATGAAAAAAATGCATGTTTTTAAGTTGATTTATTAGTGGGTTTTTCTTTCTGCTTATATAAAACGCAAGGATTTGTTTTGAGAGTGTCTGTTTTCTGTACACACTTATACATGTCCGTACATTTTTTTTCTTGTTTTTTTAGATAAGGATGTGAAGGGATTTTGTATTTTTATTATTTTTTTTAAACGGTTTTTGAACTATCACAGCTTCATTTTGTTGTTGTTGTGGATAGTTGTTCTGTTCTTTTGACTTTTGGTCAACTTTTGGTGATTGGTCAATCAAGAAAACTACAAATAGAGTCTTTTAAAGGCGTTTTTAAGCTTTTGGTTTTAATTTTAAGTTTGTTTAAGCTTATTTGTGATCTTACTTTTGATAAGCTTAAAATTTCAAGCTTAATTTTTAGACTTGTGGGCTTATCTAAGCTTATTATTATGACAATCTTATATAAGCCCGTAAGTATAAAAAAGTAAGCCGAAAATTTTAGTCTTATGAAATATAAGCCGAAATCAAATAAGCTTAAACAAACACCTTATATTGGTCTAAAATGTCAAGCAACAAAACATCACGACCATTCGTCACAATGTGATACATGGCAAAAATATGATGGCTTTTTAAATGAAATTGTACTTTTGCTCGACCAATTTAAAAAGTTGTTAAGACTTTTGTCATTGTTGTTGTGATGTGTAAGATCTCGACATTTTTTTACGAATTTGGGAATTTCGCTTTTGCTTTATCTTCTCTGTGAGTTAAAAGAAGTCCATGTCAAGGATTTTCTCTTATTACCACTTGTTTGTTGTGACATCTTTAGGTGCAGTAATTTTGTTCTTAGTTCTTTTTATAATAGTCTCATAAGGTATGAAAAGCGTAAAGTAGTTGTTTGAGGTTACAAGTATATATGTGTTTAGTAAGTAGTTTTACATGTCTTGTTTCTTGTTTGTAGACTTCTTTAACAAGATATGAAAAGCGTAAAGTATGTGTATTCTGAAATTGTTCATTTTGTTCTATTAATGCTGCATGTATGTGTTTAGCAAGTTATTTACAAGACTTATTTGTAGCATTTTCAATTACTTCTCTGTCAATATATAGAAGGCATAAAGTAAGTTTATTCGAAAATCGTTAAACTTATCTAAGATTATTCACTTACGTAACATTTTGGGTATTTTTAATGATCAACGTGCTTCCTTTATAATGTCAAATGTGTCATTATGATTTATGTAATTGTATTAGGGGCTATCCACATATTATGTAAGCATTTGTTATATATGGTTAATTGACTTGCAGATAAGTTATTATGAAACAATAGGTTCCTTTTTAATGTTTCCTAATGATTTATGTACTTGTATTACTTGCTTCTAAGTATTATCCTAACATTTTGTTATGTATGGTTTTAATGACAGAAATGTCAAAAATGAAAGAAGCGACTCCTGAAGCATTACCACCGCCTCCAACAATAGTCCCACTGAATTTCGTTCCAGCTAAAGTCCCAAACCGCGCTCCAATGGCTAGACGCCAGCTAGGGACCAAAGGCCAGAAGATCCCTCTGCTAACGAACCATTTCAACGTGAGACTGGAAAGCACCAATGACTATTTCTATCAGTACAATGTATGTCTTTTACTCTTATATATGCAACTATGGTTTGTTACATCTGCATTTTACTTTGAGTGTCAGATAGATGTTTAATGAACTTCATATAACATATGTATGCTCCATGTGCAAACAATTTAGTAATTGCATATGAATACGGTGTTTAAGCTGGTTCTAGTATTTTTTTCAAAAAGTCCACTCTTGACTTTTAAGTGTCAAATTAGTTATTACTGAACTTCTCATTAACAGAGTGATGCTCCATTTCTCATTGCGCATAAAACTTAGTAATTGAATACAAATATGCTAAACATTTCTTACCTGTATTGTATAATGTTTTAAGCTGGTTCTGTTTACTAAAAGAAAAAAAAAATACTCTTTTGACTTTTGAGTGTCAAATAAGTTATTTTGGAACTTCATAACTAACTGATTTTTGCTCATTGTGCATACAATCTAGTAACTGCATACATCTATGTGCTGAACATGTCACTTGTACTGTATGATGTTTTATGCTGGTTTAATTTCTAAAGAAAACCGACTTTTGACTTTTAAGGGTTAAAATAGTTATTATTACCTAACTTCATACCTCAGAGGTATGCTCATTATGCATAAAATGTGGTAATTGCATATAAATATTGTCACATGTATAGTTGTATTGTATGATGTTCTTAGCTGGTTCTATTTTTTCTTTTAAAATTCCTCTTCTGACTTTTGAGTGTCAAATTAATTTTTACTGAACTCCAGTATTAATAGTGTTATGCTTGTTATGCATAAAATCTAGTAACTGCATACAAATATGCTAAACATTTCTTACTTATATTATTTGGTGTTTATAGAATGGTGTTTGGTAACTGCATACATGTATGGTACTACTGAATATCAAGATTGATTAGGATTATACTTCTTGTAGCCACGTGTAAGTGAAAAAAGTGTTATCCTATCGTAATAGGAACTTCTAGATAAGAAAACTCATAAGATTATTTGTCAAATTTGTAGTTCGAGGGAAACAGGCTTTGAATCTCCAAGGCCATGTGTGCTTTTGTTCTATGGTGTTTAAACTTGGTCATTTTGTTCTAAAATATCCACTTGTTGACTTTTAATTGTCAGGTTGACTATTATTAAGTAACAAGATAAACTAGGATTATCCTAATTGTGCGGAATCTTTTTGTAGTTACATGTAGTTGTAAACATCATAAATGTTATAGAAATCTATTTCTCATTTGTAGTTTAAAGATTCTTGCTTTGAGTTTTGACAGTCATAGGTGCTATTGTTGTATGATGTTTTAGGTGGCCTTATTGTATGAGGATGGGAATCCAGTCGAGGCAAAAGGTGTTGGTAGAAGAGTACTCGACATGGTCCACAATTTCTACCATTCGAACTAGGAGGTAAAGGTTTTGCGTATGATGAGAGAAGACTTTGTTTACCGTGGGACCTTGCGCTGAGACTACATTCGAGTTTCTGTTATGTTGGAGAATCGTCCTCAAACAGGTGCACAACGTCTGATGTTTATATTTTGTTTTTGATCCATTCTAGATTTTTTGTTCACTAATTATCGTTTATTGTCTCTTTAGAACTGTTCGTGGAGGCAGCCCAAGGGAAAATGACACGAAGAGATCAAGGCGTCCACCTGAATCAAAACCGTCAAGATAAACTATGCTACCAAGATCCCGATTCAAGCCATTTTTAATGCACTTAAAGGCCAAGAATCGGAGCAAATCAATGAAGCTGTTAGGGTCTTGGATGTGCTTTTGAGGCAACACGCCGCAAAACAGTAAGTCTTACATTCTTAAAATGACTTACAGTATATAATGTTTCTTATTGTTAACCTTACTCATGTTTTCTTTTGTATATATGCAGAGGTTGTCTTCTTGTTAGGCAATGTTTCTTTCACAATGATCCTACTCAATAGGAATTGGTGGGGGGGTTGTGGGCTGCAGAGGTTTTCACTCAAGTTTTCGGGCCACTCAGGCTGGTTTGAGTCTGAACATGGGTATTACTCAATCTTTGCTCATTCATCTTTACCATGATCTACAGCTTCTGTTACTGATGGATCATATATATTATGTGGTTTTTAGATGTGTCAACAACAATGATTGTCAAGCCAGGGAAGGTTGTCGACTTTCTTCTTGAGGATCAGAATGTTCGCGACATAAAGGACATTGACTGGACTAAGGTGGCAAGTCTCTCATGTTTTAAACCATGTCAGTCATTTAGATTGATTCATATATTTCTAATCTTCTTGTTTTTAATATTTGTTTCGGTAAATAGGCCAAAAGAATGTTGAAGAGCCTTAGAATCAAGACCTTTCCCTCTAACCTTGAGCACAAAATCATCGGGTTGAGTGAAAAAACATGCAGAGAACAAAAGTAAGTCTTTTTTTCCAATACAACTTAACAAATGTAGGACAGAAAAGAAATTGGTTGAATTATATGACATTTTGCAGGTTTACTATGAAACAGAAAAATGGAAACAATCTAGGTGAAACATTTGAGATTACGGTGTATGATTACTATCTGAAGCATCGTGATACAGAACTCAAGGAGTCTAAACACTTACCATGCTTAGATGTGGGTAAACCAAATAGGCCGGTTTACATACCACTCGAGGTAATCTATACACATTTTGGTAGGCTAAAAATTGTACAAATGCACTCTAAATTGAAACCTACATTGTTTTCATGTTTGTTGTAGTTACGTGAGTTGATATCACTACAAAGGTACACAAAGTCTTTGTCAAATCTTCGTGGGCATCACTTGTTGAGAAGTCCAGACGAAGCCACACGACCGGATGAAAACATTGATGGGTGTAAGCTTCTTCTATAACACGTTACCAATGATATTGCAAGTCCGGTACAATACATGTCAAATAACAACTATTTCATTTGACTTTGCGGGCATTGAATCAAAGTAACTACAATCTTGATCCTCTTATAAATTAACTGGCATCACAATCGACTACCTTCACCGAACTTGTGGTCGGGTTTTGGAACCACCAAAGGTATAGTTTGGTTGCAAATCTCTTTGTTTGCACAATATGTTTCTTAACTATCGTTTTTGTATTTATTGCATTTGAAGTTTGGCAATGGAGACTTGCTTCCTCGTGGTGGTCGTTGGAACTTCAACAACAAGGTCCTCTAAATTTTGGTTATTTTATTAACTAACAAAATTTTGAATTTTAGTTACGATTGTATAAATTTGGTCACAGACACTTGTTGAGCCAAAACAGATCATGTGTTGGGCTATCGTGAACTTTAGTACTCGTTGTGACATTCCACATATGTGCACGGATCTACTTAGATGTTCGGAGCCAAAGGCATGGTGAGAATCCCACATTTGGCAACGTTTCATAGTGCGTGCAAAATATATTATGATCCGGTAAAATAAATAGTCTTGTGTTATTCTTGCAAATGCTTAGTGATCCATACACGGTGATTCAAGAGAATTATCGGGATAGACGCTTCCCGCCTCTGCTCGTGTTGAAAAGATGTTTGAAGTCGTTAAAAGCGGACTTCCGGCCCGCCAAGATTTCTACTATGCATTCTTCCGTAAAGGAAGAATTCGACATCTATGGTTTTGCCCTCCTTCTTGATCTTTCACTACCGAGAAATTGTTGTATAAAATGTAAATAAATAAGATTTTAACTACGTATGACTATAGGACCATGGAAGCGAAAATGCAGTGGACCATGGGATTGTTACGCAATGCATTACACCAACTAAGATCAACGATCAGTATCTTACAAACTTGCTTTTGAAGATCAATGCAAAGGTCTTAATTTCAAGTCATCACAATTTTAGTATCTTGTTTTTTCTTTCTAGAACTCTGGCCTAATTTATTATTTTTTTTATTTCAGATGGGTGGTATAAACTCGCTGCTATCAGTTGAGTACTTGCATTCAATACCATTAATCTCAAGGACTCCTACCATAATCTTTGGAATGGACGTGTCTCATGGTTCACCGGATGGTCCGATGTGCCTCAATTGCGCTGATACGCTCTGTCTTTTGCAATTTATTTTCATTACAAAATTAGATTTTGAATGTTATATGATAATACTTGTTTTTGGAAATTTTAGGTTGTTAGCTCGAGACAATGGCCTCGATTTCTAGCTCTGTGGCATCGATTCGTGCTCAATCTGCTCGAGTTGAAATGATCGATGGGTTATTTAAACCCGTGTCGTGAGACAAAGATGAAGGGATGATCATGGAACTGTTGAATGACTTCTATACAAGTACTACCCGTCCGATGAAACCACAAAGATATAGTCATTTTAGGGACGGTGTGAGTGAGAGTCAGTTCAACCAGGTGCTGAATATAGAGCTTGAGCACATCATGCAGGTTCAAACACTTAATTCCGGAACATCATTGTCTTATTGATCTGATAATTATATCATCTAAAAAAGTATATATTGTGTCATGTAGGCTTGCAAATTTTGGATGACACATGGGATCCAAAATTCATGATGATTGTGGCACGAAAACTCACCACACCAAGTTTTTTCAGGAAAGATCGATGCCAATGTTCCACCGTGTAGTATCGATTATTGATAATGTTGTATTATAAAATAACAAAAGCGAAGGTTTTATATTTTATATCGTCTGCTTGTGAACAATCATTGACAATAGAGTCTCATCATCCGAAGAACAATGACTTTTATTTGTGTGCCAGAATGGACCAATTGTGAGTATTAACAAAGCCTAATTTATACATATGTTCTTCTATGACAAAATATGGTGGTGAACTATCGATTTGTTTCTAGGGTACTACACGGCCTACACATTACCATGTTCTTCTTGATCAAATTGATTTTTCGGTGATGACCTCTGAGCTCGTTCATTCACCGTCATATGTGTAAGTCAATTAGCTTATCAATACACTTTATAATTTTAGAATTATAGAGAATAACCAATCTGTAAAGTCTATGGTAAATAGTGAATTAGTAACTAATTTTGGGAATATGGATGATGCACGGTACCAAAGAAGCACAACCGCCATTTCGTAGGTAAATATTAGCCACTTTTTTCTTCATAACTTGCATATCTATATTCGCTATGCTAAAACTCAATACTTGAATGTCCTAATGTTTTGCAATGTATGTGTGCGATTGCTCTATCTCGCTATGCCCACTGGCGCAGCAACAGATGTCACATTTCGTGAAGTTTGATGACATGTCCGACGTGACTTCGAGCCATAGCGGCGGTCTTTGGTGGTAGTGGCGGTGGTGGTCTTCTTTGGTTTCACTCAAATACCCAAGCTTCATGACAAGGTTTGCCGCTCTATGTTCTTCTATTTGAAGTAACGTTTAAATGATATTTGAAAACTTTGAAACAAGTTTCCTGAGTTAGTTTTTCTTGGATATTATATTAAATTAAACTTATTAGTATGTAGTTTACATATTTTGAGTTTTGGCTTTTATGTTTGTCAAAACCAACCATGTGCGGATGGCTAGGATATTAGCATTTTGATGGTGATATTGTGATTAACTTGAAGGTGCATTTGGTGCATTTCATATTTTGCATGATATGGTTTATAGAATCTAGTATCAAGTTTATATTTGTGTGGAATTAAACACTTTATGTGTATATTTGCATGTTTGGTTTTGTTGGTTTATGAAATTGTAGGTGACATGAAATGGTTCATAGTTTTGACTTTTCGTGGTTTATGTTTGCAATAATTTGGCTTTTGACAACGATAAATGTGTTGGGTTTATGCAAATGACCCGCTTCATATCGGAAATATGAGTGAATCAGAGTCGATATATTAATAAATAGAAAATGTAACGTGACCCGTAATGCAATTTGACCGTAGATATCTAAACCTATATGCAATTTCTCTTTTTCTAGTTGGAAAAATGCATGTTGTAGGATGTGATTCGTGTCATTCTCATAAGTCGTTCTAAGGATTTTATGCATTGATCCATTAATTGAGCTAGAAGTTGAGGTATGGAAAATCAAAACCATTAGTGATAATAAGATTTCATGATTATGCTAGACATCATAAACACTATTGGATCACAAAGAGAGGATATGCAAACCGCAAAGAGTACTTAGATTTCTCGGTGACCCGTTTGACCCGTGTTGGTTGAGGACCGTGAGAACAAATGACAAAATAATGTATATAAACCCATTTCTGTTGGTGTTGGCCGAGGAGCTTAACAACTAATTTTATATTTTGAGAAAGCTATTAATCTCTTCAAATGTGTTTGGGTAAGCCTATTTCAAAGAGCTTACAGGTTTTTTTGTATGTCAAATGAGCTTTTTGATAATGCATTTGATTGTGAAATTCTAATACTGATAAGTGAAACACTTCTGACGTGAACTTTGAAAGAACTTGACATCTTGTTGTTAAACTTGATATAAGAGCCAGAAAAGAACACTCTTTCAAGGGCTTGATGAACCTTGCTTAAACGCCCTCATATATACCTTTTATCAAAACCAGTATTCTAAAAGTAAATCGGCATAGACAGGTCACTTGTGTGTGTCTTTAAGTTGCAAAATGTAGTGATTTGGGTGACATTCCCATTTTTTCACATCTATTTGGTATCGTAGGATCGTAGTGATTTGGGTGACAGTCCCATTTTTCCACATCTATTTGGTATCATAGGATCATTCAATGCATTCATAATACGAAAATGAAACTGAAAGTTTCTCACATGGACTATGACAACATTTTCATAGTTTAGAAGATTGCGCTTGCAATTTTGATAAATTACAGTAACGATTTTTGCAATTTACTCTTAATAAAATATTTATTAACGTAAGTTGTCTAGTACTAATCCAATTTCTGTGTGTTTTGGTGTGCCAAAGTAGCTTTGGTCAGCAAATGTTTCTCTTAAATGGTGTGATAGTGTATTTGTTTGACTTTAGTTTCTTCCAACCAAATAGCAGGTAGTGTTATTCTATACATAGAATCAGTCATCCAGGCAACGGGGGGCAAATTTCTCATTATTTCTTTCTTCCTAAAATACATCCGTGTGCGAGTGAGATATTTTGGTTAAAAGAAGTTGGTAGTAGTCGACTAGTACGAAAGAAATTGTAAGGAAAACTTAAAATGTATATTGTGACCGTGCAATAAGTTGGAATTGTTTTCTTGATCTTAACTATAACAACTTAAAATGTATGCAAAAAAAGGATTTCAATATTCATACAACATAAACAACATGCCCATCACACAATATCAAATGACAAAATGGCCCACATGAAACAAAAAGAAAATATAGGAAAATCAAGAAATGTGAAGAAAATAAATGATGTGTCATCCTATAACTTGTCACAATTGCACATTTGCTATTGGGGAGTCTAACCAAGCACCCAAATTCCACTAGCCAAGCACCCCATATAGGGTGGGCCCGTCCGTCTGATGCGGTGACTTTGTATTTTTTTTTTTGTATTTAGTTGTGTAATGTTTAATTTGTGTAGTATATTTAATTTGTGTAGTGTTTTTATATGTATAGTGTATTTATTTGTGTAGTGTTTTTATACGTAGAGTATATTTATTTGTGTAGTGTTTTTACGTTATGTTTTTTTTATTGTGTATTTGTTTCCATTTAATTAAACAATAACAATAAAACATTAAACATTAAAACATTAAACAAGTACAACAACAAATGCTACTACTACAACGAAATCTACTCCACATGAAGATTATTAATGTTATCTATAAGGTCATAAAAAAATTTAATTTATAAAAAAGGTTTATAAAAAAATGAGTTAACTACATTTTTGGTCCTTGTGGTTGTACCTGGATTTCACTTTTGGTCCATTTGTTCAAAAAGTTGCGATTTTAGTCCAAAATGCATAGTTTGGTTCCACTTTTGGTCCATTTTACTAACGAAGTTAGTTCAGTTAGTTAAGTCGAATTGTAAAGTGGCAACATTAGTCCTTTAACCTAACGATTCGTTAACAACGTTAGTCATTTATACCAAAGATCGTTTGCAACGTTAGTCCTTTCATTAGTTAGTCATTTAAAAAATTTAATAAATGTTTTTTGTCGAAATTTTTTTCAAAAAATAATTCAAAATTTTTTAAGAAAAAATTTACTTAAAATTCTAAAAAGTTTTTGACAAAAACTTTTTCCTAAAAATTAGAAAAAAAATTTCTAAATTTTTTTTTTCTAAAATAAAATTCTAAAAAATTTGAAAAATATTCTAAAATTTTTTTTTCCGAGAAAAATAATTTGAGATTTTTTTAGAAAAAAAAATTTTTTTTCCTAGAAATGGACTAAAACTATATCAAAAATTTTAGACATGTTTTTAGAAATTTTGTACTAACCCATATCAAAATGGACTAAAACCATATCAATTTTTTTTTTTTTTTTTATCAAAATGATAGTTTGGTTTCACTTTTC
Organism: Chrysanthemum lavandulifolium; assembly: GCA_022545495.1. Taxonomy (NCBI): domain Eukaryota; kingdom Viridiplantae; phylum Streptophyta; class Magnoliopsida; order Asterales; family Asteraceae; genus Chrysanthemum; species Chrysanthemum lavandulifolium. Next base: position 141,933,478 of record CM040240.1, read on the forward strand.
TAAAAATTTTGTACTAGTTTCACTTTTCTAAAAGTTTCTAAAAATAGACAAACCATATCAAAATGATAGTTTTAGTACATTTTTTAGAAATTTTTAGTCCATATCAAAAATCGCAAAATGTCAATGCTAAAAATTTCTAAAAATGGCAATGCTAAAAGAATTTCTAATTTTTTTTTAAAAAAAATTCTAATAAAAAAAACGTGTGTAAAAGTGTGTGTGATCTTTGGTATATTTTTTAAAACGTGTATACATTTTACACACATTTTTGCAATGTATATACATTTTAAAAATTTTAGATTTTTTAGAAATTTTTAGAATTTTTTCGGAAAAAAAAGTTTTTTTAGAATATATTTCAAATTTTTTCGAATTTTATTTTAGATCTAATTTTTTTTTCCGAATTATTTTTAGAATTTTTACGAAAATTTTATTAGAAAAAAATTAAAAAAATTTGAAATTTTATCTTAAAAAATTTAGACAAAAACATTTTTTCGAATTTTTTAGAATTTTTTAAAGGACTAACTAACTGAAAGGACTAACGTTGCAAATGTTGCAAAGATCTTTGGTATAAAGCACTAACGTTGCAAACTAATCGTTAGGTTAAAGGACTAATGTTGCCACTTTACAATTCGACTTAACTAATCGAACTAACCGTAGAAAAATGGACCAAAAGTGGAACCAAACTATGCATTTTGGACTAAAATCGCAACTTTTGAACAAATGGACCAAAAGTGAAATCGTGTACAACCACAAGGACCAAAATGTGGTTAACTCTAAAAATTATACAAAAGTTTATAAAAATTTATTAAAATAGTTTATAAAAAGTTTATAAATTTTTTTCATAAATATTCTATTTAAAAGTTTATAAAAACAATAAGAAAAAAAGTTTATAATTTTAAAAAGGTTTAATGTATTTTCATTAGTATAATTTTATCAAGTATTATATAACATAAATAAAAATACTTAAGGTCAAAATTAAAAAAATAAATAAATAAATAAAAAAACTTGTTATTTTAAGACGGAGAGAGTAATTTTTAAGTCGAAAATAAATTGAAGAAAATCCCAAAGAGACATTTTGTGTTTAATGAAATGTAAATAGAAAAAATAGGCCTACCAAAGACAACACCCTTATGAGGTGTCTTGATAGCACGATCCTTGCTATGTTATCGACACCGGGCATGATACAAGCAAACAAGAATAATACGACGATTAAACTTATTGCTACTCTCTATGATTTTTTGTGAATTCTTAATTTGTTATATAGTCAAACTTGTAGCATATTTGTTCTATGCGGTGAAATATGTTGTTTTATACATATTGCAAGGTAAGCCCGAACAGGTCTGTAATGCCTAACCAAATATAAACTTTGTAAGTAATTTACATGGATAAACAATATAATTTACATGATACAAGATTGTAAATGTATATCTTTTTCTATTGTTTAGTTAAATTCACTTTCACCCTTTTTAGACACGGATCTAGTATACTAGAGGTTGAGGACTTGAGGGTATGCAACTATGCATGCGGATACCATTTAAGCGCCACTTTAGTAAAAGTATTTGGTGTAAATTATTATTATTATTATTTTATTTTTATTTTTTTTTATTATAAATCACACTTTTTATTAAAAACTCATAGGATTACAAAAGATTAGTGGGGAGCCTCGAAACCAGCTGAGCCCCCACACCTCTAGCAATGGTAAAACCAATCCTATTAAAGATATGAACTGTTGCACGCGCCCAATGTCCCGGGTCATAGAGAATCTCAGAATACGCTTAAGTAAGGTGATCGCATTTTCTCAAGTTCTCCAAAGAAGAAAAGAGAAGGGAGAAACCCATATCCAATATCCGCACATTTAGCATCGTACTTGACCCGTTTACTGCGGCAAGATCAACGATCGCCGCCGGTATAAAATCAATCAACCGGATTGCATCAAAGGAGACGAACCGTAAGATCAACACATACGTCGCGTCCACTATCCCAAGAGTAGAGTAATATGTCACCGGTCGCAAAGATCCGTCTCCATCTCCAAAATCCCAATATCCACCTCCTTGCGGCGGAAATCACGACCGAGAGCATATATCAACAAGAACATCACGCACAAGGTTGTGACGATGTTTAATGCCAACAATACCGCACACGAAACAACGTGATCCCGTAAATATCTCCGGAAAACCTTAGAGCAAAAGTAACATGGTACCGAGCGGTGAAAGAGGAACACCCAAACGATAACACGAAGACACAACGATAAGCCCCGGCATTCATAGTTTATCCCAATCCGGATATCGGAGCCACCCTAAGCCAATCCGAGGTGTGATCCTCCTTTAAAGAACTCCATAACGCCATCCGTCGGGGGAAAATGGAAAGTAGATTCAACAGTTTGGGAAACCGGACGAAATATATATCGCCAATTTCTTCATAAGTTTGGGGGGCGACTTCGCTAGGGTTACTCAAAAGGTCAATATCCATATTCACATTGAAAGTACATAGAGCATCATCAAAGAGGGACCATAGTTACAATACCGAACCATGAAGAAGCTTAGTCTATAGGCCGGTGATTGAAGTCTAGAAGCAAGGAAAGCATAGTTCAAGACATCACTGCAGAATATAAACCAAGTCCCCAAAAGAAAAAGGTAAGGTGGCGAGTCTCCACCGCCATCACCAAAACCAGTCCGAGCGGTGACAATACGCCCAAGGAAGAGCAGTGTCGCATCAAAAGAAACCGAGCATACTAAAGACCCGAGGAGAACATGCGCATAGAAAAATAGAGCTTAGAAATACCAAAGACATATGCGGAGTAACAACAACTCGCATTGAGGGTCATTAAGTTCGACAGCGCCTCCATAAGTTCAATAGTTTTAGCAACCCTTTCGGGACCAACTTACTACCAAACTCAAAATCCACACTAACAGTCCACCCAATAATTTAACACCATGTGAGGCGAGAAATATTAGGGGGAAAAACACCATCATACCTACTTCTGGGGTCCTCTTATGGACAAAAGACTTCAGTTTTATCAACATTGAGGTGTAAACCACGACAAGGTCCGTCTGCCATAATCATCTCTAAAACCTTACCCACAACCAAGGTATCACCAATAATAGTGCCATCATCCAAATACCAAGCTTGAAAAGAAAGGTCAAAAGAATCTCTAATCTTACATGCTAAGGGATGTAAAACTAAAGCAAAAAGAAGAGGCCCAGCGGATCACCTTGTTGCACACCTTGATGGGACCAAAGGTATGCTCACCATAATATAATCTAGCGAGGACTAGAGTAGCGAACTCCACCCATAGTGAAATAGCCGGAAATGCAACCGAACCTCATGTAACATAATGACCGGTCCACCATGTTGAAAGCGTTTTAAAATCAACCAACAACATGGATGCAGACCAACATCACACCCACGGTCCTCAACCAAACAGTTCACAAAGATGAAGAATAGCTTCCCACCCCGACACCCCAACACCAAGTTGTAAATCATCGAAATAAGCGTCAAGAGTGGCTACATGGAAGCACAAACCTTGGAAACTAAACGCCTCAAACAGGTCCCAACAATAGGACGGATACCCCTCCTGGTTTGATGATAACGCTACACGTCTGCTCGGGGTCAAGGAAACTTCCTTTTCTTGAACAAGTTTTATAACACCCTAGGCGATGAACCTAATCGTTGTAGTGTAGTAATTAGGGTAAGCCACGGGTATTGATATCGTTCTCTGGGGAATAGGAATGCTAGTAAGGAGTTACTACGCTAAGGTTAAGGTTGAGGAAAATTATTTTTATCTTTTTATGTTTTTTAGAAAATGGAAAGGTACGAATCTCGGGTATTGGATTTGGGGGTGGTATTTCTACCGATTACTCTACTATTATCTAATTATCTAAACTAAGGTTGTGGGAGTCTATGTCTAATTAATTGTGTGCTCGTATGATAGTTTAAAGATGTGTTTACTTAGGTTGTACTACTCCTTAATTATCTCCTATTGATGGTTGAGTTGTCACGTCCTTATTCCTAGTTGCGTTGTGTGTCTAAAGTTGTAGGGTATGCGTTTCTCCCTTACTCTTTGAACTTACCAAATGGTCTCGTCTACAAACCCACTAGGGATGATAAACTCCTACTCTAAGGCGCTCTTTGGATGGTTTAGCCTACAACTACTCAGGTAATTATATTCTAAGGTTCACAAAGATGAATCAAGCATTAAGTACACAACGAATGACCTATCGCATTACTAGATCATTAATCAACTAAGATAAGAAACAACCAATCAATATTCAATAATTAAGTTTCATACTTTCTAAGCAAACACACAAATAAATTAGCGGACATGGAGAACATGCAAGCATACACACAAATAATCAAAGACATAATTGAATTAATGAAGTAAAGACTTATCTTGATGTAAGATAGGGTTTAAAACCCTAAAATCTTGTACAAGACACCTTAGGTTCGGTTTTAGGTTTTACTCCAAAAGACTCTCCACTAAAGACCGAAAAATTGGATTCTATATATAAGATTACATATGCGACGGCGTCACCTTATGTTTTGTGACGCCGTCGTGTCGCCGCCATTAGGGTTTCGTCTTGGCCACGTTAACCTTGGCGACGGCGTCACCTTATGTCCGTGACGCCGTCTCTTGACCGACGTCGTCGGATTGCATCTAGGTCGTCGAGTAGCGACGGCCTACTCTTTTACAAGCGGGCGTCGTCGCTTGAAAATCTGAGTTTTGGGTTCGGACCGTCACAACAATTTTGGGACGGCGTCGCCATTAGCACCGACGCCGCCTTCTAATTTCAAAGAAGCGTGAGTGTCTCGATTTTGACTTTGGCCATTTTCTTCATATATTCGCGCCTTTTCGTCCAAATAAGTGCCATTCCAAGATTTTGCCTTCAAGAGACCTAAAAGTGAAAAGGAACGATATTAAGCAATAACGGATACAAAGTGATCAAATAAGGACTTAAACGACCCTCAAATGGTACCTTTTAAAACCTTATCAAATATCCCTACACTTTTTATTTGCTTGTCCTCAAAGCAAATGTGCTTTTAGCCAATTAATTTATAAGTTAGGGGTCATGAAGCATTAATTCAAAGCGGTCCACAACACATATAAGCCCCAAGAAAGTCATAACAAGCACGGAAGTACATACTAGCACCTCACATGGGGTGTTTGGATACTCACATCTCTCTCGGGTGTATATATGAAATATAACAAATAGGAAATGGAAGATAAACACTCATTAACCGGTCCTAGTACATAGATTACCATAGGCTTGAGAATAGATCAAACCTCCATCGCTTTGGCGTAAGCACCTAGGAAAGACTATCAAAGAGGTCTTTTAAAGGGTTGTAATGTTAGGCTTACGGTAGGAAACAAGGGTTTGGTGGGATAGGCTATTTAGTGGTGGTAAGTCAAAATCTCTATGTTAAATGCATACGAAGAATGGCGTTGCTAAGCCAAGACTCGACACTCTAAATTCTAGATAATGAAATAAATAAACATAAACTCAAAGATAGATGTAGGATGGTAGCCCGCTTTTTTTTTTTTTTTTTTTTTTTCACTCTATTTTTTTTCTTTTCTCTTTTCTATTTTTTCGATTTTTTTTTTTTTTTTTTCATACACTTTTACTCTACCATCCTCTACGATAACATCAAAATACTAGGGATTTATAGGCACATCCCTACACTTGAGGTTTTTATTACTCTAACACTAATTTGACCCGATTTGAAAAGATCAAAACACTGGGGTACATTATTACGCAAACAAAGGAATTTGAATTTTAACGCCCTTCCGTCATTTCATAAACTTTAACTTTTCCCATGAATCCCAATCATCCCAAAACTGTATACAAAGGATATGACTCGACTTAGCAACTTATGCAAGCAACTAGATAATTGAACTAAGGGTTTAGGGTGATAACAAACATTTGCACTAAAAGTGAGTGCATAAGGGGTAGGCTAAGGCGATTTGGGTGTATATTTGGGGTGGGGTGTAAACAATGCTCTTCATTGATATTCGGAAAACCGAAACATCACGAGAACCGCGAAAAGGATAGGCTCGAGGGTTAACTAAGGGTATCGTGTACTAAAGATGAGTACAACGCAAAGGGTGTGGGGAATTACTCAACCGATGTGGAAGAAGTAATTATATTACGGTGTATCAAACAAGGGTTATCCTAATGCCTCTTATCATTTAGTTATTCCTAACTACACAAGTGTAGCCTCACTTGCGATCTCGGAATGCATCACAAAACAAGTTCTAGAATCTAATATACTACCGGTTCACACTCTAAGCATTGAAGATGAATGCTTTAATTCTACTAATCTAAGGCGATCCTCACATTTTGGTGGAATTTGGGTGGTAAAGGGTTTTGTGCTAGTCATGCAACTTCCTATCCGTGAGACGCTTTTGTTAAGACTAATGGCCCACTCCTATATGTCATAAAAATTTTAAATTTGGTGCCAAAATTACCCTAACCGACATTTCCTCATGGTTTATTACACAATCACATTTGGACAAAGCAAATAGTCAAGGATAAGCATAGTTTCAAAGTTCCGCTTTATTTTCCCTCCTACACTTAAAGTGAACATTGTCCCCAATGTTCCCGAAAGTATCAAAGTTATGATAAAAGAAGGTAATTAAAACGAAAGAAACTAATACTCCCCGATTAGCTCGGTAGGATCCGTAAAGTGGTGGTTAAATCCTTTTCAAGAAGAATTATTGCGTGACAAGCTCCTTCCAATCTTATGTAACTTCTTCTTGACAAACTAAACCTGCACACTTGAAGAAAACAAACAAAACCTTCGTAAAATCGGCGGTAATAATATATATAAGACTCGATTTAAACTAGGATATAATGCTTGTGGAATGGATGTTTATAGAATTTCTAAGAAAATTAAGACCGAAAATTCCAAAATTTATAAGTAGCTCGAAAACGAGAAAAAGTAACTGATGTTTTACTCCTTCACGACGCCGTCGGTTGCAATCTCGACGTCAGTTATCTCGACGCCGTCCAGTTATCCCGACAAAAGCGGTCTGCGATCTTCGGAAAAAATTCGGAAAATTAACATCTTTAGAATCGGAAAAATTTACGCAAAACATCCATTATGACTCGATACAAGCATTTGACTCGAACAATCAAACATAAATATCTTTTAGTTAATTGTTATTCTCATGTTTACGTTTCTTTTGAAAACGTGTGTAATCCTCCTACACTTATCCCTTATGTAAAATACCTTTATATGTAATTAAGGCGAAGTTAAAACAAAATAAAGCATTTTACAAATTTAAACATGAGGATAAACAATTAATAAAAGATATATGACACTAACAAGCAAACAATTAAGCATGGGTTGGCTCACTAAGCGCTTTTCTTTATTTAAGAGTCTTGTAGCTAGACTCATAGTCGTGCTCCTACGTTTCTCATTATCGCCTTTTGACGGTTTCTAATGGGGATTCCATGTTGTAGAAGTGCCTAAAATGCGCTTCTCTAAGAGTTCATTCTCTCCCCAATCGGTCCTATATTCGGTCCTAGGCTCAAGCAATCCTTATAGAATCCGAAAATCTTAGTCATAACATAATCAACACCTTTTCCCTATCCTCATCATTCCTATAATAGACCGACAGTTTAAGTTCCTTTTCATCATTAGAGTGATGAAAACTTCTCAATCTTAAGCGGCATTTGGTAAGCTATGTCATCGGTCTCATTCTTGAATCGCACTACTCTAACGAGGGTCATAGGTCATCCGGTGCTTTCATGAAAGGTTTTCCTAGAATAACATGGGACAAGCTAGGGTCTATGGCGTGCTAATATCATCCACAATTATGAAGTCCGTAGGAAGCGTGAAACTACCTACATAAACGGGCAATCCCTTAACTCTACCAAGAAAATTGCAACTAACATTAGGATCATTGGGGTCTTGCCTAGTTGGAATAGGCTTCTTCAATATCCAATTGTAATAGGTGCTAGTCATTATGTTGATTGGGGACTTGCGATCAATGTAGGCTTTTGCCACAAAAAGGTTTCCTATGAAACATGGTATGTTAAGATTCCAAGGGTTCCCAAACTTGATTCGAGGACTTTTCTAACATACATGTGACGGAGGTCACGCACTAAGTGAGGGTGGCGAGATAGTTCTTCTTCCGTAGGAAATTTGTTGAAATAGTCAATGTCTACTTCATCTACTTCCTCGGGTATTTCATCATCCACAAGTGTATAGTCCTCTTCGTCATTTGTTTCATTAGGTTCAACTAAGGCGATGGTGTTGACGAATTGGACATGCTTAGTTAGCTTGCTTGGATCCTTAATCTCTATACCGAAGGCTCGGGAGTTGAGATAACACTAACCTTCTTATCACTATTAGATATGGCTTTCAAAAGGTTGTCTATTTTCCTATCCATCTCGGCTTGTTGATGGTTAAAGCGGTCGAGAGCTTAGCCATTTGGGTTTCTTGGGATGCAACTAGGTTTTGCAACATCCTTCGATGTTTTGTTGGTTAGGACCGTTAGGTGGGGGCCATGAGAAATCATTGGAGGTGAATTCTTTGGTTTGTCCCCGGTGAGAATTGAGCTTGTTTTCCATGCTTCACGGGTTTCATTGAAATTCCTAGGTCCGGTGTTGTGGGAATCTTCCTCCCGCTCCATTAATACGCGAGGATGCGTAGTCAGCGAGCGTGTTCGGGGATCGGTGCTAGTGCGCATGTTATGAGGATCACAAAGCGGCTTGCACGAGGAAGAAACTTTGTTCACATGGTGTGAAGACTTAGAATTTTCGTAGGAACTCATGAGGAATTTAACTTGATCTTCAAGTTCGATCATCCTACGATCGGAAGGAGGCAAGGAGATTGCCTTCACGGTTTTGGGCAGCTCACGGGGTCATCCCAACTTCGTTGTCATAGAGGCGAGGTCCTCTATTATTTCCCATGATTCTTCTGCGGTGAGATCACTAAGTTTTCCACCGCCGCTTGGTCAATGGATCGCTTAGTGGGGAAGTTGACATGATCATAAAAGATTTGGACTTGGAGCCAAAGATCAATGCCGTGATGAGGGACTTTATGAAGTAAGTCCTTGAATCGGGTCCATGCTTCAGAGAGATTCACCTTGACGTTGTTGGAACATCAAGATGTCATTCCTAAGCTTAGTGGTTCTCCCATTGGGAAAAATTGAGCAAGGAAGCGAGAGGTAAGATCATCCCAACTTGAGATGGAGCCGTGGAAGTCGCTCAAGCCAATTACTAGCTTGGTCCGTGAGAGAATTGGAAGAGACGCAGCGCTGCGTGGTCTCCCGAGTAGTAGCATCAAGGTCGATGGAATCGACGATTTTGAGAAATCCTCGGATCTTGATTTGGATCTTGAACGAAGTCCATGGAATGCACATCCGTTTTGCACCAACCGGATGGTGTCGGATCGCAGGGCCATAGTTTGGGCTTGGTCGGGAAGCTCAATGGTGTTCCTATAGCCTAGGTGGCTTGGTCTCGAGTATTCACCAAGAGTACGGGCTCTTGGTGGGTCATTCAGTGGTAGGTTGATGAATGGTAGTGGGTTATCACCTTCCATGATGAAAAGTGATGAGGTTACGAACAAAAGTCACGAAGAAGGGGATAGACTAAGAGAAAGCTAAAATGAGAAAAAGTTTACTTGATAGGAATCAAGCAAAGAAACCTAAGCGAGGTGGACTACTAACTAGCTATTCTATTCCCGACAACGCGCCAAAACTTGATAACGCCACACGCGTCGTTCGGGTCAATGAAACTTCCTTTTCTTGAGCAAGTTTTATAACACCCTAGGCGTTGAACCTAATCGTTGTAGTGTAGTAATTAGGGTAAGCCACGGGTATTGATATTGATGAGTGTGTAAATACTCATCATTTTAATCAATTCGAACGCTAAACGTCTAAAATGCTCGAATGCATCAAAACATCGAAAATATTCCAAAATTGCATTTATATGTTTCGGATGCAAAATGTTTAAAATCGGATGAAAAATGAGCAAAGTTTGCATAATTGGCGCTTTCAGTCCCCAGTTTCTAAAATTGTCAAAAATAGTCCACAGGTCAAAATTTCAAAAGAAAAATCATCAAAGGTCCTTTTAAATCATAACTTGTCAAATTTGGTCCTTTGGTGAAAAATGTAAAAGTTTTGAGAAAATTACAAATTGGTCCTTCAAGTTTGCAAATTGGCGAAATGACCCTGGAAAAATTGAAAAGGGCAACTTTGGTCCTTGTAATATCAACTCTTGTCAATTTCAGTCCACAAACACCTTTGCAAAATTACAGGATTGGTCCCTTGGTTTTGTTGGAATTGCATACTTGGTCCTTATGTTTTAAACTTAACAAATGGACCCTTTACACCTTTGGCCCAAACCAATTAATCACCCAACAAAATACCGGGTTTAACCGAATCCAACCCAACCCTTTGTTTAATACCGGTCAAACCATTTGACTTCCCCTTCCTCTCTCCTTCACATGTTAACCATGTCCATCATCACAATCACCTTCCTTCGCTAACACTCCATCTCACATCATCACCCCTATTTCCCCCCCTCCAAACATAAAGAGCCAAGGTTCATTTAATGCCCTTGTACCTAACACTCAACCTCACAAAGCGGTTAAAATGGTTTTGGCGCCAAAATGTTCTAAGCGGCTAAGATTGATTTCAATGATCCAATGGTGAATTTTATTCTTGGGAACTATTCATTGAGGTGAGAGAAGGAGCTCTGGATGTATAAAAGACCAAGGGACGCAACAAGCAAGGAGTTAGTTTTTATTTTTTTTACCATGTATGTCGAATTGTAGTTTAATTTGTCTTAAATAACTTTCATCTGTATTTCTAAGCTTATTTTGTATCAAACAATAGTTTTTAAGTGTGTACAACTCATTTCAAGGTTGAATTCCAAGTAATGATCAGTTTCACATTTTATACCCACTGTTGAGATTTTGATTTTCAAACTCTTGTGTTTAAACTTTCAATAGCTTAGTTACAGTATCAATCAAGCTTATAGAAGCTTATTAAAGCTTTGTATAAGCTTAAACTTCAGTTTCATTCACTTTTGGGCCTTGGTCAAAATAAGTCAACATAAGCAGAATTGGTGCAGAAATGGGACAGGATTGATGCAGGTTTGGAAATGGGGTGATTTACAGTTATCTGGGTTGGATTATATAGGTTAGAGGTTCTTGTTTCACATTTTGCTAGCCATTGTGGCTTGGACATTTGTAAGTCAAATTTATAAGTTTCTTAGCATAATTAGTTCTTGTGGTTTAAATTTGTTAAAACTTGTTCAAATAGCAGTAATGAAGTCATATTAAGTTGATTTGATCATAAAAAAGGGTTGGTTCAGTGTTTGGATCTGTTTTAGTTACAAATCAAGTTATAAACTAGTGTTTGGTTCAACTGTTTAATCTATGCTAGAGGATAGTAGATCTGTTTAGAGTAGTTGTTACTTGCTTAAATAGGTTATTGGAAGTTAATTGAGGTCTTGTTGATTGCAGTTTAGCTCTAAAAGTCAAAATCATAGTGTAACTGATCTTGTGTCTGCTACTGTTGAAATCAGTTTGTGTCATAGCTTGCATATTGGTTTGAATTTAGTAGATCTAGCTTTTGGATATCATCAGTAGTTTAAATACATCATATTCAGTTCAAAATTGTGGATCAAATCTCAGTTTGGTCAAAGTTTAGCATTAATCTTCAAAAGTCAAAAATCTGTCAATCAGTTTTGAACCAAACTTTGATAGTCAATGTCTAATTCATTTCTGAGTGTTAGTGTTTGAAACTTTGGAATTTACAAGTTGAACTGGTTTAAATTTGAGAATCACTTTTTGTAAAATCTGGTTTGGTCATTTTAAGCTTCAAATAAGCTCTTCTAGTAGGCTATATCGCCTGCTCACACTGAGTGTGAATCGGTGATTACATTGGTGCATCAAGATCATTTCTAGGAGTTAGGATCGATACTTTGCAAAATCATAGGCGGCGGTGTTTAGTAGGACTGCATTAGTGGATTTTGATTAGCTTATTAGGCGAGCTTGTGCATAAGCTCAAACAGTGGTACTAAACCACTGTTTGGTTCATATCATGATTGGCTTAATTGTAGGTTCTGAGCTTTAGACTTGTTAGGAGTAGATAATATTAGTTGCTTTTAGCTTATTTTGGTTGATTATAACCTTCATTCTTGTTTGGTTGGTTGTTTAGCTTACTAGCTTATTTTCTAGCTTATTTCAATAGCAGTTGCACTACATCTTCCATATTTCACACATAACCTGCTTGTTTTCATTTTCATAGATTTTTATTATCATTTTAGATTTTTCCTGAAAATTTCATAATTTTTGGTCTTTATTTACTATTTTCTCATTTAAATAGATTTTAATCAATTTTAATTAGCTTTTAATATAAAAATTAAGAAAAGGTTCAAAAAATAAGTTTTCATTTTCTTAGGTTTAGATAAATATAAAAAGTGAAAAAGTAATTTTCCAGATTTTCATAGTTTATTGGTAATTTTTAGTAATTTAATTAGTTTTAATAGTTTAAAATCCATAAAAATAGAAAAATAATCGAAAAATACAAAAATAGTTTTGAAAATTCTAGTTTGATATTTTAGACTTTTCATTTCATAATTTTATTTTTCTAGCTTTGTTTCCTCATTTCTTGTATTTTAGGTAATTATTAATTAGTTAAAAATAGTTTTTAATTAATAATAATTAGATAAATAGTTATAAAATAGTTTTCTTTTTCTAAAAGTTTCTTTTATCATTATGCTAAACCGTCAAGTCTAATCACACAAGCTGGCCACTTGTGAATGGCCAACCGTAATGCATACACACAAATAATCAAAGACTTAAAGCGATCTTACAAAAGCACAAATGCAATGAAGTCTGGAGAATATAATGAATTCCGGGTCGTTTAGTCGTTATTTCCCGGAGACTCGATGGTGTGTCAAAACAAACTCGGATGATAGAATGATCACTAAGGATAGTGATCGGTAAAGGTTTTGATTGAGAAATATTACACTCTTGATTGATTGGAATGGAATAGGATACGAGAATGGAAAGCACAACAATCGGATAAAGAAAGCGTAAAGCGTAAGTTTAAAAACTACGTATCGTACAAAATAAAAAGTAAAATCTAAGAAATAAAAGACCTAAAAATATGAAAATAACATTTTGGAATCCTAAAATAAAAGAAAATTATTAGAAAAAGAAAATTATTTTTATAACTATTTAATTAATTATTATTAATTAAAAACTATTTTAACTATTTAATAAATACTTTAAAATAGAAGAAAATACAAAATAAGGCTAGAAAAATAAAATTATGATTCAGAAAAATCTAAAATACTATAAAACTAATTTTAAAATTAAAAATATATTTTTTTTCACACTTTTTATCTAATTATTACTAATTAATTATTATTTAAAATACACTTAAATACTAGAAAATATAAAATAAACTTGGAAAAATGAAATTTTAACTTGGAAAAATCTAAAATATGATAAAACTAATTTTAAAACTGAAAAGATATTTTTATGCTTTTTAATTATTTATTACTAATTAATTACTATTTTAACTATTTAAAATTATAATAAATACTAAAAATAGAGAAAAATATGAAACTTTTCTAAAAATACTATATGATGACAGAAAACTAAGAAAAATAGAAAAACAAGATTTGCTTATTAATAAGTGAAAAGAAAAATCAAAAAGCTAAAAATATTAAATAAACACTATCAACGATTTTTAATTGATCTTTTACGGATTTTCTTTTTGAAAACTACTTTAATCTGATATTATGAAACTTTAACAAAGACAAAATTTTACAAACTTGAAATAAAATTTGTTTGACAAGCTTAAGCCCATGATTATGCTTAATGAGCTTATTTGGTGAAATAAGCTCAAACAAGCTCACGGTGAAACAAAAGCTCAAATAAGATGCAAACAAGCTAGATGAACTCAAATGAAGCTAAAATACACAGATAAGCACATTGAAAAGCTAGAACAAAGACAATAAGCACTTGGCTTAAACACGAAATGGGACAAGATAGAGGCTTATTGCGATTACTAGCAAACAAGCTTCAAAATGAAAAACAAGGCTTGAGACCTCAAGAGGGCTTGGTTGGCTTTCCAAAGAAACAAAGATCACAAGATTTGAGCAACTAATAAGCTCTATGCAAGCTTATCAAGTTGATGCCATTCATCGTGCACAGGCATGTTTTCGAGACAAGGTACCAACAAAAAGCTAATTAAAAGCACTTAAAAAGTGATTCAAAGATAGCTAGTATTTTCTATTTTGTCTAGCAACTGAACTTTAAAACCCCAAAAGCTTTTAAGCTAAAACTCACTATTGAACACACAATGAAAATATCTGTTTTAATCAAAACGACCAAATGAGAAATTTTGACTTTTGAAAACTAAAAGTTTGACCAAAGTGAACTTTGGATTGATTCTAAGCCTTGAATATGTTGTTTAAGGTGATATAAGACTGATTTGATCACTTTTAACAACTTTCTAACACAAAATAATGATCCTAGATCATAAAATCCAACGATGGTTAACAAGAGATTGATCAAAAGAGATTTTGACTTTTCCTTGAATGAGGACTTGTTTTTATGACTTCTTTGAGTTATTTAGTTAGTAATGAGACACAGAACAAGCACAAACAAACAACCCAAACAAGTTCTATAACGGTTTAAGCAAGCAAATCCAAACACCCTTATAAGTGACAGTTTTGATGATTTTCAAAGCAAATCACAAATTTAAACCATAAAGCGATTGCGGACCATCATATATCATATATTAGGACTAATGAAACATTAAACAACAACAATAACAACAGAAAATCAAGAAATGACCATTAAACTAATTTAAGCGTCAAAATGAGATTTTATAAACTACAAATTTCAAAGAACAACCCAAGCGATTTTATGGCTTAGGTACACTTAATTAAAACTAGTGATCACTAAGAAGCGAAATTAAGCTAATGAACAATTATAACGAAAAAATGCCAAGATGATCAAAAGTGCTTACAAATGCTATCCAAGCTCAAAGCGAGATCAAGGACCAATGAACACCCTATTAGCTTACCACTAAGCTACTAAACCAAGGCCATCCATGATTTACCTGCTCCATTGTGTACACCATTTCAAGTGATTTTGATTTTAAACTATTTAATTTGTATTTTGGTGATTTTTGATTTTGCTTCTAAAGCGATTTTTAATGTTTCTAAAAGCTTGAATAAGCTTTCTAGGAGCTTATATGTTCTATTCAGTCCATAGCAACAACTAAAAACAACATTTGATCATATGAGATTTTGAAATGAAATTTTGCATAAACTTGAAATAGAACTTAAAACTTGAAATTAATAATTAGAAAATATTCAAATACACTTGAAATAACTTAAACAAAGTACTTGAAAGCTTAAAATTACACTTGAAATTCTTAAAATGCTAAAAGCGACATAAAAAATTAAAATTACACTAGATAGATTGATACATTGCATCTCTCTCTTCTTTATAGATTTTTAGCATCCCCATGTCTCGATTGCTTCCCACCAAATTCCGACCATTGGATCACTCTAACTCATCAAAACCGTCCACTTGTGTTTTGGCGCCAATTTCTTCAAAGCGGGTTTTAGCTTTAAATGGAGTTGGTTTCAATCAATTAAAGGTTTTGGTGTTTAGTGGAGGTGGAGGGACAAGGTATGGGGGGTGAAGAAAGTCATGGAAAACCTGCTCTGGTTTTGGGTATTCGAAGTGGGAGAGGAGAGCTACAGTGGCTACGGTTTTGGCGCGTTGAGGTTGTTTTGACTTTCGTTGACGGGGTGGTTAATAATGGGACATGGTATGGTCGGGTCAAGGGTTTGGACCTAGCTCAAGGGTCAAGGGTGGATTGGATTTGGGCTTGGATTATGATATTAAAGGGATCCGTTTGGTTTAGCTAGATAACAAGGACCAAAATGTAATTTCATCAAACTTCAAGGATGAAAATGAACTTTTCCAAACTTCTCACAAGGACCAAACATGACAAACATTGATAGTACAAGGACCCTTTTGCATAAATTCCATTTTAAAGGTCGAGGACTAATTTTGCAATTTTCAAAGTTTAGGGACCTTTCTTGCCAATTGACCAAAGAATCATTCAAGGATCATTTTGACAACTTAGAATACTTGAGGGACCTTGAATGATAAAATTTCACATTTTGAATTCGAGGGACTAGATTTGACAACTTTTAAAACTTGGGGACTAAAGCGCCAATTTTGCAAACTTGAATCATTTTCATCGATTTTGATATTTTGCATTTAAAACACATAAAACACGATTTGTGATATTTTGATCATTTTGATGTGTTTACGAGTGTTTTCGAGATGATTTTGCGGTTTAGATTATACAAAATGATGAGTATTTAGACACTCATCAATCCCCTTTGAGATATTGCTAGTCCCTAGCAATGATTTGAGAAAACTTGATGGATTTGAAAACTCTTTACCAAAAGCCATCATACGGAGTAGCCAAATGTTTTGATTCAAGTAAGAACTATGGTACAACGATAACCAAATGATTTATTGGCAAATCATAAACCATATAACGGTTTGATGTGTCTTTACGAAGCCGTACCCATACGGACTAGCCAACTCTTAGATAAATTATCGAATTATCTTTGGTGGTGAATACCAATTATGGATTTTCCTTGCCTTTACCACAAGCCATAACCTTGCGGGCTAGCCAACTCTTCACTTTTTAGGATATGGTGAGTTGAGAACCATACAATTTTGGGCAAATTGCAAGCCATATAAGCGGTTTGAGAAATCTTTACCAAGAGCCGTTTGCTCTGGATTAGCCAATCCTTTTGTCTTCTGAGACATGGCGGATGATAACCAAGATGAGTAAGTGTAGAACACTTACTCCAAAAAAATTTTTTTTTTTGGCCAAAAGCAGGGGAATTGGGTGGATAATACATGAAATTCGTGAGAATTCCCCCCACTTAGAAATGAATATTGCCCTCAATATTCAAAGTACCGTGGTTATGCGAAACAAAAACGTAAAAGGAAATATTACGGCCATTATTTAGAAGATTTTTTTTTTTTTTTTTTTTTTTTTTTAGAACATGATTATATATACAACATGTGGGAAACTCCCCCCACTAGGGTGGTAGAAAGGGGTAAGAAGGCGAAATATGGGTGAAAACCCATATGGTGCGTGCTAATGTTTTTGATTCCGAGTCACTAGCTTGACTCGATCCCGCATTCATTGGTTCATGGGGAAAGTTTGTAAATCCGGGACAACCACGGGGAATGTCCTCTCCAAAGTAATGCTTCACTCGATGACCATTCACTTTAAAATTAGGACCATCGGGTTGAGATAACTCAACGGTACCATAAGGATAAACCTTAGCAATAGTGAATGGACCGGACCAGCGGGACTTGAGCTTTCAGAAAATCTTCAATCTTGAATTGAAAAGAAGGACTCGATCACCAACGTTGAAAAGCGGTTCTTGATTTTGAGTCATGAATCTTCTTTGTCTTTTGTTTGTAGATCAAAGAGTTCTCGTAAGCTTGATCACGAAGTTCATTTAATTCATTCATTTGAACTTTTCTATGATCACCGGTATGCGTATATCGAAGTTTGCATGCTTTAAGGCCCGGTATGCCTTGTGCTCTAACTCAATCGGAAGATGACATGCCTTTCCGTACACTAGCTTGTATGGAGTACACCGATGGGTGTTTTGTAAGTGTCACGGAAGGCCAGTCGTCATCAAGCTTATCCGACCGGGATGCGATTTTCGCCTCTTGTCCTTTCAAGGATTCTTTTAATACCACGGTTTGAAACTTCCACACCTTGACTTGTTTGGGGTGGTATGCGATGAGAGGCGGTGGGTAACACCATACTTTTGCATGACTCTTTCAAATTGGTCATTACAAAATGTGTACCACGATCGCGATTATCGCTCTCGGAGTTCCAAACACGGCAAAGAGATTTCAAAATTTCACAACAACTCGGGCATCATTGGTGGGTAAAGCTTTTGCTTCAACCCATTTTGACAAATAGTCAATGACCACAGTATGTACTTGTTACCACGAGAAGATGGAAATGGCCCCATAAAATCAATACCCATATGTCAAATATCTCACAAACTTGAATGGCATTTTGTGGCATTTCATTCCTTTGAGAGATATTACCATAACGTTGACAAGCGTCGCGAGGCTTTGACAAATTCGTGGGCATCCTTATAGATTGTGGGCCAATAAAACCGGAATCAAACACCTTTTGGCGGTGTAGTTTGGACTATGATGGCCCCGGTGGGTCGGCATGGCAAGGCTGTGAGAATATCAATAGCTTCACGTCCATAAACACACCGTCGGATGACTTGATCCGCATGATTTTGAATAAGAAAGGGTCGTCCGAAATAATGTTTAACATCTTTGAAGAATTTGTTCTTCTGTTGGGTCGACATCCCTTTCACAATGAAGTTACCGCATGGTAATTTGCAAAGTCGACAAACCATGGGGTGGTAGAATTTCCACGAAAAGAAACCGCATTGAGTGTCTCGAGAGGAAATGTTTCATTTATTTCCTTTTCTCGAAAACATCTTGGTGAGGGTTTTCTAATCAGACGAGATGATCGTGACTAGATTCTCGGCTCCTTTTTATCACGTATAATGATATCAAATTCTTGGAGGAGGAGAATCCAGCGAAGCAATCTCGGCTTTGCATCTTGTTTTGCAAAGAGATATTTAAAGCCGAGTGATCCGTATACACTCGCATTTGGTCAAGATTAAGTCGGCGAAACTTCTCAAATGCATACACCACGGCTAATAGCTCTTTTACGTGGTGGTGTAATGAGTTTGAGCTTGATCATAGTCTTACTTGCGTAGTGAATAGGTGAAAATGCTTGTTTCTTCGTTGCCCTAGGATTGCACCGATAGCAAAATCACTTGCATCGCACATGAGCTCAAAAGGCAAGTCGATCGGGAACAGCGAGAATGGGTGCTTGATAGCTTTTTCTTCAATGTTTCAAAAGCTTATATGCACTCGGGTGAGAAGATAAAGGAGCATCCTTTTCAAGAAGATGGGTCATAGGTAGGGCGATTTTAGAAAAATCTTGTATGAATCTCGATAGAAACCGGCATGACCTAAAAACTCCTAATACCTTTGGCGGTAGTAGGATGAGGCGACTTAGCAATAACATCAACTTTTGCTCTATCTACCTCAATCCCGTTCTTTGAAATCTTATGGCCAAGGACTATGCCTTCTTTGACCATAAAGTGGCTCTTCTCCCGGTTTAGACAAAGATTGGTGTCTTCACACCTTTGAAGCATTTTATCTAAATGGGAGACATGATTGAAAAGAATCCCCAATGACCGAGAAGTCATCCATAAACACCTCCATTGTTTCCCGATCATGTCGTGGAAAATGGCCATCATACATCGTTGGAGCGTGCGGGAGCATTACATAAGCCAAAAGGCATACGTTTGTAGGCAAAAGTTCCGTATGGGCAAGTGAATGTGGTCTTCTCTTGATCACGTGGATCAATAGGGATCTGAAAGTAACGAGAAACCATCAAGGAAACAATAGTATTCATTCCTGCTAATCTCTCAAGCATCGGTCCATGAAGGGTAGAGGAAAATGGTCTTTCTGGTGGCGTCATTCAACTTACGATAGTCAATGCAAACACGCCATCCGTAACCAATCGAGTTGGAATTAACTCGTTATCTTCATTGTGACAATGATAATGCCACCCTTTTGGAACACAATGAATTGGGCTAACCCAAGGACTATCGAGATCGGGTAAATCAATCTGCATCAAGAAGTTTGATAACCTCTTGTTTGATAACATCATGGATTTTGGATTCACTCGTCTCGATGTTGAGCTGCTGGTTTAAAGTCATCCTCCATCAAGATTTTATGAGTACAAAACTCGGGGTTGATACCTTTGATGTCGGAGAGTTTCAAGCAATTGCTTGCTTGTGTGACTTCAAGATTTTTATGAGGCGACTTTTCATCTTTACTCAAATCTCGAGCAATAATGACGGGTAATTTATCATCACCCTCTAGAAATGCATACTCGAGATGAGGAGGTAAGTCCTTAAGCTCAACCTCGGGAAATTCTTGATTTTCTCAAGTGACTTGACTTCCTTGTTATGAAGTTTGATGGGAGGAGAGGAGGAGAAGTGTCGGTTAACAACTTCTTTAGAAGAATATCTCCTCAGTTAATCTCATTTGATTAATCTCATTAGGAATTGAATCACTAGAGTGAGGGTTGATGATGGATCATCATTGAGCAACTTCTCAATAAAGTATGTCCCCTCAATATCAATTGGGCGTGATCAATTTCCCATGGAGCAGAATCACTAGCCAAGTATGCTTCAATCTCATCTAAGATGAAGTCGCTTCCCTCAAGCGGAGTGAGAGAAGGAGTAGAATTGGCTATGATAGGTTGAGAAGATGTGGTGGAATCCCTCTCACGAATTATGAGAATAACCAAGAACTTCTTGAGAGTACTCTTGAAGCAACATCAATGATATCTATTCGGTTAACCGATTCGGAATCATAGTTTGCGGAGTACCTCGAAGTTTGATCAAGGTTGAAGGTGACTTCATTACCAACACGCAATGTGATTTCTGCTCAAATACATCAATGAGAGCACGGCCCGTTCTCGGGAATCCTCGACCAACAATGAGAGGAACCCGATGATCGGCATCAAAATCAACAACCACGAAGTCGGTGGAAAATGGAACTTTCCTACTTTCACAAATCGTCCTCGGCAATGCCAAGAGGACGGGATATGGAAACGATCGCAAGCTCGAGAGTCATGCATGTAGGAGTAAGTTAGGAAGAAAGTTTCTTCCACCTTGAATAAGGCATAAGGTTTATGCTTGCACCAAGATCTGCTAGGGCAAAGCATTCAACCATTCACAGGAATACACAAGGTAAGAGAAATTTCCGGGATCTCCAAGTTTTCTGAAGCTTCTTGGAATAGCTGGCGGCGATTCTCGTTAAGAGGAGTTTTGCCATTTCAAACGACTTTTCCTTATTGCTTAACATGTGTTTGAGAGTTGATGCAAACTTGGGCATCGACATGATAGCATCCATAAAGCTTATGTCAAAGTGTAATTCTTGGAAAATTTGGAAAAATTTGTCCATTTGATGACTAGCTTTCTCGGAGCTTTGCTCATTCAAGCGTGATGGGTAAGGAATAGAAGATTTGGATTCGATTCTCAGCAGGAGCTATAGGAGGTTCAAAACAACTCCTTGATTTGACTTGGGTTTCGGACCACTTGAGGTTGGACTACAGAAGGTAGGGCGTGTCTTGATACCGTGGGCTAGAATAATGCACCTTGTCCGTTGTTTCCTTGGTAACTTGACTCATTGCCACGGAGGAGGGGCATTGGAGTCGTGGGTCCATTGTGTGTCGGAGGTTCACTTTCCACTACCTTTGGGAGAGAAGAAGAAGAAGAGTAGTAAGACAGCGGGTCCATCATATGAAACACCACTTACGGTTGTGATCGCCTTTGCATCGCCCCTCGGGTTAGCGATCGTGTTGCTCGGAAGTTTTCACGAGCAGGGTTGATCATTTAAAGACTTCTTAAGATCGACAATCGGTGACCAACAACTGTTCATTTCATCTTGGGACTTCATGAATTGCTTGATAACTCATCGGATGATGGTCTGGAGGAACAATGACGGGAGGAGGCTGGAGGGACAATTTGAGGCCGTATGTTTTGATTATAGCCAAAATTCCCTTGATTAGGATTCATATTCCCATGAAATTGATTCCCTCGATTGAAATTGTTTTGATTAAGGTTTCCTTGATGTTGGAAACCTTGATTGGGTCGAGGATAGAAATTACCTTGGTTTTGATAACCTTGGTTCATTCTTGGTTGGTTCGATTCGGTTTGCATGTTATGATTACGGTTAAAACCGGGTGGTGCACGATTAGTGTTAGCACGGTAGTGTGGTTCATTTGAGGGCGGTATTGATTACCTCCTTCTTTGTGAACTACCGGCTAGAGCATTGGCTTCAAAGGACTACCATCGGTGGCGGTACAATTGTAGTAAGCATGAGGACCACCACAAGTGACACAACTCTCAACTTTCTTCACTTCACATGTGTTGGTGTCGAGTGAAGGTCACTTTCTTTGGTTAGCAAGAACCAAAGCACGAACAATGTCGTGAGTTTGTCAATCTTAGCATCGGTGCTAGATGTACTCACGGGGATGAAGAAGAAGAAGGTCCGGCATGAGGCGATATGTCTTTGCTACGAAAGGACGGACACGAGATTTGTTCTCAATGATTTGCAAGGCCTCTTTTGTGGTCTTGCTCGGAAATACCTCCAGCGGAGGCATTCAAAGAGTCTTGATTGGTGCGATTGAGACCATTGTAGAAAGTATCCATTTGCATTAACTCGGTAAAACCGTGATGCGGACACTTGAAGCAACTCTTTATAACGATCCCATGCCTCCCGAATGATTCATCAAATCTACGAGAAAATTTCATTATCTCATTCTTAAGACTTGTGGTTCGGGATGGAGGATAGAACTAGTTAACGAACTTGGTGACAAGATCTTCCCATGTCTCTATAGAGCGAGGGGTTGTTTCTCAAGCGATTCGGGCTTGTCCTACAGAAAATGGGAGCAGAAGAAGCTTGATAGCTTCATGTGGGACATTCTTGTACTTGATGGTAGATGCAATCTTGTTAAACCATCGAATGTGTGCATGAGGATCATCCGCTCAAAACCATAGAATTGGCTTTGGGTTACTAGATTAAGCAACCCGGTTTGAGCTCGAAAGTGTCGACCGCGATCATTTGGGACAACAATGGCATCTCCGTAACCCTCGATGGGTGCTTGGAGAAGCTCATTCATGGGTTTGTCTTACGCCATTTCGACGGGAGGTGGTGGTGGTAGGCGTTCCTCGATCACGGTGAAGGAGTGAGCGTCCTCTCGTCTCGAGGAATGTTTCCAAGTTCGAGAAAGTGGACTTGTAGGCTGGAAGAGCAGTGCGCATGCACTAAGTATAAAATCAATTTTCAAAACAAATGAGGCAAAACAACAAGTGAACTTAACCAATAATCACAAATGAAATGGCTTCTTTGAAAAAGGTACACCAAATCACAAGTGACACAAAGGCAAGTTTTAAATCGATGTTCGGGAACTTATTATGGTCGCACCCCAGTTAGGTAGTGCCTTTGCCTTGATTTGCGGTGGTTGATTTTATGTATAAATTAAGTACCACCGAAAAGGCGTAGGTAAGATTTGTGCAGATGGGTTCAAAAACTTTTGGACAATATTTTTGGTATCGTCTCGTTTAACCAAATCGTATTGTTTTAAGAATCACCTTAAAGACAATACAAGATAGAAAAGCGTTACGATTGTTTTGTTGTTTTATATTTTTTGGTGTTTTAACACTTTAGGAAAAGTGTTAATGAACTTTTGATTTTCTTATAACTTTACAAAAACTTTTACAAATGATGGGTTATGTGCAAGAATGGGTGCGAAAATGGCTAAACACGCTAAAGCCTCCCGTGGCGTGGTAAAATTTGATCTGTGCTAAACCGTCAAGTCTAATCACACAAGCTGGCCACTTGTGAATGGCCAACCGTAATGAGACTTAAAAGCGACTTAAGCACAAATGCAATGAAGTCTGGAGAATATAATGAATTCCGGGTCGTTTAGTCCCGGAGACTCGATGGTGTGTCAAAACAAACTCGGATGATGGAATGATCACTAAGGATAGTGATCGTAAAGGTTTTGATTGAGAAAATTACACTCTTGATTGATTGGAATGGAATAGGATACAGAATGGAAAGCACAACAATCGATGAAAAAAGCGTAAAGCGTCGTTTAAAACTACGTATCGTACAAAATAAAAAGTAAAATCTAAGAAATAAAAGACCTAAAAATATGAAAATAACATTTTGGAATCCTAAAAATAAAAGAAAATTATTAGAAAAAGAAAATTATTTTAACACTATTTAATTAATTATTATTAATTAAAACTATTTTAACTATTTAATAAATACTCTAAAATAGAAGAAAATACAAAATAAGGCTAGAAAAATAAAATTATGATTCAGAAAAATCTAAAATACTATAAAACTAATTTTAAAATTAAAAATATATTTTCACACTTTTATCTAATTATTACTAATTAATTATTATTTAAAATACACTTAAATACTAGAAAATATAAAATAAACTTGGAAAAATAAAATTTTAACTTGGAAAAATCTAAAATATAATAAAACTAATTTTAAAACTGAAAAGATATTTTTATGCTTTTTAATTATTTATTACTAATTAATTACTATTTTAACTATTTAAAATTATAATAAATACTAAAAGATAGAGAAAAATATGAAACTTTTCTAAAAATACTATATGATGACAGAAAACTAAGAAAAATAGAAAAACAAGATTTGCTTATTAATAAGCTAAAAGAAAAATCAAAAAGCTAGGAAATATTAAATAAACACTATCAACGATTTTTAATTGATCTTTTACGGATTTTCTTTTGAAAACTACTTTAATACTGATATTATGAAACTTTAACAAAGACAAAATTTTACAAACTTGAAATAAGTTGTTTTGACAAGCTTATGGACCAACAGAGTTAGCTTAATGAGCTTATTTGGTGAAATAAGCTCAAACAAGCTCAACGCTGAAACAAAAGCTCAAATAAGATACAAACAAGCTAGATGAACTAAATGAAGCTAAAAGAACAGATAAGCACTTTGAAAAGCTAGAACAAAGACAATAAGCACTTGGCTTAAACACGAAATGGGACAAGATAGAGGCTTATAGCAGCCCTAGCAAACAAGCTTCAAAATGAAAAACAAGGCTTGAGACCTCAAGAGGGCTTGGTTGGCTTTCCAAAGAAACAAAGATCACAAGATTTGAGCAACTAATAAGCTCTATGCAAGCTTATCAAAATGATGTCATTCAGCGTGCATGCAGGCATGTTTCGAGACAATGTACCAACAAAAAGCTAATTAAAAAGCACTTAAAAAGCTGATTCAAAGATAGCTAGTATTTTCTATTTTGTCTAGCAACTGAACTTTAAAACCCCAAAAGCTTTTAAGCTAAAACTCACTATTGAACACACAATGAAAATATCTGTTTTAATCAAAACGACCAAATGAGAAATTTTGACTTTTGGTTTGCACTAAGAGTTTGACCAAGGTGAACTTTGATTTGATTCTATGCACTGAATATGTTGTTTAAGGTAGTATAAGACTGATTTGATCAATTTTAACAACTTTCTAACACAAAATAATGATCCTAGACTCATAAAATCCAACAGTTAACAAGAGATTTGATTAAAAAGATTTTGACTTTTGCTTGAATGAGGACTTGTTTTTATGTTTCTTTGAGTTATTAGACACTAGTGAGACACAGAACAAGCACAAACAAACAACTCAAACAATATCTATTGCGGTTTAAGCAAACAAATCCAAACACCCTTATTTATTTGTTATTGATGTTTTCAAAGCAAATCACAAATTTAAACCATAAAGCGATTGCGAGACCTCATAATATCATATATTAGAACTAATGAAGCATTAAACAACAACAATAACAACATAAAACAAGAAATGACCACTAATGAGCTTTTAAGCGTCAAAATGAGATTTTGTAAACTACAAATTTCAAAGAACAACCTCACGATTTTATGGCTTAGGTACACTTAATTAAAACTAGTGATCACTAAGAAAGCGAAATATAAGCTAATTAACAATTAAAACAAAGAAATGCCAAAATGATCAAAAATGCTTACAAATGCTATCCAAGCTCAAAGCGAGATCAAGGACCAATGAACACCCTATTAGCTTACCACTAAGCTACTAAACCAAGGCCATCCATGATTTACCACTCCCATTTGTATACACCATTTCAATGATTTTGAATTTTAAACTATTTAATTTGTATTTTGGTGATTTTTGATTTTGATTCTAAAGCGATTTTAAATGTTTCTAAAAGCTTGAATAAGCTTTCTGGGAGCTTATATGTTCTATTTCGGTCCAAGCAACAACTAAAAACAACATTTGATCATATGAGATTTTGAAATGAAATTTGCATAAACTTGAAATAGAACTTAATACTTGAAATTAATAATTGAAAAGATTCAAATACACTGAAATAACTTAAACAAAGTACTTGAAAGATTAAAATTACACTTGAAATCTTAAAATGACTAAAAGCGACATAAAAAATTAAATTTTTACACTAGATAGATTGATACATTGCATCTCTCCTCTTCTTTATAGATTTTTAGCATCCCGCATGTCTCGATTGCTTCCCACCAAATTCGAGCCATTGGATCACTCTAACTCATCAAAACCGTCCACTTGTGTTTTGGCGCCAATTTCTTCAAAGCGGGTTTTAGCATTAATTGGAGTTGGTTTCAATCAATTAAAGGTTTTGGTGTTTAGTGGAGGTGGAGGGACAAGGTAAGGGGTTGAAGAAAGTCATGGAAAACCATGCTCTGGTTTTGGGTATTCGACTTGGAGAGGAGAGCTACAGGACTGGTTTTGTGCGTTTGGTTGTTTTGACTTTCGATTGACCGAGTGGGTAATAATAGGGTCTTTTGGTTTGGCGGGTCAAGGGTTTGGGGTCAAGTGGGTTAGAGGATTGGATTTGGGCTTGTGTTATTTAAAAGGGATCCGTTTGGTTTAGCTAGATAACAAGGACCAAAAATGTAATTTCATCAAACTTCAAGGATGAAAATGCACTTTTCCAAACTTATCACAAGGACCAAACATGACAAACATTGATAGTACAAGGATCCTTTTGCATAAATTCCATTTTAAAAGGTCGAGGACTAATTTTGCAATTTTCAAAGTTTAGGGACCTTTCTTGCCAATTGACCAAAGAATCATTCAAGGATCATTTTGATAACTTAGAATACTTAGGGACCTTGAATGATAAAACTTCACATTTTGAATTCGAGGACTAGATTTGACAACTTTTAAAACTTGGGGACTAAAGCGCCAATTTTGCAAACTTGATACATTTTCATCGATTTTGATATTTTGCATTTAAAACACATAAAACACGGATGAATTTGTGATATTTTGATCATTTTGATGTGTTTACGAGTGTTTTCGAGATGATTTTGTAGTTTAGATTATACAAAATGATGAGTATTTAGACACTCATCAAACAATAGTAGACCATGAGGAAGAGGCTCGGCTAAAACCTCACGCACAACCCGCAAACTACCACCGTGAGAGCCCCAAGCATGAATAGCATTAACAATATACTCTTCACGACGTTGACGCTTAGTGACCGACCTACCCTCTTGACTACTCCTCGGGCAAAAGGTTTTAAGTAAACAAAGAGGCAGGACAAACAAACCAACCCAACAAGAAATGTCATTAGGTGTGCAGATCACCTTATCAAGAGCTCTTTTCAAAGTACGAGAGAACTCCAACCGACATTTGGGAGGGATGGATTTGACAGTCCGCAATCCCTTAGAGAATAAGGTATCAAGAAGAGGTAAATCAAAACCACCAAGCTCGTCCAAAACCGAATCCTCAACAATGGCTACCTAGGAAGGAACCTGCGGTTTGGTGAGATCATATAACACAAACCGAACTACACCATCACCACAATCAGGAGGAGACACAAAATCAGACCCTATACCATGACGACACTTAGTCCGGAAAGTATGCGTTTTGAAACAAACACCACATAACCAAAGTCCCATACGCTTAAGAGTAGCCTCAGCCCTTTCAAAAACAACCAAATCAGAAACAAGAGATTGCTTAGTGATAGCTTGTGCCTCACCATTGCAATGTCGGTCGCGAAGATGTGTGATCAACGAAGTCTTGGTAAGCCCATTTCCACCACCATCACGACACCCACTAAGACCCGCGAAGGGACAATGGAATCTCACAATAGGCATAGGAACGATAACCAACACACAATCAAAAACCCTTTTATCACGATGACAGCGCAATGTAGAAACAAACCCTTTCAAAATGCAAGAGCAACAGAAGCACTAAAAGCAACTGCTACTGGACGCACAACCTGTTACAGAAGCACTACAAACCAACCCTTGTCACCAGATGAAACTGATATCAAACCTCCAACTAAAAACAAAACTGCTCGAAACTGAAAGCAACCCGTAAAGTAGTCACGCCACTGCAACACAGAACCGTAACACCACAGATACGACGGAACCGAGCAGGTACACAAGAACTCCAACAGCCACAAAACACACACTAAACAAACACGTAACACCACAACAATGCAAAAGAAGCGCGAACAAACGAAACCCAAAATAACCTGCTGAGATCAACGAGATCCCTCAAGAACAATTTCGAAAGAGCCTCATCTATATCAACGCTATGCAGAAGTAAATGGAACCCCGAAACAGATCTGAAGAAGCAAATCTCAAGGCAACAAACGAACCAAGACAGGTTTCAAAAATGAAACCCTAAAACAGTTCGAAAAAGAGAAAACCAAACCCTAGAAAAACATACCCGATCAACGAACCACTTTCCAACAGAGATGTTGAAAACAAAGATGCAACATGAATGTTGAATCAAAGGGTCAGGACCGGTTGGGAAGAAGCGGGGTTTAGGTTAACGTTTGGATATCGTCATGATCGCCCAGTGGAAGAAGCGGGGTTTATTATTATTATTATTATTATTATTATTATTATTATTATTATTATTATTATTATAAAACATCACTTTATTAAAAACTTAAAGAATTTACAAGAAATTAGTGGGAAGCCGAGAAACCAATTGGGCCCCCACTCCTCTAGCAATAGCAAAACCAATGCGATTAAAAATATGAACCGCAGCACGAGCCCCAATGTCTTGAGTCAAGGAGAAAAGTCTAATACGCTTTAGTAAGGTTACCGCCTCTTTCTCGAGTTCTCCAAAAGAAGAAAAAGAAAAGGGGAAGAACCCATATCCGATATCTGCGCATTTAGCCTCATACTTGGCACGTTTACGTCGTGCAGCCTCACTAACCGCACGCCCCGGCACAAAATCAAGCAACCCCGATTGAGTCAAAGGCGACGAACCTGTGAGATCAACACAAACATCACGCCCACCATCCCAAGAGTAAAGCAATATATTAGCCGGACGCAAGGATCTGTCCCTATCTCCATACAAACCCAATATCCACCTCCTTACGAGGCGAAATCCGGACCGAGAACATATATCAACATTAAAAACATCACTTCATTAAAAAATCATATTATTATTATTATTATTATTATTATTATTATTATTATTATTATTATTATTATTATTTATTTTATTTATTTATTTATTTATTTATTTTTATAAAACATCACTTCATTAAAAATCATATGATTTACAAGAAATTAGTGGGGAGCCGAGAAACTAATTAGGCCCCCACTCCTCTAGCTATAACAACAAAGCTAATCCTACTAAATATATGATCAGCAGAACGTGCACCAATTTCCTGAGTCAACGCGAAGCTTCGAATGCGCTTTAGTAAGGTTACCGCATCCTTCTCAAGCTCTCCAAAGGAAGAAAATAAGAATGGGAGAAACCTATATCTAATGTCTGTACATTTAGCCTCGTACTTGGCACGCTTACATTGCGCTGCTTTGACCACCGTATGACCCGGTGCGAAATCAACCATATTAGTTTGTGTTAAGGGAGACAACCCTGTCAAATCGACACATGTATCCTGCCCACCGTCCCAAGACGTAAGGATTTGTCCCTATCGCCACAGAGCCTAATGTCAACCTCTTTACGAGCCGAGATCCCAGACCGAGAACATATGTCAACAAGGGTATCACACACCACATTGTGTCGATGTTTAATGCCAATGATACCAGCACAGGATACCGTGTGGTCCCCATAAATGTCTCCAACAAATACCTTGGAACAAGCTGAGCATGGCATCTGAGCATAAAAAAGGGGGACACCTAACCGGTAGCATAACACACATCGGTAAGTTCTAGCATTCATGGTCTATCCCAACCAGGATATCGGAACCACCCTAAGCCAGTTAGAAGTGTAGTCCTCTTTTTGCGATCTCCATAGAGCCATCAGTCGAGTAGATAAGCAAAAGGTGGATTCGGCCATTTTGGCGACACGTGTGAAATATATATCTGCCAATTTCTTCATGAGTTCGGGGGCAACGATCTCACTTGGGTTGTCCAAAAGGCCGGTCTCCATTTTCGCATTAAAAGCATGCAAGGCATCATCAAAGGAAGATCCAGAAGTTATAATGCCTGAATGTTGGAGGAGCTTAGTCTTTAAACTGGCAGATTGGAGTCTAGACGCAAGGAAAGTATAGTTCAAGACATCACTTGCAGAGTATACACCAAGCCCCCAAAAATCAAAAGGTGGTGTGGCCAGTCTCCATTGCCAATCACCAAAACCAGGTCCAGAAGCAGTGACAATGCGCTCCAGAGAAGAGCGAAGTGCCGCATCAAAATAAATTTGAGCATGCTCAAAGACCTGAGGGGAGCATGTGCGCATAGAAAAATATAACTTGAAAATACCAGCACAGGCTCGAAGGAGCAGCAATTCACACTGAGGGTCATTAAGCTTAGCAACAGCATCCATAAGCACAATGGTTTTAGCAACCCGTTTCATAACAAGCTCGTTACTAAACTCAAGGTCAACACTAGCCGGTCCACCCAACAATTTAACCCCACGTGAAGGCCGAGCAATATTAGGCGGGAAAACACCTGCAAGCCTGCTTCTAGGATCTTCCCTTGGCCAGAAGACCTCAGTTTTGTCGACATTAAGGTGCAAACCATAACGAGGTCCATTGTTATGAATGTGATTAGAACTCCTAAGGGTCATTTGGTATTTTTCGCATTTAGTATTTCTGGTATCTTAGTATTAGGAAAGTATTAAGAGTCGGTTGTTTAGGTCGGTTGTTTTTCTTATATATAGGAATCATAAGATTTAGACTTTGTACCTTCAATTTCTTTTAGCAATAAAGAAAAGCTTCTGCAAATTTGTCGATTGTTGTTTCTTCTCTTGTTCTTCATCTTTGATTATCGGTTGTTGATTCTAACAAGTGGTATCAGAGCTTGTCGATCATTGTAGGAAGTTGAAGAAGCTTGAATCGTTTTTCGATTTAGGGTTTCATCCGAAACTGTTCGAATTTAGAGTTTCGGATCTTGGATTTTGGTTTGCAGGTTTGTTTTGAATCTGGTTTTTAAGCATCAGTTGGTGATTTTGATTGCACCAATCGATATTGGATTATAATTTTGTTTGTCGTTTGGATATAATCAAGAACCCTAGTTCTTGACTGTTTTCGTTTTTGGAATTTGGGGAAGATAACGTTTTCGGCATAACTTTCCCTAGTGGAATTTTTTTATACTAGTTGGGCTTTGGTTTTTTTGGCTGCTGAATTTATTTTATAGTGGGCATTTGAAATTGGTTTTTACTTTTGAATTAGTAACATTAGTATTTCTCTAGTTTGTTTTTGAATCGTTTGAATATCGGGTACTTTGTTTGGTATTCTTTTGAAAATCATGTCTTCTTCTCTAATCACTAATATTGAGAAGTTTTCGGGAAAGAGTAACTTTAGCTTGTGGCGTATCAAGATTCGTGCTTTATTGAACAACAAGGCATTTGGGCACCTATTACTGGTACAAAACCGGCTGATATGAATGATGCTAACTATAAGTTCCAAGAAGAAAAGGCACACGCAACTATTTTGCTATGTTTATCAGATGAAGTTAGAAACTATTTATATGACAAAGTCGTTGACAAATAAGTTGTTGTTGAAACAACGTTTGTTTTCTCTTCGAATGAAAGAGGGCTCATCTTTGAAAGAGCGTCTTGATGCTTTGAACTCAATCTTGATGGATTTGAAGAATGTTGAAGTGAAGATAGAAGATGAAGATGCAGCTCTTGTGCTTCTTGTGTCGTTACCTCCTTCATTTGAAAGTTTTGTTAGCTCATTTGTTGTTGGTAAAGAAACTATCACTTTGGAAGATGTTAGATCTAGTTTGCATTCAAGAGAGCTTCGCCAACAAGCGTTATGAAGTGGTTATGAGTCCCAATCAATGGGTTTATCAACCATAAGTCGTGATGGGGGTCGATATCGATTTGAAAAAGGTAAAGATAAAGGTGGAGCATCGTCAAGTTCTCGAGGTCCCAATCCTCGAGATATCTGTAACTATTGCAAAGAGACGTGTCATTGGAAGATTATGTAGAAAACTAGAAGGGGGTTGAATAGTTTACCGATTAAAAACTTTGTTTTGAAACTTATTGAAAGATCAATTGATGTTGATCTTAGATATGTTAGTGAAATATGTAAACAATATGTAGAGAGTAGATAAGGAAAGAAACAATCAAACCACAACAAGTTGTTTATAGTGGTTCGGTCTACAAGGACTCTTTTTCCTTGCCCTACTCCACTCCCGAGTCTCACACTCGAGAGTTTAACTTCACTAGTCAACAAGCTCCTTTCACCGCGGAGAAACCTTTACACTTAACTACACTATTTTCGACACTAAGCTAAATGTCGAGTTCTTTCCAAGGTACAACCACTCCCACACAATGTATTTTGAGGACTAAAATACTAACCACTCACACTCACAAGATTATGATACTTTGGTACAACAATGAAGTATGAATCAACACAAGATCATACAACACCAAACAAACAAGACTTCCAACTTCTCGTTGAAGCTTGAATGTGACTTGATCTTCTTTGCTACAAAGAGATCACTAATATGATATGAAACCGAGTTAGAAAGGTTAGAGAGAAGAAATGTATGAGAGTATGATAGAAAGGGATGAAAAACTACTTGGTTTGGCTTTGCTATTTATAGCCAAAACTCTCAAAGAAGCACCATCGACCACGGAACCCTTTAAAGGGTTCCGCCTGTTATAAAATTTGGTGCCACGAGGTCCGACAAGAAGATCTCAAAATCTTGCCAAACAACCATATCTATGCAAGATTATGTAAGATATGTAGAGCCTAAATCTACACAAAGAATCTTGTGAAATCTTCCAATGATTTCAATGATGCATCACATGATGTCATATGTTTGTTTTTCTATTTTAGAAATATGTAAATGCATATGTAATGTTTAGTTTTAAGAAACCAAAACATTCTAAAACTCCTATCATACATTATGGTTATTCACAATGTAAATGCTTGAGCGATGAAGATATTATTTGAAAAAGCTTGTTTTAATATCTATTAGACTTGACAAGCTTTAAGCTTTATAAAAATTATATTTACTTTTGTCGTTAACAAAACTTAGGTAAAGATAAAAAATATAAATAACGTTTAATGACGATATTTGTATTAACAGATTGATTGTCCTAAACTAAAGGAAAAAGGTTTGATAGCTGCTACTGCTAAAGACGACTCGTGCTACTCGGGTTCAGAATGTGAGTTGCTTTGAATGGTTAACTGTTCCGGTTAACGTTTGGTTATTTGTTTTCGAAGTCATCGGCCTTTGTTTTGGATTGATTTCTTTTGGATCGTTTTTGGGAATCAATCATTCGTTTGAATTAGGCTAGTATCTCTAGCATTTGAAATTTTGAATTTTATTTGAAACATTTGGTATTCCTTAGGAGTTTCAATCACGGTGGAGATTGTTATGAATGTGATTAGAACTCCTAAGGGTCGTTTGGTATTTTTCGCATTTAGTATTTTTGGTATCTTAGTATTAGGAAAGTATTAAGAGTCGGTTGTTTAGGTCGGTTGTTTTTCTTATATATAGGGAATCATAAGATTTAGACCTTGTACCTGCGAATTTCGTTTAGCAATAAAGAAAAGCTTCCGCAAATTTGTCGATTGTTGTTTCTTCTCTTGTTCTTCATCTTTGATTATCGGTTGTTTATTCTAACATCCATCCATCATAATAAGCTCCAAAACCTTCCCAACAGTAAAAGTATCTCCAATGACTGTACCATCATCTAGGTACCAAGCTTGAAGAGAGAGACAAAAGGAGTATCTAATCTTGCACACCAAAGGATGTAGCACCAAGGCAAAAAGGAGAGGTACAAGTAGATCACCTTGATGCGACCATAATGTGTGTTCCCCATAATATAATCTAGCTGGGCTGGAATAGAAAAATTCAACCCAACGTGATATGACAGGACAATGGAGGCGAACCTCCTGTAACATAACCTAACAATCCACCAAATTGAAGGCGTTTTTGAAATCCACCAACAACATCGAAAGGCCCACATCATCTCCACGGTCTTCAATAAATCGATTCACAATATGAAGAATAGCCTCCCCTCCTCTAGAAACCCCGACTCTGAAATGTTGATCATTCAAGTAACCATCTAAGGAATGTCCAATCATAGAAGCACTCACCTAGGAGACTAAAACCCTCCAAACGGTCCCTACAGCAATAGGACGGATACCACCACCTGGTTTAATCAACGGTGTGAGAGGAGCACTGGCAATATACTCGCCCAACGCCTTAGGGCACTTACCACCAAGAAAAAGATTTACCACCTGGGTGATAGAATCGATTAACTCATCATATATAGACACAACAACACCACTAAAATAATCCAAAAGGTGTTGGGCACGTAGACCATCTCGATCACAAGATGTGAGCAAGTGTGAGAGGAGCACTGACAATATACTCGCCCAACGCCTTAGGGCACTTACCATAAAGAAAAAGATTTACCACCTGGGTGATAGAATCGATTAACTCATCATATATAGCCACAACAACACCACTAAAATAATCCAAAAGGTGTTGGGCACGCAGACCATCTCGACAACAAGATGTGAGCAAGAAGTGTGAGAAAGATGTGTCATAAAAGACAGTAAATTTGAGATGTGTTATAGGAACCCACTCTATGGTCAACCGTACAACTCACAATGCAGACTGTACAACATCGCGAGACACACCATACAACCCTCCGATGCATTCAATGATTGGAAAGCCTCCCAATAAGGGAGTCCGGATATCATGCCCCAAAAAAATTTATTCTTACAGTTTTTTTGTAGGGTGAAAGCTAAAGAAACGCAACATACTTTTTCAAATAAACTGGTCTACGCATGTCTTTGTAAAGTGTCAAGCTAGCTAACATACTTTCAAATAAACTTGATCTAGCTAATATGACGGTTCGTAATAGGTTACTGTGTCACCTTGATAAAAAAAATTACACATTTGGTCCCCAAACTAGACCAAATTGCGGTTAGTCCTACTTTGATAATGACCGTTAAAAAAAAAAAAAAAAAAAAAAAAAAAAAAACTTTAAATTTTTTATTAAAATCTACTTAAAATAATTTTTTAATTCATAATTTTATAAAATTTGGATAAATTTTATACACTTTTTTCAATCGAAATTTAAAAAAAAAAAGAAGATAGATTTAAAAAAAAACGTAATTGTTTTTTTTTTTAATCGGAAAAAAAATTTAATGATTTTAAAAAGTTTTTCGGTATAATTTTTTTTTAAAAAAACTTAAAAATAAAGTGCATAAAAAATTTTATCCATTTTTTTTAAATTAAAAATTAATCGGCATATTTTTAAGTTTTTTTTAAAGTTTTTTTTATATCCAAAAAACTTTTTTTTTAAATCATTACGTTTTTTTTTTGTTTTTTTTCCAATTTAAAAAAAAAAGCAATTAGGTTATTTTTTTAAATCTATTTTTTTTGTAAATTTCGATTGAAAAAAAAAGTGTATAAAAAATTTATCCATTTTTTTATTAAAATTATGAATTAAAAAAATATTTTAAGTAGATTTTAAGAAAAAAAATTTTAAAGTTTTTTTATTTTATTTTATTTTATTTTTATTTTAATTTTTTTAACGGTCGTTATCAAAGTAGGACTAATCTGCTTGAATTTGGTCCAGTTTGGGGGACCAAATGTGTAATTTTTTATCAAATGTGACCTGGTAACCTATTACCAATCGGTCATATTAGTTAGATCGAAGTTTATTTGAAAGTATGTTAGCTAGCTTTGACACTTTACAAAAGACATTAGTAAACCACATTTATTGAAAAATATGTCATATGATCTTTAGCTTTCACCCTTTTTTGTATTATTATAATTATACTTTTACCTACACTTTTTAAATTTAGAAAAAACACCAAAAAATCAAGTGACATTTTAACCTTTGTTGACATTTGTATACTTTTTGAGACATATTTTTTAATTTTAGTGACAATTTCTTTTTCTTTTTTTGTTTATTTTTTTCTTTTTTCAATGAAGGACATTTTTTTTAGTTTGTATTATAATGTTATAATTCTTCATTACTAAAATACATACGCTCACAAAAATTTATTACCACGAGGCACGTATTCAAGTAGTATCTTCAAGTAGTATCTTATTATATATATACTAAAAGGCATTGCGGTGGGTGAACCAAAGCAAGCCATTTAGAATGCTAATCTTCATTCCTATTGGCTGCTTCAATGTTATTAGTCACATTTTGTACACTTGGCAGCATATAATTGGGTAAGAAGGATGATGCTACAGGAGTCCATGAACAGTGCACCATTTGTTTTGCTTTCCTTTGTACCATACTAAATAAACAAACAGCATCTGCATTTCACACCTTTACTAAAAACCCCACCGCCTCTTCCACCTCCTACCGCCTCTCTTCATGAAGAATCTCCCACCGCCTCTTCATGAAGAATCCGCACTGTGGTAAAATATTAACCCTTACACCCACAATCCTTCTCAAAGTTCCCACACACAACCCATAAAATTTACATCAAACAAGAATCGTTGAAAAGGTGGATTATCAAATATTCGGATACAAAATATACCCATTACTTTATTATCTATAACCAAACATATTTGTGTATAATTGCAGGTTTGAACATGGATGAAGTAATAGTTTAAGTTTAAGTGGATATTGATAAGATTTGGGGTTAATGTCTGTTTAGTTTACCCATTACTTCATCCTTTTTACTAACTTGTGGTTAATTTATGTTTAGTTTAAGTGGATATTGATAAGATTTGGGTTTTCTGATCCGACGGTGGCATCTCAAACAGATTATGGTGTTTTGATTAAAAAAATTATGTGAAACAAATTAGCAAGATTTTGTGTTCTAATTGATTGATGGTTAATTTATTTATTTATTTTTTTTTTATTTTTTTTTAAGAGTAAACTACACCATTCGTCCTTGTGTAATACGTTGACCATCAAGTTTAGTCCTTTGACCAAAAAATTGCACGTCGGTCCTTAATCGCAAACGTTAGTCATCGTTGGTCCCTCACCCTAAGCGGTTGGACTAACGGGCGTTAAGCCTTGTTAAGTGGAGGGTATTTTTGTCTTTTCACACTTCATCTTCTTTCTCTTGATAAACTTCTGCCACAACCAATCCACAATTTCCAGTGGTACACTGTCATCATCTCACCACCAGCAACACCACCATCGTCCTACAACCACAACCAAGATCCAAGAGTCGTGAACCGCAACCACCAACCACCTCTAGCTACAACAGCAGTGTCATCACCATTATCAAAAATTGCAACAACCAACCACCATCTACCTTCGGCTACAACCATAACCACCCAAAACCAACCACCATCTACCTTCGCGTGGTTTTGGATTTGGATCCACCGGTTGTTTTGGATCCACCGGTTGTTTTGGGTTTCTACTCTTAAAACAGTCGTCAGTCTAAACACATTCAAACTCTTAAACCCTCAAATTTTCTAATGGATTGCTAACCACAATGTTAACTAAAAATGCTTACACCCACATTTACAACCTAACAAAATCATTTAATCTACACAAATTTACTCACTCATCTTCATTATCAACCAAATCCATCATTTTTCAAAACTCGAAAATAACCGAAAACGCTCGAAATGGCAACATTAAACAAGTTGAACACATATTTCACCAAATGCCCATTAAAAATGTAGTTTCCTGGACTGCTATGGTCTCTGCTTATGTCAAAAATGGAGATATTGGCAATGCGCGTAAGGTGTTTGATGAAATGCCTGACAGAAATGTGGCGTCTTGGAACGCGATGATCACGGGGTATATGAGGGAGAAATGTGGGGTGGATAAAGGGTTTGAGTTGTTTGGGTTGATGCCTGAGAGAAATGTATATAAGATTGAACCAAGTCCAGACCACTATGCGTGCATGGTTGACCTTTTAGGCCGAGCTAGTTGTCTAGATGAAGCATATGATTTTGTTAATTCAATGCCATTTGAGCCCCATTCTGGAGTTTGGGGCGCACTTCTTAGCGCAAGTAGGACCCATTGTCGTTTGGATCTAGCAGAAATTGCAGCTCGGCATATATCTGAATTGGAGCCTGATAATGCTACACCTTATGTGGTCTTGTCTAACATATACTTGTTTTCAAAGAAGAAAGATGATGAAGAGTTGGTGAGAACAATGAAAAGACTGAAAGGAATAAAAAAGAGTCATGTTTGTAGTTTATGATGAATGAGGATTAGATTTTCACTAATTATGGGTGTTGATTTAAGGGTTTGTGAGGTGGCCGGAAATGATGGGAGCGGTGGTGTATGGTGGGAGTGGTAGTTGTAGATTGGTGGGTGAAGAAGATGAAGTTGTGGATTGGTTGTGGCAGAAGTTTATCAAGAGAAAGAAGATGAAGTGTGAAAAGACAAAAATACCCTCCACTTAACAAGGCTTAACGCCCGTTAGTCCAACCAGTTAGGGTGAGGGACCAACGATGACTAACGTTTCGCAGTTAAGGACCGACGGTGCAATTTTTTTGGTCAAAGGACGAAACTTGATGGTCAACGTATTACACAAGGACGAATGGTGTAGTTTACTCTTTTTTTTATTATTGAAATGATTCTTTATTGGATTTTTTATTTTATTTTTATTTTTATTTATTTATTTTTTTTTTTTTATGAAATTCGGTTTAGCTAAGCTATTACATGTAACCATTTTCTTAGCTCGGCTATTACATGAATTCAACCCATTTTAGCTCAGCTATTACATGTAAATGTGGTGAGCTTCTTCCTAAAAAATGAACTTAAGCAATTTTACTCCTACCCAGGTGAGCTTACTCCGCTTTAAATTTCTTACACGGTCACACATATAAAAATATTTAACGATTCATGATGTGTGTGGTCATGATGGGTGTATCTTGGTGGCGGTCGGGCGAGAGTGTGATTGCGGTGATGTCGGGTGGTTGGTACCACTAACGCATTAATAAACACGAGTCTCAACATTTCCTTTTTCCTAATCTTCTTCCAAAGAATTAATTTGGAATTTAATGATTGGTTTGAAGAATTTTAAAATTAAGATTATGGTTTCTCGGTCTAATTGTATCACTTATGATGATTTGTGTGAAACAAACAAGCGAAGCTTTCAAGATTGTACCACCTAATTACATAAAAGAAACTACACATCAAGGTATGGTTGCTTTAATCATACATGATTTTTTTTTTTTTTTTTTTTTTTTTTGTATTCCCAACGATCCCACCAAGCTTCGCATTCATCTCTTATCAACACAAAATACACCACAATTTCATTGTACACCGACCCTGATGAGCTGAAACTTGGTTTCAGGTGCACGTGTGATGTGAAGCTACTGGTCAATGCATGCTGTTGGTGACACAAAGATATGGTTTTTTGAGTTATTTTCCATTTAGCTTATGTGGTTGAGTAATTTTAAATCTTCATTTTTTGTTTAATTTATGATGAGGTGAAAGTTGATTTGAGGTGTACGTGTGTTCTGAAGGTGTTGGTTAATGCGTACTGCTTGCATTTTCATGTCGCTATAGCAAAAGTAACAGGACGGTTCCGTTTGCCACCAATTAAGGATGTGTTGTCAAGGTGTTGGTGACTAACCTGTTTATTTTTGGAGGTAATTCATGGTAGCCCTTAATTAATTTGTCTCTCATTTTTAGTAATAAATTGATGATTATATCCTTGAATCATAGTGTGGTAAAACAGCATGTGCCAATTTCGGTTAATGAGGTTAAGGTTTATGACGAGAAAGAGATTATGTGATATGCGTTAATTGGAATATGTTAATTAGGCAACGAGACTGAATGTTAGGATAACTGATGTGCGTTAATTGGAATATGATAATTAGGTAACGAGACTGGGTGTTAGGTAATAGCTGCCTGTTGCTAAAAGTTGTGATGATTAGTTTATTCTCAATTGCGAAATTTGTTTGGGTTGATGAGTCAATGAAGTTAAGAGTCCATAGGTCGCGTATAGTTCTATTGCGAATATGGTTTGAATAGGGTTGCTGCAAAAGAGGTGTTTGTTTATGGTCTTTGTATGCTAGATATGAGTTTGGGAAAGATACTATATGCTAGAGCGGTTGGTAAACCTTACTGCCTTACATTCACTTGCACATGGTGAAAACCAGTTAAGCTATGAAATTACGATCTTTGCGAGGGTTACCGATCTGTAAGGGTTTCATTGGATGTTCACTAATAAAGTTTTTGATTTGGTTGTTTATTTGAAAAATGGTATAATAGATTCTCTTATGCATCATTCCTATTTATATTTATTTTTATTTTTAATATTGATAAAATTATGTGTGCGTACAGGTATCTGCAAAGTACTTGCACTGACGACAAGGTGCCCTAAATGTTCTTCTACCAAGTACAGCGTGGAGCACTTATTGCCAAATGTATATCTTAGGCATGCGATCGAGCATTTTCTTGAATCTCGATTCTCGGTGGTCGAAAAACCGAATCGCAAAAATATGTTCCGTAAGACCTTACGATATTACTTGGCTAGAAGATAATATTTTGGGAACAGGAAGAACTAAGTGTTGGGTCTTTATTGATTTGTTGTTGAAGCTCTTAAGTTACTATTTAAAGTTGGTTGTTGTGAATATTTGTCTCTTTTTCGAGGTTGGGGAACAAATATTTGTCCACCCGTCAATTTTGCAACCTATATGATATGGTTAATGTGGAGGTTGAAGCTAAGAAAGCAGATGGTTCATCGAGTTGCGAAGAACGGTCTTTTGTGGCTAACTAGGTAAGGATAACAAACACATTTACACTACAGTTCTTAACACAAAAAATAATGCGAATAAATTCTTTATGCTAAGAAGTTTTATCCTTTAAGGGCAATGGATTTCATAGTGGAATCATTCCGTAACTTGATGGAGCATGAAGATTTGGCCATGTCACAAGTTCGCTCTGAATCATATACCAAGACACCGAAAAATACCATGGTTGGTTAGCAGTTTAACTTTCTCAAGAAGCATTTAGTACTTGACATAAAATATATGATGATAAAGTTTATCTAGCTTAGTGGTACCAAGTATTTCTTTACTTACATTACCATCATAATACTTTCCCGGATGAACTATTTATTTATAATCTTATATTTGTTTTGACAGAATATTTGGTGATTCGTTCCATTGGATCGGTTGGTCACACAAGGTACAATCGATTAGTCCCGAAAAGTGTAATCTTAGTTAGAAATTAGATAAATGCAAACGCCACACAATAAAATGTGCACATAGATTTGTGGGTCACTGTCATATTATAGAAACCAAAATTAAAAAAATTGCCAGCGATCAAACAAAGACTTTTGCTAAAATAATCTAGATCTAGAAACTTTCATCCTCTAAGTAATTTTTTGCTTATTTACTCAAAAATTATGGCGTTAGCATTTTTTTTTCTAGCACAAGTAAATAGTCGACTGTGATACTTTCTTCACAACAACAACAACAACAATCCCAATCCACGGGCAGGGTATGGGGAGGTAAAATGTGAGACAGATCGCACTCCCTATCCCGGGATGTACCCGGGAGTAGAGGACTGCCCAACGGACCTCCTCCGTGCAAGTGCGGTGTCTGGGTGAGAGAAGAAGAAGAAGAAGAAAAAGAAAAAGAAAAAGAATAAAAAGAAAAAGAAGAGATAGCAGAAGGCAGTAAACAACATGCAAGAGAATGTATAAGGTAGCAGGCAAAACAAACAAAACGCGCAAACAGGCACAACAAAGCAGATAAAGAACCAAGCAAAAGGCACAAAAGCAAAGGACAAGCAAACGGGACCAAGGCACAAACAAACAGACAAACCTAAGGGCACACACAGAGCAAAGCAAAGCAACACACCGGGGTAAAAACTAGGGCACATGCAAGGGGAAACACAAACACCAAGAAAACAGCGCGTCGGGCCTAAATCTGGCAGAGCAAAGAAGAGGTAACCAAAACCAAAAAGCGGCAACAAAGAGACACCAAAAGCCTAACCTCTAAAGAAGACAAAAGCCATAGAGCACCTACCTAAAACAGCCTACCCAGGATCCTAATTCTATCTCTCCACGTCTTCCTATCTGAGATCATGTCCTCGGACAAGAGAAGCTCCTTCATGTCGAGCTTAATTCTGTCTTCCCACCTGAGTTTGGGTCTACCCCTTCTTCTCACGCCATCTACTAGGAGCTCTTCAACTCTTCTAACTGGTGCTGTTTGTGGCCTTCTCCTGACATGCCCGAACCACCTCAACCTTCCTTCTCTCATCTTTGAGATAATATTCTCGACCTCAAGTTTTGCTCTGAAAACTCCGTTCGGAATCATGTCCAACAAAGTTTTGCCACAAGTCCATCTTAGCATTCTCAGTTCTGCCACCTCAACCCGGTTAGCAAGTGCCTTGGTGATGGGCCAACACTCAGACCCGTACAGCAGAGTCGGTCTAATCGCCACCTTATAAAATTTTCCCTTAAGCTTAATGGGGACGTTCCTATCACAAAGAACTCCAGACGCCGCTCTCCATCTCGCCCAGCCAGCCTTGATCCGATGAGACACGTCTTCGTCTATCCTTCCTGATTTGTGAATCATCGATCCCAGATATTTAAAAGACTCCTTGGGTGGCAGGATGTGGTCACCAATACGAATATCTTCGTGATGGTCTGTCTCGATCCTCCCAAAGTCGCATCTCAAGTATTCGGACTTCTCTCTACTCACACGAAGGCCGTTGTTTTCAAGAGCCTCCCTCCAATGCTCAAGTCTGAGGTTTAACCCTTCTGCCGATTCTGCCACTAACACAATGTCGTCAGCAAAAATCATGCTCCACGGGATGCCCTCTTGGATCCCTGAGATAACTCATCTAGGATCAATGCGAAGAGATAAGGGCTAATGGCGGATCCTTGTGTGCCCGACCTCCACGGGAAAACTCGAGACCCCACGGTTGACCGAACACGGGTCCTAGCCTCTCATACATATCCTTAATAATTCTTACAAATCTCCTTGGTGTACCACTTATCAATCGCGTTCTCCAAATCAACTCGCGTGGAACACTATCATACGCCTTTTCAAGGTCCAGAACGCCATATGCAAGTCCTTTTGTCTCTGCGAACTTCTCCATGAGACTTCAAGAAGGTGAATAGCCTCAATCAGACCTTCACGGCATAAAACCAAATTGGTTCTCGACACCCTCGTCTCCCTTCTCACCTCTTCTTACCAATAACTCTCCCAAAGCTTCATGGTGTGGCTAGAAGCTTGATGCCCTATAGTTGCTACACACCGCACATCCCTTTGTTCTTGTAAATGGGGATGACTTCACTGAGTCTCAGGTCTTACGGCATCTTATCACCGGAAAGATCTTGTTGAAGAGCGGTCGCCTAAGCTACCCTCCCCACCCATACACCTCCAAGCTTCATGGGGATTTGGTCCGGTCCCACCGCTTTGTTACTTCCCATCTTCGTAGAGCAACCTTCACCACGGTTGGTTAATCCTCGAATAGTAGCACTCACGGTGGTTGGGTCGGGGTTCTCTTCCCCGCCACCTTCGTGGAGATCCTACGTTGAAAAGAGAGGCGAAATACTCTCCCCATCTTCTCCTAATATCCTCATCGTTTACAATGGTCCGACCCCCATCATCCTTGATATATTTAACGTTTCCTAAATCCCTCCTTCTTCTCTCTCGAGCTTTAGCAATCCTAAATATATCGTTGGCCCCCTCTTTCGAGTCCAATTTCTTATACAAATCTTCGTACGCCTTGTCCTTCGCTAATGCTACTGCCTTTTTCGCTTCTCTTTTAGCTACTTTATACCTCTCCTCTGCAGCGGAAATGTCATCATGGTG
Organism: Chrysanthemum lavandulifolium; assembly: GCA_022545495.1. Lineage (NCBI taxonomy): Eukaryota > Viridiplantae > Streptophyta > Magnoliopsida > Asterales > Asteraceae > Chrysanthemum > Chrysanthemum lavandulifolium. The sequence continues at coordinate 141,977,373 of CM040240.1, forward strand.
GCCTTCTCTGCACACCTGAAGCTCCCTGAACCTAGATTGTTTCGCAGTAACTTTTGCTTGCACTTCCTCGGAATACCACCATGATTCCCTCTTGGGTGGTTGGGACCTCGAAGCCCCTCTAGTCACACCCAGAGAATCCTTTGCTGCGTCCTTAATGATGCCGGCAAGCAAGTTCCACATCCGGTCCGCGTCACTAGCAGACAAGTCTTCCGACCGCGTAGAAAGTCCCTCTGTGATACTTTCTTCATTATCTCTTAATTCATCAGATATACTACACAATGCACTGTAGATGTCTGGTCTTATAGAACACCATGAGTATGGATATCTCAAACCATTTGTCTACAAGAGATAGAAACTAAAATAATAGTCTTCAAAATTGTTGCCATGTACATTGCATATGATACTTGACATCAACATCAGTCGTTAAGTTCTAATATTTTAATCATCCTTTAATGGAACTGCAGGTTTCGACAAACGGAGATGTGATGATTTTAGCTTCCTGGCTGAATCAAGCAACTATTGAAACACAAACTACTGTCCTTGATGACATTTTACTATACAGGTAACTATCCGAGTTGGTTTTGTGCATATGTATTGTCTATTATACACTTCGTCTACTGAATGAAAACTACCTTTAGGTTCCTTGTCACTTGCCATTACATGAAGCTCTTCCAGCCACACATGTCAGCCACATTTCAGAATGTCAATAAAGTTCGATTTCACCATAGACCAGGTATATTTTCTTTTGCAATTGTCATAAAATAATTACCTTTTTTCCTGCATGCGCATCAGGGTACAAGGAAATATCTGTTATATCGGGATAGTGTGACATTATACAAAAGTTTTCTTTTAGTTTCGAGCGATTATAAACATGACTGTTTAGGTTAACAGTTTCTGTTATAATAGGTAGCACATGTAATGTACTCACATGATAACAAGCTGATTTAGGTTATGCTCAATCTCAAAATGGCTAATAGTTTTAGCTCAAATAGGAACGAGCCAAGTGGGTTACATGTGTTGGTTTTAGTTTTATGCTCTTAAATGTATAATTTAAAGGTTTCATAATTTTTTGTATGTATTAGAGATCTTTTACAAGTTCAAAATCCACCACCAGTAAGTTAGTGGCATAAAACTGATACAATAAACTTTTCGTGCAGTTTCTATGGATGCCAATTTTACCCAAAGTGTAGGCTGAGTTCCGCGACTAAAGTGACGCTGTACGCACTTAAATAGTTTGCACTGAGTTTACAGACAAACTTTTCCGGTCTATAAACCAGTTCAGGCTTACCCTTAAACTACTTTTTTCTTTTTGCAATCTTTTAGAAAAGCTGTACTGTATTTGCACACATAATTTACTATATATATATATCCTAATACGTCAATGTTAATGAACCTGAATTGCTTCTGTATGCATATTGCATTCTTTCAATGAGACAAAGTAACGGAGTTGACATCATCTTCATGTCGCACAATAATTTGCTTTATCATGCGAGTACATTACAGGGGAAATGGTCCCTCAGGTTATTGTGCGACATGAGTTGACATCTTCTTCATAGGCAATTTACGAAAATGGTCCCTCAGGTTAGCTGTGAAACGCACCGTTATCAATCTTTTCAAATTTAGTCCTAAAAAAAAAAAAAAAAAAAAAAATTTAGCAAATTCATTCCCGTAAATAAAATGATCGGGGCAACGACTCCGCAGAACGCTGGTTAACCCGCTAGTTGTATACGAATATATAAAAGTTAAGAAACTAAACTTACAGATGGGCGAGAGTAAAGGTAGTATGAACCCATAAAATCATCATAGAGGACTTTGAATCATGCACGATTCTAAATGTCTTTTGTCACCTTCTTCTTCTTCATCCCAAAATTCAGAGGAATCTATTGCCCTTTTTCCCTTTCATTTGAATCACCATTACATTTCCTAGGAACAAGTCCAACTTTAAGATAAAACTTATCTCCTAACTCAAATGAAAGCTTATTGTATGCTGGATCCCACCATGATGTGTGTGCAATGAACCAAAGGATATATAACCCACCATGCCATATTCATCAGATTCATGATTTTTGCCAAACTCACGCCAGTGATCAGGTTGAACATCCACGAGCGTCTCTTCCTGCTTGATAACTATCAAACATGGATCGAACAAGAGTGTGTCAGTGCATAATAAAAATCCACTGAAGTCATTATACCAATTATGTGGAAGTTGCAATGTGAAAGTTTGTTGATGTGGCATATGTGATACTTCGGATCCACATGTGAGACTCATAAAGTGATTTTCAACTGCATTTCCCTGTCACAAAATCATTCATATTATGATCAATGTTATTACTATTTGGGCGGAATCTATGAGAATGAAATACCGAGAGCAAAATAGAGCCAAACCTGAAGCAGGGAATGTAGTACCCTATCACCACCAACACACTTTTTCAGCCCAACACATGACACTTTCCACAACCATTTATAATTGGATAGATCTCCTAAACTTTCAAGTGATTCACAAAAATTAACTTTTAGATTAGCTATGCTTGATGGGAGATCCGGCAATTCTACAAGGTTCTTGCAAAATGACACGCTGAGGAATTTTAGACTAGGAAGTTGCGAGAGGTTTGAAGGTAATTGTGAAAAATTGTTCCATCTTAGGTCTAGTGCTTGTAGACAGGATAATTCAACAATATCCGACGGGATGTCTCCATCTCCCAGATTGGACCCCTCAAGTCGTAACTTCTTTAAAAAACGTGGAAACATAGGAAACTTATTGCTCACCGAGCCTTGGCAAAGAAAGCTTAAACCGGATCGAATCGCGATTTTATTGATTAAAGAAGATTTCGTCATGCGAGATAAAGAAAGCACCTCTAAACAACATTCCACATCAAAGAAGTTGTCTGCTAATTTATCAAGTTGTCTACACCCCTTGAGATAACACCCCTTCAAATGTTTTAAGAGGCGGAAGTTGCATTCTATCCTCTTTAGTTTGTCACAATCAGTCAAGTTTAAAGAAACAAGGTTGGTACAATATTCTCCAACTGACGAGGGGACACTTTCTATAGCAGTCCAAGTCAAATCAAGCTTTTTCAAGCTATCCATGTTACTTTTGAACTCCGGAAATTTGCAAAGTCGACCACAGAAAGCGAGAATAAGCGTCTCCAACTTTTGCATTCGGGTGATGGGTGGAAACATCTTTAGTTTTTTACAATAATCCATGTTTACATAAATAAGCCTTTCGTGATACCCAATTGATGGATGGATCTCTTTTAGTTTAGAGCATCCCATCAATTTTAGTCTTTCAAGACATGGAAGCCCGTTAAAATCTGGTGTCCTCTTTAGGTAGTATGAATTTTGGAGGTCAAGAATTTTCAGATTTGGTAGATGCTGTTTCAAGACAAGGACACAAAAGTCAAATTAATACACGTCTATATCTATAATTAAACCAACACTATATTTTGTCAAAGAAAAAGCCATTACTATTTGATAGGTTAGTAAGAAAACCATTTTGTTTTTAAAATTAAAAGTTACTCCTATTTTAGAATAATTTGAAAACACATTTCATAACACATAGGTAGGATATTTAAGCCGCGTTGCTTGAAAATCTTGTGTGTCAAGTATCATATTTTTATTACAAAATTCTATACTCTTTTTCATTATTTACTTGCATTAGCAACCCATTTTGCTATACAAATTAACTAGTCAAACTAGATAAAGAATAAGTATTACCTTACACCCTTGCCAGAGCTCTTTTTGAAGACCATATGTCAAAGTCAGACAACCAAGCTTTGTTGGTTTAAAATTTGTTGGCAATGATGACTTGGGATAATTTTCCAAAGAAATCCAACGAGCGTTCTTCATGTTTGCAAGAACTTGAGGAAGGCATGGATGGTTAAACATATTTGACAATACTAATGCTTGAATCCTGTCATTTACCTGATATAAAGGAGCTAAATTGTGTCAATAATAACAATATACGAATGTCATTCAGGGCATGTGTAATTTGTAACATATATCTTGCAAAGCTGGCATGACTATTACCTTGGTTGTCTCCATATTACAGATGTGTAAAATATCTTCCGACTTCCAAACCCTGCTATGTTTTTCGGGATGTTTAGAGTGTTTCCCTCTAACAATATGGTGTGCCATTTCTTCTATCAAGTCATGCATATCAAATTCTCCGTTCGATTCATATATGAGAGACTTTTGTACCAACACCCTTACACCTATAACTGGGTTAAAACTGCAAGCTTTAAGCACCTTCATTGCCTTTTTTATTGGCGTTTTCCTAAAAAAACATGCAATATCTAAGAATAACTGTTTCTCATCAAGATCAAGCCCATCATAACTTATTTTGAGTCTCTCCGTGACATTATGATCTGGGATGTCTTTTAACTTGGCCAGGGCACTCACCCATTCATCCTTGTCTTTGTCGTATAGAAATGAACCTAGAACTTCAAGCGCCAATGGTAGCCCACCAGCATAAAGAACCACTGTTTCTGAAAGTGTCTCATAACCGTCTACAGGTTTACCTTCTCGATATGCATGTGTACGGAAGAACTTCATAGCCTCGTCATGTGATAACAAACTCACTCCATAGATCGAGTCTGCCTTGCGGGTTAGCAAATGTTCATTCCTGGTTGTGATTATAATTCGACTTCCCTCACCAAACCAATCATGTGATCCAGCTAAAGCCTCTAGCTGCTTAGGGTCATCTACATCATCAAGAACAACTAACACCTTTTTATTACATAGCCTTACTTTTATTATGCTTCTTCCTTCTTCCACACTCTGTACTACCTCCTCTGTTTTCAAAACAGATGATAGCATATTTTTCTGCAACATTTTCAAACCATGCTTGCTTGATTCCTCCCGAATATTTTCTAGAAAACAATGACCATCAAAATGTACAGACATTTCCGTATAAGCAGCAAATGCGAGAGTAGTCTTACCACCACCCCCAACCCCCCATATTCCAACAATGCGCGCAGCACCTGACGACCCAGTTTCCAACTTTGATTTCAAATCTTGCAAGCGGGTCTCTATTCCAATGAGATATTTACCGACTTTTGAAATTAAGGGATACAACTTATTAGAAACTGATCCAACAATGTCTTTGATGCATTTTGCTTCATGCCTGCACATTGGATAAGTAGAAAGTATATGATAGGCAGTGATTGCTTCCTCTAAATCGAAATATAATTTGTAACAATTTCGAGTCAACACATATACTGCAACCTTTTTATTTAATGGTGAATTTTTTTACTGCAACACCTTGATATATTCTTAACGCTTGCATTAGCTAGTCAATTAATTAAAATATGAAGGCAAAGAAAATATAAGTGTCACCAAAATATGTACAGAGTAACGCAATATAACAAAACAAAAATTTAATTCCTAAACTATAATTTCAAAATGCAATACCAAGAGCAGTTTCTTACTAGATACTGATAGATATCAATATGCAAATATCTTATGTATATTATGTTTGAAAAAATTTGAAGAAAATTACCCATTAGCATAGTCCTTGGAGACCCATCCAGAAAGGTTGCCTGCAACTGCTAGAGCTTTTTTCCACGATTCAACTTTGTAGTTATTCTCCAACTTGTGTTTTGCAAACACTTCTCCATATTTCCCTTTCTGTTTTCTCACATCCGAGGGATCCACATCGTAAAATACAGGCATAACAATTTGCCCTCTTGTAGTCATGCATTCCATAGTATATACCAACTCATCCAAACACCAAGAAGAATCTGCATAGTTTTCAGAGAATACAATAACAGCAATCCGTGATTCTCGAATTGCTTTCAGGAGGGATGGACCAATGGATTCACCCCGGGGAAGTGTTTCGTCATCTTTATAAGTTTGGATGCCTTGTTGCACAAGACTTGTGTAGAGATGATCTACAAAAGTCTTGCGAGTGTCTTCTCCTCTAAAACTTATAAAAACTTCATGGTTCCATGATTTAGAAGAAGACCTGGGAATCAAGTGAGGAGAGGATGATGGTGTTGATGATGATGCCATTTATCTTTAGATTTTTTTTTGGAAATAGTATAAAAAATTTGTTCAAAAAAAAAGAAATAGTATAAAAAATTATATGAGTAGAAATCAGGTTTAGAAACATGTATGTGATTTTGAGTAGCTTGATCGATCATTCACCACGAGCCACATATATATTTATTGAGATATATCCTTTTTTTTTCTTCTATAAAGGAAATTAATACTTTGAAAATAACTAGTTAGATCTTGCATGACATGCACGATAAATATAGTAAATGAATTCTTAACCCAACTCTCTCGCCATTTCTACCCGCTTAGTGAATTCATTTCACAACACTCCAAATGATATGTGTTAGTTGTATGTGTTTGTTTGGGTTTTCAGTATCTTTCCGCGACATCATTGTTTTCGCGTATAAAAAGACCTTCACAATCTCTTTCCGTCAAACACTTTCCCAAAAGTAAATGATTTTGATAAATAAAGTTTGTATTGATTGAAATAAAGGTTAAAGTTATAAAAATTTGAATCAAAATAAAATAAACCTACTAAAATGTAAAACTAAAACTCATAAAATATATCAAAATGGATGTTGAATTAAAAAAGACAAAATTTTAAAAATATAGTGAAATTAGATCATAAAAAATTAAACGGATTAAAAGATATTTAAATTTAAAAATAAAGGTGATTAATTAGTTAGGAGTAGCGTATATGCACATTCCATTATTGGAAATTTCTTTATTTTAGTTTGTTAAATTTCATCGTTTTTGTTATTTTTAGTTAGAAGAATGTAGCATATCATTTAAATGATTGGAGCTCCTTATCTTATTTTTTTTAATTCTTTCCATAATAAGTAAGTAAAAAAGTCGATTTTTAAGCCTTCTAATTTTAGAAGGCCTAAATGCATTATAAAGTAGTATAGATTCATGCGCGCAAGAACACTGTAAAGAAGAAATATGTCTATCTTATCGTCATCTATAATAACTTTTTGCGTTTTACCAAACAAGCCTAGTTATCTAACCTTTTTACCGATCCAAACTAATTTTTATTACTTTACCAAAACTACCCACATGGCACACAAGCTTATGCATCTCGAGCCTAAGCCTACGCACGCGGCACATACATGACTATACACACAAGGTTTTATTGGTTCGTTTTCTTTGCAAAGGACTTTTAGGGCTTCGACTTCAATAAAAACCCCACCTAACCAATTTATTTCCCATTGATTCTCTATAACTAACCTTTCATTCCTATACAAATATTATGCCGAGGCGCGACAAACTTATACATCAAGCGCACAATCTAAAATGCATCGAGGCACAAGCTTATGCATTGAGGCGCACAAACTTATGCATCGATGCATAAGCATTTTACTCCGATTTGTTTTGGGATATGCATCGGCGAGAGCATCACGCGCACACCATAAAAGTCATGCGCCGGTCGTTTGGATGTGCCCAGTTGTCTTAAGTCTAATATATAGTTGTGGAAAGTTCATTTTGGTAAAATAGATATGTGTGATTTAGTTTGATAATTTAATATCGTAAAGTATCCATTTAAAAAATTTTCCCTAAAATTTATTAGTTGTTGATGTTTTTAAAAATTCTCTTTCACAAATAAAAAATATTTTAATTACGATGCTCTTATAATTTAGTGTTGTAAATTACATATATCGTACTTGTGGCAATTACCAGTTCGGACTCAATGTTTTGAAGCTACATGTATCGTCTGATCTTCTCTACGACTAAAACATGAACCAACTCGTTTAAAGTATACATTGGGTTAACACTACAACAAATAGTTTTAACCAAAACCAAACCAAATTAAAATTCGGTCTTTGGTTCAGCTTGAACCGAATTTTAATAGATTTATTTTGGTTTCATAACGAAATTCTGATGGGGACAAGGATCATGATCACGAGCCTACGAAAGCGTCTAAGGGCAAAGCAAGATAAGAGGTTTGAGTCAAAAATGTTTTACCCTCCTCTTCCGGGCCGAATTTTGAGTGGTTAAAATGCTTTAACCCTTCTTTTTTTAGGTTGTCACATTTTACCAATTAGCAGTGAAATATAATTTTTTTGAAATCTTATTTATTTAGGTAAGTGCAGGGGTGTGTTTAGGACGTTTTTTAGTCTTATTAAGGTTTTTTTTTTCACCAACCATTTACTTCTCATTTTTTATTATTATTGGATTATTGATAATAAAAACAAATATGTTTTAAAGTTTTATCTCTTGTTAGCGTTTTATTCTCTAGAGGTTTTATCCTCGTTTATCAACCCTTATATTAGCGTTAACAAAATTCGCTTGCGCATTCTGCGTTAGTTGACATCTAGAACTTGTTAGTATCCTGGATTAGGGGTGTGCACGGTCCAAAAACCGGACCGGACCGGACTGAGCCCGATTTCGGCAAAAATCTTAGACAGAGACCGGACCGAACCTGGTCGGTCCTTCGGTCGGTCCGGTCCAACAAGGCCAAATTAGCCCAAATTCGTCGGTTTTTGTCCGGACCGGACCAGCCCGAGGACCGAATTAGCCCAAAAGCCGAGACCGCGGACCGGACCGAATGTGGTCGGTCCGGTCCAGTCCGGTCTCGGTCGGTTCAACGGTCGTTCCGGTCCGTTTGGGTCGTATGCTCACCCCTATCCTGGATAGTGAATGATGTATAAGATTCGAAATCCCATATTGTTAGTGGGGTATGTTAGAAGAACACATGGATCGCGGTTTTATTAAAATCAAAAACTATGTGTCGCGTTCGTAGGTGGAGGTAACACTTACAAAAATCACGAGTGTGGCAAACATGAAAGTCGAAGAATGAAGGAACTACTTTTTTGATAGACTTTATTTTTGTGTGACAACTTTTTTTCTTTATGCAAAAAAAAAAACAAAAAATTCATATTTTTCCGAGTCTTTTTCTTTTTCATTTTTTTTTTTTACAAAATGACTAAAAATGTTTAAATAAAAATTCCAACATAGCAAAAACATAGCCGTTGGTTTAGAAAAAAACAAAATATTCTCTTTTTAGACATGCGTCAACAATTTGTGAAGTCGCATAGTATAACAATCTATCGAAACCATTGTAGAAAATGAGAATTTTTTTTACTACAATATTAATGCAAATTTGAAAAAATGACTAATTTTGGCATTTTCTCTTTGAAAAATAGCCTCAGATTTCACAATCGAATTGTGAACCATGTTGTTTACCTTTGCGAACCCCTTTGCCCGGCCTTAACAACCCACGCTTGAACCTTGTCTGACTTATTTTGGACCGTTTATTCCGAACCATGCACCTTTTAAAAAACTGAGAAAACGTAAGAAAAACGGAAGAAAACGGACAAAAACGTATAAAAACGGATGAAAACGAACGAAAACGTAAAAAAACGGAGTAAAGCGTAAAAAAACTGATGAAAACATAAAAAATGGACGAAAACGTAAGAAAGCAGATGAAAACGTAAATAAACGTAAGAAAACGGACGAAAATGTAAAAAAACGGAGTTAAAAGTAAGAAAACGTAAGAAAACGGACGAAAACGTAAGAAAACGGACGAAAACGTAAAAAAACGGACAAAAAGTGTAAACTACACCGTTCGTCCTTGCACCGTTCGTCCTTATGGTGTTGAAATGACGATTATACCCTCAGGTTAACAAGACTTAACGACCGTTAGTGGGCTCCGTTAGAGAGAGGGACTAATGGCGCATAACGTTTGCCACTTAAGGATGAACGGTGCAACTTTTTTGGTTAAAGGACGAACTCCTTCGGTCAACGCAAACCACAAGGACCAACTGTGTAATTTACTCTTTTTTTTATTAGACCATTTTCCCACCTCAATACCTCATCCTCCCCATACCCCAAACTCCCAAAGACCATTTTTCCCACCTCAAAATGAAACTCAACCAATGAAGTCAGAACAAAGGGTTCAATGAAACCTTCAAAAATGGGTTTAAAAGTGTAGGAGTGGTTCTCAATCTAATAACATTTGTTCTTTCATTCATTCCTTCCAAAAATGGCAAACATCATCCTTGGTCATCTCGGAGGTTAATCTCTTTATATTGGACTACTTGTTTTTGTACTTGATAATGTTATAGATAGCTGATTGTAATGACAACTCGTAATAATTTCATTAGACTTGTCCATTACTACCATTTTTGGTATCCAACTCTTTTGTGCAATGTAATTTTTTTTTTTTTTTTTAATAAACTTTTCGAATCACTTTTTGGCTGAAATGGTTAATTAATATTCTTATATAATTGTGTAGAGTTGTAACCATTGGCTTCACAATGTTGCTTATGAAATTAGATATACTTGTAGAATTATGCGAGGTTGGATGTTGCTTGCTGATGGATTCTGCAAAATTTTAGCAAGTTTCGTAATTCTGATGGAGAATTAGCTGCAAATGTTTAGATTTAGGTTCATAATTTTGGACATTGATATCAGCTTAGCACAAGTTTTTCACATCTTTGGAATGGCTTAGAGGGCAAAGGGCGTAAAAGCTAATGTTTTGAATACTTGGTGTATGTGTTTGTCGAAATGAATAGTTACATTTTTCTAGAATATAATTTCAGTTTCGGTGGATTATTGAATTTCAAGGTGGTTGGATGTCAGCCATTATTGGGTTAAAAATAGTCAATTATGTATAATTTATGATCCTGATAGGTTATTCTTGTTCACTAGTCGAGTAAACTTTTTTATGCTTTTACTTATGAATGTGCGAGTAGCTGCGACGGATGTGCATAACGGGTAAGATAAATTTTGCAATACATACGGATTGTAAAAAGTAACTTGATGTAGGTTCATGTTAAGTTTACAAATGGACTGGTAATTTTATTGAGACTGAGGTAAGCCATGTGTTGTCTCTTTTGTGTTGAATTTTAAAGTTACTTATTATGGACACACCATTTCTTATAGTTGTAGTAGATTAGTATCGATTTTTCTGTAATAACCCGACCGTAATTGTTAGGTCACAGTAATCAAATCATAAAAGTATCTTTACCATAAATTCCGTATAAGTTCATCATTTGTATGATTTGATTGGTTATGGCATTTTCTTAAATTGTAATGAAAATAGTTTACCAGAAGGCTTGATTTGAGTGAACAGCAAAAATCACCTTTATTCAAACTGTCAATGCACGCCAAATTTCATAGTAAGAAGCCAATTATCTGATTGGTTTTATCGTTACTTTTAGAGCTTTTTCTGTAATTTGATCATACATAAACATTGAGATCAATAGTCCCCTAAAAGAGTTTGACTTATCTAAACTTTCAGTTAGAAAAGGGCGTGGATGGAATATTTTGCGAGATTGAATTCACATATTTCTAGAATTCTAGTAATGGACAGACAGCTGCTATGACTGGGGATTGTTTGCAGGTGAATTTTATTGTCACATGTAATAAAAATGCTTCTGATCATTTTGAATGGGTGCTTATTGTTTGGTTGTCAACTTGTATTTTAATTTTCGTGTTCTTAATTGCCAGAGGCAGATTCACAGTAAGAAACTGCTAGCCAGCCTATGGAGCTCATAAAGTTATTTTAATTTGATGCAGTTGACAATGATTATCCATTCCCTACCAAGTTATAATGTCACACATTTGTTTTGGTCCTTCAGCGCCTGATGGGTAATCAAATGGTCTTGTCTTTATCCTTCATTTTTGGTTCACTTGCGGAGGAAGAATTGGAAGGCACAATGTGACCATGCAATTTGTTTTAATATGCCAAAATGCTTCCTCCATTCACTGATAAGTTTTAATATGCCAAATTACTCTCTTTACCAATAACAGAGTCTCTGCCAAACAATCTTTTCTATCTGAATTGGTACTACTAAGGTTCTTCTGTGTTTTTTCTTCTAGACCTTGTTCGCTTGATGCATTTGAAACGGCTTTTTCTGTTTCAGTTCGTCATATTGCCAACGTAGGCATAGTTCTTTCATACATTAGTGCATTAGCAGCATTGCTGAACTTTACATCTACAAATTACTTTCCCTAGATTGCTCTTTTAATTCCACCTGTCTAGACTCTCTAACTGATGTACGCCCAGTAATTTTCGAATGTTTTACGCTCTAATACACATGCATTTGGTGTTGGTTGTATCGTTTAAGTTTTTATACATTGTGAATATATATGCAGTTATGGTATTTCCTTTTGTGCCTGTGTTTCTAGATATATTGACTTTTGTACGGTTAATTGGTTTTCAAGAATCTGTGATTAACGCTGTCTATCATTTTAAATCTCATTCATGTATGCATAGTAGAGCCCCCCTCCCCACGGAGATATTGAGATGATTCAGCATTCTTTTGATCTTGATGCTACACTTTCTAGTGATATTGGTGATGAATCTGTACTGTAGATGGGCAGTGCAGCTGTGCAGAGGTAGACTATAGTGTAGGGACAATGTTTTGTGAAGCTACATGGCATCTTCCCATGGTTTTCTTTATGATGGATAGAAAGTAGATGGGATACATATGTTCAGTTAGTGTGAACAAACCAAATGGAATACAATTTTCCTAGACTTTTGAAGTAAATAAATCTATATCCACTGTTCTGGAGTCGAATTTTGGGAGTGTATTCTTATGGTTCCAAGCACTATTCTAGTAACGAATACAGGCTTGCATAACGCCATAACCTCAAAACTTTTGCAATAATGAAAACCACAGTGTGTGGAGCTCTTCATTATCTCATTTGCATTTCATCGTACGCATCTCAACTTATGACATCTTTGCATAAATTACTTATCAACAGTTACTTTGGATTTGCTTAAAAAAAGTTTTTTGACTTCTATTTTACTTTTAATTTTTCAAGTGGGATTATGATCCATTCTGTTCTTTTATGTCTCGTCCACCAATCGTAAAAAGTTTCATAACTTAGCTTTGACCATCCTAATCAATACTATTTGTTTTGTATAAGTTTACTTCCAGTCAAACAGATGTGCAATTCTTATATACTCCTTCTCTTTCTATTTATGCAGTGGAGGATTGAAGCTTAAACGTGACATCACCGAGTATGGGAATTTTCTACGGAACTTTAATAATCCTTACAGTTGATGAGAAATTTGAATCATTAAGCATGTAAGTTGCAGTTTCTTGTGTTTCTATACGTAGGTTCTGCAGCTCAGGTTACTAAGATATTTATTAAATTTGCAGCATGGCAAATATCTTTATTGTTGCCCCTGAAAGCTTGTCAAGTCTGATTGAGGGCACACCAAAGCATAAAACAAGAGGCCCAAAGGTAAATAATTTATTTTTTAGAAAAATAATGCATACCCATTTCATATTGTGTATCCTATTTATGTTTCTGTATGGCGTAAGAAGATATAATGAAAGAAAATGGTTCAAACAAATACAGTAGTAAATATGCTGCAATTACGTGAAAACAAAATGGTAGTTTTAGAAGTTAGAACTGTTAGAAGTGAATCATGGTAGTTTTTGTTCAATTGTGATTTTGTTTTGGATTCTAGGTTCGTTCAGCTTAGAGATGACTACAGAAGTGCAAAGCTCGCATCCAAGCTGCATTCCGTTTGGACTTAACCCAAAAAGTATGCCTTATGAAACCAAACCTCAAACCTCATTTATCAATTTTATGTCAATTCTTCCAAAAATTCAAAATCATGCCAGTGGTTGAGTTTCATACAAGCACTACATATTGGGAAAGAGAAGGTACATCATTGTATTTCGTGTTCTGTCCCTTAATTCTTTTTTAAGTTTAAATTTCACATGATCAGAAGTAAATTAGAAGTCAATTGGTTGCAGGGTATTATGGAAGCTTTGCACCAGAATTGGTCTTTGTTTAGAGCATTTTGCAGCATAAAAATGGTACCTTTGGTACATTTTTTTTCCTCCTAGAATGTGCTCTTGGAGAGTTTGTTTACCGTTTATGCTTGAGGTTTTTCGTGCGTTTCTAATTTTCGATATTATAATTTAGCTGAATATAAATTTACTAGAGAAATTAGTATTCATGACAAAATGTGTGTATTGAGGGATTGGATTGACCAGTTGACACAATGACACATATTTTGTCCAATTGTTATATTCGATAAACAATTAACATGTTTTCAATCTTCTTTAAAGTTGAGAGTTGAAACACCACCTTGTGTTACTTTGACCTGAATAGGAAGTCAACCATTGGCTTTGGAAACAAAAAATAAGTATATGTCTTAAATGCAGTTAATTAGATACCTTCACAACAACGAATGTTCTTAATACAAGAGGAACTAAACTATATTGTAGGAAAAAAATAATATTCACTAAACATGTACACTTTTAAAGTTTAGTATCCTATCTTCTGAACCGCTTGTTACTAGACTTCGTTTGTTGACTTTCTGGAGGAAGAGTGTTGACTTCCCACGACTGCAAAATCTGTATGCTTCTTTTTTTCTCTAACTTTTTGGCTTCTCGTAATTTCCCTCTTGCTGCCTCAAGCTTTTCTTCCATAGTTGCGTTTGAATTTATTAGTCTCACCCTTTGTTCAACTCGACCCTTTGGAATGCTAGCTTTTTCTGAATTGATTTTATATTCTTTATTTCCATATCGAAACTTGTTGGCTTCTTTAACATGTCATTGCGCATAACTGGTTCAGTTTCTCTACTTCTCTTTTCCATAACTACTTTACCAGTCAAAACCTCATCAAATCCAGTATCTTTATTTCCAGTTTTCAGTCCTGGACCATCTAAAACATTATTTTTTGTTGATCTATCTTGCACTCTGATCACCTTAATTCGTACTTTCAGTGATTTTCTCGTTTCTGTTACGGTTTGATTCTCAGTCGGTAAAATTACATCGTTCTTCTTTAATTCACCACCCTGTTCCTTTTCTTGATGCAAAGCAGGCATCTTTTCATAAGAATCCACCCATCTGTCAAACACAGCCCTACGCATCCAAGAACCGATAATCATCTCTGCAATCTGCTTAACTTCTTTCGACGCATGATCTTGAAGACGACTAACAGTATTCCCAATCCCTGCTGCATCCACTACTTTAAAGGACAAACCCATCTTGTGCAGCTTCTTTAAAGACTCATATACTACAGTTACCGACCCATGTTTTTCAAGAATCGCTTTAATCCTTAACACTTCACCAACTCTTCTTTTTTCCTCTTTGTTGAACTCACACCAGTAGAGACAATGAGCAATCTCGCCTCCCACGTAGAAACTCGCTTGGATTCTCTGTTGCAGCAACTTCAATAACTTTTCCAATGACATCGAATATATCCACATTCTTGTTCTTCAAACGCTCCCCCCACTCATCGATCATTGATTTCAATTTCAACTCTTCCATTACTGATTATTATTATTATTGTTTCTTTTATTGCCAAAAGAGATCGACAACAAACCCTAGATTGAATATCTGATGATGTAATTTGGATGAAGAAGAAAAGTGTGCGTGTGAATTAAGGAATGTGTGTAGTTATTAAATAAGGTGAATTATTTTAGGTTTTGTTACCTAATTAATTAGCGTTGATACAACGGTTAGATTTTTTATGACACGGTTTGATTTCATTGCCGCGTTTTTTTCCCGCATTTTTTCCGGTCCATATCTTAAGTTGGGCCGGCCTCTTTTTGGGTATGCTTGCCTTTGGTATTCCGGAGAGTGTGCACGGTCCAAAAACCAGACCGGACCGAGACTCGATTTCGGAAAAAATCTTAGACCGAGACCGGACCGAATGTGGTCGTTCCGGTCTCGGTCCGGTCGGTCGGTCCAACAAGGCCAAATTAGCCCAAATTCGTCCGTTTGGTCCGGACCGGACCGAGGACCGAATTAGCCCAAAATCCGAGACCGCAGACCGGACCGAACATCGGTCCAGTCTGGTCTCAGTCGATCCGGTCCGTTCGGGTCGTATTCTCACCCCTATCCATATCTATAGTCCAGCTCAAAATAAATCTTTAATCAAAAATTTAATTATTGTTATGAAGGTTATAAATAGCGTGAGGTGTGACGTGACTGCATGATCAAGCCTCACTTAGCGGCTAAGACGAAAGTTTTGCGTTTTTAAAGCGTGACATAAAACGGCACAAAATATTAGAATAATATATTGAAACTAAATACAAAAGTGGACCAATATTGTAGTCATTTTACAAAAGTGAACCAAAATTCTATGTCTTACGAAAATGAACCAATGCCTGACACAATCATAATTCGTGGAGAATCTGACCGAACATACCCAAAAACCTCTCATTACTTTTCTCACTAAAAAATATAAATAACTCACAAGTAACATTTCTCCCAACAACCCTTCCCTTCTCCTCCTTCTAGATCTAAACAACCTTTTCATCTTCAATCACTAATTTTAATATCTCTTTTCACCATCATCTTCAATCTTCATTTCTATGGTTAAAGATGTCACGGCAGAAGAAATAACTGTGAACAACACACAAATGGGTTTGGTCGCGTTTTGTCAAATGGGTCGCCTTTTTTTTTTGTCAAATTTGAGTCTTAGTCGCGTTTTGGGTCGCGATTTCAGTCTTAGTCGCGTTTTGGGTCGCGTTTTGAGTCTTAGTCGCCTTTTGGGTATTTAAATAATATGTGTCGCATGCTACTTTAAAAATTGAGGTCGTGTTTGTAAACTTGGGTCGCGTTTTTGAACAAGTGCAGGGTCGAAATTCTTTCCTCAAATGAATCTAACGGACGAGAATCAAAAGTTCACTTTCGTAAAAAATTTATGCGACTGTTGGTTTGGTAAATCGGTGATGGTAATGGGCCATTTAAGAAATTTTCTCTAATATATTTATATCATATTTTATATATAACGATTTTAGAAAAGGGTGTTGTACCTAATGACTAATGAGTAAGGTTAAGAAACTATTCTTACATGTAATATACTTCATTTTTTGAAACAAAAAAATTTATCGTGGTTGAATAAAAAAAATTCGTCACGCCTCATGTCTTAGCGCGCCTTTTCACGCCTCATCTCACGCCATGTCTAGAGTCGACGCCTTAGTCTATTTCATAACGTGGAGGTCACGTCTCACGCCTTAACACCGTCATAGCGCACTTTTTAAAACCATGATTATTAACCAATTTAATATCTAGATTATTTTATTTTATAAAAAAATTTAATAATATAATTTACTCCCCTCGTCACATTTTAAATGTCCACCTTACTATTTTAATTCACTTCAAAATATATTTTCACTTGCAATATATTAAAAGTTATAATTTAACAATTTACCTGCTTTGCTCTCAAATACTTTCCGATTTAAGATCATCTGAGGACAAAAGATTGTTTACATACCAAAGGATCAATCTCCACCATCTATCTTCCCTCAATTTCTATTTGATCTAACGGATGAGATTAATCCTAACAATTTAAAAAACTCACTTTCATCATTTTTTTTCAAATATTAATATATTTCAAACCGTTAATCGTTAAGCGAAAAAAATATACAATTACGACAAGCATTTAATTATCTTTCTATAAATAGGCACTTTGATATACTTTCGACAAAAAAAAAAATTTCTTCGTATTTTTTTACGTTTCCTTTACATTTTTTTTTCATTACTGAAATTTGCATGAAAAAAATCACATGTGATTAAACACTAATTTGAATATCATCACATATGATCAATCTAAATATCACCTGTGATATTTAGTAGGGGTGAGCACAAAAACCGAAAACCGAATCGAAACCGAAAAAACCGAAAAAGTCGAACCGAAAAAATCGCCCCATTTGACAAACCGATGTCGGTGGTTTTGAATTTTATAAAAACCGAATGTTTGGGGCGGTTTTGGTTTCATAAGAAAACCGAACCAAGAAAACCGCCACGCCCACCTTTTATATGTTTTATATAATTTTATCTATATAAAGATTTGCTATTTAATTTAAAGATTTAAGTATAAAACTTTATGCATTAAAAAATGTGTCGCTTACTATCTATACATTAAAATTTGTTTTATTTATAGATATTATATATTTGTTTTCGAACAGTAGTGTTCTTTGAAAATTTCTCCTACAATTCTCGTAAGCAAACGAAAAGTGCAAAGCCGCAAAGACGTGCATTTTATATTTTAGATTGATGTTTGGTTGTTTTGTACGTTTTTTCGACGCTTTTGATTGCTAAATAATATGATATTATTGATGTTTGTTTAAATATTTTTGCTTGAAAACTTAGAATTGTAAACTTCATATAAGATTAAAACTTGTTTGTTTTCAAGTAAGAAAAAACCGAATAAAAACCGAAACCGAACCGATTCAATGTTAAAAACCGAAACCGAAAAAACCGAAACAAAACGGTTTGTAGTTTCCAAAATCCGAAATATACGGTTCGGTTTTTGGTTTTATCATAAAACCGCCCCACCCCGCCCCATGCTCACCCCTAATATTTAGTGTTAAATCACATATGATAAATTTAAATATCACATGTGATATTAGTGTTAAATCACATATGATAATATATCGTATGTGACTTAACACTAATATCACATGTGATATTTCATATCATATGTGATTTAACACTTAATATCACATGTGATATTCAAATTAGTATTTAATCACATGTGATTTTTCATGCAAATCTCAGATTCGAAAAAAAACGAAAAAATGTGAAAAAAACGATTATTTTTCTTTTTTCGAAAGTATATTAAAGTGTCCGTCTAAAGAAAAATAATTAAATGCTAGCCGCGATGATGTAATTATTTTCGCTTAACGTTTAACGGTTTAAAAGAGATTTAAATTATAAAAAATAGGTGAAATAATAAAATGTTTTTAATCTCAACCATTTATTTCTTTTTAAATGCAGAATGAGAATGAATCCCTTAATGTGTGAGAAAAATTTTGTATGTAAAATAACTCTTCTCATACTTTCCATATCAAACAATTTGCTTTGATTGATACATTTACTACATGGGTAAAATCCATAATTTGTTAACTTAGATTTACATTTATTAAACATATCATAATTTTAGGGAAACTTGTTTGTGCACACTTAAATTGAGAGCGAAGGAGTACTCAATGGGAGTTTGCTTGGACAGAGATTACAAAAAACAAGGTCAAATAGAATAATTTTAGCTATTTATTTTTTCAATTAAAGAAAAAAAAAATCAATTTTATAAATTAAAGGGAAAAAAATATCTTATCGTTCATAGTTAAGTAAAATAGTTACACTGTCATATCAAATATAAAATCATCTTATTGGGGCATTTCTATATACTATTGACAAAAAACGAGTTTTTTTTTGTAAGTGTTGAAATTTACGACTTAAAAAACACATGTGGTTTGTAATTTGAAAATTCGCATGTGACTTATGGTGCGGATAATTGTAAACACATTAAGTTTTATAATCCTCCTAGGTAGTGTACCTAACCGTTGTAGTGTATAGTATAGGTAAGCTGAGGGATTGATCGTTCATTAGGGGAATATTGAGGTAGACTTGAAATATATGACGAATTAAGGTGTTGTTTGGCAAAACTTAATAATTTAGAGCTAAATAAATCAATGATGTTGAATGAACCAAAGGTGGTGAGAGAATATGTTGCTGAATGAAAATAAGTGCTTGATAAATTTTTAAGTGTCTTTTTCAAAATAAACAAAATTACCATATTAACCTGCACCGTTATTTCATACTAAATGAAAGATGTTATTTGATAATGTTAATTATGTTAATGATAACATAACAATGTTAATTTCTGAATGTGTTTTTTTGATGATGTAACTATCATCCAAATTATAAGAAGTTTAAGCCTAATTTTCGCTTGATGCAAACAATTTTTATATTGTCACGCCAACTTTGTTTAAATGAAAATGGTTTTACTGTGGTTGTGTCTCTAGTCACGGCAACCTTATTGAAAAGAAAAAGCACTAATCAGATAAACGAAAGACCATTATGCCAAATTAGCTTGGTAAAAATTAACCAGCTAATATATATGATCGAATACTTGGCCTAATTCAATGTCATTTCAACATATAAAAGTATATAACATGCTACTTAGACTTTTTATTGTTTCTCAAAATGAATAAATGGGATAGAAGACCACGTGCCAAGTGAAGTGAATTTTTATTTATTTTTTCTAAAAGGCAAAAGTGACATGAATTATAAGGGTACTTGGGAAATGTGCAGCTCACTGAATCGTTTTGTATACTTCATCGTCCAAAATCAGTCAGCAAATGATTTATCATTCAATAGTCAATTATTTTTTACCAAACACTCTGATCGATTAGGTTTTTGGCAATCAATACTTAATCATTTTATTAAGCAGTAATCAAACATACTTTAAGTCTAAAGTTTGAAAGAATAATATTTTTGGTTTTTTATATTTTGTTATAAAGCAATTAAAATCTCGAGTTTTAGAGGAGGTGGTTTTAACTCATTAAACTACTATTAAACTAAATGCAATTAAAATAAATTAAGGAGCTACAAGGTAAATGAAGCGTATTTACCTATTATGTATTACTCTTTGCTAGCTATCTAATTCTACCTACAGAATTGTCATGACCCTTGTCCATTTAGAGCGTTATATTCCTTAATATCAAACGAGGGTTGGTTACTCTCTAACTCCAATGAACTATGTTCTAATTGAGTGACGCCTAAGAATGCCCTTTTCAGTTCTCAATTTCCACGATACAAACACAATTCACACATTAAATACAACGAACATCAAGTTAATATAATAACTACACGTTTAGTCGGACGTTCGAGCTAGTATAATTTGATCTAACCAGTTTTCCTACTCCTAAAGCAAAATCAACGAATCAACAAGAGACAATTGGAAGTAAGAATTATAAAATATAATTGATTTGACTCATTCAATCTGTCATGCCTTAATGATGAAGATAGACACAAACATCAATAAGAAAACAGCAAGATCTAATTAGCTATTAACAAGTTTCATACAATCCTAAGTAAACACTAGGTGAATTAGCCAATCATAATAATGAAGAACAAGCAACAATAATGATGATTAAAGACATAAATTAAGATAGAATCGATAACAAACCATTACAAGATGTTTATGAAATGATTAAGACCTCCTAAGTTGCTGTAAAAACACCTACCTAAATCCTATAATCGGACTTAGGGTTTAGGGCTTAGTAAAAAACGAAATTATGAGGTTATATATATAGGCTGATTTTCTATCGGCTCGAGGTGACGACGTCATCCCCAAGGCATGATGGCATCACGATGCCTTTTCCACCAAGAGACAGTTGGAAGTAAGAATTATAACATATAATTGATTTGACTCATTCAATATGTCACGCCTTAATGATGAAGATAGACACAAACATCAATAAGAAAACATCAAGATCTAATTAGCTATTAACAAGTTTCATACAATCCTAAGTAAACACTAGGTGAATTAGCCAATCATAATAATGAAGAACAAGCAACAATAATGATAATTAAAGACATAAATTAAGATAGAATCGATAAACAAACCATTACAAGATGTTTATGAAATGATTAAGACCTCTTAAGTTGCTGGAAAAACACCTACCTAAATCCTATAATCGGACTTAGGGTTTAGGGCTTAGTACAAACAAAATTATGAGGTTATATATATAGGCTGATTTTCTATCGGCTCGAGGTGACGACGTCATCCCCAAGGTATGATGGCATCACGATGCCTTTTCCACCAAATTGTAGATCTTCTCGTCCCGTCGCAAAGCCTTTTGAATAACCTAAATCCGAGTTCATATGAAGATTTTATGGCCAAAATACGATCAGGTACTTTGCGCGCAAATTGTGATAGTCTTGATCAGCTTGTGACGGCATCATGTTGAATTTGTGACGCCGTCAGCCTTCAATATTTTGGTCTTGACGCCATCAGAATGAGGCCGTCTCTATCGCCTGAGCAGTCACTTGTAATTTCTGATTCTTCAAGTTCTTCAAATGACCACGTAGTGCCTGTGACGTCGTCACAGCTCCGTTTGTGTGATGTTTTTCCTGATGTTGTCGTTTTCTTCATTTTTTTCGTCCAATCGAGCCCAAAATGTATCATTTTCCAGCATTTGATTCTCAAATACCTAAAACTCAAATAGAAACAACTTAGGCAATAAATGATCGAATATATACGGATTTAGAGGCTAAATAACCACTTAAAAACGTATAAATTACACCTTATCAAATATCCTTACACTTGAGATTTGCTTGTCCTCGAGCAAATATGCTTTTACCCTAATCAATTTACAAGTTCGGGGGCATTTAGCATTGGGCTAAAGATAATTTACAACATAACTCGTTCTACAACAGTCACAACAAGTATATAAATTATATACTAGCACCTTACATAAAGTGTTTGGATTCTCTCATCTCTCGGGTGTATAAGTAATATAACATTATGGAAATGGACAAATATACACTCTCTATCTGTCATAGCACATAGATTACCATAAGTTGATAAAGGATCAAACCTGCACCGCTTTGGCGTAAGGGTAAGAAAAACACAGTTTTGGGGATATGAAGAATTTAGTGGTGACAAGTTAATCATCTAAGTCAATTACATGTACAAAGTGTCGTTGCTAAGCCAATACTTGATAGACAAACTCTAACTTTTTCTTTGCTTTTCTTGACACTTTCTTGACTTAAACAAAAGCAGGATTGCAGTCCGTATGTTTTATTTCTTTTCTATTTTTTTCTTTATATCATATTTTTTTCATACACTTTTGCCCTGCCATCTTTTGATCTGCTGAAAATAAATAACATAGATAATCCGTGATTTATAACTGCATCCTTATACTTGCATTTTTGCATACATCTTTAGTCCACCACCAACAAGGTGTAATAAGACCATCAACTCACCGCCCAAACATATCACACCTATAATTTACCACAAAAACTAACATCACAACTCACACACAACAAACATCACAAGTCAGTCGTTCCCAAGACCAAGTTCTCATTTTTTCCGACCCAATACGGGTGGTTGTACGTGTCTTCAAGGCTTTAATACACCTAGGCACCGAGCCTTGTTGGTAATTTTAGTATCATCGATTATTTTAGGTGATTTGGATTTACTATGAGACTAGTGGGATTTATATTATGCTTGGATACGAGTTAGGGAAGTGTGGAGTGCACACTCGTTTGAGCGAATAAGTTTCCACGAAAAAGACGCAGGGGTCAAGGGGCAGCGCCCTTTGCGGGGTCAAGGGTCAAAGTCCCAAACGGTACATATTTGGTGCTCCAAATGATTTACCCGTTTTTTCCCTCCCTTTTTCCAACCGATATGACTGTTTATTAACAGTTGTGATTGTTGGTTATCAACCATCTTTAACTGCCTTAACTGTCATTTAGAATCTGTTTATAAACAGATTCATTGTCTCATTCTAATATACGAAAAACACATACAATTCCTCTTTGTTTCTGCTTAGTGTTCTCGTGCCAAGAAAATTAAGTGTTCTTTTCAAGTTATCACGATAAGGATTTCGTGATACCCATGCATTTATAGGGTCAAAATACTTTATACGGAAAGTGAACATACATGATTTAAGAAGATATCCACGATTATCATCACAACCCTAACCCCGATTTCTAATAGCCTCAGAATTATTATTATTATTATTATTATTATTATTTAACTTTGCCTTAGTTTTTATGAATCAGGTTAACAAAGAACACTCTTCGAGTTGGTAACAACATATCCACTCCAACCGTCGGGCCAACACATCATTTGTTTACTTGAATAAGTTTTTAGCCTTAGATAATAACTTATGAAATATATTATTCACTAGCACTTAGTTTTTAGATTTTCATATATAAAAGATAGTATTACAACGAAATATGTATAGTAAATTAAAAAGATAAGGACCCGTGAAGATTAGGGGTGTTTATCGGTTCAGTTATTGGGTTATTCGGTTCGATTAGTTTGATTTTTTTGGGTAAAACATAAGGACCCGTGAAGATTAGTTATTGAGTTATTCGGTTCAGTACTGCTACCTTAAGTTTTCTCATAAAAGCAGTTTGTATTGTCAATATAAATTTTGGTACTGCTTTTATAACCTGATAAGTTAATATGTGAGAACATCTTGGATTGTATTTTTCTTGGTGTCTACTAACATTTGCAGGTTAAGAAAACTTCCCTTTGAGTGGTAATGATAGACTCCTTGGACTGATTAGAGCATGTATGCATTTGGAGTGGAGTTGTGCACTAAGGATTGCAATGGTAATCAGTTCACCATATATTTTGAAGAACTGGCTAGTCCAAGAGCAAACGGCTCCTGGTAAAGACTTATCAAATCCGTTTATGGTTGATAGTTTACCAAAAACTATATGGTTTTTAACTCACCATACTTCACAGTGAAGTTTTAACTAGTCCAAAGCAAACGACTATTGGTAAAGACATCTCAAATCCGTTGATAGCTGGTAGTTTGCTAAAAACTATGATAAATGTTTTTATTTTCTCAAAATGTGGTAGACAATACGTTTTTCAAAGATAACCAGTTTGTACTGTCGGATAAAATTTTTGTCAAAAAGTTTGTACAACTAGTGTAAAGTTTGTACTGCTAGCGTAAAATTTGTACTGCTAGCGTAAAATTTTAGTACTGTGCGGTTAAAACCGTTTTTACTAGCCGTTGGGGATTTTTATCTGTTCTGTCATATTTATAGGGTTGTTACTTGTGATAATTATACACTTTCCTTACTTTTATCTGATTTTATTTTAAGAAAGAATTATCACATACGCAACTCTCTCAAACCCTAACCAAAATCCAATTGCCAATACCAACCGTTAATTAAAATCATTCCAATCAAAACCCAGCAGTATCCCAAAACATTTATCGTGGAATTCGTTAAATCTCAAATCAAGTTACATTCTTGGAAAAACCAGAAGATAGTGACCAATTTCATCAGATAGTGGATTTTCTTAATCAATCATACGTCATGTATGCTCTTATCACAAACCTCACTATCTATGTCTCCCATATTCAACAGTTTGGCAAACTGCAACTGTCAAAACATTGGAACAGGGGGGCAAACAACTAAAAGCTAAGGTAGATGGTAAGATAATTAGGATATCTGAATCTTCTTTGTGGAGACATCTCCACTTGGAAGATGAGGGTGGAATATTTGACTTACAAAATACTGAAATGTTTGATCACTTATCCAGAATGGGGTATGATACAGCAAACCAAAAACTGACTTTTCAAAAAGGTTGTTTCTCCCCTCAATGGAGGTTTTTACTACACACACTTCTTCACTGTATGAGCCCTAAGAAAACCTCTTGGGAGCAATTCAGTAGCAATATTGCTATTGCTCTCATTTGTTTATCAACAGGAAGGGTTTATAATTTTTCTAAACTGATTTTTGAAAATATGGTGAAGAATGTGAATTCCTAAACAAAATTTCTAATGTATCCAAGATTTATAGCAATGATTTTGAAGAAAAGAAAACTACTCACCATACAAAAAATTTTCCAACACCTTGTTTGCAACAAAAACCTTTTGCAAATATGTCTATGGCATCAAGGTTGTTTAATGGGGTGATAGTTCCTCTATTTCCTAACATGATTGTGTAGGTACATGGTGAAGGATCAGTAATCCTAGCTGAGTCCCAACACACACCCATTGTTGTTCCAGATGTAACCTATACACCACCACTAACACAAACCTATAGTAGAAAACAAAGACAGGGTACTATGGCCTCTCATCCTAGTATTCATACTCAGACCCCAGGTGTAAATGAGACTTCTTCTGACAGAGTGGAAGGGGCTACCACTACTGTGTCTAGCTTAGATGCAACACAGGGCAGTGGTAACATCGATAAGACCCCAACCATGGCAACAGTGGATGTTTCTAGTCCCAACAGACTGGATACAACTACTGGAATCCCAAGCCAAATGGAAAATATGGGTGGATTCAGTAATCCTCCTAGTCCAACTAGAGAGAAAACTGAGTCTTTGCCTTATGATGCACCTATCCCAGAAGGTAACACATCTGGAAATGCTAAGAGCAAACAATCACTTACTGAACTGACGGCTACATGTACACAATTGACAGCTAAAGTAGAGGCTTTGGAGAAGGATTTGAAAGACACAAAGAAGCTGTATGCCAAAGTCTACTGATATGTGCTAAAACACATACCATTTCTTTACAAAAATAGACCCAAAATAACCAGAAAAGAGCCGTTTATTGTTAATATCTGTTGGTTTCTTGAGTTTATGCATGTGCAGGTACGGATATGATAAAACACGCAAAAGAAAGCCAAATCAGACAAAAACCCGAGCACGAGAGATAAAGAGTGCTAAAGCTGAGGTGGAAGGTCAGAATTGAGCATTTGTAAAGATTTTTATGCTGAGAGGATGATTTATGAAAGATATGATCAAGTTTAAAGAAATGGTAGAATCAGTCCCTCAAGTTTCAGCAATTGGCAGAAATTACCCTTGAGATTCAGAATTGGCAAAAGTGGTCCTTGGATTATTTGAGATTGACAAGAAAGATCCTTGGAAGATATTTTTAGAAATTACATGATTTGTCCCTTAAAAATAAAACTTGTCACTTTTACCCCCTACAACACTACACGGATCCATTTAATATCCTAACCCTAATCCAATAATACTACTTAGGCCCAAAAATAACCATAAATTCCAAATCCATTACCAACGGTCCAATAGCCAAGTCAAAACCCGGTCAATCCAAGACCATACCCGTAACCCTTTACCCCACGGTCAAACAAGTCAAACAAAGTAAAAAAATAATAAAAAGTTACGCGCCTTTTCCCCCCAAATCCATTTAACCAGAATCCCACAAGAACCCTAGAATACCCCTACATCAATTAACCACAAGCAGTGCAATTGAAGGGCAATTCCGTACATTTCCTGACACGCCTGACACACAGAATGCCAGCGTGGCAATCCGTGTGTCATTCCTTTCAATCCCTTGCTTCTGATTGGCTGGAGATACGTGGCTATTGTGATCCTAAGGCTCTAATTGATTGATGGACGTGTAAGCTTGATCCAAGGGATGTAAACAGCCAAGAGAAAGCACACTTGCTTGGATTCTAGACTCTTCTTAGCTCAAGGCTTCGCTCTAAATAGCCTCCCATTTTCACATTTGTAATCATGTAGTTCTGAGTAGAATAAAATAGTTAATTTCTGTTTAAAAGTTTACTTTCAGTATTTGTATTTCAAATTCCTTCTTGTAATCTGCTTTTAAGTAATAAAATCAATTTTAGATAATTTCTAGTCTCCAATTTAATTTATGTCTTTAGTTCTTAAAATAGCTTATTAGTACTTTTAATCATCATCTCATCTTATTCAAGTTCAGTTTTAGTTATTAATCTCATTTTAACAAAAATCAATAAAAATAAATAAAATCTCAAAAAAATAAAAAAAAAAATACTTCATTACTGTTTTAATATCTAATTCAGTTGCAGTTATTGTTGTTTTAAGCTCTTGTAAGCGATTCACACTGTTCATGGAAAAACTCCATATGAACTGGTCCACAACAGAAAACCTAATCTTTCTTTCCTTCGTGTGTTTGGTGCATTGTGTTATCCAACTAATGAGGGTCAAGACTTAGGCAAACCGAGAGCTAAAGCGAGACATTGGAGTTTTTGTAGGTATGCACCAAACAAAAGGGATACCGAATCTACAACAAAAGAACCCGAAATATCATGGAAATAATTCACGTTACGTTTGATGAGTCGACGGTCAAACGGCTCTGGACAATCCATTCAGACCCGACTTCAAAAGCAGTCCCATTGGTTCATCCCTTGTTCCAAACTCTTCTCAAGAAACTCCATATGTACCTCCATCGAAGATGATTTAAAAAATTGTTTGATCCTATGTTTGATGAGCAAGATGAGCCAAGTGCTAATGAGCAGACGACTCCCTCAGCAGAGGTCGCTCATATTCACGTGAATGAAGTCAATCCTTGGCCTCAATATCATTAAGCCAAGAAGCGCTGTTGTCGATCACTCTATCTCATCGACAAATCATCAATCTTCGAATGTACATCATGGAACTATTTCTCACATCAATGATGAAGACAATCCCTTTGCTACTCCCCGAAGATGCTCCATTTGAGAACATATTTGCTCCCGAATCTTCATTAGAACCATCTTCTTCGAAGACATCAACTCGCCTACTTCACCCCCAACCACCGCCACATGAACACCTCGGAAAATGGACTCATGATCATCCATTAGATAATATCATTGGAAATCCTTCTCGTCCAAGATCAACACGGAAACAACTTGCAACCGATGCCTTGTGGTGCTTCTTCAACTCCATACTCTAAGATCGAACCAAAAGATGTCAAAACCGCCATGAATGAAGATAGGTGGTTCAATGCCATGCAAGAAGAAATTCATGAGTTTGATCGACTTGATGTATGGGAGTTAGTACCGCTCCAGATTGTGCTATGATTATTGCTCTAAAATGGATCTTCAAAGTGAAACTTGATGAGCATGGTGATGTGTTGAAGAACAAGGCTCGATTAGTTGCTAAAGGATACCGCCAAGAGGAGGGTATTGACTTTGAAGAATCTTTTGCCCTGCTGCTCGAATCGAGGCAATCGAATCTTTTGGCTAATGTTGCTTGTAAGAACATGGTAGTCTATCGATGGATGTAAAGACGGCATTTCGAGCGGAGATCTTAAAGAAGTCGTCTCACGCCGCCCAACCCTGAAGGATTTGTGAATCAAGAGCATCCTACTTACGCTTATCGTTTGAAGAAGGCTCTTTACGGTTTAAAGCAAGCTCCAAGGGCATGGTATGATACACTATCAAAGTTTCTTCTATCTACCGGATTTAGCAAAGGCAGTTGATCCAACATTGTTCACCGTGAAGTCGGGAAAACATTTAATTCATGTTCAAATTTATGTTGATGATATCATCTTTGCCTCGACCGACCCCAATGAGTGTGACCGTTTTCAAATGAAATGAGTTCAAAATTTCAAATGTCAATGATGGGACAAATGTCATTTTCTTGGGATTACAAATTTCACAAAGTCCCGAGGCATTTTCATAAATCAATCTAAATATGCAACCGAGATCTTAAAGAAATTTGGATTTGATCCAAGTGACCACATGACACTCCCATGATTGATCCAACCAAACTAGATGAGGACCACTGGGGATCATGATTGACCAAACAAAATATCGTAGTATGATTGGATCCACGATGTACCTCATCGCTAGTAGACCGACATCTTGTTCGCGGTTTGCATGTGTGCTAGATACCGTGCTAAGCCTACTAAAAGCACCTTGAAGCGGTTAAGCGGGTCTTCGGTATCTCCAAGGAACCATCAATATGGGACTTTGGTACCAAGGACACCGGTATGTCACTAATGACCTATGCAAATGCCGATCATGCAGGATGTCAAGATACTCGTCAAGCACGTCGGAGGTGCTCGGTTTTGGGTGATAAGCTTGTGAGTGGTCTTCAAAGAAGCAAATGAGTACTTCTATTTCCTCTGAGCGAGAATACATAGCCATGTCATCTTGTTGTGCTCAAATCCTTTGGATGAGATCTCAATTAATCGACAATGGCTTTGTATTCAACAAAATCCCTACATCTTGTGATAATAAAAGTGCTATTGCTCTTTCATGCAATAACGTTCAACACTCAAGAGCTAAGCATATCGACATTCGACATCATTTCATCGGGAAAAGTGGAAAAAGGTGTGGTGGAACTCTATTTTGTGAGGTCCGAATACCGGTTAGCGTACATCTTCACCAAAGCTCTTCCAAGAGAACGTGTCAAGTTTATTCTTCCACGACTTGGCTTGAAAAGCCTTCAACCGTAATACTCAAACGTCTTCGAGGAGGAAGACGAGGAGTAAAGGTTTCCTTCATCTATCTCTTGTATATATCTATTCGAAAATCAAAATACAAAATTATAAAACCCTCAAAAATCAAATAGAAACATATAAAACCTTCAAAATCCATAAAAATCAAAATTGAAAAATCTTCAAAATTATTGTCAATTTGTTATGTTTTCTCGGTTCGATAATATCTCGTTCTTTGTCTTGTCATTCAAAGAATGACACGGACTTTAGATGTTGTTCAATTCTTAAAAAAAAATTGGGAGAAAGAGAAACAATGGTTTATTGTCATTTTAGGCGAGAACCGCTTTTCAAAGAAAGAACAGAGCCATACTTTATCATGTTTTCAAAATTCCATGCTCGATTCTTTAAACATTTATCTACTAAAACAAATTGTTTTTATAAATAACTTGGACTCAATTTTTGATAATCATCTGGACTTATTTGTCAAAATATCTATCTCTCAATCAACAACCAATGTCATTGATTGAGGGGGAGAATGATTTCAATTAAATTAAAATGTTATTTGTCATTAAATTGTTTTCAAAAAGATAATCATGCATGTTCAATCAATGGAGTGTTAAAGTCTTAATATCCGATCTTTATCAGTTAAAACGCTTTCATAATCAAGTCACAATTCTCCTTAAAAGCTTTCAAAATCAATTTAAATCTACAAGAGATCACAAATCTCAAAGAAGATAACTCTTTCTCTTGCCTCCGTGTGCAAAACTAATTCAATCACTTGATGCACATGTTGAGGGGGAGCTCTTGTTCTAAAAATATCAAAAACAATTCAGGTACAAAATGCTTTGATAATACATCTTAAGTATCCGGATTGATTTTCAAATGGTTTTCAATTGGTTCCAATGGCGGATGAACAATACCAAATAGACCGACCAACTTTACTTTATGTACGGTGATATAAGGATGATAAGGTTAGGTATGTGTTCCCATGATCCGCCGAATCCGGAGGGATCTACCGAGGACTATCCACTAGTTAGTGTAGAGTTCTTAGGTATGATGATAAAAGGAGAAAAGTGAGATACGGGAAGAGTGCGGATGAGACGAGCTAATCTTGGAATAAACCCAACAAGGTTCTAGTTATGAAGTCGCGGTAAGCTTGAAGGGTTGAAGAATGAAAAGAATTGAATGTGAAAAGGGGTGAAAAGAAATAGCCCTCCAATAATTCAACCTTGGGGCGTAAACCGGTTCAATTCATATGCTACCGATGGTAACATCGGTATTGAAGACAAGACGTCATGGACCCAAAGGACGACCGCACTTCAACTTTCCAAACCACTCAAGTTCCTCTTAAAAGGAATTGTTTCATTCTCACGGGAACCTACATTATCTATCGACTTTCTCTTAGAGATTGTTGATATGAAGAAGGAGACCCTCTCCCTAGTCTCCGATCTGGGATCCAAATATGCACAAAATTGAGTCTAGAGCCACGAGATCATCAATAAATCTCCTTAGGACACTTTCCATGAACACTCTGTTTCACACAATGTGGAAAGAGATTATATCTTGAGTCCTAAGCATTATCCTTGTGGTATTGCCGGAAAATCGAGTGATGTATAAACATATTCACAATGAAGATGGAAAGCCTTCGAGCCAACATCAAACAAGCTCACGGTGGGTGGCATGTGAGAACTATCAAATAGATCAACCATGTGACAACCGAATGAAGCAATGGGGCGATTCAATCTTTGAATCGATCTGGTTCGAGTTATGGATTGACGGATACCTTTGAAAAGCCGGTCGTTATGCTTAAAAACTCTTTTCTTTAGCAAATCGACCGTGTACGGATATTTCAAATCAAAAGGTGTTTTATGATTGATAATTGATGTTCATTAAAACCTTCGTTGTATTGCAAAAACAATTTCTATTGAGCAATACACGATTGTTGTTCAAATATCTTTTCATCAATCGGTGAATTTCTATTATTTGGTTCACTCACTCCGTGTTGTCTTCTTTGAGACGTTCGGTTTGAGAACAACTAGAGTAGCGAAACCCCGTCAAGGAAATTCTTCGAATTATACCGATCACAGCAAGATGCTTGTATCGATCAACGGGGAACCGTGGGCGTGTACCTCAATTCAACGAAGTGATCAAAGACACTTTCGTGCGATTTATTGCTAATCTGTTGTATGCAGTACGCCCCACGCTTGCGGTGATCGAATGAAGCGGTCAATCCATAGCTGCATGCTCACCTAACACATTCATCTCAAAAGAAATCATGATTAGTGCATAAATGACTCGATATTTTCACTCCATGCTTCGCTATGTCACGCCAATATCATGAATCAACGAAGCTTCCGCTACTCGATGAGAAGATATCATGATCCGAATGTGAGCATGTCGGACCGAAAGTCACAAAATCACATTAATACCAACACCACAATGGATGTCTAAGAGATTTATGATTGTTGACGATCTCAAAGTCGGCTAAAACTCATTATCACGTGGATCGATAAAGACCTCCACTGGATTATCCAAACATGCAATGAGAAGATTCAATGACTACGAGCTACTGAGCAAAGTACTACATCAAGAATGCAAGAACAATCTTTTAATGTAATATATGTTTGTATTCAATGTAAGTTTAATGTGTGTTGAGGTGACCTCCTTAGGGAGATTGTTAGGAATTAGAAATTCCGGTATTAAAGAGTCGGTCACCTCAAGTATATGTATTCGTTAGAAAGCTCGTAGTCATAGTTATTTTATGTTAAGTAGTATTTAGTTAACCGTGGAGGACGGACGGGTCTTTACCCACCTGTATGCCCGATCCACACCGTTGTGTGGCATTTTATGTAAGACTATAAATACTCTCTACCTCCCAAGGTAGAGTTGGAGCTCATAATAATATTTTCTTTCTCTCACTATAGTTCCCAACTCTTCCTTTCTCTCATTAGAACTTTCTCTCTAACATACTTATACGCCTACTTTGATTATGGTTTAGAGTGTTTGTGAAATCCAATATCCTCTGACCTCGCGGTGTCCGGTTTTTCGATGATGAAGTCTCGCTAGTATCGGCCCTTAACCGCAAATACATGGTCCGTAGGAGATGTTATGCTCACCTAGCCACATGCTCCACTACGTAGTCGTCCCGTGCGTCGGGTTTGGAGATGATTTGCTTGATAGGTTGGTGCGTGATCACCGCTATTGGATGCGCTGGAAGTACTGCTTGTACCGTTTGTGGCGAATACTAATGCCAAGACCAACTTCTCCATTGCACTATAGTTAACCTCTGTTTTCTTGAGCGCTTTGCTTACAAAATATACCGGTGTTTGTCTTGAATCCCCGCTCATCAAGAGCATACCGACCGCTCCATTAGTCGCAGATAAGTACATAATTAATTTTTCCACAGGCGGGGTGCGACTAAGCGTGGGGGCGTTGCTAAGTCTTGTTTAAGTCGTATGAAAGCTTACCGCTCCGTAGTCCAACGAAGTCTCCTTTTTGTACACTTCTTGGCGTTTTGAGAGGAGTGACTTGTCTGTGATTTGGACAAGAATCTATTCAAACCGCCGATTTTCCGTTTAGAGATTGGACTTCTTTCAACGTGCGTGGTGAAGGAGTTGGATGACGACCTTCGTTTTCTCACGGACACGGTTTGATGCCATCAGCTCTATCAAATATCCGAGGAACATGCCTTCATTGCGCCAAAAGTGCATTTCTTGGGATTTAGCTTCATGTTGATCTTTTTAGTGTCTTAAATGTTTCCTCAATGTTGCACCAATTCATCCTCTCAGATGGCTTTTATGACAAGGTCATCAACATAAACCTCTAGGTTGCGCCCACCGCTTTTCAAATGCGTTGTCCACCAATCGTTGGTAGGTGGCAGATTCTTCAAGCAAAGGGCATCTAGTATAACAATAGGCGCCTTGGCTTGTATGGAATGCCATTTTTCTTCATCTTATTTAGCCATCCTGGATTTGGTGGTATCCTTTGTATCGCCCAAGAAGCATTTAAGTGGGTATCCACACAAAGATTCTATCTTCCGTCTATCTCGGTAGTGGTAGCGATCTTGTGGACATGCTTTGTTGAGATCCGTGAAGTTCACGCACATCCGCCAACTACCATCGCTCTTCTTGACCATTCTTGGGTTGGAAAGCCGGTCATGGTAATAGACTCTCGCATGATACCGCATCCACAAGTTTATGTAATTCTACCAGACTGCTTGTGCGGCCTACGGAGCTGGCGCGCCGCTTACATCGTCTTGGGAAGTATCCTTGTCGGATCCTTGACTTGTGTTCTCAGAATCGAGTGTGGTACACGGTCATGTGTTTTGGTTCCCATGCAAAGATATCTAGGTTCTTTTGCAAGAGTGCGCACAGTACCGCCTCGCCGTTATCGATAGCGATCCCCGATCGATACTTCTTGCTCTGGTAATCGGGAT
This sequence comes from Chrysanthemum lavandulifolium, assembly GCA_022545495.1. Classification (NCBI taxonomy): domain Eukaryota; kingdom Viridiplantae; phylum Streptophyta; class Magnoliopsida; order Asterales; family Asteraceae; genus Chrysanthemum; species Chrysanthemum lavandulifolium. Next base: position 142,011,422 of record CM040240.1, read on the forward strand.
GGAGTGCAACCTCGGGTTTGGCACTTTAGTTGCGCTATTCGGAATGTGTGTCATCTCACATGTGATTGTGTTACATTCTTCGTGTGTGCGGTGGTATTGTAGAGTAACAATGCTTCCTCCACCGGAATTTGAGCATCCCATGTCTTTGTAGATGGTATCGCGTATGGTGAAATCTCGGTCTTCCAATAATGCCATTGTATGGCAAAGGGGATTTGATTATCATAAAATTCATCCAAGCTGTCGTGGAGTGTTCTTTATTGCCAACATTGACTAGTAGGCATATTTGCCCCATCGGCCATATCTTTTCTCTTGTAAAACCAACAACGACGTCTGGCCAGGCTTAACCGATCGCGCATCTCGGTCGCGATCGTTTGAAACAGTGTTCATACATTATATCTGTGGATGCTCCTCCATCCACATACATGCGATGGATATCGCGACCCCGCATTAATTTCAATGGTGGCGGTTCTACCACTGCGTTGTTCGCAGCCAAGGTGGGGAAGGAGATTTTGCTACCGCGAGAAAACTTTTGGCTGATCTTCTGCCTAGTCATTCGCTGCCATGATTGTATCATGTAGATTGTATCAGCCTTATCTTTGGGTACTTCTTTCTTGTTCCCAGTCTTTTGCTTATCTTTCCCCTCCTTGATGTTTTTAACCAAATGGTCCAATCTGCCTTCTTTTACTAGCTTGTCGATTAGCTGGCGCAATTGGACACACTCATTGATGGTGTGGCCCTTCTGTCCATGGTAGTCGCAGTATCCGTTCCTCACGCGCCGATCTTCTGGGGTACGCATTGGTGGGGGCCTCGAGAAGTTCGCGCCTTCCGCCGCGAATATCTCCTTTGAAGTCTTGGTTAGCGGGGTATATTTGTCATTATCTCGTCCGCTCCCCTGGCCGCGGTAGTTCCTGTTGCGGTTGTTACTCCGGTCAATCAATTGTCTCTAGGTCGTTCTTGTGACCTATAGTTTGAGTAGCCTTTCTTCTTTGTCGCGCGCGGCGTCTTCTCCTGGATAAAGGACCTTGTGCGCTTCATAAGTTCATCAAAGGTTTGGGGACCTTCTCGTTTAGCCTTTTGATGAGTTTCGGGTTATTGATCCCATTCATGAATCTCGAGATCTTTAGTATTTCGGGCATTCCTTGACATGTAGGCACTCATCTTTGTAGCGCCCACATAAGCGCTTGTAGATTCCCCCGCAGCCTTTTACCACGCAAGTTCGACATGGTTTTTGGCGCACTTCTTCCTTTGAGTGAAGTTCAGGAAACGCATATCAGAACTCTTCAAAGCCATCAATGCTTCGCGTGGAAGCTTCTTGAACCGCCACGCATTGCCTACTAATGTGGAATTGAACATGTGGCACCACACGGTTGTGGCCAATTTTCGACGGTAGCGGTGATTCGAAAATTTTTAGGTGATCGTCCGGATCACTGTTCCATCATAGGTTTTCACATTGGCGGGCATCGCCTTCTCTTGTCTTCGAGAAATCGCCGATGCGCCTAGTGAACGATCCACCTTTTGGCGGTGCGGGGAAGAGACATATCTTCCTCCTCACGGTCGTGATATCTTCCCGGACTTTCGGTGTCTGTTCGTTGTCCTCATTGTCCGAGGAATCACCGGAGGACGAGCCTCCCTCTCCGGCCATGCCGAAGCTGTTCTTAATCGGATCTTGAAGAGCTTTCACTGGGAGGCTGGTCGTCAAGTCATCATGGACCTGCGACTACCAAGCCTATCGTGGACATTGGTACGCCGTCCGTCCTCTTCGTGTTCTTCCAGATACTGCAAGTTAGCTACTTCCTCGTTCTCAACTCTCCTCCCGATCCTGGTAAACACTGGGGGCGACGGCTATCCTTCCCGCGCCTCTCCTTCTGTTGACGTGATGGGGATGTCTCGTACTCCATGTCGAAGTTTAGTCGGTGCTGCAGATTCTGATTCAACCTCTTTTTCGCCTCCTCTTGCATGAGGGCAGCCAAGGTTTCGTAGTTTTGAGACACGAAGTCACTTGGCGCTAGTTCAGGTGCGACTCCTTCTAGTGCGAGGGTTTCTGTTTCCACCTCTGAAACCATGTTGTGCTCAGGTGCGCCTGGCCGGGTTGTAAGGTTCGTTTCTGGCACCGATTGCAGGGGAGTGGTAAGAAGGGTGCGTTGTGGAACCTCCGCGTTGGCGGTTGTCGTAGCGGCATGGGTTGTCCCCGTGCGTGGTTCCACTGCTATGAAGACCGGATCCGGCCCGACCCTTGGTTTCGGTTGTCTTGGTTGTTCCGAGGCCCGCCAGAGGCGATCCACTTTGTTTTTTTTCCTTATAAGTCGCTATGCGATCGCTGGCTTAAGTTTCCGTGCTTTGTCATTCTAGTTCTTAGTGATTGGTCCCACGGATTGCGCCACTTGTTGATACAAAAGTTGGGCGTTCCTTGTTTGGACTCCTGTTCTCGTATCAATTAAATCTTGATCCTTGGGACCTGCGCACTAAGTAAATAGAAAATACCGTTAGGCTTATCGTGGGATTGTCTCCCACGATTATCCTCCGGCGTGAGAGTAAGTAATCGGTTTTAAGGATTGGTTCAAGGTTAGGGTTTTAAATCGTACCTTTTAATGACGGCTGGAATGCCCTTTATATACACACAAAATCCTTATTGGTTTCGTGTTCCCCAACCTTCGGCGTATCCCGCATAAGTCGTTTATTGAATACATATCTCCAAAAGTAAGAGATATCCGATATCCCAAGCCATTAATAACTTCGGGTTTGGGCCTTCGTGAGCCCAAACCGATACCGGGTTAGCCCAGTCGCACTGGGCTAGCTAGTAGCGGTCATTGGTCGGGTTCGTGAACCGAATGCGGACTATACGTCATCAATTACGTTCTCTTAACAGAAGGTTGTTACATCGTAATGCTTATAAGGATGTTACAGCGTAGTTGATGGAGGCGCGAAATACTTAATGACCTAGATGATTACGGCGTAACCTTAGTTGAGAGTTACGCCGTAACTGCAGTTGAGTTGGTATTCTGTGACAAAACCACTAGCTACGGCGTAATAGAGAACATGAGTTACGCCGTAGCTTCTTCATAAATAGCATACTAACATGAAACCGTTAGGAAAATCTCCAAATCCGCGTCTCTAAGCTCCAATGCTCATATTTTACCTGGAATTGAAATATAAAGGAATACAAACATAAATCCATATAAATGACATAAAACATGAGCATAATCAGGGGAAATTGACATTAAAAATTCAGGACTATTTGATGTTATCACCCACTTTTCATTTAACTGTTTTATAAACTCCTTGGGGGAGATCTATGTTGTTGATGCAAATAATGTTTAAAAACATTATTTCTATCTTTCGATATCTCTACGTTTTGATGATAACAAAATGTAAAAACACGTTATGTCAAAATTAACGTAAACAAGTTTTTAGTCGAAATATCGTGTTTCTACATATATCACTCTAAGTATGAAAAAACAAATTTACAACTTGACAAATGATCAAAGAACTGAATTTCTATTTCAAACTTCAAATTTTCAATGTGACAAAACATTTTTTCAAAAATACACTTTACAAATTATTTTTGAATAATAAAAAAATGTTTTAATTGGAAAAATAAGTTTAAAAATCCCAACAGCTATTTTTCCCCTCAAAACAGCACCAAACTTCCCCAAATAAACTTTCACCACTAAAAAAAAAAATTGGAACGTTTTTGTCTCGGACGGTACCACGGTACCACTAAATTTAGTGGTACCGTCGGGTATTTAATCTGATCGCCCCACCTGTAATAGCCAAAATTTTCTCCCTATAAATACCAGCCCACTTCACAGTTTTTGGACATCCTGTTTCACACAAAACTTTCTGAGTTTAATTCCCTTAACACACTCTCATTCCTTTGATCACTTAGATAGTTTTCTTTTGTCTAAGAGTGATCCTTTCTTCCAACCAAGTGATCACCTTCATTCCTCTCCTAGTGTAAGAAAAGAACACATTATATCAAGAAGATACTAAGTGTTGTAGTTATAGTAGTGTGCACTTGTAACACTTGTTACATACTTGTTGTATCTTGATATACATCAAGTAGTCTTGAGTCTTGTTTAGATAAATTGTGTGGATCATTGTGATCTTGTTAAGATCTTGGAGATCTCTTGTAGTTTTTGTGTTAGTGTATTGATCAAGTGGATCAAGTCTAGATCGTGAGGATCTAGTAGGTTGTGTGATTAACAAGGATCGGGTAGATCGTGAGTGAGATAGGTCCTAGCTAGATTAGTACTCGACATTTAGCTTAGTGTCGGAAGTTGTGATAAGCAACGTTGTACGGTTTTCTCCGCCTCAAGGGAGTTTGTTTACATAGTGCTTAGAACTCTCGAGTCTGGTACTCGAGGAGTGGAGTAGCGCGAAGAAGAGCTTCGTGACCGAACCACTATAAATCTCTTTGTCTCGTTTTGATCTTTCCATCTCTAACCCTTTACATTCATTACTTACTTTCAATAGTTGTAGTGTGTTTATTGTAGTTCTGTTAAGTAGGATTCATATTGTTGTGGTTTGATTTCACAAATTATTGAATCGAAGTTTTTCACAAGTAAACTTTGATAACTAAATTAAAAAGCGGTGAAACTATTCAACCCCCCTTCTAGTTTCCCACACATGCTAAACTAATTTTACTATGGACAACTATTTACAAACACTGTTTGCTTATTTGAATGTATTATTGCCTAAGTCACTCTATTGCCAAAAGAACCTCAGATCATGCACCATTAATTACTATATGTTAGTAAGTGCAAATAAAGTGGATAGGCCAATCGGACAATAATACTGCTATATGACTATTGTGAGATACACAATTGTCACTTCAACTTGGAAACTTATTATCCATTACTATAAACCTATGAATTCACGTAACCATTGTGCTGACTTTTTAGCATGTTTTATCTCAGGTCCTTAAGGTATAAGCTGGCATGCACTGAAGGCGCACCGAAATTTTGAATACCTTGCATATGATTATCATTCGATAAACTTATAAACATTTATGTTGAACTTTTATACTGTACAAACTATGGGACCTCTTTTGTATCAAAATCTGATATTATGTATTAATCGAATGATAATTTATTTTTAAAACGTCTCACTTAGAGTCGTTTTCTATAATTTGTATTGTGAACTATGAAGTAATACCCTCTTCTGGCTTCTAATGTTATTCAAAACTGGGGGTATTACATTTACTGTAAACTAAATCATACTCTGCAACATATTTGGATCATAAACATCAAGCAATCCACTTAAATTTAGATCATAAACAATCATAATCCTACTTAACAAACAAATAACACAAATCAAAGTAGATAAGTAAAGATACTTGAACCATTGTTGTGAAACCATATTGTAAATAAACTACGTAACCAACCATTCACAAAAGATATTGTTCATAAACACCTAACATAAACACCATCAACTACCAAAAACCCTAAAAACCAACCCACATTGACCAAACCCAATCGGTTAACTTTGCAGGTAAACATAAGAAATGAAGAACACCCAACTGATGGTAAGGTATTTCCTCAACTTTTTTGCCCGGTGCTCCTCTATGTTTGCCCAAAGCTCCTCCTGGTTTGCCCACGTCTCCTCCTCATTTGCTTTGTGCTCCTAATACTTAGCCCGTTCTTGCTCTAATTCAAGCACATCTTCCAAAGAATCCCTAGTCCTAGGCAAACCATGGATAATATCAAGAGATCTGTCACACATCGGCGGATCTACCCAGCCAATGAACAGACAGCTCGAGTTCTTTAAAATGAAAGAAATGTAACTAAAATGAAGAAAACAGAGGCAACTTGTAAAATGTAACATTATTTTGTTTTGATCAAGAGTAAAACTTAAGTAGGTCGGGCATACATAGAATCGACGCCTAGGATTCCTGTTGGTCCATGATGGTCGTACCACAACTTGAAGACCACAGGCACAAAGAACCACTTTTCAAATGAAGAAGATGATGAATATTGATAGTAGCTTGTGAGAGAGAAAGGTAGGTGATGGCGTCGATGGGAAAGAAGGAGTGAGGAAACTAGTTGGGGACTGGTTGAGTTATATGGAGCGACTTTTGATCGATAATGGAGGCTGAATAACTGAGATCAAACCAGATGATAGCTTATATGATAAACTTTAGGTTGAAAATTATGTCCTTCATACTATAGGGTTTCTTGGGACAAGTGCTGACAAATTAAATAATCAATAAGTAGCGGGAACATTGAAATGACTAAAATACTCCCACTTGGAACAGTAACTAACGAGATTTTCTAACGAACATTAGGCCGAGGGACACAAATTGCATGCAAACATCCACAGTAATGGTATAATTTGCAGTTTTATCTTTGGAGTGGCTAAAAATGCAATTTGGATTATACTCGAGGACATTTTTGCAGTTCCTATTATTTATTTAATTATAGATTTCAAAAATTATTAATAATTTTTTTAAAACTAATATTTTTAATTGTATTTATATACGTTTTAATTATTATCTTTATAACTAAAATTAATATTTATTATTAAATTTAAATATTTAATTATTATTATTATTATTATTTTTATTTTTATTTTTTTATTATAACATCACTTCATTAGAAAATCATAGGGAATTACAAGAAATTAGTGGGGAGCCGAGAAACTAACTGGGCCCCCACTCCTCTAGCAATAGCAAAACAAACCATACTAAAAATATAGTTAGCACCACTCGTGCCAATATCTTGAGTGACTGAAAACTTTCGGATTCGCTTCAGCAGGGTCACCGCCTCCTTCTCGAGTTCACCAAAGGAAGAGAAAGAGAAGGGGATGAACCCATATCCAATATCAACGCATTTGGTCCCGTACTTGACACGTTTGCGTTGTGCAGCTTCAATCATGGCACGCCCGCCACAAAGTCACCATACCGGTTTGCGTCGGGCGATGACCCAATAAGATCAACACACACATCAAGGCCTCTTTCCCACGAGTAAAGTAACAAGTCACCGGGCGTGGGTGTTTGTCCCTCTCCGCAGAGCCCGATATCAACTTCTTTACGAGCGAAACCCCTACCCGGAATGATATCGAGAGTATCACGACTACATTGTGTCGATGTTTAATACCAATAATACATGCGCATGATACAAAGATGATCCCCATAGATATCACTCAGAAACCTTGGAACAAGCGAGCATGGCATCCGAGTAGAGAAAAGGGAACACCTAGACGGTAGCATAAAACACACCGGTAGGTTTTGGCATTTATAGTCTTCCCACCCAACTATTGGGACTACTCGAGCCGATCAAGTATGGTCTTCCATTTGCGATCTCCATAGGGCCATCCGCTAGCAGATAAAGGTAGGTGGATTGACCTCTTTGTGACACGTGTGAAATATAACCGCCAATTTCTTCATGAGTTTGGGGCGTAAATCTCACAAGAGCTACCCAAAAGGTCGGTCTCCATTTTCTCGTTAAAACATGCGGGGCATCATCAAAGGAAGATCCGAAGCACCGACACCGATCACGGGAGAAGTTCGGTCTGTAAGGTGGCCGATTGAGTCTAGAAGCAAGGAAGGCATAATTCTAAACATCACCAGCACGTATACACCAAGCCCTCTAATTTAAAAGGAAGGGGTGGCCTCTATTGCCAATTTCCAAACCCGGCCCAGAGGCGAAGGACAATTCGCTCCAAAGAGAGCGAAGTGCTTCATCGAATGAAATCTAAGCACGCTCAAAGACACGGGGACATAAAGCAGAGAAATACAATTTTGAAATGCCAAGACATGCACCTGAGAAGCAAAGAACTCACATCGGGGATCATTAAGCTTAGCAACAACGTCCATAAGTTCAATGGTTTTAGAGACTCGTTTCAAAACGAGCTTATCGCTAAATTCAAGGTCTACACCAACAGCCCACCCAACAATTTTACACCATGCGGGGCCGGAAATATTAGGAGGAAAACACCTGCGAGTGCGCTTCAGGATCTTCCTTGGCCAAAAACCTCGGTTTATCGACGCTGAGGTGCGCACCACAACGAGGTCCATCTATCATAATGAGCTCCGTGGCCTTCCCAACAAAGAGTATCTCCAATGATCGTACCATCATCTAGGTACCAAGCTTGAAGGGGGAGAGAAAAGGAGTCTTTGATTTTGCGAGCCAAATGATGTAGCACCAACGCAAAAAGGAGAGGTCCAAGAGGGTCACCTTGTTGCACGCCTTGGTGTGACCATAAAGTGTGTTCCCCATAATATAATATGGCTGGGCTGGAATAACAAAATTCAACCCAGCGTGATATGGCAGGACAATGGAGGCGAACCTCCTGTAACATGACCTCACGGTCCACCAGATTGAAGGCATTCTTGAAATCCACCAACAACATCGAAAAACCCACATCATCTCCACGGTCTTCAACAAACCGATTCACGGCATGAAGAATGGCCTCCCCTCCTCCAGAAACCTCAACACCGAACTGTAGATTATTCAAGTATCCATCTAAAGAGTGGCCAATCATAGAAGCTCCCACCTTGGAGACTAAACGTCTCCAGACAGTCCCCACCGTAATAGGACGGATACCACCACCTGGTTTGATCGGTGGTGTGAGAGCACCGCAATATACTCGCCCAAAGCCTTAGGACACTTACCATCAAGAAAAGATTCACCACCGGGTGATGGAGTTGATTAACTTATCGATATAGCCACAAAGAAGACCGCTAAAACAATCCAATAGGTGTTGGCGCGTAAACCATCTCGACCACAAGATGTACCACGAGGAAGCTCTTAATCATGTCAAGAACCACAAGCAGAGATGCAATGAGGTTATGATGATCAATAGGTATATCGAGCGGTGAAGGAGCGAGACTTGAAGGATGCTTAGCCTTTATGTCCTCAGGGTAGTATCATTGTAAGGAGCAACACACCAAGAAGAAAGAACTCGACAAAGAAGCAGATAATGACCATCACAAATCTTCCTCTACATTGCTTGACATTACGCCACTCAACTCTGTGTTTTCTTCTTCAATGTTAGACCAAGTAGGGAGGTTCACTAAAACCTCTAACAAGTCGCAAACTACCACCGACGCACTCCCAAGACCGAATGGCATTAGCAATATATTCTTCTTGACGTGGCGCTTAGTAGCGCACTCACACCCATGTTACTCCTGGGCAAAAGGTTTTAAAGTGACAAAGAGGCAAGGCTAACGTGCTACCCAACAAGAAATGTCATCGGTGTGCAGATCACCTTATCAAGAGCTCCTTTCAAAACACGAGAGAATCCCAAACGGCACTTTGGAGGATGGATTTGAAAGTGCAACCCTTTAGCGAGCAAAGTGTCAAGTAAGTGTAAATCAAAACTAGAGTGCTCTTCCAAACCAAATCTTCAACGCAAGCGAGCCGAATGTACAGGAACTTGGGGCTTAGCGAGATCAAATAACACAAATCTAACAACACCATCACCGCAATCGGGGTGGCATGTAATCGATCCATGTCGACATTTAGAGCGAAGAGTATGCGTCTTAAAACAAACCCCACACAACCAAAGTCCCATACGTTTCAACGTAACCTCCGCAGCCTAAAAAACAACCAGATTAGTGGCCAAGTAAAGTTTGGTGGTGGCTAGCACATCCTCATTGAAATGACGATCACGCATATGAGAAATCAACGAGGTTTTGGTAAGCCCATTCCCGCTACCATCTTGACAACCACTTAAACCAGCAAAGGGACTGTGATTATAAGTTGTTTGAATCACATTATGTTTTCACCCAACCAAACACGTGCAGTTTGTTAGTTTTTTCATTTTACAAATTACAATTGCAACACATTAGTATACTTACATTACAATTGCACTTCATTACATTACAATTCATTCATATTACAATTACTTTGATAGATTACAATTTTTTCAAAAATATTATGCGAACTAAACGGCCCCTTAATGTCTCCTCTAATTTCACCACTAATGTGATCTAGCATTTAGACCTTTTGCTATTCTCACAAGAAATGTGATGTTTAAACCTCATCCCTAAATAAACATCTTATGATTGGAATAAAAAGAGTTCGAAAATGGTCATAAGATACAATGAATAGGCTACCGTATCTTAGCCAAATACTTGTCTTTCCAAGATAACCTAAATAGGAAAAATCACATTCGGTTACATGTTTTCAGATTTGAAATACTTCTTTTTCAAAATCAAATATCAATATCTATGCTATATAAGAATATAACTACGGATATGACTTTATTCGTAGAATACGATTTTGGATTTGGTAAATATGTAAATTAACTGCAGTCTAAGTGATATTTATAAGTTGTTTCTCTTTTCTGTTTTTTTATATCAAAGCCTTTTGCAAGATTCAATCAGCTTTAACTCTTTATCTTTTTTTCATCTAGAAACAAATCTCTTAGTTTTTTATATAGAAACTAAGTCATATAATGGATCCAGACAGTTTACAGGGTGCCCTCAATCAGGTTCATCATGATATTACCCCTTCATCATACGTTGCTAGCGCCTTTTCCTTCCCTGCACCTACCCATAACGTTAACTCAATCACCACCTTTCCATTCGAGCATACACAATGTTGCAATCAACCAAACTCGATTCTTCAAGAAAATGAAATCAACCCATTTCACATAAAAAAGAATCGGTAAACGACTATTTTGACCCCTTTGACTTCTCTGAATTGCCCGACCATCCTCCTACTTCACATATCTCGATAACTATACCCTTATTTGTCAATGAGGGGTCCGAAGATCAATCAAACCACCACCACCACCACCAACAACAACAACAACAACAAAAACGAAACCAACCTCATCTTGAAAAGACAAAAGAATATCAATCTCTTGATACCTTGAATGATACTCGTACTTGTTCTGAGACTAGAAACCAAGCAATGAAAAGGTATAACATAAATCCTTTCATGGTTACTCGACTTTTATTAATTACATTTTAAATTAAATCTAATTTATGACAACCCCATGTACCATTGATTTTCAAGATATAAAGCACATTTTCTTTTCTGATAATCTGGTCTTTTATATTCATTCTCATCTAGGTAATTATTTGTAATAAAATGGAGTAATCGCAAAATACATCCACGTTTCTGATTTTGAGGCCTTACATCCACGTTATAAACTATTGGCTGGTTACATCTTCGTTAACCAAACGTTAGCCATTATATCCGGTCACTAACTCGTTAGTTTTCTTAGATTAAGTCTAACTAGAACATTTTGGTCTTTTTACTCATCTGAGGGATGTATTTTATCTACTATTTAACATATAAGGGGATGTATTTTGCAAAACACTTTTATACTTTTTTTTTTTTTTTTTTTTTTTTAATTCTTATTATTATTATTATTATTATTATTATTATTATTATTATTATTATTAGAGTTAACTATTTATATAAAAAACATTTTGTCGAAAATATTATAAAAATTCCAAAATTTTATAAAAATTCGAAAATTTTATAAAAAAATTTCTAAAACTTTATAAAAATTCGAATATTTGATAAATAAAAATTATAAAAATTCAAAATTTTATAAAAAATTCCAAAATTTAATAAAAATTCAAAAATTTTATAAAAAATTTATAAAAATTACGAAAATTTTATAAAAAATTCCAAAATTTATAAAAATTCGAAAATTTTATAAAAATTCGAAAATTTATAAAAAATTTATTAATAATTCGAAAATTTTATAAAATATTCCGATAAAATTTTTATAAAAACAAATTCAAGTAAAAACTTTCTTTTAAAATTTTTGTTTTAAATTCCGTTAAAAATTTTTTTAAACTTTTTCTTTTACGGAATTAAAAATTCTTTTTCTTTTTGAATACTTTTTGACTGAATTTTTTATAAAAATTTCGACAAAAAAATGTCTTTTTACATTTTGAATACTTTTTGACGGAATTTTTATAAAATTTTTCGCAAAAGTATTCAATAAAATATATTTTTGTCTAAAATTTTTTAAAAAAATTCCATAAAAAGAAAAAGTTTAAAAACAAATTTTTAACAGAATTTAAAAGCAGTAAAATTTTAAAAGAAAGTTTTTACGAATTTGTTTTTATAAAAACTTTATCGAATATTTTATAAAATTTTGGAATTATTAATTAATTTTTTATAAAATTTTGAATTTTTATAAAATTTTGGAATTTTTATAAAATTTTGGAATTTTTATAAAATTTTCGGAATTTTTATAATTTTTTATAAAATTTTCGAATTTTTATAAAATTTTGGAATTTTTTTTATAAAATTTTCGAATTTTTATAATTTTTATCAAATATTGAATTTTTATAAAATTTTAGAATTTTTTTTATAAAATTTTCGAATTTTTATAATATTTTGGAATTTTTATAATATTTTCAAAAATGTTTTTTATATAAATAGTTAACTCTAAAAAAAAAAAAAAAAAAAAAGTATATAAGTATTTTGCAAAATACATCCTCTTATACGTAAAGAAGAGACTACAAAATACATCCATCGATGAGTAAAATGACCAAAATGACCTCCGTTAAGATTTAACTAAGAAAACTAACGAGTTAGTGACTGACGGATGTATAATGGCTAACGTTTGGCTAACGGGATGAATCACCAATAGCTTTATGATGCGGATGAAGGCTCAAAACTCAGAAACCATGTGACGTATTTTAGCTTTACTCTAAAATGGATTTAAATATTTATTCTCTTTTCTGAATGGCTGGTTTTTTTTTTTTTTTTATAGATGGATTTGTTACATTGTATCGCGCTTACCTGTTTTACAGGAACAAGGAAACTAGAAGAATTTACCAAGTGCCCTTTGTCGAGAAAATTGCTACAAGATCTTGGAGAAAATATGGTAAAAAACCCATCAAAGGATCACCATACCCAAGGTCTTCTTTTTCCTCTTTAAAATTATTGCATAAAAATACAACAATATTTTTTCTCATTATTGTTTCTTTCTATACATTGTGTAAAATTTTGTATGTAAAATGGTTATGCTTTGATGCAAAGCGTATCTAAGATGATTGAATTAAAATGTCATCGGCATCAAATAGGAATAATATTTGGTATCCACTAGTTTCATCAAATGGAACTAATATTTAGTAAAATGTTTATATGTTTAGCGCTACTCTTGTTATGTGGTGAACTCAACAATAACTACTTTGTAAGCACATGTTTTGACGATTATACATATACAGTAAAACCTCTATAAATTAATGATGTTGGGACCGGGATACTTTATTAATTTAGCGAGATATTATTATATCGATAAATTAATAATCTATTAATTAAAAGAGGTTTTTCATATGGCCTTTAAATTTCCAAGTCTAATATATAAGTTACATTATATACTAGTTAGAGATGAAAAATAAATGAGAAAAACAAAATCCAATTAACATTTTATGAATCAACGTTCACATATTAATTGAATATGTCAAGTTCAATAGAGAGATTTAAAGATAAAATCAATATAAATTTGAAGTTCAACAAAAAAAACAAATGATAATAGATTCACTTTTTACTAAACAATATTAGAATTTTGAAGTGTATCATATATATACATAGAGTTTTTAGTAATTATTAATTCATAGTTTCGTTGGGACCAATATATATACACCAGGGTTTAAAAAAAATTATTATCTTATTATTTTATCGATTGGAGTTCAAATTTGTACTGGTCCCAAGTTGGGACCGGACAAATTATTAATTTTATTGAGGTTATTAATTTATCGAGTATTAATTTATAGAGGTTTTACTGTATGTAGGAAACTATGGGTCTACAACTAGAGCTACAGATATAAAATAAAATTGTATCCATGAAACATTAGAGTTATAGAGCAAATTTGATATTGAGAGAGCATCTCCGGTGTATGCAATAAAATTTTACGCTATCTTAATGCAAAACAAGAATCTTTTTTAAATAGGTTTAGTCCAAAAGTAAGTTGCTATAATGTGTTGCACTAAATCTTGCACTGCATTTTATTTTAATATTTTAGAAAAGCTTCATAGAACTTAAATTGACCGAGCCAAAATCAAATCAGGAAATACATAGTGATGCAAATGTCTTCACATCATCTTTGTTGGCAAAGGTATTGACATCGATATAAATTGCATTTATTTAAACTTCCTAAAATCCCAGTAGAGGATAATTATAAAAAATGATTTAATAAATCGTTCAAAAGAAAAATGCATTATTTTAGCTAGTTATATGACGACTGCTTTTTTAATGTATCAGCTAACATGAAATTCATGATAGCATACTCATATGAGATGTTTTTCTATTTTTAATGAGCAACTACACAAATTGTAAACACATAACAAGGTTACAAATATACATTTAAAATAAGCTGGAAAGGTTAACAATGAAACATTTAAACATTTGTTGCAATAAATATTATTACACAAAATTTGGTGCTTTTTAAGAAACACTATTTATTGCATTAAAATAGTGCAAAAGTATAGTTCTTATGTTAAAGTAATTTGTTTACTATATATAGTGGCCACATTGAATATGCTCTAAAACTGCATGTCATCAAAGTTTGTTGAAGAGTTTTATAATAAAGTATCAATGTAATTATTTGTTTCACATCATTGTTAAAGGGTATGACATCAAAGTTTGTACTATTAATTCACTTATTTATTGTTTCTACTCAAATTTAATATGTAGGTAGCATTCAAATTATAGTAATGTTTTTACTCAAATTTAATATTTTATTGTTCTACATAAAACTTGATTTTATATTTAATAGTCATGCTGACTTGTGTGATGCACTTTATTCTATATAAGGGTTCAGTGGGTCCCAACGCAGACGACAGAGACAACCTGCCACGCCGCCTTTTTTCTCCAAATGACCAGAGACAACCCGATGCCCATGACGACCAAGATTTTTTTTTTTTTTTTTTTTTTTTTTTTTTTAACATTTTAACATAAACTAAAATTTCATTAATAATTAAAATGTTACAATGCTAAATAAAAACAAGACTAAATACATAAATCATAAATCTAATCGAATGCTCCCCGCATGCAGAGTCATACGAGGAGACGAGAACCCAAGATCCCTCTAATGAGGTTCCCGTGAGCTCGAAGTTGGTAGTCGAGTTGATGCACCAACACCATCGCCTTTGTTCTCCGATAGCTCCAATTGATTTTGGTCGATGTTGTTCGTTATCATCGAAACGACTTTCCACAACTTGTCAAGCAACCTCGCGATCTTTGCGGCTTGATCTTTCAAAAAATTTCGATCACGCTTTTCTTTCGGGAGTAATGTCGTTGCAACTCGTAGTTTTGTCTCATTTGTTCCTTCGGCTTTACCGGTCAAACAATTCGATGGCGCTTATCATAGCTTGTTTCCAGCCTCATCGTCGATGTTACATTGATTTTGAACGCACACTTGCATATCTTCAACGAGAATGGAGGAGGCAAAGTTATATTAAATCTTGTGTTAAGTATTTTGAAGTTGAATTGTGTTTGAAATTGTGTGTTAAGAAACGTGTTTGAGGTGAAGTTAGTATTTATAGAGTGGTAAATTTGGTTTGAATTTTTTTTTTTTTTTTTTTAGTTTAAGACCAAACGGTCACATTTTAAGCTTGTGTTGCATTTGACATCGGTCTAAAAGTCACTCGATGTTGCGTTTTCTCCTTGCTCGACCGATGTGCCGCCCCACCTTTGCATTCGATGTGCTCGATGTCAATATCGGTTGTGCACAAAAAATTAGCACACCCAACCGATGTTAAAGCTTCCAATGCGACAAGCCTAAGTTGTTGATAAATTTGGTGGTTCGTTGTGTTACCGGAAATTCTGATTAAGTATATGATGTAACTTTCCTTATTAAAGTAGTAGAAGGGTTTAAAGTCATTAAAATTTCACATAAGTCGCTTGAATCTCAAATTTTTACCATATTAAATAACACTTTATAATGAAACTTTGTGTCTTAATTATTACATCCATTGCATGAACTCAACATTTTAAAGGTACAAAAGTTTAATATATTTAATAGTTGCATTTGTCGCATGAAACTCTTACTTTAACATTACTACCAAAATGTAGTTTATTACCCCGAACTTTGCTATGTGAAATTTCTAGTACCTTAAACTTTGAAAGGTGCAACATGGTACCATGATTTTTGCTAAGTGGATTTTCTACTACCTTATGCTCACTTAACAGTTCCCGTAGGAACTTAACAGAATTTATCCACAAAATTATATTATTCAAAGCGTAACTACAAATAAGGGTAGAAATGTATAAGCTCGTGCTTGACTAGGTTGTTTACGATCACAAGTCTCGAGCTCGAGCTATTTTCGAGCCTTATACTTTAGCTCGAGTTCAACTCGTACATAGTTTATAAGCTAGGGGTCGGTTCATTTTATGATAGATAAATAACACTCGACTCTAGCTTGCTTTTTAAGTATTATGCTCGAGCTCATTTATTATGCTCGCTATATATATATATATATATATATATATATATATATATATATATATATATATATATATATATATATATATATATATATATATATATATATATACAAATATATGTGATAAACACATATGTAAAGCTAAGGCTTGAATGAGCCTAAAAAAAGGCTTGAGCTCAGGTTCAAGCTCGTTAAATCTTGGACCATTTTGAGCTTTTATAAGCTTGGCTCATTACTAACCAAACTCGAGCTAAAAGCATAAGGACCGAAACAAGCTCGAGACTTATGATCATAAACTAACCTAGCTAGAGCTCGAATTTTGGCTACCTTGAGCTCAACTTGACTTGTTTCTACCCTTATTTGGTAGTTATACTATGATTATTGTAATTTTTGGATAATGTTCGTTAAATTCTTAACGAGCGTAAATGTTAGGCAGCTATAAGGTACTATAAATTTCACTTAGGGTGTTAAAGTACATTTTGGCCACTATTATTAAGTACTAATTTATAATGAAGATTTAAATCTTAAGTCACATTTGTGGCATTAAACTCAAACATTTATTATTTTTTTTATGTATTAGCAAACTCTTCTTACTATATAGTTTTCATTACTTGTTAAAAATAAATATTATAATCATTAACACTTACATTCATGACATGAAACGCTTATTGCATAGTTTTTATTTATTTAAAAGAATATATATTATAATAACTAATACTTGCATTTATGACATGAAACTTTTATTGTATAGTTTATACTTCTTCCGTCTCAATTTTATTGTCCATCTTTCTATTTCAAGTTGTTCTAGTTTAATTGTCCACTACTATATATAGCAGTTAGAATTGCTTAAGTTTACTATATTACCCTTAATCAAAATTGTTATTTACAAAACTATATGAAACATTAAACAATTGTCAAAGGGATAAAATGTCTTTTTCGTAACTTTTACAAAAATCAAACGTTAACAAATGCACTTTTCTTAAACTGTGTATTTTGTCAGTTGCTATTAATTTTGGGAAGAAAGTAGTATTTATTTGTGAAAGATATTGTAATTATTAGTACTTTACATTTATGGCGTGAAACTTAAATTTTTATAAATATATAGTCATGCATGCTCATACGATGTACATGTCTTAATATTTTTAATTAAACGTTAAACTCTGTCAATGAATATGTATTTAAACTTGAATCTATTATAAACGTTGTTCAAAAATAAACACTCGAAGAGAAAAAAAAATTGTTTAAGATAATTTATGATAAAAATAAGAGACATCGCTATTTGAACTTCGGCGTATTAATAAACGATGCTTTAAAACACACTAGAATGGAAAACAATTTTTGTTTAAGAGAACCTATTATATCAAAAGTTTAACTTTGAACCAACTTTTACAAATACATATAATCTTTTATAACAAAAAATATATATTATAAATCATAACAATATTTTTTTTTGTCTTTATTGCCTTATTCATTTATACTCATTAATAAGCTTGAAGATAAAACAATTATTCCTTGAGAGAACCTAATATATCAAAATTTTAAATTTGAACACATGTAATATGTTATTATATTAAAATAATTATTCTTATTTTGTAATTCTTTTATAATCATAATATTTATATTTATTGCATGATAAAAGTTATATATTATAATTACTATCTTTATTACAAAAAAATTAAAAAAATTGTAAGCATTAATACTAACATTTATTCTTATTTTTAATTCATAATTCTTTTATAATCATTAATAATCACATTTATTGCATGAAATTTAAAGTTATATATCAAACATTTAGCTTTAGACCAACTTTTATAGATAGGTTTAAACTATATATAAAAATTATATATTATAAACCATGACAATAGTTTTTTATTTTTATTGTCTAGTTATTTTATAATCAATAATACTTACATTTATAATAATCTCTATTTTTGTTATTCTTATATAATAATCAATACGTACATTTATTGCACGAGCAAATATTATACATTATAAAGTATAAGTTCTAGGTATTATAGTTCTTTTATAACCATTAAGTATAATAAGTTCTTGGTATTATAGTTCTTTTATAATCATTAAGTATAAATTATAAATATTATAGTTTTAATATAATCTATAATTTTTGAGTTTCATGCAATAATTTTGAATATCATTGATTATAAATAATTATAATATATAATTTTTGAGTTGTATGCAATAAATATGAGCATTATATGAGGGGAAGGAGTTAGTCTTCTAGTTTTGATAGATTCATAATTATTTTATGATCATTAATAATCATATTTATTGAATGAAGATAAATATAGATATAAATAGATTATAGTAATACTAATACTCTTACTTTATATCATTATTCTTCGGCCTTTATATGTATATATACAGAGTATTGTGAATATCGCTCATTGCAGCGAAAACTTTGTCACGGTTTATATATGTTTTTGATTTATTTGAAAGGTAACCATTATATGATAAACTATAATCCATATTCTTTTCAAATACATTAGTATCCGATTTTACTTGAAAGCGATGAGTATTAGGATTACTAGTGTACCTACTCGGTTTACCTAATGCAAAATCAATATCGTGTCTTATACAAGTCATGACATACATCAGGTAGCCAATTACTCTAGAATACTCAGTCGAGATCTGACCTTACCATTACTAGGTTTCAGCTTCTCACTTGTATCCATAGGAGTACTCACTGGAATACAATCATATAATTGAATTTCTTCATTACCTACTCAATATAATGAAACTGAAAAATAGAAATTCCTTTACTTTCACTTTTGATCCTTATACTAAGGATAACATCAGCCTCCCATATGTCCTTCATAGAGAACCTTGATGACATGAACTCCTTTGTCAGGTCTACCTGATATTGGTCATTCCTAAGGATCAGCATGTCATCAACATGTTAATAAATAATGACTCATTTACCAGATTTATCAAATTGTTTATACACACATTTGTCAGATTGGTTAATAAGATAACCACTAGACAAAACCACTTCAACAAATTTTTGATGCGATTGCTTAGGTTCTTGTTTCAATCCATATAAAGACTTCACAAGTTTGTACACCTTGATTTAATTTCCAAGCATGATGAAGCCTTGAGGTTTATTCATATAGAACCTAAAAGCCTTGGAATACTCAACATATCCAATAAATATTCAACATATACTTCTATCACCCAAGTTTTTAGCTTTGGATGAGGAGTCTTACAAGTGCCCTACAACCCCAAACCCCGAGATAGTTCATGTTTGATTTCCATTTAGTCGAGAGTTCATAAGGGGCAATCTTGTTCCTTTTATTAGAAACCTTATTTAAAAATAGCAAGTTGTTAACATAGCTTCACCCAAGAACCATTCATCAAATACGAATAAGAAAATATGGAATTAACCATCTCTTTTAAAACTATATTCTTCCTTTAAGACATACCATTTTGTTGTGGAGTATAGGGATTAAACGTTTATGGATTATTCCAACAAACCGAACATATAAAGTATTCATATATTCAACTCCCTATTAGTTTTAAATCTTGTTATTAAGGCTTCTTGTTGTAGAATATTCTACTTGATTTTAAATACTTTAAATTTATCAAATACTTCATCCTTAGTATGTAACAAATAAACATAATGTAACCTAAAAGCATCATCAATAAAATCCATAAAGTATTTCGTATTCCCTAAAGTAGGTGTAGAATGCAAATCACATAAGTCACTATAAACTAACTCCAAAATTTCTATTTCACGTTTAACGTTTTGGAATGGTTGCTTAGTGGTTTTAGTCGGCATACAAGTTTTCACTTTTCATTGTGTATTTCAAACTTATCAAATTCAATAACTTGTTTGTAACCACAATTATTCAACACACTACTTGAAACCAAATTCTTTCTAATTTGAGGAACATTCAAACATTAAACAAAGAAACAACCTTTCTAGAACTAAACCTTAAGTCCACACTTCCACGTCCATGCACTAGAGTTGTTGACTCATTTCCTAATTGAAAATTTGATCCATCATTTAGCGACTCGTAAGTCTTGAACCATCATTTTTCCTTGCACACATGGATTATTGCACCACAGTCAACCTATCACGTTACATCATCATCCTGCAGAAAGAACTCCTTAAAGATATATGTGAACATAATAAATCTGAAAAGACTAATTAAATATATTATGACCTTTCAAAGGGATGGTAAAATCACTCCCTGAACCACTTGTGCCTAAACCATTGGTTTTATTACCAACTTTTCCAACCTTGCAATCCTTTTTCAAGTGTCCAAGTTTCCCAGACTTCCAACAAGTCAGTTTTGACTTCTTATTAGGATCAACTTTGGTGTTTTCATGATGTCTACGTTTTCCCTTGTTGCCATTGTACATGGTGGAATTGTTATATTCCACCATATTGACTCTTGATGGACCAAAAACATTGTTGCTCTTTCGCTTGTTACTTTCTTGTGCCTTGAGTATTCCTCAATACGAAAATGACTTCCCAACTCAACAAGAGTTAATTCCTCCTTCTCATGTTTCAAGGTATGCTTGAAATCTTTCCAAAATTAGGAAGTTTATTAATGAAACAAGAGACTAAAATATCCTCATCCATGTTCATCTCGTGTTGTGAACCGACCAAGTATATAAAAAGTTCCTTTTATTGTTCCATGACAAGTCTAGAATCAACCATTTTATAATTGTTAAAATTACTTACAAGAAACTTCGCTAGAGACATCCTCGACCATATACTTAGTCTCCAAAGAATCCCATAGTTCTTTAGCGATTCCATATTTTGCTAAATATCAAATAAGGTATCGACATGCCATTGAGAATTAAGCCACGACAAACATAATCATCGCTTTTCCCACCTACTCCTTTTCCTTATCGAGTCCATAGTAGCATCATAACCATCATTTGGAATTGGAGTGCTAAGAACATACACCACACTCATGCTCGTCAAGAAGAAGTGCATCTTCTTTTATCATCCCCTAAAATCTATTCCTTCATACTTATCCAGCTTGGAAAAGTTAGCCTCCATATGTTTCATGCTAGCAGCCATTGATTATCACAAAATAGTTTCCTTTCATTATTGGTTGTTTTATGTTATTGAACACCCGTAAGGTGAATATAATTATTGTAGCCGGATATCACTTAGAATTGTGTAATCACTTTCCAAAGAAAACTATTTGACCCTAATGCCCCGGTTATGTGAATATCTCAATAGGATAAGACCAAGTGTAATGTTCTTGATTTAGGCACAAAACAGACTCATTTAGCTTCTAAGAGTTTAGGTTTCTCTGATTATTTTTCCATGCAGACGCAAATCTATTATCTAAAGATGAATACTCAAGTTAATGGAATTATGAGAATTAATCGGCCTATTAATCTCCTCATAATACTCCTCTTTATTAAGTCGCAGTTATAATTTCCCTTGAATACATTAAAGTCGTTAGAAGTTAGTTGAATTTAGTCCGGCATGTTTACTGCCGATGAGGTTGCTCCACAAAGTGTATGCCCCAGTACACTTCACGAGGAGACTACTCCCCGATGATACCATTCGGTGTCCACTAAGTGAAAAGTAGGACAATGAACTCATCAGCCAGATGAAAGCATTCAGTGTTTCTCACTAATGAGCGTACATGCTCAACTCATCAGCTACTTGAATTCCACTATACCACTATCAGAGTCATGGTGGTTCAGTGACCTGATAAGTGTACACTCTGTACCTCCAAACTCATTACCAGGTGTAACCTAAAACCCTCAATTGCACTAAAATTCCAATAGACACGACTCCTCCCAACGAAGTCAGCCATCCCCTTAGAAAAATCCCCTTCGCCGGTTCACCGTTATGAGAAAAACCGATGCCATGGCACCGTGATCAACATCATGTTTCTTTTATAAGTTGATCATATTCAATTTTTTTTTAAGTTCAAAAGTTTGAAATATACGTGTTTGCTTTAAAGAGTTTTATTTTTTATTTTTTTTATATTGTTACTTGATGTTTTCTTTTAGCTTTTTTGTATGATCATTTTTAACCATTTTCTTATTAGGTTTTTGTTTGATCAATTTTTATTCTTTCTTTTGCTGACATAAGGTATAGTTAATATTAAAATTCATGATTGCATTAAAACATTTATTAAAATTCTAGGTATTTAAATTTCTATAGGTAATGATATTTAGAATTCTAGTAGAAACAAATTTGTGTTATGTCAGGTTGGACACTAAAGATATAAAGATGTACAGTACTACTTAAAAAACTATCCTACAGGTTTTGCTATGCTTTAATTATGTTTAATTGTCTTGTATTATATGCTTTTAATGTTGTTAAGAATTTCACAATATTGTGTGGTTGATTGGTTTGTATCATATGCTCATTTAGTTGTATTGATTAATTTAAGATTAAGGAATGTCTTGCTCACATTTAATGGATAAAATGATCTTTTTCCCCTATTTGTAGTTGACATTAAAGGTAAAGATAAATTTAGTTAACAAAACTGTACATTGTTTGCATGTATCATAAACTCATAAAGTATACAAAACATGGATTAGAACAAATGGAGACTGGGTGTGTTTGACGCAGAGCGTTTAAGAGCATTGAGAGGCGTTGAGTGTTGTGATTTTTAATGTTTGTTTGGCAAGCGACAAGTAACTTATCTTTTTCATAGAGTTTATTTTTCAACGCTCCATGAAGTAACATTTATGAGTTGTTTTACATTATGATTACAACTAAAGCTATGTTACCAACCATTTTTGTAGGAAAAAAACAATTCTTTGCTCACTATTACTGCTTCATCACTACTAATACTTTTGACAAACACACCTATTTACTCCAAAAAGAAAAATACATTTGAAGTTTAATGTAAAACTCTAAACACATAAAACCCTTATAAGCGACAAACAACTAAAGGTGCATTTGGTTTATAAGTAGTACAGATATTAGGATTTGAGAATGGTTTAAAAGATTTGGGAAAGTTTGAGAAAATATTAGAAGAGAGATATATATTATTATATAAAAATGATCTATTAAATAATAAAAGATTAAAAAATTCTTTAGAATAAAAAAGAAAAAACAACAACATGGCGTAGTAAAGAAAAAGTCGACATTGTGTTGATGAGATATTATGGAATCAATATTGTGTGGAAAACCGCTAATTTATAGTGATATGGGTTTTCAAATTCCACAACTTTACACCATTTAAAAATGAGAATTGATACTTACACGCATTTGATGCATGCATGATTTGTGCATTCGGTTTATACCGTGCAATCATGAATGCACAAATTGTACATCGTCGTCAAGATGTGATAATAGATCAACCCCTTTAAAAATAGCCAACCAAACTAATAATTTGTGTATTCATTCAAGGCCAACAATGGGATACCCCATGACATACACATACTAAAAGAGGTAACGCTATATCTTTAATTATCTAAAAAGCATGTTAATATCTTCATAAGTTTGTATCAAATACTTATTAAACTCTAGAACTTATAATGCATTTAACTTATATCGTAGTACTTTATAAATCATTTAAGACTTTTAAAATGAAAGTCTTAAAATATTATCTTGACATATTTAGGGCCGCTTGGTATGTAGATGGGTTTAGGATTAAGATTTGGATTTAGATTAGGATTTTGACTTGGATTTGATGAAATTAAATGAATAGAAATAAAATATATTATTATATAAATATAAAGAGTTTTTAACTTGTCTTGCAGGCACAAAATTAAGATAACATAAGTACATAGGGCCACCAAAATGCATTGGGATTCATATAAAAGTATGCAGAACAGTATCTTTTATGTGGGTCCTATGTACTTTTTATACTTGTGTCATCTTAACTTGCGCTCTAGCAAGAGTTATTATAGGTTTGCACAAAGTTAAGATACCATAAGTCATAGGGCTCACCAAAAAATACTCAGGGATTCACATAAAAGTGCAGACAGTATACTTTTATGTGGGCCATATATCTTTGTATCTTTTGTTGTCTTAACTTGCTTAGAAATAAGTTAGAAAACCCGATATAAAATATATTAGGTTAATGTAAAATATTCTTGTATATTTTATTAAAAATGATTATTTTATGAAGTGTAAAATAAGAGATAAAGAAAGAAGACAAACATGAGCCACAACTTTTCAAATCCTATCTCCATAACTTTTAGGGCATGTTTGTAACAAGGGTTTTGAGTAAAGGTAATGGAATCATGTTCAATGTTGTTTGGTATAAAACCGAATACAAATAGTAAGGCATCATGCCCATTTATCTAATCCTAGCATGTATAGTGGGTTTTAAAATCTTGTCACTCATTTTCGATGAAATTATTCTCAACCACAAAATTTCTACAACTTCTCATATCTTTTCTATTTAATGGCATTTTTTATTTAAAACTAATAGATAATTAATTTCAACATCAATTATAAAGCAAATATATATTTATAATATTATATTTTCTCTTTCCAACATCAAATCAAAATCCAAATCCAAATTTTAATCCTAAACCCGTCTACAAACCAAACAGGCCCTTAGAGATGCCTAAATATTTGGCATACAAACCAAATCTCAATCCAAAAGATTAAACCAAACGCCATTTTTCTTCTTTTGATCCTAATACCAATGCCTATCCCTATCGAACAAACACACCCTTACTTATTATGGCAAATATTACAACACCTTAAAATACTTTTTGTGGAAATGTTTTAAAAAATAATTAAAAAATACAATGTAATTCAATACAAGAAAAAAAATAGTTTATAACCATAACTACATAATAAATGTTATTTTTAAAACATTCATAAAAATGAAGAATACGTGTTATTATATATATTATACAAACTAATAAAAAACACAAAGCTTCATACAATTTTAAATTTTGATTAAACTTACCATAAAACTAAAAATGTGTTTTATAAAAGTCGGACGGTTTTCAAAGCGAATGCTGAAAGTCTTAAATGTTAAGTCTTAATCATATGATATTACATTTATTACATATATTCATATAATAATAATTATACTTTTAAAGATATTCTACATGATTTTTTGAATATTATGATTTTTTATCTTTATAAATATTCTTTTACTTGTATCTTTTATTTGTGTGTGATAAAGATAATAAATATTATTAATAATTCAAGCAGTGCCAAAAAAATTTATAAGATGTATATTTATAGAACTAAATTTTCTTAACATGAAATGATTTAAAGTTCGATATTGTGTTTTATTCAAAAATAACTTTCAGAACTATGACTCATCATCGCCTTCTTTAACCTCATACATTTATAATATATCACTATCATTTCCATATTGCCACAACATGGCGTATGTAATCGCAATTTTAACATGAATTAACTTGTTATTGGTTAAAGTTATTCAAAATTAAATTGCGTCATCTTTAAAGTTATTGTATCAAAAATATAAAACTTAAGAAATATTTCTCGTTGTAAATTTTATTACATGGTATCCGTTGTCGCGTCTGCGCATTCTCGCTGGTTAATATTACATGATATATGTAATATATTAACATCATATTTACAGGGATACTATCGATGTAATCTTGCGAAAGGTTGTCTAGCTCGAAAACAAGTTGACCAAAAAGATCCGATCCTGGTGTCCTAATCATCACTTATATAGGAGAACATAACCACCCATTACCTTCACCGTGCGTGCTAAAAGAGAACAATCAAAAGACAAAAATAGATGAAAGCAAAGACGTTGTAGACGATAATGTGCTAGACGAAGTTATCGATGATGGTAAGTTTGAAGTCATCGATGATGGTACGTTTGATGGGCTGGATGAGATAGTTGATTTGACATAAGAAGATAGTTTCTTAAAGGTCAAGAAGTGGTTCAATTGCGTCAACAATAGCTTAGTTGTTCTTATATAATATTGTCGAATTTGAGAATCGATTGTGTTTCTAGAGCTTTAATTTCTTCCGAAACATGCCTGCTAATGCACTCAATCAATGTGGAATTTCTTTTCTATAACCCTCAATGGGTTCATAACTAGCCGAAATATTTTGTTATGGCAAGCTAGCCAAAAGTTGCAAAACTTGCTTAAAATACAAAAATATATCTGAGGTTTTTACATTATTTTTACACAATTTTGCGCTATGGATTATAAACATAGTTTTGCGGACATGTCAAATGCGTTATTGTTTTTTAAGAATTCGTTATTCGAAAAATGTATTTTGAGATGTACACGTTTGTATATTTTTACGTCGATTTCCATGAAAAAGTTTACAGGATCAAGAAAAACCCATGACTTCATAATTTCATATCACGGACAAATGTGTTAAAAGGATTTCATGACCAATTTGTCGTAAACATTTTCATTTTCGCCTAGCTTGTAAAAATCATTTACATTTAACCATTTTGACCAAATTCTATTTTCTGTAATCACAAGGGTGGTGGCGGTCGTGATCTCGTATCACTATCCACCAATAATATCGTTCCACATCATTAATCGCCTCATAGATTCACCATCTTTTTTAGTGTCATGCTGATCTCATGACTCACTTTTATTTTTATTTTCATAATTATATTAACACAAAGATAGCAGTGTATCCGATTTCTTTATAAGCAAAGAATCAATGAGTAATTCATATCTTAGTTGACTAAAGTTTATAGAAAATATTTTATACGCCAAGAAGAACACATCCACTATATGCAAATCAATTGATAGTCAAAATTGATTAAATAAATAGGCTAACTTATCAAATCTTCATTTCATATCAACTAAAGTGAAGATATCCACCATTCAAGTTTTATTATCTGGAAATTATCCCCAATTCAAGTAATCGAGGGCCAGCAACGAGGGCCAGCAAATAAGCAAATAAAGACAGCACCATGAGTAATCGAGGGCCAGCAACGGCTATTTTCTTCCACAAGTCTCCATGCTGTTGCGGGAAGTAATGTCGATCTTGTTCATGCCGTTCCATGCCGATTGGGTAGCGGGTGTTGCCGATCGGCATCACCCAAACCGCTCCAAACCAAGCCCATTGCGATCCCTAAGTAACGAATGTCGGTTATTTTATTTAGTTTCATTTCAATTTCTAGTTCTAGTTTTATCTTAACTCATGAATGAGAAAAAATCGAGTGAGAATAAAATTCAAAATAAGAATGAAAACTAGCCACAGAAATAAGAAAGGAGAAACTAAAATAAGATGCATATATTTTTATAAATCGTCCGAAATATGGTTGTGATTATCTCATCATTTTATTTTATTTCTCATTCGATTTCAATTCATGAATAGTATCACTTTGTCTTGTTTATAAATGTTAAAGATAAATCTTATTTGAATAATTGCTCATTTGTTTTAAAGTTATTGTAAGTGCGTTTAGGTCTTGAGAAGGTGTTCTAGATTTTATTTTATCTTACTTTTGTTTATCTTTTTCGTTTTAACTCATCGCTTTTGTATAGCAGGAAGCAAGTTTTTGAAGCACATGTTATGTGAAGCATTTAATATTTTTCATTAAAGCTTGTATTCATAATTTTAGCATAAATACAAGGAAATTCAGTAAAATAGCTCAAAAGTGAAACGTAAGTCCATTTTCTAGCCAAACAAAAAGCTAATTCTTAAAATATACCAAGGTCGACTTACCGACTTTGTAACTCAACTATCATTTTGACATGTACCCTATTTTTATTATTAGAGTAAAGCGCAAAAAAATGTCCCTAAGTATATCTAAAATGCAAGTTTGGCCTTTGAAAAGATAAATCTACAAATTATGCTACATCGTGACGTTTAACTCGCAAATTGTGTCTTGACCGTCAACGACATGCAAAATAACTAATATACCATCGTCTTCTTCCCATTTGATTTTTTTTTTTTTTAATTTGTATTTAATTTTAATACAACATCAAGAACATCAAGAACAAACACCGAACTTCAAATCAAAACCCATAGCCACCGAAATCACAAACACACAAAACGCATCAATCATCCTTATATTTTTTTATCTCTCCATTATTTATTTAGTAGGACGCCTTTTGTCATCACTAACATCACAACACTCATCATCCGGGTCCTGCATACATTGAAGGATATTACACAATATAAAATGAAGACTAAGGCAGAATATTCACGAAATGCAGTTAGGAACTTCAGGTTCAGATTCAGTAAAACTAAACAGTTAATGGCCGATTTATAGGCGGGTGAAAATGAAAACCACTAAGATCATGAATTCGGAGGCTCGACAAGAACGGGTCCGATAATAACAAACCATAGACTTACTTCTTTAAAAAGGATTAGTTGTAGGGACATCGATTACTCATTGCTTACATCCTTCTCATTAGCAAATAAGCACTCAAAGAATCGGATGATTTCGAATTTGATATAAGAACGACTGTTTAACAACGATCGATTCTCGATATCTGAAGTTATAAAATGGCAAGCTGAAACATGGTGCGCATTTTACCAAACCCTTTCAAAAGGCAATATTATACATAAACAAAAATAAAGCTAGTACCATGGAAAAATAATTTAGATGTTACAATAATGAAGGTCGAGTGTGTGTACCTTTCTTTTATCGTTACTTTGAGATAATTCCTCGTCGTTGTAGCCGTTAGCTTTTCTTTGATGTTTTATGTGTCTACATAGTTAGGAAAAGATTAATTTTTCCAAAAAGGCGCTAATCAAAGAAAAGGTATGAAAATTTATTACGATGCCACAACAACTAACAAATGGGGAATACTAGGCAAGACAAGTGAAAATAAAATAAATACATAAATAAATAAATAAAGAGTGAGAAATAATGATTGATGCGCTTTGTGTGTTTGTGATTTTGGTGGATATGGGTTTTGATTTGTAGTTATGTTGTTGTTCTTGATGTATTAAAATTAAATATAAATTCAAATGGGAAGAAGATGAGGTATATTAGTTGGGATAGTTTTCTTACAATTTTGTAGCCAATTAGGCTACAATCCTTCATAAAAATACACTATCAAAGATTCGAGGACCCATAGAAAAAATCGGGACCCACAAAATAACTAGAGACTACATTTTTAGCACAAAATTGTAGCCAATTGGCTACAATTAATTGTAGCTAATATATTCTCATATTAGTTATTTTGTAGGCCGTTGACCGGTCAAGAGACACAATTTGCAACTAAACGTCCATAGTAGTGGTATAATTTGCAGATTTTCTTTCCGATGGCTAAACTTGCATTTTTGAATATACTCAGGGACATTTTTTACATTTTACTCTTTTATTAATAAAATACAAGTGGCTGATGGGTTGTGTAAGTTATTCAAAAATTGATTTCCAATAAATGAATTTAAGTTTTTATAACACTGTGGTGTTTGGCTAAGCTTATGAGTTGGGCTTATGCTTATGTTATATAAGCGGCTTATGACTTATATAACATAAGCTCATAAGCCCATGAGTGTTTGGATTAGCTTATGTTTAGTAAGCCGATAAACTTAAACCTTTGATTTAGTTCAGGTTGTTAAACGACCAAAATGGACATGGTTTCAAAAATATCAATGCTAGATTGAGTATAACTAAAGGTAAAATTGTAATTTATAATGAAACATGTTAATAAGCCCAATCCATCTCAAAAAGCTACAATTTTATGGCTTATCAAAACCTCCTTACATAAGCTCATAAGCCCACTTATATAAACTTAGCCGAACATTTGGTTTAGACTTATTTGACCCATATAAGCTAATAACCTCATAAGTCCACTATATAAGCAGCGAACATCCCATTAGGGTTATTTTTGTATACCAAGTTAACAAGGGGCTATTTTTATTTTTATTTTTATTTTAGAAAGGCAACATTTAAAAGATAAATAAATAAATAAAGTCACACGAAGAACAAAAATACAAAATAAAGCATCCTCCGTAATTAATCAAGCCAATTAAAAGAAGGATGACCCAAAATAACAAAACAAACTAAACTAACATGAAATTCCCCACAATGTCCTAACACAAACAAATTGCTAACCAACAATGCCACAGGCCCACATGATAACAAAAGAACAAACAATTGGTGAACAAACAATGAGCATATGATATTCAAAAGCAAAATGCAAAGGCACCTGATTGAAATAAAAATAGATCCTGTCCCAAACAGACCATAAGCAGCCCACTTCTCAGCAACTTTAAAACACCACTCTATTGTTCAAAACATGAAACTACAAGAACATCTCAGACACTTTAAAACAGCAATTTGCAGTCCCTGCTACACACTGACCTCACAATCCAAACAGCATCCATTAAACCCAAACGCCTACTGACAAGCCACGAGGAACTCAGATTTTTTGACAGCACTTCCCAGGATCTTGTAGCCACATCGCGATCAATAACATTTTTTATCTTCGTAATCCGGTCAAAAGTTTTAAGTCAGATCTCTTGGACAATTTTATTAACGCTTGAAACTTTATCTTTAAACACACAATTGCTTCTTTCTTTCCATATGAAGTAACCCGAAGACCAAAACCGCTTGCCAAAGCAATCTCAAATGATTAGGAAGATTAACACCCCATTTAGCGAGAATATATCCCTAATAGAAAAGGCGTTAACCCTTCAAGTTTCTACCAAGAATAAACCGTTTCCCAAACATCCATGGCCATACCACGCGGCCGCACTATGCTCGCATGCGATTCGACCACGCTTATTACAACAACGACAAAGAACCATATTCAAATCGATACCCATTTTCTCAAGCTCCTCACGAACCGAAGTCTAATTTTCAAAGCTCTCCACACAAATATGTTTACCTTTTTGGAACAAGTTTGAGCCAAATCGTCTCTTCTCCCGCATTCTCCACATCTAGAATTTTCTCTTCCACCATCTTTGTTAAATATTTAACCATGAATCCTCCATCTTCATTAAGCTTCCACCGCCACATATCCTGCGATCTACAAGAAAACATTTTGTAAAAGACTCATTAACCCTTCCATTTCCCCACTCACTCTCCCTCTGGCTCCCTAAACCACTCCCATTCCCATGTCCAAACACCCTCAACCAACCTTCTCTTATCCACCATCCTACCCTCCGATCTCCTATCAAGGTGAAACAAAGTAGGGGCTAATTGCTATTCACCCCTATTTTAAGGGGGTTTATGAAACACTATCTCGTCCTCTAGTTCATATTATTTTTGCTAAACTTCCCGCAATATTGTACCTTCAATACGACGTGGTAAGCTACTACAAATGTAATATGCGTAATATAATCTAGTTTTGCATGTATTTGTAAACTTATTTCTTCTTTACACCAAATGACCCAAAGTCATGCCATGCTTTCCGTCCTAATAAAGTAAGCTAAAATTTGCTATATTTTATGAAACATTTTTTGTTATGCATCGTAAATTTGACACCTCTATTTGTTTTAAACATAAATCAATCCTATACATATTACAATCCTATGCATATTATCCATTTATCCATCTACGTACCTAGACTTAGGGGTGTTCATCGGTTCGGTTCTCGGGTTAATCGGTTTATTCGGTTCGGTTTGTTCGGTTAATTTTTTTTTGGGTCAAAACCGAAAACCGAACTTATATATTTTTTTAATTTAATTAAATAGATTTTGTCAAAGAAAAATTTTATTTCAAGTATAAAAAGTGATTTTTATATTAAGATAAAATTTTAATGGTCTTTGTGTATATAAGTATATAAAAATATATATATATTAAATATATAAAGTGTTTTATATATAAATATATAAAAATATATATATATTTATATAAATTCGGTTTCGGTTGGGTAGTCAAAACATATCCAAACCGAAACCGAATTTTTAGTTCGGTTCGGTTCGGTTTTGACAAATTTGGTTCGGTTACAAGTTCGGTTCGGTTCGGGTTCGGTTTTCGATTTATTCGGTTATTACCCGACCCATGAACACCCCTACCTAGACTACACATCTAACAATCTAAGTATACATTTATAATCTTCTATAGGTAGAAACTTTTGTAAAACTACGATTCTAATTTTTATGAATGATCCTCTCGAGTTGTAAGCACTTGGGGTGGCGTCGGTCTAAAACCGACCGAACCGACAAAACCGAAACGAAATTCATGAAAAACCTAAGCGAAACCGAACAAGCGGTCGTCG
The DNA here is from genome assembly GCA_022545495.1 of Chrysanthemum lavandulifolium. Lineage (NCBI taxonomy): Eukaryota > Viridiplantae > Streptophyta > Magnoliopsida > Asterales > Asteraceae > Chrysanthemum > Chrysanthemum lavandulifolium. The sequence goes on from CM040240.1 coordinate 142,043,833, forward strand.
GGTCAGTTAGGTTTTGTGTCGGCCGTCGGTTCGGTTCGGTTTAGGTGTATTTAGGTATGTTTTGTTGGTTTTGGGCCAAACCGAACCGCAACATAAACATATGAAACATGAAACCGAACCGGCGGTGTCGGTTGGCTCGGTATTTGTCGGTTTGATCGGTTTTGTCGGTCCGGATCGGTTTGGACGCTGACGCTTTCGGTTTGCAGTAGATGATTTGACTTAAGGTGGTCTTTATGAGACATTGAATTTGATCTAATAGATCGAATCAAAAGAAGTTATTTTGATTTGAATCATTTAATCAAATCTAATAACTCATACTTTCTCAAATTGAGTCAAGTAACTTTAGAGGATATCCACCTAATTTTTATTTATCTTTAGATTATTGAAACTATATACACCGATAGAATAAAATTTGGGACCACAAGTCCACGTTTTTAAACAAGTCGACAAGAAACCAGATTATGGTATTTTAATAGATCTTGGAATTATAAAAATATTTTGAAACCATGATGTGGCTAAAAGCTTGCTGTCGAGGTTATGGTGGACCCCTGATATACGCATCAACATCCAATGAAAGCTGCCTAATCCACCGTCTAAAAAGAGCAAAGATTGCATGTGTTTTCAAAACTTTAAGGTCAAGATTATGACATCTTATAAAATAGTCATAAAACAATCTTGGTCATTTAATTTTTATCAAAACAAATTTTTATTTAAAAAAAATAAAGATCTTGCAAAACCGTTAATTGTTACGTAAAATAAATCATACCATCATGACGAAAATTAAATTATATTTTTTTATAGGGCGTTTTATATCTTTCGACAAACTTTTTGATTTTTCAGTTCACGTCTAAAAAATCGAATGTAAATTGTATCACAAATCGTATATGATTTATGAAAATCACATGTGGTTTATTAAAATCACGTGTGATTTGTGATCTAAATCACGTGTTTTTTCGCATCGCTCAAAAAATATATGAAAAAATTGTCGAAAATGAGTGTCCGGTCTGCTCATCGAAAGATAAAAAATCTTGTCGCGATGGTGTATTTTTCGATTACGATTCTGGTTTGTAAAGATATTTTATTTTAAAAATGAGGTAAAAGTGATTGTTTTTCTTTTCTTTTTAATAAAAATGAGTCTATAATTGGTTAATTAAATCTTTAGATAATTTTGAATCTACATTTATCTCAACTCTAATTGTAAATATGTATCATATCATATGGTCTATTATGCTAAAATTGTATCTTATATTTACTTTTGGCCCATCTAAAAAATGGCATACTTTGTTAGTCCATTTAATAATTACCTAAGCATTATTATTGTGCTACAATTGTCCATCAATGTATATTAATTCTTATATAGATGAACAGATTTGTTGCAACATTTTTTAGATACTTATACATTATGATGCTTATTCAACACTTGCTAACGTACTTTAATTTTTTTACCACCCCCCACCTCCCCCAAAAAAACAAATTCCTAGCTTCATGCAGTTATAAACACATGTGGTCATCACAATTGATAAAGGAGGTGATTTGCACACTCGTATTTGATTTGGACACTTTAAAATGTGCATTAAATGTTGTCTTTGTAAATATATCTTGCTTTAAATGTTTGTATATTTAGTGTCCCAATCAATTTTATTAGTGTGCTAATCACTTCTCGAATTAATAAAGGTATGCAAAGTTGCAAACCAGCGTTTTAGAATAAGCGCTAAAGATGCTTTATCTAATTATTCAAAATGATCATTATTAATAACCAACACAAAAAGATTTATTGTGAACTCTAGATTATGTTCATAGGCGTGATTTCAATGCGGATATATGACAAAAAAGTGTAAATTACAAATTTTGTCCTTTCGTCCTTTCCTCCAATAGTTTCATCAGCGTCCTTGATTAGTCAATCTCATTACTTTACATTTCACTCCCATTACAATTAAACTAACCTTACTAACATTTAGATTAGCCTAACACATGTTAAATTAATCTAACATAACTAAAGTCAAATAACACATTTTTATACTTAACTCAAGCCAAACACAACACAAACTAAAGTCAAATGATCTAAAGTAACAGCTAACATAACACAAATAAATATAACAATCTTGCATATTCCATATCAATTTGTTAACATTACCAATTAACAAATGTTAACAGTTAAAAGTGTTACATCAAAATTTGCATTATTACTAAGTAATATCCTAATATTACTAGCGTTTAAAGGTAGAAAATACAACAACAAACATCGTAATACAAAACACACTTAAGATTGACATATAGTATATAACTAATAAGCACCATTTCACTCCACTATTCCATTACTAGAACTTCCTCTTTCGCTTGAAGATCCGCATCCGGAGCATTAAAAACTCTTAAAGCAAGTATGCATCCGGTCATCGAGATTTTCCTGTAACGTCTTGAAGTTGAAGCAACTTGTCATTGGGGGGGTCTAAGATCAACTTCTTGCATTGGGAGGTCTAAGTTCAACATGTGCATTGGGAGCTCTAAGAAAAAAAATACATCTAGTCATGGAGATTTTCCGTAACCTCTTGAAGTTGAAGTTGAAGCGACTTGTGGTATCATGGGTATGTTCATCATCATTGATAGATCATCATCATGACATGGAATCTAACATCACTCATCAAGACAATTTCTCATCACTCGAAGATCTTCATCACCTGGATGAGATTACGATCACTTGTGCAAATATAGGAATGTATAAGTTGTTTGTTGTATTGATGTTGTAGAATAAGGTTCATAGAATGCTAGAAGATAGAATGTTGCATTTCCAACAACTAAACTACTAAAGTAAATACGATCAAGAGCTTGAATACACCAAAATGATCACGACTCGGACTACATTTACATCATAAGAGGTTGAATACTTTACCTTTATACCATGTCATTTCGTTTTGCCATGTTAAACACATCTTCAAGAATTTCTACCCACCTTGTTTTCAAGATCTTTGAAAACCTCATTTATATTCGAGTTTTCCTTTCCTTATCATTTACAAAGATAGCCAAAATGAAATACATAGGAGCTGTCTTGACCTTTTTTTTTCGTGTTCTTGATAAATTGGCTAACATATATTATTTCAATCAATAATCAACTTTACACAAAGCATTCAAGAGGTGAGAGGACATGCCCAAACGACCTTAAGAAGCTAGAAAAGTACATACAAACAGACATACAATCAAGAACATAACAAGTTCAGTAGTATAAACACCCATATCTGCGGACCATCACCTCTCCTCCATAAGAATATACCAAATATCTTAGACTACATTTCCTTGAGATGCTTATGTGCAGATAGATATTGCTTCCTCTCCACATTAGACTATAGATCAAGCATCTATTAAGCATCATTGAAACTAAAGAGATACCCGTGGACAATATTAGTTAACCACTAAATCAAATTAAGCGGATGAAGCTTAGGCGCATTTCCTCAATATACTTATGATAATTGACTACTAACCATATAAAGCATAGTAGGTTATTGAGTTTAGTTTCCACTCCGGTCCACTAAATCGTGTCTGTTACTTGAGGATACTCGCATGTAGCTATTTTGTTGCTCAGACACTTAACCATGTCATCTTGTTTATGATTTAAAGTAGACACCTTTAATTGATTTAGCGAGGTATCTTCTAGTTATGGTGTTTGACAAAGGGCCTAACTCACACCATGTTTAAGAACTACATTTCCTCGGGAAAACCAGGTCATCTACACATTAAAGTAAAGACTAAGATTGTATTTTGGCATCATCCAACTAAAGAGATCCCATGGGTAAAACTTCACATCTACTGGAAGCCCACTTTACGAAACTTGACTATTGAACCACAAGAAACATAGCAAAATATATATTCTACATGCCACAACAACTAAACAACTAAACTGCATACAATCAATAGCTATATTTCCAATACTAAAAACCTAAATTGCATTAACTATGTCCATGAGTCTGTCCATTAAGTCTCTACACATAACAATGGAACAAAATACTAACATACCAAATACAGAACAATGCAATAGAATATATTTCACCAATAAGCACTTAAATGCATTGTACACTAACCTTTCGAAACCTTCGATTCATTGTACACTTTTTTCATAAGTCTTCGAGTATCTCATCAACCAATCCATCATTTTCCTTCAAATTCTTCTCATATTTAGCAAAAAACATACTCCAAGGTATCATCAATTAGTACCACTTTGCTTCAATCCTTACCCTTCCAAGAATCTGCCATTGTACGAATGAGGTACCAAAAACTAGACGTAGATTGAAACCAGGGTTTTTTGCATAAAATTATTTAAGGTTTTGAGAAGTGATCGGGTTGTGAGGAGCGTTTGAGGAGTGATAAGGTGTAAATAGTAAAATACGATCGAGTTTGGTTAGGTCAGGTTAGGGTAAACTTTTGGCGGGAAAAGGACGAGCGGTCAAAATTTTGAACAACCACAAGAACGAAATTTGTAAAAAAAAAAAAAAGCGAGATGATCATTCAAGCGTGTAACCACGTGAAAGTTACCGACAATTAAGCTGGTTTCATAGTTCGAATGAGTCTTTTCTTGTTTGTTATTCATTTTAGTTATTTTGAGTAAGTAGTTAAAGCATCTTTATCCTTTAACCTTTATTTTTTTTATTGACACGTAACAAGCAAACACATTTACATTCTTTATTTAGGATTGTTTTGCTATACAATCTAATACGGAGTAAGTAATAAGAATATAAGTAGCATAGTAACTAAATTCGGCCTTGTGTTATGTGAATGACTTAAGCAATTTTACAAGCTTGGTTTGACGACAACATACATACATTTGCAATCCGAAATTTATTTTTGAACCTAATGCAACCCTTCTAAAAGATCATACTTCAAACAATTTTATTCAAAAAATTAATAGTTAAATGGGTTATACTTATTCTAAAGGACACTAAATCACTTTAGAGTGACTTTACATATCTTACTCAAGTTTTTTAATTAAAACCTTTTTACAAAAGTTACTTTATCGACTTATAAAGGTTTTGACATAAAATTACAATTTTTGGATATGGCCATGGTTTCAAAAGGCATAAAGGCCCCGCAAAGATCCAACAAAGGCATGAGGCTTGTTCATGTCATCACACGCCACGCCACTTTATGCGCCAGTATGTTATGTTTTTTTGTAAACTAGATATATATGTAATATTATATAAATATATAAATATTTTCATATTTTGTGTCTTTTATGTCACACCTTATAATAAAAAGCTTCGCTTGCGCTAAGGTGTAAGTCTTGGTCATCTGCTACGCCGCGCGTCGCTATTATAACCTTGGATACGGCTAAGTTCTTAAAAAGAATTTATAACCAACTATCTACAGGTCTAGCTATTTGCACACATATTTTTGACAACCTGTTTGGATGTTGAAAACTTTGAATTTTAGGTGAGACCACATGGGTTTTAAAGCTAACATATATCGATTCTGAAGAAATTTCATTGCATTTGGTTACATATTGAGAGAATTATGACCTTCCAAAGTCGAGTGTTGCAATTTGGCATAATGCTTAGGAGAAACTAGACATGAAAAATGATTTTAAACTTGTGTTTCCTCCAATGACTTTAGTTCTTTTTGCTTGGATCATGTTTTGTAAGTTGGAATTGATTTGCACACTGATACTTTTTATCACACTTAACTTTACGCATTACATAATTGTACAATGTTTATAGTCTGTTTGTATAGTTGAGTGGCAAATCAAAACAAATAGTGTGCAAATCAACTCCCTTTGTATATAAAATACAAAAGTTTTCAGAGGAGGAACTCATTTAAAATTAAGAAAACATGCATGTATCAACTATATTTAGAAAAATGATTAATGCGTGATACCGAATTAATATAGATTCGATGATTTCAAACGCAACTAGTGCGAAAGCGGAGGCGTTACTTTGTGATTATGTGTTGCATCTCATTATTAATGCATCTATGTGAGTTATTGTTATATATTGCTTTTCATGAAGTTATACATGTACATTGTTTCAATCAAATGATTATTGTGTGACGGAGAAAAATTCATGATTATATTTCAAGTATGTTTTAAGTCTCCATCTTTATGATTTTGACTTTAAAACAATAAGACTAACACAACGATTAGTAACAAATACCGTAACACAATAATTGGGATCCCATAAGTTATATCATGCATTTGAATCATATGTGCGATATTTTTATGTACACAACACACAACCTCCTAAGGTTTTAGGCTTACACATTTATTGTACATTTTCATGTTCGAAATAATAGGTATAGACTCGAGGAGATGAATTAACTAAACAAATGGGACCAATTAGGCTTGACATTCTTATGCCGATAATGGTTTTAATGTCAAATAATATAAATTACATAAGAATAAAATTGGGGTGTTATATTATAGGGGCTTAAGCTTTTAAAAAAACATAGTTTATAAAATAAGTTTTGTTTGTCGTGCGTCTTATGTAAGCTTTTTAAGCCATGACCTTTATATGCCCAATCCCGTTGAAAGAGGTTTATGAGGCTTATACTAGTGAAATCATTAAATATCCTTCAAAATATAATAAATTATCACGCATGGTGAAAATATATATGAATTTATTTTAAACGTATTTTTAAGCAATTTTACATTAATAAGCTTCATTTAGGCGATTCGTCAAACAACTTTCTGATTATAAGTTTCGACTTTCGCTTATAATATAAGCTCTACGACAATGCCAAACCAAATCCAGCTCCGGTGGAGCCCATTTCACCAAATAATCAAAAATACAGATGACTATGCAAATAAAATGTTAAGAAGTGTTAATCAATTTCATTTGAAAAGATAATTGATTTCACACTCATGTTTTAAGTGGAACACTTTACTATGTGCATTATAAAGTTGTATAATTTTTACATTGTACTTCAACCGCTTATCTGATTAAATGTCCAAGATAAAAATTACAAATCACTTTCCGATTGAAAAGCATATATACCCCTACATCACTTTCACTTATGTTCACTCTAGGGTATATATGCCAAAACACAATCTTTAGTATGCAAATTTTCTATCTTATAATGGAGAACACCTCTTTCTTCATTAATTTTCTTAAAATTCAACAATACAAATAAAGAAGCTAAAAGTACAACATGTCATAACATACTTAAAATTGAAAATTAAATGTCATAACATATTTAAATTTGAAAATTAAACAATACATGTAAGGAAGCTAAAAGTACAATATTTTTTCTCATGTACATAAAACTTTGGTTCGTTGATAACTACAATTATTAAAATATATAGTTCAAGTCATGTAAGTACATTAATTAATAATCTTTAAAAGCTACAAAAAACACATTATCAAACCAAGAAAGTAATAAATACAAAACAAACAAACAATTATACAATTTAGTGCAAAGTTACCAAACTTTGTATTATTTATAATCCATAAATGAACAAACTAATCAAGAAAGTTATTGTCGAAAAATGTACAAATAAAATAAATTATTAGCCTGAAAAAATCATAATCGTGTCGCGTGAAAACCCTACTAATAAATTCGTAAAGAATCTTCGTCTAAAGGCTCTAGGAAAGGTTATTAAAATATTGTTATAAAAACACGCCCACACCCGAACCAAAGGTTCGGACACACTAACCTCAAAATCCGTACACGTACTTAAAACACAAACAACACGACCACCACCTGTTACATTACAATCTACTTTACCCTAAATCCTCTCAAACACAAACACTCTTCATCTCTCTGTACTTACTTTTACAAAACAAAAACAAAAACAAAAACAAATTGAGGGTTTGAAGCTATGGCTGACCACAGTGACGAGATCGAACCAAAAGTTGAATCTTTCATGGACAAGGCTACTGAAAAGATTCATCGAGATGACTCATCTTCATCTTCTTCATCAGATAATGAATCTGAGAAGAAGAGGAAACAGCCTGTGCATAAAGATGCTCCAGTGACGTCATCATCAATGAAGGCTAAGATTTATAGGTTGTTTGGTAGGGAGAAGCCTGTTCATAAGGTTTTTGGTGGTGGTAAACGTAAGTTAGTTTTAATTTGTTAATTTTTTTTAATATAAATATGGTTGGTTAATTATTGATTTAAGATTTTTTTTAGTTTTTATTTTGGGTTTTCTGCAAAAATAAGTATCTGACTATATGCAATAAGGGTAATTTTTTTTTTTTTTTTTTTTTTTTTTTTTTTGGGTTTTCTGCAAAATAAGTATAGTTTGATACCTTGTGTTTCTAGAAAACCCTTTATATAATCTTATGAGTTTAGTGTTGGTAATTAATTGTCAGGATATTGGTTTTTAAAATTGCTGGTTGTGTAATTCGTTGATGTCGTAATTTGTATATTGTTAGATGTGTTAAATGATTTATATACATAATGTTGTGATGTTTTTGAATTTTAGTGTGCTAACTGTTACTATGTTAGTGTGGTTAGTGAAGTTTCAAGATGTTTAGTGTACCTTTTTTTTACGACGGAATTTTTTTCAAATCCCAATACCACTTATCTCACAAACGTCTGCAACGACACTTGAGTGTTATTTTTTTTATGTAAATGCGATTTACTTGAGAGTTGAAACAGGCGTTTCAGGTTAAGCTCAAATTCTTGCAAAATGTGATTTTAGTTGTTTATTATTGTTGTGTTAATTGATATGTTTTTAGTTGGTGAATTAGAAGAGCAAGTGAGCAACCTTACCTGTTAGGATATTTTGTCCTTGGTAGTGCTGTTAGGTTTGAACATATGATGTAGTTGACCTAACAGGATTTGGGAGACTTAATTGTCATAACTGTTATAATCTTGTTATAAAATGTTTTGGAGACTTTCAATTATTTGTTTCATTACTTTACTGATTTTCAATTAGGATTGTAAGAGAATAGGACACTTGGACCATTAGTATATTGCTTGTTTATATTAAAACATAAAAGAATTCGTCAAAGTTGCTAAATGTGACACCTTGCTGTATTAGAAAGTTGTTTTGTGTTTTAATTTTATATGATATCTCTTAAGCTATTAAGCTTCCGATATTTTATTTGACCCCAAGCACAGTCGCCGTCAAATGATTTATATGCTGATTTTCTACTTTACCTGAAATTCATACTAAATTATGGTAATGAGAAGTAACTTTGTTCATTAAGAGAATCTAGTACAAAAGCATTCAAGAGTTATCATAGGGTTGTAAGGCAAGCATTTCTGCAGATGATGCAAATGACAATATGTCAATATACCTCAAGTCACTAACTGGACGATGAGTGGATGTCTGACTTAAGTAGTGGCATTTTTCTTGAATAACGTATAATTCACTAGGTACTAAGAGGGATTTTTCAAATTGCAATGCGTACTGCGAGGACCATTCTGTATGCATCACCATGTTTGGTGGTCCCTTTGTTTTTAACATTTTATCTCTAACCTAAATGCTTACAGTTTTGGCTAAATGCTCACAGTTTTTGACATAATGTCATCTTATTTGTTTGTTTATGCAGCTGCTGATGTGTTCTTGTGGAGGAACAAGAAGATATCAGCCAGTGTACTTGTTGGAGCGACTGCTGTGTATGTGTTTTTTGAGTTGCTCGAGTATCATCTGCTGACTTTGGTTTGTCACTTTTTAATACTTGCATTCGCTGTTCTCTTCTTGTGGTCCAACGCCTCTAAATTCATCAACAAGTGAGCTTTTGTATAGTTTGATTAGATTCTCATGCTGAAGTCATTGAGCTACTAACTAACTAAGTTACCTACAGGTCTCCTCCACGTATACCTGAAGTTCGAATTCCTGAAGACAAATATCTTCAGTTTGCTGCTGGATTAAGGAACGAGTTAAATCAGACTCTTGACACCCTACGAAACATTGCATCTGGAAGAGATTTAAAGAAGTTTCTTGCCGTATGTCTTATGCCTTCATCTCCTGCTTTAATCTATCACACACTCACCCAACTGCACAAGTGGGAAACATAAAAGATTTGCATGACTCTGATAGTCATGCGAAACATCTCTAATATATTATTTACCTTCTCTCTGCTTCTTTTTGACCTGTGTGGATGCTAACACTGTAAATTATATACTCTTGGCAGGTCGTTGCTGGACTGTATGTTCTCTCCATTGTAGGGAGTTGGTGCAACTTTTAACATTGTTCTACATAGGTAATGGCGATTTTCTCTAGTTCTTTGCACGTCGCATTTTTGAATTAGTGTTGGGAGAAACATATTGCTACATATCATGTTTTACTCATAAAAATAGTTATCCAGAACATGCTAATTTGTCTCAACTCTCAACGATATGAATTGCATAATGTCCTCCATTTACTCATTTGCAAACTGGCCCCTGCATTTAGCTACGTAACTAGTTAAATATGAATGAAGTATTTGTTTAGGTCTTACTTATCATGCCCTTGGACATGTAACCTCCAATGATTCTAAGGATCAAAGTTTGTGATTGATAAGTCTTTTCTTAAACACTTTGAGGCTTACTTTATGTTATTTTAGTATGTCATTGCTATTGCACATAATTAGCTCTGCATTTTGTAGATATATGACAACTAATGTGGGTTACTTGTTTTTGAAAACAGCTTTTGTGCTTCTACACACAATACCAGTTCTGTACGAGAAGTATGAAGGCGAAATTGATGCATTTGCAGAAAGCAATGATCGAGATCAAGAAGCAATATAAAGTGTTTGATGCCAAGGTTGTTAGTAAAATCCACGAGGACACAAGAAGAGAGTTTAATGCTAGATTCTCCTAGGGCTCTTTGTTATGAACTATGAGAGTGTTGGTGATTAGTAGTGTTGTGATGTGGTCATCTGTTTAGCTTTCAGTGTTGTGATCAGTTAGTGAGTTTGTACATGTGCATCATGTTCTCGACTGATGTTTGTTTCTATCGAATGTGCATTGTGTGGCCATTATAACTTTTTCTTTTACTTTTGGTCGGTACCAGTGTGGTTGAATTAGCTGAACCTGGATTTGTTTAATACCAATGACTCGCAATGGTCCAAATCTGTCGAGCTTGATCTCCAGTCAGAAATTATCTACCTGCACAATCCCAGTTCCATGCTTGGCTTGGCTCTTATCTACGACTTGCATAAGATACTGCAGACTTCTCAGAACGGCTTGTTTCATTCTTCACAAGATTTTGGAAAGTAGTAAACTTTACATGACCTAGAATGCCTGTAGACGCCGGTTTGTTGAGATAATAAATCCAAGAATGTCAGGCACTATGATGGATGAATATACTGAATCTTCTCACAGGGGGTAATGTTGCTTTTACATAAGAAAATCAAATAACAAGTCATTCGATTTTTTCCAGCCAGGGAAATCACTTTCATCTGATCATTAACCAAAATAATTTAAAATTGTCAATATTAAACAAACGAACAAGAAAATAGTTTGACTGTACTAACTTGGAGCTATTAGCATTGTTATCTTTGATACATAGAATGAAAACTGAATGGTCGAGATTTAATTGATAAGGTAATACTAGTATGTTTTAAGTGATTTTTTTTTTTTCCTTAGCTGATAACTGAAAAATGTAAATTATGTTTAATTTTGAATTTGTTCACAAGAAAACCTGAATGTAAACAAACAAAAGAACCAAGGGTGAAAGACCAGAACAAACAAGCACCAAAGCATGTCATAGTGCTTCTTTAAATAAAAATCCGACGAGTAACCAAGTACTTGGAGCTGAACTTTCGTACTCACTGAGCCGAACCTTCTACTGTTCCAAATAAAGGTTCTGTAAACGACTCACCTTTCAGCTCAATTCCATCATTGTGTTCAGCCATATCGGACAAAACATCAGACTGAATCTAAAATCCTTGCTGTTGATAGAATATCTTTTTTAAGAGGCGACTGAAGTTACACAAAGCAAGCCGACTGAAGTTAAAATCCTTGCACACAAGTCACAAACATACACAAGACTAACGAAGAAAGTGTACAGGTTATCGGAAGAGCAGATTGACAAAGTCACAAACAGTCATCGCTACTGATTTGGGGTTTACATGTTGAATATCAGAACTCCCGAATAAGACTTTTACAGGGATAATGAATAATGGTGAAGGCAATACCTTTACACCTGTAATTCAGATAAAAATAAAACATTCTTTCTGACCATATATCATCATTCTGAAATGTACAAGCGAGCACTGACGGTGCAAGATCATCATATCGTCATAATCATCATATATCAAGACACCCTTACAATTTCTAACTTAAAGAATAAATTGAACAAAACTATATATGTGAAGTAAACTACACAAACCAAAACCCTTACCAATTAGTATCTGGGAATTTGTCTTGAAAATCGAGAATCGCTGTGTGGTGATGCAAGAGGAACAGTTGAAAATTCTGATGTTCGTTGTTCTATCTGGACAGAAGGATTATTTGTGCTTGGACTTGTATCTTCTACAGCTCCATCAACGTTTTGTGAGGATTCTCTCTTTTCCCTTTCTTCACCTTCTTTAAGAAGGAAATCAACCCACATATCCGCAAATGACTGCAAGATACAAATAGCATGCATAAGAACATGTAATAGTGGCAAAACCTTGGCAAACCATTTTCGGATTTTGAGTTATACTAGCTACAAGATTATAGTTATGTATCTTTTAAATTCTAAAGAGCAAATTCTTTTCTGCTCAATGATATGAAAATCGTTAAACTGGGACTGCAGAGACATGTTTATTCATCATCAGTTCAGAAATAAAAGAACAGAAAATGGTAACCTAACTATTTTCATCTGTTACAATTGATAATAAATAAATAAAAAACAAGAACGGACTCAAACTATCAGACAGGTCAACTGATTTTCATCTGTTCCAATTAATTGCTTGGATCAGTGAGTCGGACCATTGAGACCATTGAATCAAGGACACAACTATTTCTGACTGAACCAATCAAAACAGCTGGTCTATATTCAAAAGCTTGGTTTTCGAGCTCTGAAGTGGATGCTCTAATAATTAACTCAGATCTGAGTCCATAGGTGACGACTCCAGAAGAAATTTGCTTAAACTAAGGCAAGAGATATTTGCCTAAATCGGAAGGAAAGATAATCTGGTTATTCCTTCCTCATCCACCCCTTTTATTTGCAATAATATTCATTTGAGGTGTAATAGGACCCAGTAAGTTGTTTCATGAAAAAGCGAGCAATGATGCCAATTCTTCACTCGATTGTGTTGATTAATTTCACGTAATAAGATAGTCCTGCTTGAATAAAAGCTACTAACCCAAGAAGTGAAAGTTAAGGGATTAAACCATTATTTACCCTAAAATAAATACCTACACTTGTCTAATGCTCCATTAAGCATGCACGGGTCTACTTGGATGTCATAAGCTTACATGATTTTGCGTAAGTTGAAATTGCCCAACTATACTAAAAGTCATAGTCACAAATTGTTGATGATATTGGTTTCAGTCACCAAAATTCACATTAATTTGACAATTGTCAACTAAAAGACACGCTATTTAGTCATAATGGAAGAGCATATTGGACCGTCATACGTGTAGAACATGTTCCATTAGTTCTGGTTGTTCAAATAACTGATCAATGTGAACCAGAAGATACCAAGTGATTTACAAAAGCAGATCTGCTGAAATAAAAGATGATGCAACATGCTGTGGAAGAGGTGAAGTACCTGATTATCGGATGCCATATTTCCCGAACTCTCTGTGGGGCTTCCTCCTAAAATGCCACCCACTAAACGACCAGGTAGACCAAAAACACCACGAACAACACCTTTACCTGCTCCTTGCTGAGCTACCCCAATTCTCTGTTTCTCTTCCTCTGAGAATCCTAGCATGCGTACCATAAGATCCAGAACCTAAAAAACCAAGATAAGAAAATGGTGGGTTGATGGGATTATGTATTTATGTATTGTTTATTTTTGCCAAACACCGAGAGTAAGTCAAGATTAAAAACAGAGAATAAACAAAAGTTGGAAATCTGGAATGTGAACTTCCAGAGTACATACCTCTTTACTGTGGTTCCTCTGAAAGTAAGTCACCAACAATTTGATGACAATACGCCTGCAGATAAATGCTAGTTATTCTTCATGGAAGCTCATTTAACATGCAGCATCATTACAAACATCCAACACACACACACATATTCAAACATCAGATTAGGTCATACCACTTCATTCAGACTGTCATGTGTCATTTACATTATAAAATCATTATCATTTGTAAAACAATGAAAGTTTAGGTTTATCGTAATCTTCTCCTCTTCACCTTACGCTAACTGAATGATGTTTCAGAATCATATTTTAGAGTTTTAGTAGCCTAAAATTCCAAGAGCATTGAAACCTTAATTCTTCCTAAAAAAACTACAATAAACAGATCAACAAGCACCACTAAAAACTGATATGGTTAGGGATATAATGTACTTGACAGCTTAATATCATGCCATCTAAACAAGGAAGCCTAATAAACACGACACAGGATACAGGACATGTGCACAGAGGGGTGACTTTCTAAAATTCAAGAAAAACAGAATTACCACAAAAAGCAATAAGAAAAACCTGACCTGTCAACAGAAAAATCAGAGTCCATAGACATTCTATTAAGTCTAGTCATGCTCTGCTCAAGAGCACGGCGTAGCTTGGAGTTGTCTTCCTCTAACTTATTGACTCTTCCTTTTCCTTCTGCAAATAGTCTTTCAGCCTGTGAAACTTTCTCCAAAGCTTCCTCCTTTTCCTGCTTTGTTGTCTCCACTTGTTGCAGTGCATCCTGGGCAATAACAGGATCAGATTCAACCCATATCATTTTGTACTACTAAGCTATTTAGTGAACAACAGTATGAGCGAAGAGTATAATGCATCAGTTGATGAACTGTTCGCTTCTAGTTTTATTTCAGAAGTTATCGTGTCAATTAAATATATCTAACATTAACAAACCATGGGTTCTTAGGGAAAAATAAAAACATGTTAGACATAAAGTAAGGCCATACATGAACAGTTTGCAGTCACATTTTAAAGACAGAGTTATAAGGCATTATCTTAGTTGTTCGTGGCTACAAATTCTAATCTTATTTTATCATTAATGTCCACAGAATTCATTCAAAACTAGCATTCCAATCATTTATCGCTGAGCTCTGGTGTCTCAGCTCATATAAGTATTAGACTCCTGTTATCCTAGTACTAGTGCTAGGCTGCTGCCTTTTGTGAGCAAATACAATAATACCAAAGACTAAATCGAACTTTAACAAGATATTATCACAAGAGTAAGAACCAACCTCTAATCGCTTGGATAGTCTAACAGATTCTTCTCTTGCAGACGCCAATTCCCTTTCCAAATGTCCCTGACCACAAAGGAGTAAACATCATGAGCACAACTTCATGTGTGGCAAACAACAAAGCTGCTTTCAATACCTACTCAGATGCATGTGGTGCTAATAATAGGACAAAAAGAATACAAAAATTACCTTGGCATCTATTTCAGCGTAATACTGGCCAAGAGCAGTTTGAAGATTTAAAAGCTCAACATTTTTCGTCTACTGTGCTTCTAAGGCTGGCCACTTTTTATTAAGATCATCAATGACTTCCTTGGCCTTCTGGAGTTCATTGTTGTTCGTCATCTTAACCTCTTCTTGACCAGCAATTGCCTGATTCAGAGATTTCTCTAAGTGTCTTATTTGAGCTCTTAAGACTTCGTTATTTTCCCGTAGGCCTTCAATGATCTTGCTGTCCTCATCCATCTTTTCAGAGTCTTCAGACTCCTAAACAAATCAGAGCATGTTAAATAATCATCAACTGGTATATAATTTTGATAACTGAACATAAGACAAAGATTGTGCAAACTAAAGAGAGTATATTACAGCCAAAACATGTGTTTGAGGATTCTTATAAGCTAGCGCACCAAGAATGGCATCAAAAAACCATACAGGCTATTTGAAGGGAAGGATTGGGAACAAAAATTAGAGATCGTAGATGTGGGTACAAGACCTTTCCAATAAATGCTGTAAGCCGATTCAGTTGTTGTAATGCCTTGTCCTTTTCCGAGATGTCTCTTTCAAATCTTTCTCCAGCTTCTGCAAAGAGGACTCCATTTCTTCTTTGCCGGAAAGGTTCCTGTTACTTGCTGCACAAAAATGTATTTTGCATAAAGAACAGCATACAAAGGACAAAATATTGTCTATTTGTGAGAAGAATAGAATACAGATCGGAGACAATTATGCAAAACTTGAAAGGTGAATAACAGTTTCTCGAACCATCTTCTAAGCCAACAAGTAACAAACCTCATGTACACCATTTGGAATCGGGGACAAAGACTTCCTAGAAACTTCTAAAGCCACCTTGAGTTCATTTTCTCCGCCTATAAGAATATATATTGTATAAACATAATGAGACTTGTGACATATTCAACAATAAAGAATTATAATCCAATTTTCAAAATTAGCATTTTCCTCTTTAACAAACCTTAAGATCACTGTTCTCTTTTTCCAAGGATGCAATTAGTCTTTTAAAGCCCCCTGTAACATCAGTTGCTTTTATATTTTCCTTTTTATTCAACTCCATCTGTAAATGTCTTATTTCAGATGACTTCCTGCCCAGCTCATCTCTTATTTTGTTCATCTCTGCCAACATCTGCAAAAGGAAAGCAAAGTCACAAATTAGATTCCTCTACCTTCTCCTTCCGAAAACAAAGGGTGGAAGCATGTGATTTATCTTTTTATGGTACGTACTACGTAGTTATTAACAAATTATGGTAGTGCCACGAATGCAACAGTGTGTGCATCAATTCTAAAGATCTTATAAATCAAATGTAAAGCTTACATTTTCTTTATCTGCCTTTAAGGAATTCTGTTCCTCCTGGAAAGATCTGTTCAACTTCTGTTCCTCTAGAATAGAATATTGCCATCAGAAGATATCTCAACACATGAATAATGTAGTCACAAATCAAATTTTCACACAAGATACCTTGGTTCCTCAATTGCAAACTTGCCAACGTTGCACGTTCCTTGTCAAGTTCTTCCCGTAGTTGTTTTATTTGTTGCTCATGCATTGATTGCATTGTTGCGAGAGATCTGCTCTTTTCCTCCAGTAAATCAGATAGCTCCTAGAAGTCATTCATACATCTGTCGTCAAATTCATACATTATGTACTAAAAAGCACATCATGAAAGCTAGGAGAGGAAGTGAATAATGGTCTCAAATTCCTATAATCATATTGATAAACAGAAAAAGTTTTGGTACCAATAATGATGAATATAGTTATGATGAAAAAAATCATTCACGTAACAGGGCTCATACTTGCATCCATTTGTTCATGTTCAAAATGCCGAATTTCATATTGAGCAAGAGAAATGAAGAAATATATTTCACATCCCAAAAATGTTGATCACGTTACCACCACACAAACGCCAATCCATTTTTGTATTACTCAACAAACTGTCAGGCAACATGCTTAATTAATAGAGGTACATAAACATGTATTACCTTTTCACTGCCTTCAGTGCTTGAGAGCCCGCCTTGTTTTGGCTCATGGGCGCTGTAATGAGTGTGCAACCCCATTTCCTGATGCATCTTCTTTCGATGTGACACCGTTCTGCACTCTCTTTCCAAAAGAACGGTTTTCTGCTGTCAACCGAGAAAGTTATTAGTACACTAAAGGATAAGATGCTAATATCATCACTATCTAATATAAGATGAAATAAAGACCAGAATGCACAAAACAAGGGTGAACCACACTTGAAAAGCTGACTGAACAAGTTACTTGTATAATCATAACCCATAAGCATGTATAACAGTTATCCCACGAACATATGAAAGAAATAGAAGAACTACATAATCATAACCCAACCTTGGATGCAGATGGACTATTTGCTGATGTCTTTGAACTCTCACTTCTAGATACCTCAAGGTTTTCTTCAATGAACTATTTTCATCATTCAGGCGAGATATGCGATCCTACATATAAAAACTAAGGATCAATTTTGAAAAGATTCAAAGCACAAACTACTCACAAAGAAATACCAGCAAAAAGCCATACCGATATATAAGCATGATTATGACTCTAAGAGCATGGGAGAGGAAAAGACTAGGAAGAATAGGTCATGTGAAGGAAGCGAATGCTTTTAGCCATCTTTACAGCCCTAAATTTATCTTAAAAACCTATGTTTTCCTTAGCTGAAAAGGGTTAATGAAGGATACTTGAATGCATGGAAGTATGTGCTATCGTGTTCCTTCCTATTCCCATGTTCAATGATAAAGAAATGCATGACAATCAACTGCAATAAAACATGTATAAGCGAACCACCAAGGCACCAATGACCGGCCATTATTTTCCCTATCTGTTCATGAGTACATTACTTACTCCTCAAGAAACAAGCGAATCCCAACTATAGAATTATTCATAAGGTTAGTGAGTAGTGACTGCACGTACAGTGAATTTTGGGAAAAACAGAACCAGCACTAACACATAAAGTTTTCAATGTAGTAACAATTTTAAAGGGCTGGTGACAGAGGCATTTACAAGAGGACTAACAGCTAAAAAGGTGAAGCAAAATTTACAAATACTTTCAGGTTCACGTGATCCTAGCATTATAGAAAAGAAGCTATACTCTCTCGTTTCCAAGCATAGCTTGTCTGGAATGGTCTTTTCACTTTTCCATTAGATTTCCTTTTCCGGAATTTCCTATGTGCTACGTCACTATTATGCTCTAGTATAAATCTTCAACCACATATATTTACAAACGGAATAATCAAAACATAAAAACCAGCTTCAGAATATATATGTGCATAAAGCTAAGATAACAAGAATTAGATCATAACTACTGTCACCCATGCCAACAAAAATGCTGAAAGTGACATTTGCATGACACAATGCTAGAGTAACATTCCTTAAAATTATTGCTAACAGTCAGTTTCGGATGTCCCATAGGAACTGCAACACGTTCTTGTTTTAAAATGAAAAATAATATTAAACTACGTGAATGCCTTCGGTAGTATGTACCATTGCCCAGGTCCACCTCTACACTTCACTAGAAACTATCTTTGAGTTACAAGATTTAACCCAAGAACACAACTTCCTCTTTTAGATTAATCATGGTATCATATATGTAGGGTCCGTTTGAATATAACTAGCAGCCTGATACTATCAGTCTATCACAGTTATTTAACTTTCGTACCAACACATTTCTTAGCATGCATACAAAACCATCTGTAGCAATTCTTGTGGAACTGAGTTTAAGCTCTTAGAGGTAGCATATAAATGGCTGATAAAGACATGCATATCTGCCAAATCACAAATAAACATGTGAAGCAACACGACTCTCTTAACTACCTCCCATTTAACATACCATTGTTGCAGCTTTAAAATCTGCTACAATTTTTCTAAATCCGAGTAAATGACATGTCTAGAGTTGCAAACTTTGTCAGACTACAGTGTACCAAAACTAGAAAAGTTGTTTCCACGCCATATACTAAGCGTGGGGGACCAAAAATGTGGATTACTCAGGATATTTAAAACTATTGTGAAAGACTGTGCCAGCGTTCCATTGTTTAAGAAGTAGTTAAAAAACTGACTGAACATGCTAACAAGGTACTATTAGTGCATTTCACGAACAGAAAGGAAGATAAAAAAATGGTACCTCTCTTTCTTTTAGTAAAGCGGCATAATTAACTGATAAGGCCTTGATCTGTGACTCGGATTCCTGAAGCCTCTTGATCTCTGCTTTGTATTGTTCAATCTGCAATAAAACACGACTGCAATCATAATTGAAATTCTTTCCATGGAAGTCATTTTCTCAGAAAAGTGACTCGGAATTCCCAAGACATATGGAGGCTAGACAATGATCAGGAATTGTACAATATGGTGCGTCATAAACCACCAATTTATAGATAAAAAAAACCCAACAAATAGAAAAACTAAAAAATCCCCATCTATGTAAGGCAAATGCAAAATTGGAAAACTATTACTTTTTGTTGTGTCTTCCTCACGTATATAATCTTCCAGTGCCTTACATACCCCTCAAATTAAGCAATTCAGTGAACTTTTTAGCCATATGAGAAACCATGGCAATTATAATGGATTCAAGCAATTGTATGAGTCTAAAACTACTAGCAATATCTCTGCCAAGAAAGTAAGAAACTATATCATTTATATCAAAATGACCCTACTATAACTGATATTCCTATAAACTGACACATCAACTACATTCACGCTTTCAGATAATTTATACGCATAGGATTCACCTGCAATAGGATTCTAAGGCCATATGAAATATCTGTCAATTCAGGAGTTACCCAAAATAGAGCAATCCTAAAACTTACTTTTTAGCACTTATTCGGTATCTAAGTTTAATTGATTTTTCTGCTTAACTGCTAATTTTGGGACCAAATAAATCATGCCATTAAACATGAGTTGAAACAGATTTGACAGTCCAAAACCATATCATCTATATCCAATTGACCCTCATATAACATTCGCATAAATCGACACATCAACTACATTTCATGCTGTAAACTCATTCAGAAGCATAACATCTAACTGCAATAGACTCCAATGCCATACAAAATAAGTTTCCTCATACCCTAAAGCACAAAGAAGCAATCCTAAAATTTACTTTTTAGCACTTATTCGGTGTTTGACATTTGCTTATATTTTTCTGCTTATGAGCTTACCTGTTTATTTCAAGCAAAAAGCGTTTTCATAGACAGTTGGGGAAAAGCTTATATAAAGTGCTAATTCAGAAGCATAACATTTCATGCTGTAAACTCATTCAGAAGCATAACATCTAACTGCAATAGACTCCAATGCCATACAAAATAAGTTTCCCTCATACCCTAAAGCACAAAGAAGCAATCCTAAAATTTACTTTTTAGCACTTATTCGGTGTTTGACATTTGCTTATATTTTTTCTGCTTATGAGCTTACCTGTTTATTTCAAGCAAAAAACGCGTTTTCATAGACAGTTGGGGAAAAGCTTATATAAAAGTGCTAATATGAGATGTAACTAAATTATCTTTACCCTTGCATCAAACCTAAAACCTTTGTTTAAACGGATACGACGACATTTCCTAAAAAATATTATTTCTTTAGAGCACCAGGTGTCGTGGTGCTATCCGTCTTGCGTTATAGCAAAAAGTGTGGCCGCCCCAGCACTTTTTAAACACACCCTCCCTCCAAAAGTTGGCGTTATAGGACACCCCTGGCCCACACATAACTCAATAAACAAAACAAAACAAAAAAAAGGAAATTACGTATCACTTGGCTGGTGATTTCGTCGCCAGACCCTATGGCACGAGGTCTGGTGTCCGGCTCGCGTTATCCACTTGGCTGGTGAGTTGGCGCGAGGGCTAACAGCCAACGACACCAAGTGCTCTTAGGGTCTTTTTTGTAACCATGGTTTGTGTGACCTTATGGGCAACTAATCCACACCGCCACATTGGTGTTGTTTGCACGAATCAGAAATTGAACTTGTCTCACATTTTAGTGTGATGTTGTTTGCACGAATCAGAAATTGAACTTGTCTCACATTTTAGTGAGGCGTAATTTTAACATGAAAACATTAGTTTCTAAACACCCATAAGCAATCCCAAACACCCTCTAGGAAGTCAAACTAAACCTTAATAACATAATTTTATACTAACAAGACAGCATTGTTATCAAGTAATAAGTAGAGTTACCTCGGAATTGGAATCAAAACCATTAGCAACAACTGGGGAAACAGAACGACGACGATTATTAATCGAATATCTCCTTTGATCATTATTCGAGATCTCAGACAACCTATCATCATCATCTTCTAAATCATCATCATCGTCATGAACATCTAACGCAATTTTGTTTAGGTTTTCTTTTAAATTCGCAAGAGTTGTGCTCCACATCATGTCAATTGATAAATTATAGGATCAAAATTGGGGTTTTATTTTTATTTAATTGTCGGTGAGATTAAGTGAGATATATGTGCTTTGTTTGTTATTGTTTAAGGGGATTGGTAGATCTGGTATATGTTGTTTTTATGAATATGAACAAGTGTTGTATGTTTTACTCAGGTAAGCCGGTAAGGTAACTTGTCATTCAAAAGGGGTGTTTGGATTTTGGAACTGGAATAGGTTTTTTTGTTGTTTTACTTTTTTATTGCTCCTTGTTTGATCGTTTTTAGGAGCAGATAAAAGAGGTTGTTTGGTATGTGAGTTTATGGATTTAAAAATGAGAATGATAGATAGTTTAATAAGTTAGTGTCGTTTGGTTTCTTGGCGGAATCATAATTGATCTGAGGTTTGATAAAAGGGTAGATTGAGAATGGATATGATTGATCCAAAAATATTCTTTGTATAAAACTTAGTTTTAATATTCTTTTAATATAAAAGCAAAAATTAAAACGATAAATACAAAAATTAAAAAACTATTAGGCGTTAGGTGTGGGAAAACGTGCATTCATGGTCGTCTATATGGCATTTCAAGAATGGCTCATCGTCGTTCGTCTGTAAATCGTCACGAAGAGGTTGAATCTCTGACACACCACAAAAGGAAACGCATATATTTTTTATTTGTGTTATTTGATTTGTGTGTGTAGTGTGTATGTAGTGTGTGTGATGGCGAAGATGAAGGTTTTATCTTCTTTTTCCCCTCGACTTCATAATGTCATTGTAGTCAATTTTTTTTTTTTTTTTTTTTTTTTTTTTTTTGTTTAATTTATAACTTTTTATAAATATATTGTATTGTATTTTTATTTTTAATGAAATGAATTTAGTTTATTTGAAAATTGAATAAAAAATAAAGTGGTAGTGGTGGTACGAATGAAGAGGTTGATGTTTGTTATGAGGGAAGGGGTTTGTTGTGGTTAGTTGTGGAGGTTTGTTATCTTGATGTGGCGATGACGCGTGACAGTGATTGTAAGAACTCGTGAATTTCCATACCGGTTTCGTGGCTACATTTTTTTTCTTTCGTTTGAACTTTAAACTCGACAAGTCACGGGATATTTTTCACTCGACCTCGATAATAAAAATTTTATAAAATAAATATATAATAAATTTTATTTTTATTTCCTAGGGCCTTTAAGCCCAACCCGATCCATCACCTTTATTTTACTTGGGCTCGCAATTACTAACATCCAATCCAACTCTTTTCTCACCTTGGGCCTAGCCCACCCGACTTCCCTTTAAGCCCAGTACCCCTCAAAATTGGTTAGTCAAAACTTAGCACAAGTATCATTTGGAATTGTGTTTCAATATTTCGTCGAGACCAAAGGGACACAAACACCAAAACAAAATCCAATATATATATATTTCATCCTTATTCCTTTGCATGTGTAGTAAAATAGGAGACACGTCCTACTTTTCCTCTTTCAACTAAACACAAAGACCATGGTCATTATTTTATTTTCTTTGCCTACTACTCCTTCTTGCGTGAAGACTCGAACAAAATGAGACAAGTCATATTATTTTTTTTTTCTTTTCTGTGGCGTCCACGAAACACAAGGCACAAGCAACATCACCTTTGAAATATATGTATCATGCATGTGCATGTGATAACAAAAGGGAGACAAGAACTATCCTAGCTACCTAAACCTATTTTAATAATAACCTAAACTATATTGACTTGCTTTTCCATGTTTCTTGGGATATGACTACACAAAGCATGCCCCTTTGGTGAGAAACACGCGCTCAAAAACACAAACAACCATCTTCTTCTTTTTCTTGGAACTATGAAGGTGCACATAAAATAATGGATAGGCCATATTTGGTTCTAGTATAAAACACTCCTTAGACACTAAGATAAACTACAACACTCACTTAAACAAATTCTCACTCACAATCATCTCTCACCATCTAACAAAACTCACTTCAAATCCATACATTTCGTCCACTGTGGTAAATTAGAACAAAGAAAAACAAAGTCGCAAGGTATTCTATCATTTCGCTTGGAATATAAGGAGAACGAGAGGTCCTCCTAGTCATGTCCATACACGTTCTTTAAATCTCATCACCACCCTTTGGGTGTCGTAAGTTCCTTCCTACTCACTTTCGTTTAGCTTCTCGCTTTAACTTTTATATCACACAAATGCAAGTTAAATGTACCTAAAAGATCGATCGTATAAAAGTTTATCACTAAAATATTGAAAACCAAATAGAAACGTTTGCATGTCGACTAAACTTATAACATGTGATTTAAGTTACGCTATAAACCTTCGTTGCATTTTTTTTATCTAAGAACATATGTCACGTTTATATAGATATCGTATGTTAAATAAGTGTCGTAGTAACTAAAACGCATTTATACGCTATTATATATATCAAGTAAGGTACCAAGATCATAGGAGATATGTTAATGAAGAAGAGATAAAGCTTAACCATGCATGTATTTAGTTATGAGAAAGATTGAAAACCAAAACATTGAAGCATGCAAAACTCACGCTCAAATATTGTGATTTATAGCAAAATTATGACACGAAATACACATTAAATATCATGTCGTGTACCATATGAAGCATAAGTATCTCTAGCTCAGTTGGTTGGAGCGTGGGGTTTAGGCATGAGGTCCTAAGTTCGAATCCCACTGTGGCACACTTTTTCCATTCTTTTTATAACTATCACCTATTGACAGATTTCACCCTCAACTTCAAGTACATTTATAGTAAAGTAAAACAAAGAATTAAAAGTATAAAATCCAATATTTATTTTTATACCTTGCAAAACAGATTTTTGAGGGACTAAAAGTGTCAAATTTGGAAACTTTAAACATGAGATAATTATGGGTACAAAGTGTCATTTTCTAAAAGTTTAGGGACTAAACTCGTACTTTTATAACTCGAGGGTGAAAAGTGTAAATTTGGAAAATGTTTAGAAAACTTATAAACTTATAACGACTTTATAAAAACGAGTATTTTGACAACCTAGTGTTCATATATGAAAATTACTAAGTCGACAATTAATTAAACTCGTATATATTTATAAGTATATAAATATATGAAAACACTACTCGATACCGACACAACTTAAAGTAAATAAACAAAACTCTCGGTAACATCGTCATATTTATAAACCTACGCTAATAACGCTCTATTGAATTTTATATTCAATGCTCTCTTCTTTTGGTTGTAAACCAAACGTTATCGTTATTCTGAGACTTGCCATCTCGTTCTTAGGTTCCGGGTAGGAGCCACTGCTATACCACACTCGATCTCTTTGTGCTTTATTCATCGAACTGCTAAGGTGAGTTTATAGCCCCACTTTTACTCTTATTTACTTGCTTTATAAAACTATGGGGTGAGAAACATGCAAAACTCTTTTCGGACTGGAACCGAAAACACTATTACGTGAAACAACCTTGAATCCCAACTATGCTACCGTTAGTTCCCTTTGGGAGGCGCGATTGTTATGGATAGATCTATGGGGATGACACCCCGTTCGAGTTTGACCGGATAGGCAAACGTCGGGCGTATATCATATCGTATTGATTGAGTGTCTGGAAATACACTTCTTTGGGCTTTTATTTATCATGCTTCTAGATGCATGCACACCGTCGTAGTTTCGATCGCATGAACTTGGTACTAGCGTAATAGCCTTTTTGCATATAGTGTCATTCACGGAGATGCTATATGTGCAGCTGTGGTCCAACTTGAAAACTTGATTTCAAACTTAAACCTATGAACTCACCAACCTTTGTGTTGACATTTTAGCATGTTTTCTCGGGTTTACTTATTGGCGTGGGCAATGGCAAAGGCATTCGTTGAAGACCGGCATCCGAAGTGTTTCCAAATATTTTAATACAACTTTTAATGGGACAACATATATTTTATGGGCTTTACTTCGCACTTTGAAACAATGATGTAAAATATTTCTTAAATTAATATATCTCTTGAAAATGGAATAAAATTTCCATTCTTTATTACCTTGTGTTGTGTATATTGATTTAGTAGCACCCATGACCGACGCTTCATTGTGAAATTTTGGGGTGTTATAGATTGGTATTGAGCAAGGTTATAGAGAATTAGGTATTTTCAAACCTAAACTATAACCACATTTCCTAAAAAAAAACACTTCAACGCCACACAAATGCCAATGTTCCGCCATGCCTTGCCCTCTTGTTACATGATGTAGTCATGCTATGTATTCTTCTTTGTATCTTAGGTTCGTATAAACTCTTATTTGAATTAAATTAATTATTTCTCCAAATCATTAAGTTTCTTAATTAACTCGCATTTAAACTTTAAGACCGTTCTTGTTTGATTGGGTTGCGAAGTTTAAATGTGTATATGCTACTCTCATTTAAACTTTAAAATTTGTTCTTGTTTGATTGGGTCGCGAAGTTTAAATGAGAATAATGATGTAACAAACTTAATGAAATTAAGGAATAATTAATTTAAGGATAGTGTAGAGTAGACTACGAATGCTTATACTTGTTACCTCTCTATGTTAAATGCGTAACATGCCCACTATTACAATATCGCACTATGCCATAACCGCTTCTACGTTATTTACGTATGTAACGCACAACTCGTCACGATGATCGACCTCACGTTATTTCGTATGTAACGACAACTTGTCACTTTCTACGTTATTTACGTGTAACGTACAACTCGTCAATGTATCGACCTCACGTTATTTACGTGTGTAACGCATAACTTGTCCTTTGCTTCTCACGTTATTTACGTGTAACGTACAACTCGTCACTTTATCGACCTCTACGTTATTTTTGTATGTAACGTACAACTCGTCACTGAATCGACCTTTACGTTATTTCTGTATGTAACGTACAACTCTCGTCACTGTATCAACCTCGACGCTATGTAACGTACAACTCATCACTGCTTCTATGTTATTTCTTTATGTAACATACAACTACTTGATTCTCGCACACGTATTAAACCACCTCTGTCACTGGTCACGATCTCTTATGGCACTCTTATGCTCTATCCTTCGTAACCTCATACGACTCTGTTCTTTCTGTTTTGAACTCAACTAACGCCTCATGTCGCTAAATCTTTCTTGAACGACTAGCCTCTTTTCCACGACACGTTTTAAGTATATATACTCCCATCAAATCCTTTGCATCGACCTCGACGATTCTAGATCTTAAACCACGAGGACGTGGTTTCTTTTAAGGGTAGGTACTTGTAAGAACTCGTAATTTCCATACCGGTTTTCGTGGCTACATTTTTTTCTTCGTTTGAACTTTAAACTCGACAAGTCACGGATATTTTCACCTCGACCTCGATAATAAAAATTTTATAAAATAAATATATAATAAATTTTTATTTTTATTTCTACCGGCCTTTAATGACCCGATCCATCACCTTTTATTTTACTTGGGCTCGCAATTACTAACATCCAATCGACTCTTTTCTCACCTTGGGCCTAGCCCACCGACTTCCACTTTAAGCCCAGTACCCTCAAAATTGGTTAGTCAAAACTTAGCACAAGTATCATTTGGAATTGTGTTTCAATATTTCGTCGAGACCAAAGGGACACAAACACCAAAACAAAATCCAATATATATATATTTCATCCTTATTCCTTTGCATGTGTAGTAAAATAGGAGACACGTCCTACTTTTCCTCTTTCAACTAAACACAAAGACCATGGTCATTATTTTTATTTTCTTTTGCCTACTACTCCTTCTTGCGTGAAGACTCGAACAAAATGAGACAAGTCATATTTTTTTTTTCTTTTCGTGCGGGTCCACGAAACACAAGGCACAAGCAACATCACCTTTTGAAATATATGTATCATGCATGTGCATGTGATAACAAAAGGGAGACAAGAACTATCCTAGCTACCTAAACCTATTTTAATAATAACCTAAACTATATTGACTTGCTTTTCCATGTTTCTTGGGATATGACTACACAAAGCATGCCCCTTTGGGTGAGAAACACGCACGCTCAAAACACAAACAACCATCTTCTTCTTTTTCTTGGAACTATGAAGGTGCACATAAAATAATGGATAGGCCATATTTGGTTCTAGTATAAAACACTCCTTGACACTAAGATAAACTACAACACTCACTTAAACAAATTCTCACTCACAATCATCTCTCACCATCTAACAAAACTCACTTCAAATCCATACATTTAAGTCCCTGTGGTAAATTAGAACAAAGAAAACAAAGTCGCAAGGTATTCTATCATTTCGCTTGGAATATAAGGAGAACGAGAGGTCCTCTAGTCATGTCCATACACGTTCTTTAAATCTCATCACCACCCTTTGGGTGTCGTAAGTTCCTTCCTACTCACTTTCGTTTCGCTTCTCGTTTTAACTTTTATATCACACAAATGCAAGTTAAATGTACCTAAAAGATCGATCGTATAAAAGTTTATCACTAAAATATTGAAAACCAAATAGAAACGTTTGCATGTCGACTAAACTTATAACATGTGATTTAAGTTACGCTATAAACCTTCGTTGCATTTTTTATCTAAGAACATATGTCACGTTTATATAGATATCGTATGTTAAATAAGTGTCGTAGTAACTAAAACGCATTTATACGCTATTATATATATCAAGTAAGGTACCAAGATCATAGGAGATATGTTAATGAAGAAGAGATAAAGCTTAACCATGCATGTATTTAGTTCTGAGAAAGATTGAAAACCAAAACATTGAAGCATGCAAAACTCACGCTCAAATATTGTGATTTATAGCAAAATTATGACACAGAAATACACATTAAATATCATGTCGTGTACCATATGAAGCATAAGTATCTCTAGCTCAGTTGGTTGGAGCGTGGGGGTTTAGGCATGAGGTCCTAAGTTCGAATCCCACTGTGGCACACTTTTTCCATTCTTTTTTTATAACTATCACCTATTGACAGATTTCACCCCTCAACTTCAAGTACATTTATAGTAAAGTAAAACAAAGAATTAAAAGTATAAAAATCCAATATTTATTTTTATACCTTGCAAAAACAGATTTTACTGAGGACTAAAAGTGTCAAATTTGGAAACTTTAAACATGAGATAATTATGGGTACAAAGTGTCATTTTCTAAAAGTTTAGGGACTAAACTCGTACTTTTATAACTCGAGGGTGAAAAGTGTAAATTTGGAAAAATGTTTAGAAAACTTATAAACTTATAACGACTTTATAAAAGCGAGTATTTTGACAACCTAGTGTTCATATATGAAAATTACTAAGTCGACAATTAATTAAACTCGTATATATTTATAAGTATATAAATATATGAAAACACTACTCGACACCGACACAACTTAAAGTAAATAAACAAAACTCTCGGTAACATCGTCATATTTATAAACCTACGCTAATAACGCCTATTGAATTTTATATTCAATGCTCTCTCTTTGGTTGTAAACCAAACGTTATCGTTATTCGAGACTTGCCATCTCGTTCTTAGGTTAGGGTAGGAGCCATCGCTATACCACACTCGATCTCTTTGTGCTTTATTCATCGAATCGCTAAGGTGAGTTTATAGCCCCACTTTTACTCTTATTTACTTGCTTTATAAAACTATGGGGTGAGAAACATGCAAAACTCTTTTCGGACCTGGCCGAAAACACTATTACGTGAAACAACCTTGAATCCCAACTATGCTACCGTTAGTTCCCTTTGGGAGGCGCGATTGTTATGGATAGATCTATTGGGATGACACCCCGCTCGAGTTTGACCGGATAGGCAAACGTCGGGCGATATCATATCGTATTGATTGAGTGTCTTGGAAATACACTTCTTTGGGCTTTTATTTATCATGCTTCTAGATGCATGCACACCGTCGTAGTTTCGGTCGCATGAACTTGGTACTAGCGTAATAGCCTTTTGCATATAGTGTCATTCACGGAGATGCTATATGTGCAAGCTGTGGTCCAACTTGAAAACTTGATTTCAAACTTAAACCTATGAACTCACCAACCTTTGTGTTGACATTTTAGCATGTTTTCTCGGGTTTACTTATTGGGCGTGGCAATGGCAAAGGCATTCGTTGAAGACCGGCATCCAAGTGTTTCCAAATATTTTAATACAACTTTTAATGGGACAACATATATTTTTATGGGCTTTACTTCCGCACTTTGAAACAATGATGTAAAAATATTTCTTAAATTAATATATCTCTTGAAAATGGAATAAAATTTCCATTCTTTATTACCTTGTGTTGTGTATATTGATTTAGTAGCACCCCATGACCCGAACGCTTCCGCTGTGAAATTTTGGGGGTGTTATAGTGATGAAGAGGTTGAGGTTTGTCACCACACCCACCCCTCTTACTCCCTAAAAGAAATGATGGTGGGGTACCTTTAATAAAGATGAAAGAGAAATACATTTATGTTATTTAATAAATGACATAACGTATGTGACAGGGAATCAATTTCCATAGTTTACTATCTTGACTCCTATCAAGAATGTTAATATCATGGAATGCATGTCTACTATTGATAGTTATATAAACTAACCAAACACCTTTAATGACTTTCAAAGTCATAAATTCATACCGATACACCCCAACCAACCGGGCCCTTAAGGTGTGTCTCATATGTGGGTTTACGAGGGTTTGGGTGAAAGATGGGTGAAATCATTTGTTTTGTCTAAGTGAGATACATTGTGCTTTGTTTGTTGTTGTTTAAGGGGGATTGGTAGATCTGGTATATGTTGTTTTTATGAATGAACAAGTGTTGTATGTTTTACTCAGGTAAGCCGGTAAGGTAACTTATCATTAAAAAGGGGTGTTTGGAGTTTGGAACTGAAATAGGTGATCCTTGTAATCGGGTTTTTCTAGTTTAGATTGACGTGCGATATTTAGTCCAAAATCTTATTCCTGTGTATAGGGTCATCTCGTAAATTTTGGTTTCCGTGAGCGATAACTATAAGTAGACCAGTTTCGTAAGCAGTTTTATGTATGTATAAGCAAAAAGCTTCTATTAATACTATAAAAAAATTGTTATAGAAGTCCACATATTCAAACAAGTAGTTTGTTGATCATCCACTCATGACCAAGGTTATGCAAAGATAAAATATCATCCAACTCAAATTTAAACCAATTAAAGCTCCATATGCAGGGCCGGAGTTACGGAGGGGCAGCAAGCGTATGCCCCTCTCAACTTTTGACGTAGTGTAATTTTTTAAGGATTCGTGTTTGTCATCATCTTGCCCCTTTAAAACCAAATAAGCGAAACAAAGTCAGTAAAGTTGAGCAAAAAAGCTCGATGGTTGGAAAGTCTGGTGTTGTCGGAAACGATGATAGTTAGAAAAGATGGAGTTGTTTTTAACTTTTTCAAATGGTTGAGAAAGATAAGGTTGTTTATGTTACACCATGTAAGGTAAAATTTAATTTTTGTGTGTGAGTGGAAGATAGCCACGTGTTTTGTAACTTGAAAGAACTTTGATCTTTTGCTATATATTTGACAATAGTGACTTGTTTTGTTATTTGATTAAATTTATAAAAGTTAATTCTTTTCAAGTAAATAGAGTGTATTGATTGAAGTGTTTTTCTATATAGTTAATGGTCATGTGTTATATCATTTGTTCAAAACAAAATGTTGCACCATTAAAATAGTGATATGAGTGTCTTTAAACGTAACTAATATTAAAGATTTATTTTGGGTATTTAATTTCATTGACGAATATAAAACATTTTATTTGTTACGAAGAAAATGTATAAGTTAGTATGGTGTTGAATCTGACATGTTATTACTAGAATGTTCCTTGATAATCACTTTTATTATTGTGTTAGACGTGACCCGACCCGACCTTTTTACATGTTGGTTTAATTTTTTCTGGACCGTCGTAGAAAAAAAATTGCCCCCGCCCCCCTCTCATAAAATATTCTGGCTCCGCCTTTGTCCATATGCATACGTAATAAGTTTGATGGATCAATGTCTTAACTGAAGTAGTATAAAATAAATCTTTCATAATAAAAATGCTTTGTTATCTTAAATAAAACTAATGATGTCTACCAACATTAAGCAACTACATACATAATTAGTGATATATAAGATCAATGGTAGACAATAAGGGTGCGTTTAGTTGGAGAACAAATTCTCTTATTTTCTATTTCTAGTTTTGTAAAAATTTGAAAGGAGAATTAATCTCCACAAAACACTTGAAAATATAGAAAACGCGTTTAGTTGATGTTTCTATTTTCTGTTTTGAAGAAAATGAGGGAGGGTTGAGGGTTACAAAGGAAAACAAGGAAAACAACTAAAATTTGTTTTGTAATTTTCCTTGTTAAGTTAGGAAATAGGGGATTTGTGTTTTGCAAAATATTTTGTTGGAAAACGTTGATTTGAACGCGATCTCTGTTTTCTTTGTTTTCCACAAAACATTTTGTGGAAAACAAGGTGTTTTCCTCAACTAAACGCAACCTAAGAATCTTAATAGAAAATTGAATAGAAAAACAAAGGCAAAGAGTTACCTTTTAAGATTAAAAAATAATAATAATAAAATTAAAAAAAATAGCATTGAGAAAACGTTACTAAATGTGATGACGACGATCAATCAAATGAATATTTCCGTTTTTATTGTCGTTGTTTGCTCATTGAAGCGGGTTTGGGTATCTGAATTTAATATTTAAACTCACATTTGAATTTGATGCTAGTGTTAGGCTATTAAGAAAGGCTTCATGACAACTAAGGGCCATTTGGTTTGTTGTCTGGAATGATAATCGGTATGGATTTGATATAGGGGTGAAATAGGAATGACTATAAATTGAGGTATCAATCTCATAAATGTTGTTTGGCATGATAATTAGATGAAGGTGTAGTATAAATTATGTGAAAGGAAGTGGTGGGCCCGGGAATCAATTTTCAAACCACAACTCTTGGGTGACTTTCATGTATAGCTATATATTTAGTATCATTCCGGTTTTGAATTCCGATGTTAACCAACCAAATAACTATACATGGAAATCAAAGTATTCCTTTATTTCGATTGGCACACACCAAACGCACCGTAAGTATACATTGGGCTTCTAATAAAATGGTGCCCTCAAAACTTTGGGGCCATGTGCCCGCTTTCAACGCCCACTGCTTAAAAGCAAGGCATGCCTGTAACTTGTTGGGTTTTGAATTTTACACCATGCAATAGTCTTTTAATATTTATAAATATTCCTCAGCCACATATTTTGTAGTATTTATAGTTTTAATATAAATTATTTATTTAAAAACTCTTATATAAAATATATTTTATCTTTCTAGTTTTTTGTATTATTTTTATGACAAATCCAAATCCTAGACCAAACCCAAATTCAAGTCTATACCTATCTATAAACCAAACTGTAAGATTATTGATATCATAACACTACTAGTGATTAGTGATAGGGTCGTGTGTTTCTAAAGAGAGAAAGATAGAGAATGGGATGTTTAGAGAGAGAACCAAAAATTGCAATATTAGATTAACTTGAACATCCAACCCTCTCTCTTGTGGGGAGAGGGCTATTTATACATATTTCCTACGCCCTCCTTCGGGATGTGGATTAGGCATACAGTCGGTAAATCCTAACAATCTCTCCCTAAGGGAGGTCACCCCATGAATTACATTTTGAATCCTAGCATTCTATCTTTAACTTCAAACTCGAGCTCGTAGACTTTAAAACTTCCATATAATCAACTTTGCATCTTTAGTAGTGTTTCTTTGACATGAATGTTTCTTTGTCATGTGATCACGATATTTCCTTGAGATCATCAGCTACATTGAATCTCCAGCTCATCTTTTGAAGTATTGCCATATGTGATGTTGTGACTTTTGGACCGACATGCTCACAGTTTTGGATCATGACATCTTTTCATCAGAGTTGCGGAAGCTTTGTTGTATGTTTTGATTGTCATGATTTTCTTCAAATATGAGTGTGAGATGTAAGCATGCGGTTATGAATTGATGTCTCATTGGACAACAACTGCAATCATCGGGAGTTCCTGCAAACGGCAGTTAGCAATAAACACACAAAAGTGTCTTTGTTCACTTTCGTTGAATAAGGTTGCAAGAACCACGGTTCCCCGTTGATCAGTATAAATACTGCCTGTGATTAGGTAGAATTCCGAAGAATCTCCTTGAAAGGGTTTCACAGCTGTACTAGTCATTCTCAAGCCGGAGCATCTCAAAGTAGACAACAAAGAGTGAGTGAACCAACGAATTGACATTCAGTGATTGATGAGAAATTGATTTGATAAACAATCGCGTATTGCTAAATAAAGAGTTTTTGCAATACAACGAAGGTTTTATGAATTAAATCAAGCTTCATTAAAAAATACTTTTGTTTGTAAACATTAGTGCGCAGTCGATGTGCTAGAAAACACTTTTTGAGCACATTGAAAGGTTTTTCCAAAAGTATCCATCAGTTCATAACGTGAACCAAGGTTGATTCAAGAATGAATCGTCCTTGTTTCTATCCAGTTGTCACAAGTTTGATCCATGAAGGATCTCACATGTCACCCACCAAGAGCTTGTTTGATGTTGGCTCTAAAAGGATTGATGAGTGTGTAAATACTCATCATTTTTGTTCTTTGTACACTGCAAAAACAGTCAAAAACACTTTGAAAAGTCTCAAAAGCGAGAAAAATATTTAGGCTGTTTTATGCAATAATTGTCAAAATCTAGTCCCGGTTATTCAAAACATGTAATTTTTCATAAAGGCCCTCGTGAATTTTAAGTTGTCAAAATTAGCCTCATAAAGCTCGGTTTTGCAAAATGGCAACTTTGGTCCCTGAAATTTCAAAGATTGATGAATTTACCCTGGACATTTTAAATTGGAAAATTAACATTTTAGTCCTTTGGTAATTCTAACTTGTCAAAAATTGGTCCTTTTGATAAATTTTGGAAAAGTGCAGTTTCAGTCCCTCTAGTTTGGATGAATGGCTAAAATGGTCCTTGAGATTAATACTAACCAACCCTTTTCTATTACCCAACCCAACCCAGCAAACCCGACCCATCCCTTTTCTTTCCCAAATACCTTTCCCTCCTTTCTTTCCTGCTTTACCCAAAACCCAGGTACACCCAACCTTGTCTCTCCTATTACCCAGAGTTTCAGAACCCCAAACACTCAACCTAAACCTCAAGCTTTTACCCACTCACCCCCTCCCCAAGACAAAGTCACATGAATCCATTGCCACGTTGGCAATCCAAGGCACAAAAGCAATCATCCAATGGCTGTCATAAAATGGAATGGGCACTAAGGAGAAATCAAAGGCTCAGATTGGTCTCATGAAGCACAAAATGGTTTTTGCTTGGTTCATCTCACAAAGGAAGCACAAACACAAGAAAGAGAAGCAAGAAGACTTTTTTTGATTTTTTGTATATATAGGCAGTAAAAAGACTTGTACATTTGTCTAGAATTCCTTGTTCTAGTGCCATTTTACATTTACTGTCATTTTACTTTATTTGTAATTTCTAATTTCCAATGCAATTTAAAAATTCAGTTTTAATTCAGTCTGTTGAAGTTTATGCAAGTTTTGATTTATTGTTCATGTTTGAGAAGTCTGTCCATTGAGTTCTTAAAGTAGTTTTAAACTCGTCTTGAAGTTCTGGTTAGTTATGAAAACAAGTTGTTAACATTTCAAAAGCCTTACCAGTTTCTTTTTAATCATTTCTGCCCCAAAAGGGTTGTTTGGATCGACTTAGTTTACGGGTCAAGATTCATGTTTTGACCGAGTTGTGTCTCAAATGGTTTTGTGAGTGTATCGACATCATTTTAGCCCTTCACTAGTTGTTTTAAGTGTTTTGATAAGTATTTAGAGTAGTCACCAAAATAAGTCTCATGCTTGTCCCAACGCCCACTGTTGAAGCTTAAGATTGGATCAGTTTTAGTTAGATTTAGGACTTGATTTTGATTATGCAAGTAGTTGATAGTGTGATGTAGCCTGTCCCAACTTATTTTTTAGGTGTATAGCTTTTTAGGTTGCTTAATATTTGCACTCGAAAGTTGTCATTTCTGCAATCTGTTTTTTTTTCCTTCCTATAGCAGACCCCAGTTCATGTTTGCAGCTGGTTTTTCAGCCTGTTAAAAGCTCCTCAGAAGCTAGACAGGGGGGCAAAAGTGAGCTAGGTGGGTGGACCTTAAGTGCCCAGAAGCTCAGGGGCTGATTCCCTCTACAGCTTATTCAAAATAAGCTGCAAAACCACCCCCTTGCCCTGTCCACTGCTGCAACACCACAACAGCTGCTTGGACCCTTTTTTTTGTGCTTATTTAGGATTTAATTTAGCTTATTTAGAGTCCCTTAGATGCTTTTAGAATTATTAGATTAGGATTGATCTATTTAGCTTATTTTATGGTTATGCACTGCTTATTTCCATGTTTTAGAAGTTTAGGATCCCCTAGATAGCTTATTTTCCAACTGTTTTTCCCCATTTGTTTTATTGCTTTTTGATTGTTAGTAGCTTATTTTAGTTTACCAATCCAGGTGTAGCTTATTTGTGCATTAATTTTGCTTATTCAATTGCTTTTGATGTTCGTATTTTGCTTAGAAAGTCGTAAAAGGTGTTTGGTTTGTGGTCGTCAAAACAAACTAATAATAAGGTGTTTATCTGACTTATTCTTGGGTTTAGTTCAAAAGTTTTCGAAAAAGTTTTTAATTTGATCTAATAAAGAAGCTGAGAAAGAAAGAAACCAAAGAAAAAAAAAAGTGCAAAACTGACGTGGGTGGGACTTGAACCCACGCCACCCAACTCACAACCAACACTCTTACCAGGCTCCCTTGGGACTTGTCTCAAGCATGTTTTGCATAGTTTAATCCTTAAGGGTGCTTTGCAGTCTAGGCTTTTAAGTAAACGCAGCTTATTTACAGCTTATTTCATAAAGCACTCACCTCGTTTTTCATTTTTTCTAGGACCAGTATAAACCAAAGTAGTTTTTGTGATTTTTCCATATTTTTCCAAAATAGTCTAGTATTTTTTATAATTTAATTAGATTAAAACAGTTTTTAATTCGTAATAAATAATTTAAAACTCAAAAAAATATTCCGCTTTTTCCTAAAATTATTTTTGGTCATGTAGAACGTAGGAAAATTGGTTTTGCACCCGTAGGCTTTAAATTTCATAATTCTCGCGTTTTAGGCTCGATGCGTTCTGGGTTTTGCTTTTTAGTTTGAATGCTTTAGGATGTAATTTAGCTTTGCTTTATTGTTTCTTAGGCTTAGTAGTAGTCTATTTAGTGTTTACTTTGTTTTACATGCTTTATTTTCATTTCCGTTCTTTATTTTGTAGAATACGTAATCGCAATTCCAAAAATTCGTTTAACCAATTCAAGTCCTTATCACGAAACTCATCGAAGCCGTCAATTTCACACCTCGTTGGGACAAGACCCGGGGAAATCACTTTCCCGGTATCACTTTTATCACATTCGTGAGGTTTGGCACGTTAACCTTTTTCCTAAAAGGTTGATTTGTCGAATTTCACGAGTAATTTGATATATTGATATTTGTGTTCATTTTACACGAACCAAGGATTTCCATCTTCATTGTAAATATTTTACATATCACTCGGATGTTCGGCAATACCACAAGGATAATGTGTAGGACTCTTAATATATATTCTTACTTTCCACATTGTGTGAAATAACAAGTCTTCATGAATTATGTGTCCTAATGAGATTTATTGATGATCTTTTGGCTCTAGACTCAATAGTGCACTTTGGTTTCCTGAGCGGAGACTAGGGAGAAGGTATCCTTTTTCAATATCATCCATCTCTAAGAGAAAGTCGATAGATTATGTAGGTTCCTCGTGAGAATGAAACAAGTCCTTTTAAGAGAACTTGAGTAGCTGGGAAGTTTTAGTGCAGTGCGTCACTGGGTTCATGACGTCTTGTCTTCAATACCGGCGTTACCTTAGTAACCACCAGTAGCATATGTATTGAACCCGGTTTATTCTCTAAGGTTGAATTATTGGAGGGCTATTTCTTTTCACCCTTTCACTTTCATTTCTTTTTCATTCTTCAACCCCTTCAGTGCTTACCGAGACTTCATCACTAGAACCTTGTTGGGTTTGTTCCAGTTCTAGCTCTATCTCAGTCAACACTCTTCCCTTATTCTCACTTTTCTCCTTTTTTCATCATACCTAAGGACTTCTACACTATCTAGTGGATTGTCCCTGGGTAGATCCCTCCGGTTCTAGCGGGATCGTGGGAACTAATACGTAACCTTACCATCCTTATAACTCTAATGCATAAAGTAAAATGGTCGGTCTTGTGGTATTGTTCTTTCCTCCTTGAAACCAAATGAAAAACAATTTGAAAAAGCCAATCAAGGTACTTGTGATATAAAATTCAAGCATTTTGTACCTCAATTATTTTTGATCATTTGTAAATGCTCCCCCTCAATATGTGCATCGTCATGTCAAACACCTCAGATTTTGTTGTATCTGAAATACTCAAATTGTACGACGTGAAAACGTTTAGCACATAGAGGAAGGAGTTCTTGCTTGAGTCTTTAGACAAATGCTCCCCCTCAACATGTGCATAGGTTTTAGAAATCATTTAGCACATGGAGGAAGGCGATCTTTGAAGTACTTCCACGATCACAATTACCATAGAGAAACCATTTGAAAATCAATCAAGGTACTCATGATAAAAACAATGAAGCCTTTGTACCTCGATAGTTTCTTAGACTTTGAAATGCTCCCCCTCAATATGTGCATCAATAAATGAAAGCGTTTAGCACATATGGTAGAGCAGCCTATACTTTGAGTCGTAAAAGATGACATTTTATCAGATTTCATATTTATATCACATTCTCTCCCCCGATCAAAAATTTCAAATCCTTTGAGATTTTGGATCCCAAGTGATTTAAATATGTTAGAAAAATTGGAGAAAATGTGGTCTGATTTTTATTCTGACAAGAAACATTACAGTGCTCCCCCTCAATTTGAGAGGGAGATTACAAGCCTCAATAATTACACTACTAGATACTACAGAGTTATATATGTACATATTACAACACCACACCACACACAAAAGTTCCAAAGATTACAGAGAGGATATGATCATTCAGTTCTTTGTAGAAGTTTGTAGTGTCCTTCACGAACTCTTCCACCTACAAAACTCTCCAAGCTTCGGGAGATTCTCCTTGTCTTGAGCCTTTTCCCGATAGCAGATATGAAGGCCTCACTTATTTCCACATCCTTTGCAGTCCAAAACCTATTACTCGTCCCTGATCTTGTACTCCTTCACCCGGTAATCCAAAGCTTCTTCAATTTATCGGAGAGTACCATCGCTGAACTTGTATAACTCATTAAGCCTCATGAGCATCCTGGCCCCGTATTTGTCAGTAAAAATAACAGCTCGTGGAGATTCGATTACTGAGTAGTCATGCTTGTATTCGAACCCTGTAGCTTCCCATCAAGGCTTAGTTAGGTTGGCTTGAGTTTGGTAACTCTCCATATCAAGCAAAAAGGCTCCAACTCTTTGTCTAATGACTAAACCTCTTATCCCTAACTCGAACCCTGTAGCTTCCTATCAAGGCTTAGTTAGGTGTCATAATTCTCAATTTCCGGTCATTTCTCAAATTTACTATTCATCTCGGGAATTTACTATTTATCGGTTACTATTCATCATTTTACTATTCATCATTTTTTAAGTCGATTTGATATTCTGAGAACGTATTTCAAAATTTTACTATTCATGAAACACTATTCATTCCGGAGAAAATCACTATTCATCATTTATCGTAAACTAGGTTTACGAGTATCAAATTCGCGTAACCTTAAGGGTTTAGCTGCGAATTCATGAACAATCATTAAGGACATTTCATATAGACTAGAGTTAGTCTACATATCATTAATAATATCATCATCATATTAGTTCATGCATGGTTTTGCATATTTCATTTAACGTATAATTTCCTATTAAATAAACGCTATCGCGTAATCATTTATTTTGAATAATTTATCCGACACTTCCAAAATTATCCTAATATATTTTTATACTCATTTTAAGATTATAAAATTATAATATTAGTTTACCGGTGTTTTAAATTTATTTTGTATATAAATTGTTATGTATATATATTTCTGACGGTTTGCGTAAATACTACTCGATAATTATTATTTCACTCAATTCTTGTAAGAAATATATTTTATAATTTTATGACATCGATATATTTTATTTTGTTCTGTTAAAATTTATTTTTAGCTAACGCTACCCCAAATACCTACTTTAACTTACAAATTACATAATATACATACTCTCTAATACATTTACTAATAAAATTCATCACTTTCTTTCTTTGTTTTACCTCTTGTCGACCAAGATACATGACTCAACACATTTGATGTAAAATAAAATCTTACCTAGACTACACATAAGCATGTATAGACTTACACTTGTTTTATTTTAATTATATACTATGTATAACACATACTAACACATACACTTAGGTGTAAATCACAAAATTTCTCTCCTTCCTTTTGTTGAGAACCGGCCACACAAGAAGAACAAGAAGAAACACAAATATTTTCAAGATCAAGCTAAATTATACACACTAGTATACTCTCTTTAAGGGTTTTGAAATAAAAACACTAGAGTATTTAGGAAAACCTTGTTACATAAACCTCATCACTACACTAGTAAGCATTTCATGATCATTTTTACTCTTTCATAATATTCATGAGTTATTTTTATCATTTTAGTAGAAATCATGCAAGTTTCATGTGTATCTCTATACCACTTTTAATGTTTTTAGTACTTATAATTAGTATATATCATCCTATAATTAATCCCTTGAAACATATCATTTTGATGATGTTTAGGAACCCATGACACCCTAATAAGGTGTATGGTAGGTTTAGAATAGATTTGGTGTTGATTTGAAATGGTTAGAATAAGTATTACGCGAGAAAAATCAATTTCGACAACAATAAAATATTTTGGCCGATCATTTTGTGAAATCTGGAAAATTCGACAGTTTATAAAATATTTTGGCCTAGATATTCAGAAAATATACTTTAAAAGCGAAACCGTGGTCGCTTGAACGGGTTAAAGCGGTTTATAACGAAGAAGTTATGCTATTTTCAAGTTTAACGGCGAAAACTATATTTTTCGGAAAACAAGATGCTGTCCAGATTTTAAGGGTAAAAATGAGTCTTAAGCATTATCTAAATGAGTCGATTTATCAAAATATATTAGTATACTTTAACACGGCGAAGGACATATAAAACGTAGAAAACGGGCTTATAACGACTAAATTACACGCGTTTAAATAAAGTTGACGTAACTATTTTCACAAGTATAAAAACACTTACATATATATTTTCTAATAGCCAAAAACTAGTTGTCGCTAGAGACCATGTTGAAAGTCGTTTTTCACATCGATAAAATACTTTTTAGAAAACGATGTCTTCTAGTAAAAGTAAGTTCACCTAGCCTATTTTCCACAACG
The DNA here is from genome assembly GCA_022545495.1 of Chrysanthemum lavandulifolium. Taxonomy (NCBI): domain Eukaryota; kingdom Viridiplantae; phylum Streptophyta; class Magnoliopsida; order Asterales; family Asteraceae; genus Chrysanthemum; species Chrysanthemum lavandulifolium. The sequence goes on from CM040240.1 coordinate 142,085,076, forward strand.
TTCAACCGTTCGTCAAACGGAGTTGTAACGAATACAATGTGGTCACTCAAACTTTGCCGAAAACCACACTTAAACAATATTTTTAGTCCAAGTACCCTACTTCACCTATGTTTTTTCCCATGATCGAGACCTCTATGATAAAAATTTAAAAGCTAAGACTTTGAGATAATGCTACAAGCTTTCCAAAACAGTTCTGCACCTCATATGCCTTCGTTCGAATGTCGTTTACTCAACCCGATGTTTTGGTCCACTGCAGGATCATGGCTGCAAGAAACACACGCTCAGGAGTCAACAACCACGTCGACTCAAACAACAATGCCAACCCGAGCAACAATGATAATCCAAACAACAACGTTGCTGGAATAGCGGACCTACTCGCCCAAATTATGACGCATCTTGATGCTAGACGAACAACGTTGGAGAAGGTACTTCAAACACTGGTCATGGATGCAGCTACAAGACTTTCATGACATGCAAGCCAATAGAATTTTATGGTACCGAGGGTGCCATAGGACTGCTAAACTGGTTCGAGAATGTTGAGTCGAAACTTAGTATCACGAAATGTCTTGAAGAAAACAAGGTTGAGTTCTCTGTTGGTCTACTACGGTCGAGCATTGACACGGTGGAACAACCAATTGCGAGACTAGAGGAAGAGGGGCAAATCGTTATATTGGGAAGCATTTAAGAAACTACTAACCGATGAGTCTTGCATAAAGATGAAGTGCGTGTCGGAAGAAGAATTTTGGAATCACTTGATGGTAGGAGTAGAAGTCGACAAGTACACGATCCGTTTCCACGAGTTAACTAGGATGGTTCCTCACATGGTTTCCACTATGGAGAAGTTGATCAACCGATATATACGGGATTGATCTAGGAAATTTGGAGGATGTCACCTCATCAAACCCAACCACTGCAAGCCGTGGGTATGGCGTATCGCTTGACAAATGATGTGATCAGTCCGGAGGACTAACAAAAGCAAAGCGACAATGGACGAAAGCGATGGGAGGATCACCGGGGAAGCCAAGACCGGGACCGGCAAAACAAGAGGCGAATAACCGAAACTACGGACAATAACTCAAGGGCCCAAAGATACGCAGTCCACATCCTATGTGCACTCGATGTAACTATCACCACTGTGAGCGCGCAGGTGCGACAAATGTGGACGGATGGGCCACTTCAGAAATTGCTCAAACAGGACTGGCAATCAAGGAAAAAGGCCAGCATGTTACGAGTGTGGAAGTCTAGATCACCTTCGGAATACCTGTCCAAAGTTGAAAAGAACTCCCAACCAAGGAGGTAATCTTCCAAACCTGGCGTTGGCAATAGAAGGCCCACAAGATCAGAACATTGATGTTCCCCCCGCACGTGGTCGAGCATTCTATATAGGCACCGAGGAAGCCCGCAACGCGTAACGGGTACATTCTTTTGAACAACCACCTTATTTCTCCACAACATGATTTTGAGTGCATAACTTCCTTCCAATTTTTACCACGTTCACGACATTGATTAATTTGAGACTTAACGATATCGACCTTAGTTGTAATTTATTGTGTTGATTTGATTTGCGTAAGCAAATCCAAGATCGAACGAATCTTTCAAAAGACTTCATTCAAGGATGTTGAATCCTATCTTTCTAACAACTTGTTTCCTAGCTTGATCTAGTGACAGTTCTTGTTTGATGAGTTGCGAGAATCAAGCTAAGAGTCAAGTTTTTACTCAAAAGGTCTTTTGAGGGCTACGTTCGATGTTGGGTAAGTTTACCCCATCAAATCTGATCACGGGCACGTATTTAGTTGGATGAGGAACCCATATGCATGAGCATTGACATGATCATTTAGACTATTTGTACGAGCATGAACTTTTAGAACTCTTGTCGAGGTTCGGACTATAGTATCAATAATTGAATCACGAGGACGTGATTCCTCTAACCGGGGAAGAATGTCACAATTCTCAATTTCCGGTCATTTCTCAAATTTACTATTCATCTCGGGATTTTACTATTCATCGGTTACTATTCATCATTTTACTATTCATCGTTTTTGAAGTCGATTTGATATTCTGAGAACGTATTTCAAAATTTTACTATTCACGAAACACTATTCATTCCCGGAGAAATTCACTATTCATCATTTATCGTAAACTAGGTTTATGAGTATCAAATTCGCGTAACCTTAAGGGTTCAGCTGCGAATTCATGAACAATCATTAAGGACATTTCATATTGACTAGAGTTAGTCTACATGTCATTAATAATATCATCATCATATTAGTTCATGCATAGTTTTGCATATTTCATTTAACGTATAATTTCCTATTAAATAAACGCTATCGCGTAATCATTTATTTTGAATAATTTATCCGACACTTCCAAAAATTATCCTAATATATTTTTATACTCATTTTAAGATTATAAAAATTATAATATTAGTTTACCCGGTGTTTTAAATTTATTTTGTATATAAATTGTTATGTATATATATTTACGACGGTTTTCGTAAATACTACTCGATAATTATTATTTCACTCAATTCTTGTAAGAAATGTATTTTTATAATTTTTATGACATTGATATATTTTATTTTGTTCCGTTAAAATTTATTTTTAGCTAACGCTACCCCAAATACCTACTTTAACTTACAAATTACATAATATACATACTCTCTAATACATTTACTAATAAAATTCATCACTTTCTTTCTTTGTTTTACCTCTTGTCGACCAAGATACATGACTCAACACATTTGATGTAAAATAAAATCTTACCTAGACTACACATAAGCATGTATAGACTTACACTTGTTTTATTTTTAATTATATACTATGTATAACACATACTAACACATACACTTAGGTGTAAATCACAAAATTTCTCTCCTTCCTTTTGTTGAGAACCGGCCACACAAGAAGAACAAGAAGAAACACAAATATTTTCAAGATCAAGCTAAATTATACACACTAGTATACTCTCTTTAAGGGTTTTGAAATAAAAACACTAGAGTATTTAGGAAAACCTTGTTACATAAACCTCATCACTACACTAGTAAGCATTTCATGATCATTTTTACTCTTTCATAATATTCATGAGTTATTTTTATCATTTTAGTAGAAATCATGCAAGTTTCATGTGTATCTCTATACCACTTTTAATGTTTTTAGTACTTATAATTAGTATATATCATCCTATAATTAATCCCTTGAAACATATCATTTTTGATGGTGTTTAGGAACCCATGACACCCTAAGAAGGTGTATGGTAGGTTTAGAATAGATTTGGTGTTGATTTGAAGTGGTTAGAATAAGTATTACGAGAAAAATCAATTTCGATGACAATAAATAGTGGTCTGATCATTTTGTGAAATCTAGAAAATTCGACAGTTTATAAATTATTTTGGCCTAGATATTCAGAAAATATACTTTAAAACGAAACCGTGGTCGCTGAACGGGTTAAAAGCGGTTTATAACGAAGAAGTTATGCTATTTTCAAGTTTAACGACGAAAACTATATTTTCGGGAAAACGACATGCTGTCCAGATTTTAAGGGTCAAAATGAGTCTTAAGCGTTATCTAAATGAGTCGATTTATCAAAAATATATTAGTAGACTTTAACACGAAGCTAAGGACATATAAAACGTAGAAAACGGGCTTATAACGACTAAATTACACGCGTTTAAATAAGGTTGACGTAACTATTTTCACAAGTATAAAAACACTTACATATATATTTTCTAATAGCCAAAAACTAGTTGTCGCTAGAGACCATGTTGAGAGTCGTTTTTCACATCGATAAAACACTTTTTAGAAAACGATGTCTTTTAGTAAAAGTAAGTTCACCTAGCCTATTTTCCACAATGTTCAACCGTTCGTCAAACGGAGTTGTAACGAATACAATGTGGTCACTCAAACTTTGCCGAAAACCACACTTAAACAATATTTTTAGTCCAAGTACCCTACTTCACCTATGTTTTTCCCCATGATAGAGACCTCTATGATGAAAATTTAAAAGCTAAGACTTAGAGATAATGCTACAAGCTTTCCAAAACCGTTGAGTTTGTTTCTAACACTCGATATTCACTATTTTACGACTAGCTTTTGAGGCCATTTAGTCACTTTCATGAATTGTCAAATCATATTGTTTCTGACTAAAAGCTATAATTTATTAATAAATCACTAAATGATTATCGTAGGATATCATTTCAACGTATATACTTGTAAAGTAATTTATAAATTGTCAAGACGTTATAAGATTATTTTTCGACGATAAACTTTATTTTCAAAAGTGTACAAGTGGTATGGATATCATATGAGTTTGCATGCACGACATTGTTTCATGACTTATATTAGAGAATATCATTCATATTAGGTTGCGGATAGGGATTGCACCTCATTTATGTGAATCCACTTTGTCATCATAATTATTGCATCAGGTGAGTAATCACATCCCTTTTTTACCGTTTTTACTATATTTTGGGGCGAAATGCATGAACCATTCTTGAACTAAATTGATTACTACTTTTATGAACTCGTTTGACTAGAACTTTTGAACTCGAATCAAATCCTTAAACATAATTACAAACCTATGACTTGTTTGAACTTATTGAACCGTACTTGCTATGACCCTAAAAGTCTCGCCTTATTGGTGGAGCGTACAAAGTCTCCCTTGTTCGAGCAACCTAAAGCCTCCCGGTCCGGGGAGAATGTCTCCCATGGGAGCAGACATTTTCAATTTAAATTCTCCCATGTTCGGAGTGTTCTTAATTGTATATAATAGTTGTATGATGTACTGTTCGTACATTCGCATTGTTAGTCTCCTATTAGTAGGTAGTATAGATAGCGCTATTAGAGGTCGACCAACCTCTCGTCCACTATGTTACGGGACGCATATTATTTATCCTAGGGGCTTTGCCTGGCATACATTATTATATACGTGGTGCTATATTGTGAACTGTCCTGACAACGTATACTTGACTACTTGACACACTATATTTTGTGCAATGGGTTGTGAACACACGGGTTGCAAGTTTTGTATGGGCGGAACTTGGGCCGAGTGGATTATAATGCCTTTGCTTTGTGGACTATTCCAGATGACCGAAACCTTTGACCTCTCTCTTAAGAATTTTCATATTATACGAAACGTGTGTACTCACCAACTATTTTCATAGTTGACCCGTTTTCTCTCATGCATTTCAGGTGATCGTTTGTAAGCTTTTCTTCAAGGTCTTTGCATAATGAAGTTTTCACATGTCACTACTAATCATTATGTAATAAAATGTAATCTTTTGGGATCTAGACTTTATATTATAATTGTCGATGTCGGCTAAACTGGTATTGTAATAATGTATCTTTCCCGTAATCTTAAACGTTGGTATGTTCTATTATCTTTTGCTTGTGTTACTTTTCGGTTACACCTCGTGTTTCCGCCATCGGCGGGGTGTGACATAAGGATCCTGGTTGACCTGATGATGGTGAAGGAGGAGGTGGTGGATTAGTCTTTGTAGTATCTAAAGTACCCGAAGTTCCAGTGGTTCCCGAAGAACATGCACCACCGGAAGGTGGCGGTGGAGGAGCCCCAGATGGTGGTTTTGGCAAATCATATATCCTCTTCTTCTTTTTCTTAACTTCTCCGATATCCTTCAAGTACTGAACATAGTTATCACGATCCATGGATTTCTAAAGAGCATCGTATAACAGTGCATGGTCTTTATGCTCCTTGTATTCATCAGTCTCACACATACATTGCTGGAGAATCTCTTTCATGTCTGATGTAGGGAGATATCTGAACCTTGTATACAGAGGAGCTTTCATTACCCATTTGACCGCATCTTTAACTTGATCTTCTATCGCATTAAATCACCTCATGGTTGAAGTTAAGACATTCCAACTTTGACAAGCGAAGATCGTAATGTTTAACTTTGTTCGGCATGTTTTGCTTTTCGAGGGCTTCAAGATGTTTCAAAGCATCTTGTAGTTGCAACTCTTGTAGGTGGTGGTGTTGGTAGTGTGGTTGTAATAATGGTTGTTGTAGTAGCCGAGGTTGTAATGGGAGGTGGAAGTGCAGTTGATGGTGCAGTTATTGGGTGTAGGAACCGACATCGGTGGAATAGTAGATGTATCCTGTTGAATTGTAACCGAAACCATGGAGATGACCTCTTTCTCTTCCTTGTCTTCTCAGCTTCAGTATCAGAAGGTCTAATAAAAATGAATATTCGCTCGACTATTTTCTCGTAATTAAAAAAATAATTAAATCAGATAGTTTAATGAGTTCATTGTTGTTGTAACACCCCAACCCGACAAGGGTAGAAGTATCACATTCTGGTGTCATATCAGAACATACTAATAAAATTTTGCAAGCGGAAGCCTTATAATATAAAATACCAAGTCACATAAATGAATGACTTACAATGAAAAATACAAAATCCAATATATCAAAATGAAATGAAATATCAAAACAATTGCTCTTCAAAATAAGTCCAAAAGATAAGGGGAAACTAGGGTCGGATCACTCAAATGCTCCTACTCTCAGCCCAACAAAGCCCAGCATCCCACTTGGTACCTGCCGCATGGAAAAGAAATGCGGCTGAGCTTTAAAAAGCCCACTAAACAGATATAACAAAATAAAAGCTAACTAAAATCAGAAATACAAAATGAAACAAAGGAGACTGATAGCAGAGTCGCATCGAAATGAGCACAATGAGTCAATGAGGAACATGCAGAACACAATAATAACATATATCCAGAAGAAACAGAAATCAAAGGAGACCAAAGCAAAGCAGCTCATCGATGACATATATAAGTACATATAAATAACCAGACATACAAGTACCGAAACATAATCAATTAAGAGTTTATGAACGGTATCATAAGCAAAACAAGTAACCAAACAATGATCAAGCATAGCGACAAGCGTATCAACTAAACGTAAATATGGCACATCATTAAATCAGATAATCAGAAATACATATAAGCCAAACGGAAATCTATAAGCAGGCGGAAGCAATTAAATTTAATGTAAGCATAGAAATCACACAAGCCAGATAACGCACAGTTAATAAACAGATCAAGTATAAAAACCAGCGGAAATACTAACAGCAGTATAAGCATGATAGCCACATGTATCAGGTAGGAATACCAATCGAACATCATAGTTGAATGGAGTAACTAAACAATGACATAGCATGGCAAGTTAAACAAGTCAACCAGACAGATAACATAAGTTGAACCATTACCATCATCAAATAGTAGCATAAACAGAAGTATAAACATGGCAGATTGACAATTCAGGTAAACATCAATTTAATGTTGAACTACCAACATAAGCATCAGGGAATACCAACAGAAGTACAAGCATGGTAGTCACAAATAGCAAATAGGGATACTAAATGATAATCATAGCCTACGAAAATAAATAAACGAAGGTATAACATGATAAACGGATAAATCAAATGATTACATACAAGCATGGCAAAACGGTAAATCAATTAGTCACGTAATAGCATGGCAACATATATTCACATATTAATCATATAATATCAGGGTAAACGGATAGTCACATAAATCATATAATAGCAGAGTAAACGGATGAGGTGGTAATAAGAAGTATACGCTTGGTAGTTAGCCAAAATGGAATGAGAGTATGACAAATCAAATGAACTAGAGTATAGTATGGTAGTCGGATGAATCACATAAGGATACTGAATGAATGAGTAATCAATGGAAACTAAAGAAGAGAAATACAGAATATGGTGCATTGAGGAATAACATAAGGTATAGTATGAATGTATCAGAAGTGTAAAGGTTGTCAGAAATCTACCACGAGCCCAGAAACATATCATATCATAAGTAACCATGGAGTAGCTAGCTCCCAGAATGTGAAAGACGTGTATTGCATACAACATCAGTCACCATATAAATCATATCATATCATATCATAACAAATCTAGGATGCATCCATACGCCCCTGCATAAATCATAGTGGCCATAACAAATCATAAAGCGCGCGTATCATATCATATCATAAGGGACGGTGTGGAACATCACTCAACCACACTAGAGTCACGCCATTGGTGCATCAATGACACAACCATGTTACCTTCATGGCTAGGAAACATATTGGTTCGGGTATCAAACTGAAGGGTCAAAGCAAAGTCATAACATAAAGGTTCATATCAAAGGTTCAAATGCCAAAGGTTCATATCAAAGTTCATATCGAAGGGTGCATAGCAAAGGCTCAATATCAAGGGTTCAATAAGACATAATACAAAGGTTATATAAGGAAGCCATAATGATAAGGCTCAGAGCAATGGCAATATAATCAAGCTAATATCAAAAGATGGGTACGAATCATGAGAAACCTTAAGAGATAAGGTCAGAATATCTGTACCTCAAATGTGTGTGCGTAAGAGTAAGGCACGCAAGCAAGTTCAACGTTCCCGCTTTACTAAATCCACATTAGGACATATCATAAATCACATATATGTTCTATTTATAAATAATGTTTAACTTATCTCCCATTTATACTTAGTTTCAAGTTCATAAGTTTATGTCTTTTAGTATTTCAAATCTGGACCAGACTTTAGCGATTTTTATAAAATACTTAGTTAGCTCAAATAAAATCAAGGAAATTCCCAGGGGTTCCCATATGAGTTAAGAGACTCTCCAAAAATTAGGGGATTTTATTTCCAGGTCAAATGGCCTATGAAAAATCATAAGTCCAGACCTGTCCAGCTCACCCAGATTTACACACACCAAAAGTATAGCCCAAACAAACACACTCACCCTACTCCACACATCAAACCAAAAATTTTAGGTGTCACACAATATTTAAACATCATAACCACCAAAGAAAAAGTTCCAGAACCTCATGGATTTAATACTAAAAATCAAATACTACATCACAAATTTAAACTCAGAAAATCATATTCAAACACTTTAACTTCAAAAATGTAAAAATCATACTTCCATGTATGAAAATGCTACAAGGCTTATATTTCCAGAAAGCTATTTCAAAGTACTACAATTTAGGCTTAAGAATCACTCAAAAACATGCAAGTATCATCAGATAACACCTAGATGAATCCAACCTAAATTCTGGACAGTTTAACAAGCAATCATAACCTGTTGGATTTTAGAACTAAGTTAATCATTAACCTCTACGAGTACGCAGCGGATAAGGATCTAGTAATCGCGATTAGGTTAACCACATAATTAATAAATAATTAATTAATAAACAATTAATTAATAAAAGGGATAAAAGAAAACCTAACCTTGCTTGGCAATTGGACTTTAGTAACAGACAATAAAACCAATACGAAACTAAGCACCTAAAATAGATGCCTCAATGAGTATCACACACAAACCCGATAACGTATACGTTCGATAAATGGCTAGTCGAGAACGTAATATTAAAACCCAAACAACACTTGCAACAACTTGAATATATAGTGAACAAGAAAACCCTTAAGAAACATGTCTTCTCTTTCCTTGCTCAATATCAGCTTTTGTTCGAGATCCAAAAGAACCACCAAGAAACTGCTATTCTCTTTTACCCGATATCGGACAAAGTGTATCCGATATCTCCTGCTTCTTGTTATCCGAGAAAACAAAATAGAAAAACCCACCTTGTTTGCTGCTACAGTTGTCGACTAGGAGAACCAAAAACAAGCACCAAACAATTAACACCTAAACACTTGAATTCAACACACGTTTAGGAGAGAGAAACCCAAAGCATTCCTTAATCGAATTACAAAGAACTCGATCAAGATCTGAGCTGGAAAACTGGATCAGTTGGAGTGGGTTTTATGGATATATGATACGTACATGTTACAGCAGAAAAGTAAGGCGCATGGTGTTTGTTTTATAGTAAAACCAAATCGACCCTCTACTTGGGCTATGACTTGGTCGATAAGTCAAGAAACCCAACACCCTTGTCCCTTTTTCTGTCTTGCCCGATCAGTGAACAAACAAGGCCCAAGGCAGTCACAATATTCGACCCAACACTGAACTCAAACATGCCCATGGGTCAATATAACAATCGGGTCAACTATCATGCATATTCGGGTAAATAATTCAAGTATAAATTATGTTCAACACGTATACTCGTGTTTATCGTGTGTGCCCCCATTGGCTCACATACTTCTAGTCGTTTACGTGTGTTTATAACCCCCACAAACCAATAGCTCCCACTTGGGAGTTGGTGTGTCGAATGGCACACAAAACTAACGACTAAACGCTTAGCAAACGCTCTCACTCGCTTTTAACTAAAAGTGTCCGAGAGAATAGTTTCGTAAAAGTTTCTCAGTAGCATGGTCATTCAATGTCTTGCTCTAATCATCCTTTGTTATAGATACCGTTAAACCATGGATAATGGATCTTAAATCATTCTATATAGTTTAACCATTTAGAATCTAGTTATAGATTTTAATTCAGATATACCAAATGTAATCAAGAATCATCTTGCATTACCCTTTGGGTTTGGCCAAACAATTATCGATTAAATCGAAGAGGCGCCATGGTATCTTTACGCACATATCAAGTGGAGTAACAAATCCTTTATTGACTACAAGTGTTGTGGATCTTTGCTCACATCACTCCGAAATATAGCTTTATAACTACCTTTTTCGAGATAGCGTTTTGCATGATACTTACAAAAATGATATCCACACATAATGAACTTGCTTGCATCTCAAGTCTAAGGATCGAAGATAACAAACCATTTTCAATATTTTACTTATGACAAGGATCCAAAAGTAAATGTTTGAAAGTTGGGGAATCAATATGCATCTCTAGTGAATACATATGAGTTTCAAGGAACAATCCAATTCTCGTTAGAATTATAACCAACACTCACATTTGCCTTACATAACAATATTCTCATATTGTTAACCGACAATGGACATATTTAGAACAATAAAATCATTCAAGGATTAAACATGCAAATATAGGATAACAATTATTATATGAATGAATAACAAATACCAAGTATCTTTATTTATCATAAAGTAAAAATTGTCTTTCAATCCCAATTATCCAAATACTAAAACAGATATGCATGAAACTCATTTAGTAAATTGAACCCTAATGTTTCCAAAATTCTCAACCTTTCTTTAAAAGAAAAACTAAAAAGTCATCTGAGTAAACTTTCCGAATACTTGTTTCAAAATTTCACATATAGTGAGTGATTTGAAATATAAGATGAGTGTCTTATCTCATATGCTCATACTATTGCAAGAGTTATAGTATGGAGATGTCGTCTTACCTTGCATGAGGTATTAAAATCAACGACATCTTGTGATCATCTTACGGTTTCTAAAAGTGTAACGTATTGTCATTCATTAATGTGTAATGCAACAATGCTCTATGTTGAGCATAGCTAGTTAGCAGATTTATCATAAATGATAAAATTCTACAACTAGTATAAATAATCCTCTAGCATCATTTGTACTTATACAACACTATGCTTTATAATTCGTAAACATTTATAAAAACAATAATCTAAACACTCTCACTTAGATATTGTTGTTGTCAGCTCATTTTGTTCTTGTACAAAAGCAACAACTAGTATTATACACAATATAATATATACATGATAAATCCTTAGTTAAAACAACATAAGGTTTATATCCATGTAATAAATTACTCCAAGTGAAATATATCATTTAAGACTTGCTTGAATAATATATTGCATTTGTGTTAGACTTAATTTTCCGCATTTGTTTATTCCAGATAAAGATTTATTCCAAGGTTGTTTGTTTTATTCCCTAAATTCCAAGTGAAGTTTCATTCCAAGCTTAAGGATCAATATCTAGCTTAAATAGAATGATATCTTCAACATGTAAATTTTAAGGAAAAACACATTTCTCCCACTCAATGTCAGATGTACTCAAAAGTTGTCTTAATTTAGTCAGAATCATATTGTGATTAAATTCGAGATCTCAGCTCTTAGATGCATGATCCAATCCAAAACTTGGATTGCATAAATCTTGTATACTACATAAAGATTATATCGATTCATAACCCTTTTGATTACACACCGTCCTCGCAAAAGGTAATCATAAGGAAAGAGTTATAAAATCTAATTGTCATATTCATCCTACAAATCACATGTATGATAATTAAATATCTTTATATAATTAATGCGTATATATATAAGAAAATTTAATCACAGTCAATTGCTTAAGTATGATTAAAAACTTCTTATAAAATGCCAAACATTAATATGTATACAAATTTGTCCTTGTGAGTCTTTCTTCAAATAAACTCATTCCAACCTCATAGGTTAACTGTTAGGCGAAATAACAATCAAGCTCAAAACTCGATTTGCCTTTTAAGGACTGCATCTTATCATTCATAATTCTAAAATATTTATCAGATTCAAGATGTGATAATGTATTTTAGTAGTTATGATTACAATAATCTTCTAACTTATATTCCTCGGCAATGATATTAAAAATATCACTCAGTGATGAGGCATCTGCATGTGGAAAACTAGAAGGGGGTTGAATAGTTTTACCAATTTAAAACTTCCTTTTAAATATTTAGATCGACTTATGTCAATCTATTTGATTGTTTATGTTGGACGTTGATAGATAGATATATAAACGTGTAATGAAATATAAAGAGTAAGAAGCACATCACCACAACACAAGTTATTTATAGTGGTTCGCTACAAGGACACCTTCCTTGCCCTACTCCACCCCCGAGTCACCTACTCGAGAGTTCGTAAACACTACACCAACTCCTTATGGCGGAGAAGCCTTCACAACGTCGCTTAACCTTTTTCCGGTACAAAGCTAAATACCGAGTTCTTTCACACCAAGGCGAACCACACCTAACACAATGTCGCCTACCCTTTATACGGTGCTAGGCTAACCACCGAGTTCTTTCACACCTTAGGAGAACTAATCCTTCACAACGTCGCCTACCCTTTATTAGGTACTAGGCTAAGCACCTAGTTCTTTCACACCTTAGGTGAACTACACCTTCACGACACAACACCTAATCTCAAGGAGATCTACTCCTTGTTACAACACCATCAAGGATATCACCATCCTTGTATATAAACAATACATATATGTATAACGATGCACCTCATCGATTATACGACCTAGGCATTCTTCCCAAATGCTACTTGATTTGATTCTTTGGCATCCTTCACTAATGCCTTTGACACAACGCTTGGCACCCTTCACTAATGCCTTCGTCTTGACACCTTTAGCATCCTTCACTAATGCTTTGACACGGATGATGAGCACCTTTCACTAATGCTTTCATCTTGACACTTTTGGCATTCTTCACTAATGCCTTCAACCCAACATCTATGGAGAAAGGAAGAACTATCAACAAGAGAACCTTAGTAGTCTTGATGATGACGAAGCATGGCAACTCATGGACTTTGAGCTTGCACGTCTTCAAGAGGTGGTGATCTCTCCTTTAAGAGGAACCTAGTAGATCACACAAAACAAAAGACAAACTACATAGATCACTTAGATCCGAGGTTAGAGGTTAGAATACTTTGGGAAGTATGTGTAAAAGCACACCTTAGAGAGGAAGAAATGGCTCTCTATTTATAGAGGAAATTCTCTTCTGCTTTCCCGGATCCCACGGATCCCTACCACAAGGGATCCGCTAGCACAAAGCTAGGGATCCGTGGTTCGCTCCTCTTTGCCCATGGGTATTTTTGGTTATGGGTCATGGGTCATGGGTTATGGGTTGATCCATGGTTCTAGATACAATGTTCTTAGATACAATGAACTTGGTTAAGTGGTATATATAAAACCATGGGTTATGGGTCAAAACCATTTGCTAGTATTTACCCATTTAGTATATACTTGTATTTACCCAATTTAGTATACTTAGTTTTACCCATTTTAGTATACTTAGTTTAAGTATATGTTTAACCCAATATGTAAACACTAGTTGTTGTACATATGTATCTAAATCATAAAATCACTTATACTTGTTTTAGTGTTTTATGTGAAAGCGTAAGTGTGTTAGAAAACTATTAACTCAAACTATTTACGTACTCTATTTGTTTCGTTAAAATGATTTTATATTTGTTATCGACAAAACATTAGAAGATCGTAAAATATAAATAAACGTTTTCACGGCTTATTTGTATTAACAATCTCCCCTTTTGTTGATGACAAAACATAAAATTATTTTAAGGAAAATCTAAAATTGTAAAAGTTTGAATTTGTAGTTTTACTTTCTTCTCCCCTTTTGTCGAAACAAAAGTGTTAAAAGAAACTAACACAAATAAAAAAAAAAAAATGTAAAATGTAAAGAGAGCAAGTGACGGAATGGTACTGTCTTAACTCCCCTTGACGAGTCCATCCCTTTGAAAGGCGTCAAGGACATAACGTAAAATAAGCTAATTGTGTTTGCAATTAAGTTTGCAAATTGTTCGTCTAAGTGACGAGCGTGCTCCCCTTGAATATTGCAATGTTGCAATGGGGTGTCATGAAGTGTAATCCAAAATTGGATTAAGTTGCAAATGATTATGCAATGTTGTTTGACACAAAGCTCCCCCTAGCTTTATGGTGTCAATATCTTCATGTGTATTTTGAATAACTACAAAACAAAGGTTAGAAAGACAAGAGTATAGTGCATAATTTCCTGCAAAAGAGACTCAAGTTAGTAAAAAATTGTGCTTCTGTACCACGGATCCCACGGTTCCCTTCAAGGAGGGATCCGTCTAGTTATCTGGAAGGGATCCGGCTATCATTACGTTTCTTCAAGAGTGAAGAAATGTCAAGGAATGCTATTTGAGGAAATGAGATATATGTACAATATAACAAGCACAACAACATAATAATCATAGCATATAAGTATTCATTCAATAAAACAAGAGATACACAACCAAATCTCTAAAAACTAAGAGAATGAACTTTAGCCATATAAGTACTACTAATGCTAATCTCATTACGAGATTTAGAATGTGACAATGTGCTTAAGTCTAGGGATGGGTGGACTTGTTGAATTGATCCAACTTTGCAAGAAGATGATTGAACATGAAATGTATCTCATTTTGTACTTCTTGAACAAGTCCTTGAGTTTTTAGACAATTTGGGCAAATATTGTCTTGGTTTGGCCCCGAAGGAAAAAGGATGTTTTGAGGGGGCTCAATGTGTGTTTGAGGGTCTTCATTTTGAGAAGTGGGAGAGGTTCTAAAATGAGGGTGGTAATGGAACTTCTTCCATATGATCAAGGTTGTTCCTTGTCTCCCATGATGGGCTAGTTGGTGTTGTAGGTGGTTCCCGATTTAATGAAAAGGTTGGTGAATGGGAGGTTCTTGGTGATGAATGGAACAATGAATATATGTTTGGATGAGGAAGAGGCTCATTCAAGGAGTGTAGTCCATTCTCAATGAATGAAGGTTTTGATGGCTTGCTAGAACTAGCCATGTTTGGTTTGGAACTAGATGATCCTTTTTCTAGTTGGAAAGGTTTGATGCTAATCCTTGCGGTTCTCTTAGCTTTTGTTGGATGGGTTTGATGAGGTGGGATTCTAGAGTCATTATCTCTAATGGGAGATGTTTGGTGGATGAAATTTCATGGATCATTTGACCCTTTCTTTTGGATGATCCTATGTTTGAGGAGTTGTTGCTAAGAGCCTTAGTCATGGTGATGAAGGTGCTAATGTGAGCTTCTAATTTCGATTTTGAAAGGTAATTGAGGATGGTGCCATAAGCCTAAGATTGTTTGGTTTATAAAGAGTAATTTGAATTTGGGAATTAAATTCTTGACCACTTAGAAGACTAAGCATGCTCTTGAGATTTTGATCACTCTAGGAAGATAATTAATGTATGCTAAGAGTGGTTAGAGAACCAAAAGGTGACATGAGTTTGAATATAGGAGTCGATTTATGTTCTCTGCATCTACGGATCCCGCGGATCCTCTCGATGAGGATCCGCTGGTTAAAGACCGTGGATCCGGATATCGACAGGTCTAGGTGAAATCATTATGCTTTTGTAAGGTTAGTTATTAATGGATTTCGAGAGTTTAACTTAATTTTGAAGTCTTTAGTGTTGGATATCTCAAACCCTTAACCATAACAAGTAATGGTGTTTAATGATGATTTTGGCCAAGAAAATTTGACTTTGGGTAGTCTAACTATATGTTTGACAATGATTCCATTTAATTTGATGTGGAGAAGTGGTGATAACAAGTCCTAGAACTCGATGATGTCCTAATAGGAATTTACTAAAATCCTTAAAAATAAAAAGAATTGAAAACAATTTTGGCCTTAATTTTGATTAAAAGGTGATTGAGATTAATTTGCTAAAATTGAAAGATATACCTAACTAAGTGCTATCAAGAGTGGTAGATAATGTGTGAGTGTTAGAGCGGATTTATGGTGAGTTTTGACTTGTAGAAAAAAATATTTCAAGGATGTATCCTAGATAGGTCATGGATGAGAGTGAGATCTTCAACTATTTGAGAAAAACTTAGTTGGCTCTAGTATCTTATGTTTGACTAGTTGGAGATGATCTAATAGAATGTTTTGATGTACCTAAATCTGTATTGCATATCAGATACCACGGATCCCACGGTTCCCTTCAGGAGGATCCGTCTAGTACAAATCTTTGGGATCCGCCTCTGCGGATCAAAAGGCTTCAAACAAATGTGCAATTTTGCACTTCTTAGTAAATGCTCTTCCTAGTGGTTTCTATGGGAACTAAATGTACGAGCACAACTACTATGATGTATCGCAAAGTAGAGATAGCTAGAATTCCTAGAATGAGTGTGACGACCATTCAAGAGGTCGTAAAATCTCATTTTCCAAGTACCTACGTTAGAATTGTTTAGTGCCATGATATGGCCATACCTACAAACTACAAGCATAATTTAAAATGTTTACAAACCATTGTTTGAAATTGTTCATCAAAGTTTGATTCTTCAAACCTTACCTTTCTCCTCCTTCCTTCTTCACTTCTTCACCCGTCCTTCACTCTTTATCAAACTATCTTCACTTCTTCTTCTTTAAGAAATTGGCGAAGCATTTGAAGATTCCTTGGTTTGTTGCCATTCGGGTGATTCATTTGGGATGTTTGGCAATTGATTGATGTAGTCCAAGGGTCAAGATCGATATTTGCGAGTGGGTTGCTACTACTCCTTCATCTCCACCTTCTCCTTGCCTTTCCCTTTCGTCCGAGGAGTCCGTGGGTGGGTGTGGTCTCTTGCCTTCCACCATAAACCTTGTTGTTCTACCTTGGTCAATGGTACCATAACCTTATTGCAAAAGCTATGATCAAGGGATTGTGGAGAAGGGTCTAAAGCAAAGATGAATTTGGCGAGACGGGTTAAAAGCATTGCATACGGAAGCACCATCTTGTCCATGCTTCTAACACTTGCCATTCTTTTACCATGTAGTAGGCAAGGTTGAATTGAGTATTGGTCACTAGGCAATAGATCATGAAGCTTAGACATGCGTTGGGGTGGTCCTTGTTCCTACTAGGCATACCACATTTTCTCTTATTACATCCTCCCACTTCCTATACAATGCATACATTTCAAAGCTCCATTTGAAAAGGATCCCTATGGATCACTTTTGACTTCCTTGTGACTCTTGATGGTGAGGCTCTTGGCATGAACACGGTGTCCTCACCGTGGTTGCTTCCGGATCAAATTGTAGTAAATATCATGATGATCAACCATTGTGTGTAGTTGTTCCAAAGACCATTCATTCGAGTACATACAAATGCCTTGAAATGGAACTCCTATAATTCTTCCAAACTCTATAAGAGAAAGACTAAACTCTCGCTCATTGATGGTGAATTCAATTGAGATGGACCCGTCATCATTTCTAATTATCCCCATTGTCTTGTAAAACTCAAGCACAAAGACCGGGCAAATTTGTTCGTTTATATCCAATAAACAATCAAACCCAATAGTTGCAAAAACTTCCTTATGTCAAGATTTGCAAGAAATGATGGATCAACAACTCTACCTTCATGAAAGAGTCTCCTTCGAGCAACTTAAAGGCTTTTCTATCGTCCGGACTTAAGCCATTTTCCTATGATACATGGGTATGTAGTGGGCGGTGTCTTGGTAATCTTGTTGCTTGTTGCTAGGCATGATATTCCTAAACAATACAACCCAATGTGGTGTTAATGATGAATAGTAGCCTAGAGGGTTTGATCACAATTTTGCTCTCATCATCTTTGTTGAGTTCAAGAAATGTGTTTAATTTGTATTAACAATGTTAATTCTTTGATTTAGATTATCTTAGAAAACAATGTGGTGACAAATTATAATAAACCCATTTGAACCCAACTCTTAAAGATGAAGAAATTGTAATTCTAAGAATCAAGGAATTAAAATAACAATGTAGTGAAGATTATACTTACACAAGTGATTGTTAGACTTGAGAAGAATGATCAATTTGCTCCTATGAACGAGTACACGGTTTTTGTTCGTGAGTCTTTGAGGTGAGTATTATTGTGGAACATCCACGGTGATCATTCTTGATCATATATCTTCTTCATTGCACGGATCCGCGGATCCTCTCATTTGGGATCCGGCTAGTGTAAACCGAGGGATCCGGCATAACAGCAAAAATCAGCTCAAACATTCCTTGATAACTAAGGTTTGGGAGTTCTAAACAACCTAATGTTTTGGTGTTTAAGGTTCTAAAACTTGTGATTTGAGGTTTTTGAAGATTCAGTACTATTCCTATTAGACGAGGTTCCTTTTTTAAGAATTAGTCATAATTCTTGGGAAACTTTTCAAACATTATAATAAAATCCCATTTTATTATAACATAAGAAATTTCACATGAAAATTTATAGACATAGATGAAGTGTCAATAAATTCTTTGTGATGAATAATGATAATGGTTATCAAATAACCAAAATGTCATTATTACGAAATCATAGTGTAGTTTCTACAAATAAGTCAAAGAATACTATTTTGATAATGACTTTAATATAGAAAACTATTAGAACAATTACTAATAAATCATGCAACTATGATTTCAATAATAAAATTAAAAGCAAGTGATTAGTAATCATACCTTGGCTAAATATTCTTTTGCGAAAGGAAATATTTAGATAAGTTCTTTATGCTCTTCTTGGTAGCTCCAAACTCAAGTATGGATAATGCTTAGAAAAAAATGTTAGAGCATTCTATCATTGTCCAACAATAAACAATATAGTGATTTTAAAATATGATGAAGATAATCCTTCTTTGTAGTTTTCAAACATACACGGATCGTATCGAGTCTTTAAAGTACAACATACTTTAAGAAACTTGGTAACGAAGCTCTGATGCCAATTGTGGAAAACTAGAAGGGGGGGTTGAATAGTTTTACCAATTTAAAACTTCCTTTTAAATATTTAGATCGACTTATGTCAATCTATTTGATTGTTTATGTTGGACGTTGATAGATAGATATATAAACGTGTAATGAAAGATAAAGAGTAAGAAGCACATCACCACGACACAAGTATTTATAGTGGTTCGGCTACAAGGACACCTTCCTTGCCCTACTCCACTCCCCGAGTCACCTACTCGAGAGTTCGTAAACACTACACCAACTCCTTATGGCGGAGAAGCCTTCACAACGTCGCTTAACCTTTTTCGGTACAAAGCTAAATACCGAGTTCCTTCACACCAAGGCGAACCACACCTAACACAACGTCGCCTACCCTTTATACGGTGCTAGGCTAACCACCGAGTTCTTTCACACCTTAGGAGAACTAATCCTATCACAACGTCGCCTACCCTTTATTAGGTACTAGGCTAAGCACCTAGTTCTTTCACACCTTGGGTGAACTACACCTTCACGACATAACACCTAATCTCAAGGAGATCTACTCCTTGTTACAACACCGTCAAGGATATCACCATCCTTGTAAATAAACAAATACTTATATGTATAACGATGCACCTCATCGATTATACGACCTAGGCATTTCTTCACAAATGCTACTTGATTTGATTCTTTGGCATCCTTCACTAATGCCTTTGACACAACGCTTGGCACCCTTCACTAATGCCTTCGCTTGACACCTTTAGCATCCTTCACTAATGCTTTGACACGGATGATGAGCACCTTTCACTAATGCTTTCATCTTGACACTTTCGGCATTCTTCACTAATGCCTTCAACCCAACATCTATGGAGAAAGGAAGAACTATCAACAAGAGAACCTTAGTAGTCTTGATGATGACGAAGCATGGCAACTCATGGACTTTGAGCTTGCACGTCTTCAAGAGGTGGTGATCTCTCCTTTAAGAGGAACCTAGTAGATCACACAAAACAAAAGACAAACTACATAGATCACTTAGATCCGAGGTTAGAGGGTTAGAATACTTTGGGAAGTATGTGTAAAAGCACTCTAGAGAGGAAGAAATGGCTCTCTATTTATAGAGAAATTCTCTTACATTTCCCGGATCCCACGGATCCCTACCACAAGGGATCCGCTAGCACAAAGCTAGGGATCCGTGGTCCGCTCCTCTTTGCCCATGGGTATTTTTGGTTATGGGTCATGGGTCATGGGTTGATGGGTTGATCCATGATACAATGTTTCTTAAGGATACAATGAACTTGGTTAAGTGGTATATATAAAACCATGGGTTATGGGTCAAAACCATTTGCTAGTATTTACCCATTTAGTATATACTTGTATTTACCCAATTTAGTATACACTTAGTTTTTACCCATTTTAGTATACTTAGTTTAAGTATATGTTTAACCCAATATGTAAACACTAGTTGTTGTACATATGTATCTAAATCATAAAATCACTTATACTTGTTTTAGTGTTTTATGTGAAAGCGTAAGTGTGTTAGAAAACTATTAACTCAAACTATTTACGTACTTTTCTATTTGTTTCGTTAAAATGATTTTATATTTGTTATCGATTAAAACATTAGAAGATCGTAAAATATAAATAAACGTTTTCACGGCTTATTTGTATTAACAAACCTTGCGGTCAAGAGATACCAATAATATTGTTGTTCCTCGCACACTTTGAGATTTCTCCCACTTGTGAAAGGTACAACATCATATTATGAAAACAAACAACACGTGATTGATTGTTCAAACGATATGATAATGTCATAGATATCATAAGTAGTTTTAGAACCATAACCTTTAATAAGGAATTGTGGATTATTATTCTATAGATAACACTTCGTGAAGCGACAAACAGAAGGCAACGAGTTATCTCGATAAAATAAAATACAATTTTCTATTAAGCAATGGTTGTTCATATTCGAAAGTAATGGATTATTTCAAAGCTAGTTTGAAATGATATGGGTGACTAACAGAAATAAATCCGTAGCTCCATCGAAATTAACAACATTACATGAATGATATTACAAGAATGAAATGCAACCGCTCCCATTGGATTTGTCAACATTGTAAGTGTTACATTTCGAGAGAAAGCATATAGCGCTTTATATACTTTCCAATTCTCTTCAAATGCCTACGAGTAGCATGTACTTAGGTATTGAGCAGTATATGAAGTTCTACTTATGCGCACAATGGACTAGCCATTCTTTCATTCAATTAATTTGAACCTTTAGCATGCAATTCCTCCTTTATCGTCTACAAATCCCCAAGGGTGTTTAGCACTTTAGGAATAAACAAGAGTCCAAGAAAATTACCTAGCGAATATCCTAGTAATTTCTTTACTCTTTTGATTTAAAATCATACATCGTGACAAGTACATGATGTTATTTATTTTGGTAGCTCTAAACATAATGTTTCCGATTACAAAATATTCTATGTTTCAATTAACTCTAGACCACAAAAGGGTAATGAAATATCATTAATGAGTTTACCAATTTGTAATCCTATCTTAGTTTGTCAACCAAGGAGAAAAGATAGGTATAAGTCTCACTCTTCTTACTAGGAAAAGAGACTAAGTTTGTCTTTCAAAGAAAAACAACTTTGTTTACGAACTTTGTTGCAATAACACAATTAATGAGAACATAAAAGTTCAATTCTAGTATTTTTGATAATTAAATTCTTAAAATAATTAACTACCCAATTAATTACTAATTAAGACTAAGATCCATCTTGCAACCCCACTTAATTACCATAGGTCCGACCGGTGTGTAAAAAAAAATAGGACAAGAGGTAGCGGCGGCGTTAATTGCATAATGCAACTCTTAGATTTATGAGATCTGATCAAGGCATTAGTAAACAAGTAATAATGTCATGAGCATGTTTAGTTCTCATCTTATGCCTTGGGTTCAAGGTCGACCAAGCTAACTCAAGATAAGTCGACCAAGTATGAGCGATAAAAATAACCATAGGTCCGACGGTGAGAAATAATTACCATGGGTTGGAAAGGCCCTTAGGTCGACCCAGAGGAGTCAATCCAAATGCACGTGTTCATAGTTGGATGGCATAGACTTAAAATTAAAAATAGGTATGCACCTATAAATGTGATAAAATTCGTGTACAAAGAAGCATGCAAAACAACTTTATAACACTAATTTTAAAAACTTTTGGTAATGACAACAGTAGTGATCATCATGGTTCACGGTAGCTCCAATCGAACGCACATGGAGGCAGAGGACCGGTGTGGCCAAGCAATAACCTAGACATCCTTTCGGTGCATTGTCGCGCACTCTTTGAACCCCTTTTGAGTATGTTCTAGTGGGTGAGCCGTACATCCCAAGTGTCCATAGCTTCTAGTTTTTAAATTCTTGAAACGTGTTTCATATATTAGGTCACTTTATTTTACAAAAGCGATTTTCACGAATCAAATAGCATGTCACAATGAGCATGTTATTAAGGCGTGTAAATAAAGACCAATATTAATGTTATGGTTACGATATGTATTATTCCATATTACATACAATTAGGTGTCGAAGCAAGTAATAATGCATATATAGGAATCACAAACATATTAAACATAAACATCAATATATAACCACATATTGTTAAGTACTCTTGTAGTCTTCCTAAACGGAGAACCATAAGAAGTTGTTAGGTCACTAGTTTTACAAACACAAGTAATATAGAAAGAGATAAGGCGATTGAACAAGTAAACAAACACACACACACGATTATACTAAGACCTAGTTTTACAAACACAAGTTATGCAAGAGATAAGAGTAGGCGTAGGAATAAGAATAACTTGAACAACCAACCCTCAAATGAGGGTTTACATAGAGTATTTATAGGAGGAAGCTAGGCAACACCCTAGTTCCCATCCTTTCCTTTATGGGCTTGGGCCTAAGCTCATGGGCCTTCTACATAAGCTTAAGGCTAATAACAAACATAAAGGCCATAATAAAGCTAACTATTACATAATAATTACTAACACTTGATTTATGGTTTAGGAGTGATTCCAACAATCTCCCCTCAAGTGTTGGTGATGAACGTGAAGGCGTTGATGTAATAGTAGCTCGACGCCTTCGACATTCTTCTTCTTGTGAGAAGAATTGCCTTGATTCGAACAATCTCCCAAAGGTAGAGATAGTTATCTTTGAGCGCTTATGCTTTGACGTCATCTTTAACTTTGTTCTTTGATTATTGTTCTTTGTGGTGAAAGTGATAGTATGTTGTTGTCTCGCATCAACCGCTTCGTGTCCTTCACGCTCCAAAGGTTCCACGTCATTCTTTAACATGCTCACACGCCTTTGACGTTGAAATTCAACATCGATGAAGTTCTCTAAGTCTTTAACTTTGTAGATTCTTTGGTTTGACGAAGAATCATTCTCGACGGTTGTGTTGCTTTTATTAGAACTTTCATTAGTGATGATGTTGGCGTGAGCATGAGAAGAATCAAGACGATCATCCTACTCCCGAGCTTCCATAATAAGAAAACATTTCAAACGGTTAGTAATAAGGTGTTCCAAGACTTACAAGTTTGAACTTCGAGAGTGTTAACAAAGATAGTGTGAAAACACAACTCTAATTTTACAAAAGCCGTTCTCGAACCTGAGTCCCACAAGTGAGATAACGCGATGTACCAAGCACATCTACAGCTCAGATGAGTCGCCGAGGTACACCAAGCATCACCTCACGATCAGACCGTTTGAGACACACCCGTAATCCACGGGAGTTACCGGCGACCGCCGTGTGGTCGTTTAATGTTGACCCCGGCAGAGTTTCCATTCAATCACCGAGGATCACGATGTGAACCTCTCATAAATGTTCTCGATGATTGCTAAGATCCGTGAAGGACTCGATATGAACCATCGATGATCTTATTTGTTGATCAACAAGTGATGAAATGTCAAGTGTTCCTAAGAGATCTTTTGATGAATCTCGTGGCTCTAGACTCAATAGTGCTTTGGTTTTCCCGAGCGGAGACTAGGAGAGGTCTCCTTCTTCAATATCGCGAATCTCAAGAGAAAGCCGATAGATTATGTAGGGTTCCCGTGAGAATGAAACAAGCTTCGTTAAGAGAAACTTGAGTGGCTAAGAAGGTTTAGTGCATGCGCCATCGGGTCCATGACTACTTTTAATCTTCAATACCGTGTCACTAAGTGACAACCAAGAGTATATGAATTGAACCCGTGTCCGCCTAAGTTGAATAACTGAGGGCTCGCTTTTCACCCTTTACTTTTCATTTCTTTTGATTCTTCAACCTTCTTTCTCCGATTCTCATTTACTCCTTTTATAATCGTACCTAAGGACTTCTAAGTACTAACTATTTGTGATGTCCTTGGGTAGATCCTCCGGCTCAAGGATCATAGGACTGTTATTCCTAACCTTAGTCACCTTATAACCCATGACTAACCTATGTTTGCCATTAAAACCATCAGTTTGTGAAAATATCTCTCAAAGGGTTTGTAAATGAAAACATGTTTGAACCATCGTGAGAGATAAGATTTTGCATAAATACTCCCTCCACATGTGCTAAAGAGTTTTAATGGTTTAAATGCACAAGTGAGGAAAGAGCGCACATTTTGAATTGATCCACTCGAGATAGACAACCCTCGCGAGACACGGTTACGCTGTATAGTTAAAGAGTTACATTGTCGCCTTTTAGGTGACAACTAGCTCTAATAACTACCTTGAAGGTGTAGACAATCCCAAGAAGATTGTCATACCCGCCGAGTTCATGTCTACCAAGAGTTTCTCGAATGGTACTTTCTACTTGGACAAGTCCTTTGCGAGACACGCTTATATTACTAGCGAACTAGCTTGAAATTATTACCCGTCCAGACAAGTCTTTTCGAGTTACTAACGCTTTAGTACCGCCAATTCGTTGGTTAAGTCTATTACACAAGATTCATTTGCATTTAGCACAACATATTTCTTATCACATAATTTTCTCCCTCAAAAATGGCATATAAAATGTTATTTTTGAACGTTTGAGAATAAATATGACCATTTTGAGTGTCATGGAAGATGACCACTATGAACAATTTGTGAACAAAGTTTTAATTCAAATACTCCCCTCAACAAGTGATATAAACGGTTGAGGTTTTGAAAATCTTACTGGGAAGTACTTGTTCTTTTGAGCAAAACTTTGAAAATGAAAGGTTTGATAGGTTTTACTCAAAAGTAAGAAGCTTTCGCTCCTTTTATAAGGATTGTGGCAATCAAGCGCACTACGTGGTCCTTTCTTGACAATTACGGGTTGTACATCGTATATGTGCACAAGCCATCGACATAAATAATCACACATCCAAATTTGTAATGAAAGAACCAATTCAAGGGTACCGTGAAGTGTGAGTGATGTTCCTGTGAGCGCGCATGTATGCTGAAAGCCGGTTATGTTAATCCCGGTCGACCACCAACATAGCTCTCCAATCGTCTCGAATCGATCCTTCGAACAACCTTTCATCAATCATGGTGATGATTCGCCTCACATCCCTCCTTTCCCGAGAATTCCCGCTTAGAGACCCAATTTTTCGCGATATCCTTCAACTCAGACGCCAATCCGTCCCTAACCGCCTTCAAAGTATGATCCCGACTTCGAACTTCACTACACGCCATTAAGCGCTTTGAAGTTCATCGCGTAAACAACTCCGAAAGGTTTGCCGATGAGCGATATTGAGATAGCCGATTGATGTCCGAAGATCAAGCGTTGGAGGAGCGAGGTTGACACGCTCGATAAGATTCAACAACCACCGGATATCTTCTACACGCTCTTTGATCACGATACGCCTAATGAAGATGAGAAGAGACTTGATAAATTGCGCTGAACTTCAACGAGAATTGTCTCATACGACCGCACTTTGGCAAGGTACATGTCTTCGATGTCGCTGAGGACAAATTCTCAAAGTCACTTCGAATGCATAGTCCTGCTCATCTTGTCGCTTGACTATGATATTCTTCAAGAAGGTGTAGTCCCACTTAGACTTGAGATCAACGTGTTTGATGGCCACGATGTCCTTAGAACCGCATACACCGCGTGTTGAGACTTCAACCTGTGCAGCTTCAGAGTAGATTCTTCGCGCTCGTGCCAATGATGAATCCCATACAATGAATCTCGGTCGATGCTTGCACGCTGTCGAAAACAAGCGATTTGCATGTTCCTCGATAGCTATGCGCTTGAGTAAATAGTCACTGGAATGGAAGAGTCAACGATGTAGCGATTTTCACGAACCATCGCTACCGTAAGAGAAAATCCGTGTCTCGTTAAAGAAGTATCGAAGGGAATCCGTGGTTCATCCGCCGCCAATGGTCGGTAGGGGTTTGGTCCAATCGGTGTAGTATGGAGGGTTTTCCTTTGTGTGAAGTCAATGTTTGCTTCCGGATTGAGCCAATCCATTTTGTTAGACATAGCTCGAGCGATGTTCTCAAGATGATATTCGACCCGAGGGCGCCAGAGTCGTTTTAGAAGTTGAAATGCTTCATTCTTGATTCGCCTCAACTCGATTTCGCCATTTTCTTCACATGGAACTTTTCTTGCAAAAGTTTTGCGTAGCTCCAATGTAGAACCATCTACCAAGTCTTGACCTTCATCGTGGTAGGAGTTTGATTGACAAGTGTGGAGAACCATTCAAACTCTTCGGTTTTATCGTCATCAAGCCATGATACGACTTCAGCCGAGTCGCCTTCTTCTTCTTTTGGAAGGTCTTGATGATGATTCCGGTTTCGCACTTGTTTGGGTGAGGTGGGTTGTGTAGGGGCTCAAGGACCTCTTCATCGTCACCACCCGTATACTCAAAGTAATCACCGCTTTTTGAGTCGTGGGTGGTAACTCGAATCGCCCCGAGGTTTATCATTGAAGAACGAGGAGGGACTTTGTTGAGAAGAAGTCCGCTGGGGAGGAGGAGGCATCAAGAAGATTCACTTGACCGCTTCGACGCTTTGGTGCGTAGTCTTTATCCTTATCCTTCATCGCCTCTAGGACGTTTCAATTTTTCTCGCTCAAATCTACAAGCTTCTTGAAGTTGGTAGTCTAGCAATGCTTGATACAATTTTGCTTCTTCGAGTTGAACATTGCGGATCGTGGCGACATTTGTGTAACAAGCTTAGCCACCAATTCATTGTTAGAGAAAACCACCGGATCGGATGGATTGATTGTTACGGTTAGGTGTTGATCTGATAGTTTGCTTGGCGATCCGCATCGATTTGGATAAAGTTGTCCGTGAACAACTCCTTTGTGACTTTAGGAACGCATCCGTAAGGTACTTTTTCGTAGCCTTCGATCATTTCGCTCAGCCTCCTCCCGACGATGACTTCTCATGAATTCTCGAATAACTTCCTTTCTTTCCTGATCTTGTCATTCTCATCATGTAAGTAATGCATTTGGTCAAGATACCAATTCGCTTTTCAGGAGCATGTCCTTCTTTCTAACTTGTTTGACAAATTTTCACAATTCTTTCATGTGTTTGAGAAATCCAAGATCGAGGTGGTTTCTTTATCGATTGGATGATGATCCGTTGATTTCTTGGATGGTTGTTGTGATGAGTGAGATGAAGAGTCCGATGATGAGGAGACATGAGGAGGCTCGAGGTCCTTAGGCGGTTCGTAAGTTTCCTCTCGTGAATGTGTGGGACTTTCCGAAGCAACTTGTCATAATCATCATCTTTATCTTTCTCGCACTTTCGCCTGTGGTTCTCAAACTCATAATCGATAGTATCCTCCACAAGCTTTTGTTGTTGCATAAGAGTGGTGGTACCTGCATCCCTTATCGGGTCGATTAACCGCATCGATCTGGTGAGGAGTGGGCAAGCACCACTTGATCCTCCGGACCACCCATTTGATCTTTGCAAACACTTCACCTTTGTGTTGATGTCTAAGTCGCTTGACTTTCTTCTTGTACTCAATTTCCGTGGCTCTTCAACATTTTCACTTTCGTAGCTTTCATCAAATGTTTCAAGTATGTGAGTCTTCCCTTTACTTTTGTCACTGAGGACTTGGAGGTTTTGGAATGTCCGAGACATCTTGTGCGCTCGTAATAATGAATCTCCTCGTCTCGATTCTGCTCCTTCGTAACTTTCATCCAAAAGCTTTGGAGGTTCGTGTAGATGATGGAATAGAGTAGCTTCCCGAGAGGAACTTTCTTCTTAGGAGTAGGTTTTCTTGGAATAGGTTTCTCTTGGAACATTCCTCCGACTATCTCGTACTTGTGGCACTTCCAAGATCGCCTCTTCTCGGTCCTTCGAGTAGGTGTCCCGTAAGCCTTTTCATCAAGGTGTCCAACTTTACCTTCTTTAACGGCCACCCGATACCTTTATACGCTTCCGCCTTTTTGATTTCCTCCGTAAGAAGCGTGATCGGCAATTCAGCCCCTGCTTTCTTCAGAGACGCTTTTGATTCGATGATAGAATGTGCTCACCGATGTCATGATTATCCGGTCATTGATTCTCCCGGGATATCGTGGATGAAGTCCAAGAGCTCTCAATCAACACTTGGTGTATCCGACATAGGAATTTTGTTGCCAAGCTTCTTCCAAACAACATCATGTCTTCCCAAAGCAAGGCTTCAATTATGATGTCCTTCTTGTTGATCGAGACCGAAAATCTGCAGCCCATGAGCTTGGGATGCTCATATCCACCGTCATGACCCGAGACCGATTTGGTGATGATAATATAGAGTGTCCTCCATGGTTGAGGAATATTCTTTAGCTCCACGAGAGTGCTTAGAAATGATTCCTTTAGCTTCATCATAACCAATATCTATCAAGAATCGCAGGACGCCTGCTCAAGAGGGTGGCAAAGAAGTCGGTTGAGCGATGTCCGGAATGATGAGAACAACCCGTAAGTCATCGGGAGTGATAGTGACTTGCTTGTGATTAAGAGTCACTTTCACAAAGATTTTGACCAAGGATCCTCCGCATGGAATCCCAAAATTGTTGAATGTAGACTCGAACCGTGGGCAGAGTGTGAGAGCATATTCGATAAGGATGAGTCTTGAGAATATCCACCGCCATGAGACACGAAGATTCTCGAGCATGCGAGGTGTCAAAGTCAACCCTAAGGTTGTTCTTTCCAAGCTTTCTGCAACCTTTCGAAAGATATCAAGAATTGTAAGAACTTCTTGTGCATCCACATTCATTTGTTCACCATGTCGTGATCTCGAAATAACATTAGCCAAAAGAACCAACATATCGAAAGACATAATGTTAGTCAATGTAAGGTCTTATTGTCTAGTTATTAAATGTACAATGTCAATGATTGTTACGAGTCCTAAGTCACTTGTTTGTTCAATAGTCCAATGACGCCGTGAAATGTTTCGTGAGTTAGTTAACTTTAAGTTTTAAAGTTTATGTTATCACTTATTGTTCACAACATATCAAACGATTAAGTTATTAGTGACATTATTGGATTCGTGATGTTATGATTAGTTTATTTACAAGTTTGTACACGAACAATTCATTATGAGGGTCAATCCAGGTTGCGTAGTTTAGGCAAAGTTGCGTAAAAAAGAATGAGATACGCTGAGACGAAAGCTTACGCCAGAGATCCTAACTTACGCGTAAGAAATGTTACGCGAGGAAAAGGGGACCTTATGCGAGAGCTTACGCCAGAGGCGATATAGGACCTTACGCTGTAAGGCTTACTCGTAAGAGTAGACTTTATGCGAGAGGTCATCGCCACGCATATCCTTCACTGTGATACGCCGTAGTCCCATTGTAGAACCCTTACGTAATGGTTATGTGTAGAATTATTCTTACGCATAACTTGACTACGCTGTAGGGTAATCCTTATGCGAGAGTTGCAAATGACCTTGATTCGAATATTAAGCGTAGCAAAGCCCGAAATAAGTTCATCAAATCATCAAAGTTAACACAAAACATCATTTTATCAACAAGTTATGGCATGAGCATTTATTAACAAGACAAGATAGAAAGTCATACGCAGAGGTCAAAACCCTAAGGGTTGAGAATTACGCGTATCACTTCTAGCCATAGGATATGCACCATTTTAATTCGTAGTTTTAGAGTGTTGGTAGAGTCTTTAGACCAAGTTATAACATCAAAATCATGATGAATCAAAAATACCCAAAAGTTATGAACTTTAAACCCTAGTTTCAAATTGTCAACCAATTTGTGTTTCGGGTGGTTATCAACTATGGAAATGATCAATTCAACACCTTATGACCATAACCCAACAATCTTTAGACCAAAACACTTCACATTTAGAAGAACCCAAATCGACTTATAAACCCTAATTTTCAAAAATCGTTGATACGTGTTTGTTTGGTGGTTAAAATGGTATCCTTGATGTATAAACAACGCTTTGACACTATCCATATAACCAAGAACATACACACATGATTTTGTGTTCATATGCTTGCCGTAGAACACAAACTCACTTGAAAAACACTTTTAGCCGTTGGATTTACATGAAACTCAAAACCTTATGTTTAAAAACATGTTTTAATCACAAAACAACTTACAAAGTGATGATCAAAACAACGGATTGCTCGAATGATTCTTAGGCGAGGATGTGTTAGGTTTAGAATTAAATGTGAAGTGAAAGTTAGGTGGGAGTGTTTTATTTAAAATAACTTTAACATTTAGACAGTTTTGGTCCCTCCACCTTTTCCTTTTTCAAACAAAGCCATTTAACTTCCATTTTGTTACCAAACAAAGATTTTAAGAAAGAGATTTGACGACACTCCCCCTCGACTTAAGAGAAATGATGAAAGGTTATTAATTTAAGTCCGAGGAGTGTTATTGAACCAGAAAATTCACCACCATTTAAAAGAAACAACCGAGATAAGATAACATGCAAGTACACAGATGTTTTGAAACATTTAAGAGATGATTTCTCCCTCAACACTTGATCGGAAAAAAATATCGAATTTTGAAAGATGAAAGTGTTGACGGAAAAATGTACTTGCCATGTTGAAAGAAAAATAGATTAGAAGAATATTTTTGTTGTTTTATCGATTTTATAATTTTGTATTTTGTTTTTGAAAAATTTATTTACAAAGAGAGTTTTGGTGTTTGATGTGTTTTAAGACTGCTTTTTAGAGGTCATCCAATTCCTCTTGAGTCAAACACCTCATACCAATCCGTGGACCAACTCATTAAACCTAGCGGGAGGCAAGGCTTTGGTGAGCAGATATGCCAATTGATATTCAAGACCACAAAGTATAATTCAACTGCACTGCTCCACATGGTCCTTGATGAAATGATAGCTAAGATCGATGTGCTTTGATTTCGAGTGTCGAATCGAGTTGCAAGAGATCGCAATGGCACCGATTATCGCAAAGACATCGATTCTCGTCGAACACGTAACCATAGTCTTTGAGTTGTGTTCTCATCCGATGACTTGAGCACAACATGCGGACATGGCTACATATTCTCGCCTTGCTGATGACACCGATGTACAATCCTCGCTTTGATTGCCAAGACACCGCTTATCACCAAGAAATTGTAGAGCTCTCAAGTACTTTTCTCGAGTCTAAGCATCCCGCGTGGTCGTCATTCTAAAAGCGATTAGTTCAAAACCGTAATCCTTCTGATACCGATCCCCAAATTAATGGTTCCCTTGATGTATCGGAGGATTCTTTTAGCCTCGTAGAGGTGGGTTTCAGCTTGGTCGCGATCGATAGCGGGAGCATAGATAAACCAAAGACAATATCGTCTCGCTAGTCGTTAGATACATGAGAGACCCAATAATACTTCGTATTTGGTAGGGTCAACTAATTTCCCATGTAAATCAAAGATCAGCTTCTTGGTATGAGCCATTGGTGTGTCATAAGTGTCACAGTTGTCATTCCAAATTTGTTTAACAGCTCAAGGGCATATTTGGATCGACTCAAGAAAATACCACGGGTGATTGATGAACTTGCAATCCTAGAAAGAATGTAAGTTCACCCATCATGGACATTTCAAAATTTTTCTTCATTAGTTTTGCAAAAGCGATTGAAAACTTTTATGTGTAGACCCAAAATGATGTCATCCACGTAAATTTGAACAATTAAGATATGTGCCCCGTGATATTGTATAAAAAGAGTTGGGTCAACCGAACCTTTGGTGAAATTATTAGCAATGAGGAAATATGATAGCTTATCGCACCATGCCCGAGGGGCTTGTTTGAGACCATAAAGAGCTTTGTTTAGTTTGTAGACATGGTTCGGGCACTGGATCAACGAATCCTTCGGGTTGGTCGACATAAACCGCTTTTCAGTTGTCCATTGAGAAACGCAGCTTTGACATCCATTTCGAAGACCGTCATATTCATATGAGTCGCGAACGCGAGAAATATCCGAACAACCTCAAGACGAGCAACCGAGCAAAAGATTCTTCAAAGTCTATTCTCTTCCCGACGATAACCCTTAGCAACTAGACGTGACTTGTTTCGATGACGCCCTTCAAAGATCCAATTTGTTTTTCCAATCCATTTTAGACCAATGACGAGACCCCGCTGGTCTTTCAACCGCTCCCATACTTCAAGACGCTTGAATTGGTTGAGTTCTTCCCGCATGGATTCAATCCATTTGTCTTTTGTCATTGCGTCTTTAATGTTTTTAGGCTCGATTGGCGATACGTGAGTGCATAAATGCAATGTTCACCATATGTGCGAAGACGTTGTCTCGTGAACGACCGGTTGATTCGGCTGCCAATAATGTTAGCCGAGGATGGTCTTTGTCCATCGGTGTGTAGAGGGTTGATGTTGGTATACATTGTGCGATTCGAGGATTCAAATGGTTTATTGAAGATTCCGCGACATCCGTGCAACAGCCTCATTAGCAAACGGGTCAAGAACGATTTGGATCAAAATCTGCAGCGGGGTACTTCATTCGTAATATCATCACTGGTTCATCATTGTTGGAAGCGTGTGTTCAACTGCTGTGTTGAGTCAATCGTGTAGGTGCATCTTCAACAAAGAGTTGTTGTAGCAGTGTATCGTATAGGAATATTATCGTTGTGCAATGAAACAATGGATACACCGAGCACGCTCATCAATATCGCCACCGAATGTAGGAGCAAATAACCTTCCATTTGTTGACGAGTGAGCTTGGGGCTTTGTTCATTGATGATGGGGTCGAGGAAGTTTTGCGTTGCGACCGGTTCTAAGTCATATACTCAAGCCATTTCCGTGAGTTCATCAAAATGAGCATGAATCGCTTCCATTACCTCCTTAGTTCGACGATTCTAGATTCGAAACCTTTAGAATTGTCACAAGATCCAATAAAGACCCAATATCGCCTTTAGCTTTGAGCTTCCAAAATCATCACGATCATTATTCGATAGCAAAGGATCCAAATACATGAAAGTGTTTGAGATCCGGTTTATAGTTGTGGACAAGCTCGAAAGGTGTTTTGTTGTATGCTTTTGTGATCATAGAACGGTTTTGAGTATAGCATGCAGAGATACGCCTTCCGCCCATAAGTAACTGGAAGTTTAGCATTGATTAACATTGTTCTGCAGCCCACTAACGCTCGGTTTCGCGCTTTCAACAACTCCGCTTTGTTTAGTGTGTACGCAATAGATGTTTGATGTTGAATTCCACTTTCTCATAGAATTCACGAAGGGTTTTGTTAACAAATTCGGGCCTTTGTCTGCTCGATGAGCCCGACGGTGTTGCTGGAGTCGAACTCGTATTTTGTGAGAAAGGTGATGATCATTTGTGGAGCTTGGTCTTTGCTTCAAGAAAGTAGACCCAAGTCCATCGTGAGTAGTCATCAACAATTACTAAGATGTAGCGCTTGCCATTGATCGCTTGCACGCCGCATCGGGCCACACAAACCATGTGAAGAAGATGAAGCACATGTCGAGAGTCAGGTTCCACCTTTGAAGGAAAATGAGCACGAGTGCTTTTCCCTTGTTCACAAGTCGAACATAGGTGATCTTTAGAATACCGAATCGCGGGAGTCCTTCAACTAGTTTGTTTGAGCAAGGTTGGTGATGGTTTGAAAGTTTAGATGTGAGAGACGACGTGCCATAGCCGTGATTTTGTAGATGTTGCTTTGAAAGTAAGCGTATGGGAGAGGAAGCAACCATGTCTTGCATAGATATAGTGTAGAGACTAGAATTACGCGAGCCGACATAAGGTCATTTCCTTGTAGATCACGAATGAAACAAGTTTTCTCCCCGAAAGCAACCTCCAAATCTCCATCACAAAATTGACCCATCGAAAACAGATTGTGATCGAGGCCTTCCACATAGTAAACCCCGCCGATTTCGATGTTCCCATTGACATAATCTCCGAGCCCATGATAGTCGCAAGTGATCGCTCCCGAACCCGACAAAGGCAATGAACTTTGCAATAAAGTTTGATAACAGCTTAAGGTTGTCGTCATGTGTCGGGAACATCCGCTATCAACAATCCAGAGAATGATCTCAGATCACCGCAGACACACACGCATTTACACATGATGGAATAGAAGTAGATGTGGAACCCAAATGTTAGAGGGTTCCGAGGTGTATATTAGACATACACACATTAATAATTTTAGGCATCCATTTAAATCCTAGTGTGTTATATATCCATTTCGCCATCTATAACTACTCTTTGCTTTAGTCTTAGTGAATGCACTAGTGGTACTACATTCTTAGGAGGTGAAACGGAGCTACAGTGACAAAGAATGTTTGCCTTAGAATCTAAAGAAGGCGGTCTACCAAGCACGACTTAGAATGATTAGTGGGCCTAGAGGTATTCGATTCTTAGGATTCCGTAAACGAGAGATTATAGCTTTAGCAACACATTTGTCATGACAATCGAATTCATACTCTTCCGACAAATAACACAAGGTGCATCGATCAATATCAAAAGTACTTAACGGTTTAGCATTAGTTACATCACTATTTCTATTACATTTGCCGATGCAACATCTATAGTGGAAGCAACATGAGTCTTATTCGAGTCCTAGGTGTTCTTCTAATTTAGCATTCCTTATTGATCTTTTCTTAGGTCGCAACTTCCTATTCTTCGATTGAGTGCTCCTAGGTCGTGCTCCTAGGTGCGGACGCTTGGAAAAGACGCAACTATTCCTGCTTCAAGAGAGGAAACACGTTAGCAACTTGTGATTGGCAAGTAGGGATTCTAGGTTCACGATTACTAAGTGTGACCGTGCTATTCTCTTAATCACGGTAGGCGGAAGTTGTTCATACTTTCCTAACATTTCTCTTAACTTAGAGATAGTGTGAATCAAATCTTGATTTTCGTAACTAATATTACCAAAGAAAATTCATGACTTTCTAGTGTGAGCAAGATAGTGATCAAGTTCGTTAGATGCTTCATGACGAGTCTTATTGAGTAAATCAAATATGACACCATATTCTGCTTAACTTTTACAAGTTCTTGTTCATATTTAGAAATTTGACTTTTCAAAGACACGCTTTGATCATCCAGCTGCTCAATTTTAGGATCAAGATTTTGCACTCAATCGAGCTATTTTCTTTTGAAAACTAAGTTAATGATTGTGAATATCTTTTCACACCAATGAAGACGACGCTTGGCATTGTAAATTTCGTTGAGTAATCGCTTATTTTCGCCTTTTAAAGACTCGATCCAAGCACATTATCGGTGTTCTCAACAGTACAACATTTTCAACAATATCGCAGAGATATAATCGATGCATATGGCAAAGAATGAAACAACACAAGATTATGGACATCAAGACAGATGAGGTCTTCCAAGAGTCGATCAACATCTTTTCTCAAAAGTTTCTTTTACGCTTAGTATTAGAAATAGATGTTTCAGCTTTTCTCAAAACGACCTTCATAGTTTCAAGTTCCTTATGAAAATCCTGCTTCTGTGCTAATGCACAACTTTTCAAGTTTTTAACATTAGGTAAAAGATTTTTCCTGAAAAATGTCTCTTTGTTCTCGCGCCAAAGGCGATTGAAAGTGTTCAATTTGATTTCGTAACCATATTCTATCTCATGTTGTAAAATTTTGAGGTCACCATGAAAATGTCAAAATATCTAAGAATATTTCGATTTTCGTGTTTTGAGTTTACTTCACTAATGGAAGGTAAAGGACCATAAGTTTGTGCATAGTCTATTTTGGGATAAACATTAGAAGACCTGTGTGTTTTGATGATAACCCTTGGTGTGTTAGAAGAATCCGCTGGTGCGACGAAGTGACCGCTTTTATAATTAAAAGGTTTGTTGTAAACAACGTTTTTTAATTTTGATCGACTCGCCTTTCGTGATCTAATTCCTCTTGACGATGATATTCAACAACACTCATAACAAGATTATCAATTTTGTATTTCAGACCGGAAACTTCGTGAGTTGGTTTGAATGTTTTAGTGAAAGCTTTGGTTTGTAATCGCCTAGATTTTTCCATATCCTTTGATTGGGTTTTAAGGTAAACTTTTCAATAGTCATATCGATTCACCATGTTTGTAAACAAAAGTTTTAAACTCTTTAAGTTTGTTTTGCAAGCCGATAATTTCTTCAAGAAGGTCATCTACCCTGCTCGTGAATGCTTTTGTATGCGGAGAACTGCTTTTGACAAGTTAACAACTCAAATTTTAGCTTTTTGATTTTCCAAGCAGAGTGTTAATTTGCTTTTATGTTCGTGTTTCAGCTTGTTCTATTTCGCATAACAAAGCATTTTTCAAGCCGCTAGATCACGATCCGCTTTCTAAATATTTTTCGCTTTGATGAGATTTTGCAAAAGCGGCTTCAAAACCTTTTTCACGGTTTTTTTGAGTTTTGAAAAGTTGAGTTGCATTTGTAAGCATTCAAAATCCTTGGTTAGCAAAGGCATTTTACTTTTTAAGGTCCGATTTAATGCAACACATTCAAAGAATTTGGGATTGTTGGTCTTTAAGTAATGTAACAAGATCCGGATGAGGCAAGGTTCAACAGTGTTCAACGCGAGTCACAACATGATCATTATTTAGATCCTCAAGTATAACCACGGAGTCAATTTGATTATCAAGGGAAACCATAAGGTCATCTCGATCGTCAAATGTAACTACGGGTTTATTTGAAAATCGCCGAATGAGATGTAGATGACTCATTTTGAACATTCCGAGTCGTGCGGATTCGTATAATGATGGAGATATTAGTTCGATATGATGATGGTTTGTTCGGTACCGAGACAAGCCATCGCGTCATACACCGGGCCTGCTTTCACTCATGTGTAACTCGTGCATATTAGCCATCAACATAATAAATGCATTGGCCGCAAGTCCTCCATATCATCATCTCGAGTGACGCGCCATAAAGCTCGTTCTTTGTCCGTGAGAGATCCACCACTTCATCCTTAAGAGCCAAAAGTAAAGCTCTTTGAAGTAAGCACCGCCCCTAGTCCTCGGCTTTGGGCATGCATTAGCCGTGTCCCTTCTCATTGCGCTTGTAGCATCTAAGACCATTTAACCGATTCTCGAGCATTTCTGCTCCACCACTGAGCTCGTTGTTATTCCTACCCACAACATTAAACCTTGACCACCGCCCATCCGACGCACCATAATCACGATTTCGAACTTCAACACGCCCATTGTTCACAACACTTGAGTCCGTGTGTTAGATGAGGAACGAATACGATTGTTGGATTTGTTGGTGTAACTACCAAAAGCATTAGCAATCATCACAAATCCTTGTTGCAATGCTTCGAACGGATCGATTTCCTTAGTCGCTTCATCGACATATGCTTGAGCATTGTTGTTGTTGTATGGAACCGCTTGATTTTGTTGAGGTTGTTGCCGTGAAGGCGTGTTTGAAGCGAGCTGGTTGAGTTGTTTGGTTGAGAGGATAATTCTCGCTGAGCATACAAGGCAAGTTGTTGATTATCCTGATGCGATCGCTTAGCAATTTGAGCACGGAGAATCCTTTCCCGATCAACTTCCTTTTCATGAGGCTTCAGTAATCGTACAACAATCCATAAGTAGAATGATGCATATTCTTCGCCGACGGAGAAAAATGACATACTTCTCCCATTCTAGACCAAGACTACTCAGAACTTAGTATTCACCGCAATTTTGGCATGATGATGTCAGGTTTATCCAAATCATTGATGATGTCTCGAAAATCGATGATGATAGGACTCTAGTGTCTCTCCGTGTTCAATCATGAAGTGTTCATAAGCCAAGTAAATTTTAGATTCCAAATCCTCCCGATTGAGCATGCATCCTTCCATAAGAAGACGAATATGATCCCACATTTTTGTGCGATCTTTTGAGCATCAACACTACGAAGAATCGGGTTTGGTAATCCCAAGAGGATGTATTCCATTGCAAGTTCATCGCCTTCATAGTGTAGAAGTTTTGTAGCATTAAGATCCAACAAGAGCAATGTTGGTTTGTTCATCTCTTGGTGGAACAAATATTGATCTCCTGCACAAATGATGAGGCATCTCAAATGGACCTTCCAAGATAACCTTCTTTAAGAACTTTCCATGTGGCTTCTTCGATCACAAAACCTAAAGAACTGTTGGAATCACTCCTAAACAAGATTTCAAGTATTTATATTTCATATGTAATAGGTAGCTTTATTATGGCCTTTATGTTTGTTTAAGGTCAAGCTTATGTAGAAGGCCCATAAGCTTGATCCAAGCTCAATAAGGAATAGGGAAGGAGAGGAGTGTTGCCTCAGCTCCTTGCCTATATAAACTCTTGTAAACCCTCATTCGAGGGTTGGTTGTTCAAGTTATTCTTTCATTCACCTCACCACGCCTAACCATACTACTCATATTGTGTGTTTGTGTTTGATACTTGTTCATCCGCCTTTATCTCTTCTCTTATAAGCTTGTGTTGTAAAACTTGTGACCTAACAAAGGTATCAATCGCCAAATAGTTGGGTGTACTCGCTTGTTTTTTTGAAGTTTTGGTTTTAGATCTTACGCCAGAGATAACGATTCTTTGGTTATCTTAAAACTCGTTTTTACACTTTTTAATCCAAGATTCTTGTACTTTCAATGTTTTGAGGTGTTAAAATACTTGTTTTTGTCAAAAGTTTCAAACTTTACGCTGGATTTACGCTTTTAAGCAAGTTTTGTTCGTGGGTTTCGCTTCACGCAGAACTGCTTAGCACTTTGGTACATCAAAATTCACACTTTTGTGCTCTTTTGGTACTATTGAAGCTATTCCATAACAAAAACCGGTTTAGAAACACATTTGGATAGACTCAAAGTTACGAGTAATCTTACGCGTAACAAAACCCTAAAATTACGCAGTAAGACTTTCCTTGGTTTGATCTTCAATTTTCGGTTTATTCCGTATTTTCTTACTTGGATAAGTCCGAAAATACGTCGACTTTGGATATCTTTGCACCGTGAAGTGTAAAGATCATTTGGCAAAACCCTAAAATTACGTGATAAGATAAGCTTACGCAGAAAATCCACGATAAGATTCACTTTACGCAGAACCTTCGTCCCACGACAAGGTAATCCCACGCCTAACTTTCACGCCTAACTTTTGTCTACGCCTAACTTTAGTGCTTTTATCCTACTTACGCAGAAGCTAAAACCCACGCAGAACTCCTCTTGTTACGCTGTAACTTTTGGTGTTTTTACGCATAAGTGCTACTTGGTTCTTGTCTTTCCCACGCCTAAGGACACTTCATCAACAAAGGTTCATTCGACTACAAAGATCCAATCTTACCACACAAGTTTATCATCATGTCTCAACCACCATACTCTAACTATTTCCTCACACTTATAATCATCAACAACAACAACAATTAACTCCACAACATCAACAATGGAATCAACAACAAGCCATTTATCAACAACAATTTAATCAAGAACATACTCCACAACTTGGTTCAATTCCACAACCACAAATGGTTCAACCACAATCAAGCCTTCAAGTTCAACCCTACACAACCGATTTCAATCAACATCCATCACGGACCACTATGAAGGAACCCACTTGGTTTGCAAAATGTGTGAAGCTTTAAGCTACCAACAATCAATTCATGAAGTCGATCACTTGATAGACCTCCAATGCTTACTCCAGAAACTACGATCAATGGGTGATAAGGTTCTTTAGGGTTCGTGATCCAAGAAGCCACATGTAAAGTTCTTAAAGAAGGTTATCTTGAAGGTCCATTTAAGATGCCTCATCGTCATTGTACCGGAGATCCAATCATTGCTCCACCAAGAGATGAACAAACCAACATTGCTATCAAGCTGCATTTAAATCCTACGTAACTTCTACACTATGAAGTCGATGAACTTGCAATGGAATACATCCTCTTAGGATTACCAAACCCAATTCTTCGTAGTGTTGATGCTCAAAAGATCGCACAAAAATGTGGGATCATATTCGCCTTCTTATGGAAGGATCTCAGACTCAATCGAGGATTTGGAATCCAAAATTTACTTGGCTTATGAATACTTCATGATTGAACCCGAGAGACACTAGAGTCCTATCATCATCGTTTTCGATATCATCAATGATTTGGATAAACACAACATCATTATGCCAAGAATTGCAAGTGAATACTAAGTTCCCGAGTAGTCTTGGTCCGAATGGGAGAAGTATGTCATTTTTCTCCGCTGCTTAAGAATATGCATCATTCTACTTATGGATTGTTGTACGATTACTTGAAGCCTCATGAAAAGGAAGTTGATCGAAAGGATTTTCCGTGCTCAAATTGCTAAACAATCACAACCGGACAATCAACAACTTGCCTTATATGCTCAATGTAATTATCCTCTCAACCAAAGAACTCAACCAATCGCTTCAAACGCACCTTCACAAAGAATAACCTCAACCTCAACAAAATCAATTGGTTCCATACAAAGAACAATGCTCAAGCATATGTCGTTGAAGCTACCGAGGAAATCGATCCGCTCAAGCATTGCAACAAGGATTTGTGATGATTGCTAATGCTTTTGTCCGTTACACCAACAAATCCAACAATCGATTCGCTCCTCATCTAACACACGGACTCAAGTCATGTGAACAATGGACGGTTGAAGTTCGTAATCGTGATTATGGTCGCCGATGGGCGGTGGTCAAGGGTTTAATGTCTGGTAGGAATAACAACAGAGCTCAAGTGGTGGAACAGGAAATGCTCGTAATCGGTTAAATGGTCTTAGATGCTACAACCGCAATGAAAAGGGACACTGCTAATGCATGCCCAAAGCCAAGGACTAGGGGAGGCTTATTTCAAAGAGGCTTTACTTTTGGCTCTTAAGGATGAAGTCGTGGATCTCTTACGCATAAAGAACGAGCTTTATGGCGTATGCGCACTCGATGATGATATGGAGGACTTGCAGCTAATGCAACCGTTATGTTGATGGCTAATATGCATGAGCCGCACATGAGTGATACAGCCCAGAGATGACATCGATGGCTTGTCTCGTGCACCGAACAAACCATCATCATATCTCGAACCAATATCTCCGCCAATATTCGAATCCCAAGACGGATCGATCGCTCAAAATGAGTCTTCTACATCTTCTTCGATGATTTTCGTTAACCTCAGTAGTTACATTTGACGCATCAAGATGACCTTATGGTCTCCTTTGATAATCAAATTGACTCCGTGGTCGCATTTCGAGGATCTAACGAATGATCATGTTGAGACTCACGCTGAACAAGATGATCTGTTGCCTCATCCGGATTTTGCTCTTGTTAATTCAAGACCATAAAATCAAAATGGAGGAATGTTATGCATTAAATCGCCCCTTAAAAGTAAAATGCATCGTTAACCAAGGATTTTGAATGTTTACAAATGCAACTCAACTTTTTCAAAACTCAAGAAAATCAGGAAAAGGTTTTGAAGCCGCTTTTGCAAAATCTCATCAAAACGAAAAATATTTAGAGAGACAGACAGCGTGATCTAGTCACTCAAGAATGCTTTGTTGTCCGAATTAGAACAACCAAACATGAACATAAAAGCAACTTAACGCCTCACCTTGGAAAATCAAAAGCTAAGGTCGAGTTGTTAAATTGTCAAAAACAGCTCCGCATACAAAAAGCATTCAACGAATCGGTAGATGACCTTCTTGCGTAAATTCTCGGTTTGCAAAACAAAATTAAAGAGTTTAAAATGGTTGTTTACAAACATGGTGAATCAAGAATGACTATTGAAAAGTTTACCTTAAAACCCAATCCAAATGGATATGGAAAAATCTAGCTGACACAAACCTAAGCTTTCACTAAAAACATTCAAACCAACTCCTCAAGTTTCCAAAGGCACAATACAAAATTGATAATATCACATGAGTGTTGTTGAATACCATCGTCAAGAGGAATTAGATGCGTAAGACGAGAGTCGATCTAAATTAAAAATGTTGTTTACAACAAACCTTTAATTATAAAACGCGGTCACTTTCACACCAACGGATTCTTCTAACACACCAAGGGTTATCATCAAAACACCCGAGTCTTCTATTGTTAATCCCAAAACAGTCTTTGCACAAACTTATGGTCCTTTACCTTCCATTAGCGAAGTAAACTCACAACCCGAAAATCGAAAATTCTTCGATATTTTGACATTTTCATGGTCGACCTCAAAATTTTACAACATGAGATAGAATATCGATCCGAAATAAAAGTTGAACATTTTCAATCGCCTCCGCGCCGAACAAAGAGACATTTTTCAAAAATCTTTACCTAATGTTAAAAACTTGAAAAGTTGTGCAATTGCTCGAAAAGGATTTTCATAAGGAACTTGGGTAATGAAAACGCTGAGAAAATGTAAACATCTATTACTAACACAAAACGCAAAAAGAAACCGTTAAGAAAAGATGTTGATCGACTCTGGAAGATGTTATCTCGGCCGATATCCATAATGTTGTGCTATTCTATTCGCTGCCATATGCATCCGATCATATCTCTCGCCGATATTGTTGAAACTGTTGTTATCATGGAGAACACCGATCATGTGCTTCAGATCGAGTCTTTAAAATATGAAAATAAACGACACACACGAAATTAACAATGCAAAACGTCGTCTTCATTGGTGTGAAAAGATATTCACAACCATCAACTTAGTTTTCAAAAGAAAATCGCTCAATTGAGTGCAAAATCTTCCGATCCTAAAATTGAGCTAATGGATGATCAAAACGTGTCTTTGAAAAGTCAAATCTCAAAATATGAACAAGAACTTTTAAAAGTTAAACAGAATATGGTGTCATATTTGATTTACTCAAAAGACTCGAGATGAAGCATCTAATGAACTTGATCACTATCTTGCTCACACTAGTGAAGTCATGAATTTTGTCGGTAATATTCGCTCAAAATCAAGATCCGATTCACACCATCTCTAAGTTACGGAAAAGTTAGGAAAGTATGAACTCTCCCGCCATCGTGATTAAGAGATTAGCACCAACACACTCAAGAATCGTGAACCTAGAATTCCCACCGCCAAATCACAAGTTGCTAATGTGTTTCCCATCGAAACAGAATAGTTGCATCTTTCCAAACGTCCGCACTTCACACCTCAGAGCACTCAAACGAAGAATAGGAAGTCATGACCCAAGAAAAGATCAATAAGGAATGCTAAAGTAGAAGAACACCCTAGGAATCAATAAAACTCATGTTACTTCCACTATAGATGTCATGTCCGCAAATGTAATAGAAATAGTGATGTAACGAATGCTAAACCGCTAAGTACCTTTGATATTCACCGATGCACCTTGTGATATTTTTCGAAAGAGTATGAATTCGATTGTCATGACAAATGTGTTGCTAAAGCTATAATCTCTAGATTACGGAATCCTAAGAATTGGAATACCTCTAGGCCCACTAAACATTCTAAGTATGTGCTTGGTAAACCACCTTCTTTAGATTCTAAGGCAACCATTGCTATCACAAGAGCTACCGCTCACCTCCTAAGAATGTAGTACCACCTAGTGCTTTCACTAAGACTAAAGCAAAGAGTAGTTATAGATGGCAAAATGGATATATAACACACTAGGATTTAAATGGATTCCTAAACTTATGAATGTGTGTATATCTCGATATACTCGCTTGGGAACCTCTAACATTTCGGGTTCCACATCTACTTCTATTCCATCCGTGTCGCCCGTGTAATGCAGTGATATGATCATTCTCTGATTGTTGATAGCGGATGTTCCCACACATGACAGCAACCTTAAACTCGTTATCAAACTTTATTGCAAAGTTCATTGGCACCGCCGATTCGGAACGATCACTCGCAGCACCATCATGGGCTACGGAGATTATGTTAATGGGAACATCGAAATCAGCAGGTTTACTATGTGGAAGGCCTCGTCACAACTGCTTTCAAGAGGTCAATTTTGTGATGGAGATTGGAGGTTGCTTTCAGGAGAAAACTTGTTTCATTCGTGATCTACAAGGAAACGACCTTATGTCCGCTCGCGTAATTCTAGTCTCTACACTATCTCTATGCAAGACATGGTTGCTTCCTCTCCCATCCGCTTACTTTCTAAGGCAACATCAACAAAATCTTGGCTATGGCACCGCTGCTCTCACATCTAAACTTTCAAACCATCACCAACCTTGCTCGACACAAACTAGTCAAGGACTCCCACGATTCGGTAG
Source organism: Chrysanthemum lavandulifolium (assembly GCA_022545495.1). Taxonomy (NCBI): domain Eukaryota; kingdom Viridiplantae; phylum Streptophyta; class Magnoliopsida; order Asterales; family Asteraceae; genus Chrysanthemum; species Chrysanthemum lavandulifolium. Next base: position 142,129,833 of record CM040240.1, read on the forward strand.
ATTCAAAAGATCACCTTTGCTCACCGTGAACAAGGGAAAAGCACTCGTGCTCATTTTCCTTCAAAGGTGGAACACGCCTCAAAGATGTGCTTCATCTTCTTCACATGGATTTGTGTGGCCGACGCGTGTGCAAACGATCAACGGCAAACGCTACATCTTAGTAATTGTTGATGACTACTCACGATGGACTTGGGTCTATTTTCTTCGTAGCAAAGACCAAGCTCCACAAATGATCATCACCTTCTCACAAAGATATGTGTTCAGCTCCGCAACACCGCCGATTATTCGTAATGCATAAAGGAACCGAATTTGTTAACAAAACCCTTCGTGAATTTTATGAGAAAGTGGAATTCAAAGATCAAACATCTATTGCACGGACACCGAACAAAACGGAGTTGTTGAAAGACTAAACCGAACGTTAGTGGAAGTCGCAAGAACAATGTTAATCAATGCTAAACTTCCAGATTACTTATGGGCGTGTCGATTCATCGCATGCTATACTCAAACCGCTCTATGATCACAAACGCCACAACAAAACACCTTTTGAGCTTGTCCACAACTATAAACCGAACCTCAAACACTTTCATGTATTTGGATCCCTTTGCTATCCGAATAATGATCGTGATGATTTTGGAAAGCTCAAAGCAAAGTCGATATTGGAGTCTTTATTGATATCGTGACAATTCTAAAGGTTTCGAACTGAATCGTCGAACCAAGGAGGTTATGGAACGATTCATGCTCATTTCGATGAACTCACGGAAATGGCTTCGAGTATAACAGCCTAGAACCCGACACAACCGCTTAAACTTCCTCAACCCCATCATCACCAAGAAAGCCCTCGCCTAACTCACAACAAATGGAAAGGTTATTTGCCCTCTCGCTCGTGACGATATTGATGAACGTGTTCTCGTGTATCCACTGCTCACCGCACAACCCGATAATATTCCTATACCGATACACTGCTACAACAACTACCGCTGAAGATGCACCTACACCAATTGACTCCAACACAACAGCTTGAACACACCGCCCAACAATGATGAACCACCGATGATATTCTCAATGAAGTACCCCACCGCAGATTTTGATCCAAATGCTTCTTCAACCCGCTTGCTAATGAGATCGCCGCACCGATGTTGCGGAATCTTCAACAAACCATTTGAATCCTCGTAATCCGCACAATGTATATCAACATCAACCTCTACACATAGATGGACAAAAGACCATCCTCCGCTAACATTATTGGCAACCCGAATCAACCAACGTTACGAGACAACGCCTTCACTCGACGGTGAACATTGCATTTATGCACTCACCGCTCGCTAACTGAGCCTAAAACATTAAAGACGCAATGACAAAAGACAACCGGATTGAATCCATGCAGAAGAACTCAACCAATTCAAACGCCTTGAAGTATGGAACGTTGAAAGACCAACAGGGTCTACGCTATTGGTCTCAAATGGATTTGGAAAACAAATTGATGTCAAGGGAACGCCATCCAAAACAAGTCACGCCTAGTTGCTAAGGGTTATCGCCGAAGAAGGAATAGACTTTGAAGAATCTTTTGCCCGTTGCTCGCCTTGAGGTCGCTCGATATTTCGCGTCATGCTCACATGAACATGACGGTTCATCGATGGATGTCAAAACGCGCTTTCAATGGGCAACTTAAAGAAACGGTCTATGTCACCAACCGATGGATTCGTTGATCCCGAGTTCCCGAACCATGTCTACAAACCGAACAAAGCTCTTTATGGTCTCAAACAAGCCCCTGCATGGTACGATAAGCTATCATCTTTCCTCATTGCCAATAATTTCACCAAAGGCTCGGTTGACCCAACTCTTTTCATACAATATCACGGGCACACATCTTAATTGTTCAAATTTACGGATGACATCATTTTTGGGTCTACACATAAAAGTTTTCAATCGCTTTGCAAAACTCATGAAGAAAATTTTGAAATGTCCATGATGGGTGAACTTACGCTCTTTCTAGGACCGCAAGTTCATCAATCACCCCGTGGTATTTTTCTCGAGTCACCCAAATATGCCCTTGAATTGTTAAACAAATTTGGAATGAAAACCGTGATACTTATGCCACACCAATGACTCATACCAAGAAGCTAGATGTCGATTTACATGGAAATTAGTCGACCCCACCAAATACCAAGTATTATTGGGTCCTCATGTATCTAACAACCAGCGACTGATATTGTCTTTGCCGCTTATCTATGCTCCCGCTATCGTCGCGACTCATCGAAACCCACCTCTCGAGGCTAAAAGAATCCTACGATACATCAAGGGAACCATTAATTGGGGATCCGTATCCAAGGATTCTCGTTTTGAACTAATCGCCAGACACCGACCATGCAGGATGCTTAGACTCAAGGAAAAGTACTTCAGAGCTCTACAATTTCTGATAAACCGGTGTCTTGGCAATCTAAGAAGGTGATTGTACATCGCCATCAATCAAGCGTAATATGTAGCCATGTCCGCATGTTGTGCTCAAGTCATCCGGATGAGAACACAACTCAAAGACTATGGTTACGTATTTGATGTATCATCGATGTATTATGACAATCGAGTGCCATTGCAATCTCTGCAACCCGCTCAAGACTAAATCAAAGCACATCGATTCACGCTATCATTTCATCAAGGACCACGTGGAATGTGGTACCGTTGAATTATACTTTATGGGTATCGAATACCAATGGCGATCCGCTCACCAAAGCCTTGCCTCCCGCTAGGTTTAATGAGTTGGTCCACCGAATTGGTATGAGGTGTTTGACTCAAGAGGAACTGGATGACCTCTTAAAACAGCCTTAAAACCCGTCGAACACCAAAACCTCTTTTGTAAATAAATTTTCAAAACAAAATACAAAAATATAAAATCCTATAAAACAACAAAAATATTCTCCCAATCTATATTTCTTTCAACATGGCAAGTACATTTTTCCGTCAACACTTTTATCTCTCAAAATTCAAGATTTTTCCGATCAAGTGTCGAGGGGAGAAAATAATCTATTAACTGCTTCAAAACATCTCGCAGTACTTGCATGTTATCATATCTCGCTTGATTCTTTTACAAATGGTGGTACATTTTTCGTTCAAAGACACTCCTTGGACTTTTATTAACAACCTTTCATTATTTTCTCAAGTCGAGGGGAGTGTCGTCATGTTTCTTTCCAAAATCTTCGCTTGGTAACCAAAATGGATGTTAAAAGGCTTTGTGTGAAAAGGAAAAGTGGAGGGACTATAATCACAAAACCTTAAAGTTATTTTATACAAAATACTCCACCCACCACACTTATTCCCATCACATTAAATATTTCACCTAATATCATCCACGGTCCATATTCGCTTTACAAACCGTGCTTTCGATTATCAACTGTAAGTGTTTCGTGTTTCGATCATGTTTTAAACAATGGTTTTGAATCTCATGTAAATCCTACGGCTAAAACGTGTTCTACGCGTGATTTGGTGATCTACGCAGTGCGTAAGAACACACAATCAAAACGTGGGTGTTTGTGGTGAAATGATTGTGTCAAACGCTCATAATACATCAATGATACTTTGTTAACCATCAAAATCCACCCCCATTCACTAATTGATGATTTTTGAAAATTAGGTTTATAAGTCGAATTGGGTGTTTTCAAATGTGAAGTGTTTTGGTCTAAAAGACCGATGGGTTATGCTTATATGTTGTTGAATTGATGATTTATAGTCTATAGCCACCCGTAAACACGAATTGGTCATCAATTCAAATTAGGGTTTAAAGTTCATAAACTTTGGGTATTTTTGATTCAACGCATAATAAGTGTTAAAACTTGGTCTACATGCTCTCACAACTTATATGATATGCCGTAAAAACTTTGGTGCATAATCCATGGCTAGATTTGATACGCAGAGAACTAGGGTTTAGTCTACGCAGAAGATATTCTACGCCAGAATCGAATTATGCATAATTCATGCCATGTGTTGTTATTGAAATGAATATGTGTGCTAATATTGATGATTTGATAAATTTATTTCGTGATTGCTACACTTAGAATTCGTAATCAAGGTCATTTGATTATTCACGATAAGGATTACCCCACGCAGAGTTATGTTACGCCGAAGAAAATCCCACGCATAACAGCCACGCCGTAAGGTTCTACAACGGACCACGCAGATCCCGTGAAGGATATGCGAACAAGGACCCCACGCTTAAGGTCAACTTCACGAGTAGCCTTACGCGTAGGATAATATATGCTCACGCATAAGCTCCACGATAATGTCTCCTTTTCACGCTGAACATTTCACGCGTAGTTAGATTCTACGCGTAAGTTTACGCCTAAGCATATATCATTCTCGCTCACGCCAGTATCTTTGCCAAAACTACGCTTAATCCTCGGATTGACCTTCATGATGAATTGTTACTTGTACAAACTTGTAAATAAACTAATCATATCATCACGAATCCAAAATGTCACTAATAAACTTAAATCGCTTGATATGTTGTGAACAATAAGTGATAAAATAAACTTTAAAACTTAAAGTTAACTAACTCACTAAACATTTCACGATATCATTGATTGAACATACAAGTGACTTAGGGCTCAGAATAATCATTATCATCGACATTCAACAACTAGACAATAAGACCTTTCGTTGACTAACATTATGTCTTTCGATATGTTGGTTCTTTTGGCTAATGTTATTTCGCATCACGACATGGTCGAACAAATGAATGTGGATGCACCAAGTTCTCTCCATTGCCGATATCTATCCTCATGGCTATCCAATGAAGATTGGAAAGAATAACCTCCGTGTTGACTTTGACACCCTCACTTGCTCAATCTTCATGTCTTATTGCTATCGATATTCTCAAGACTCATCCAGACGTAACATGCTTACTCACTCGCAACCATTCCCGAGATCTACATCCAACAGCTCGAACACTATGGAAAGTGGTCAAAGGAAGGATCACGCGTGATGTGACTCAACCACAAACAAGTCACTATTACACCAAGACTTAAGGGTCGTTTCTCCTTATTCCTCAAGTCAATCCAACCAAACTTTATGCCACACCGTCAAGAGCTAACTCTCCAATTCTTAATCGATATCGGTTATGACGAGGCTACAGGAGTAATCACCAAGCACTCTCACGTAGAGCTCAAGAGTATTCCTCAACCTTGAGAACACTCTACATGATCATCACCAAGTCTGCTTTCGGTCGTCGGATAAATGCCATGAGCATCCTAAGCTCATAGAACCGCAAATATTTTGGGCATTGGTCAACATGAAACACATCGCTATCAAGCTCTTATTCGGGACGACATGATGTCATTTCTCAACAAACTTGGCTCAAAGATTCCCTACATCGATATACTAAACTGTTGATACAAAGAGCTATTGACTTCATCCCGATATTCCCAAAAGGCTCAATGACCCGATAATCACGACATGTTGACGGAGCCTATTCTATCTGTAAGAATCAAGGAAACGCCCACAAAGAAACAAGTGTCAGATGCGATTTTCTTCTAATCAAGATGTCGAAAGCTCAAACGCATAAGAGATATCTCGAAGCTAAACAAGGCAAAGTTGGTCATCTTGATGAAAAATCTTCGAACACCGTCAGAGAACCGTAAGAGAAGTATGGTGAAGCACAACAAGTACTGTGAGTCAAAGGAAGGTTCCTAAAAGGAAAGCTCCTTCTAAAAGGATTGTTCCCGTAAAGGAAGCCGAACCTATTCCCACACTTGAACCTCAAAGACAACTTAGGGATGAGAGCTCAAGATACCGAGATGATGAAGAGATTCATTACTCGCAATCGCAACCAAACACCGCCTCGGTGACAAAACCTCCAAGTCCTCCAAATTGCCCAAGAAAAAGGGAAGACTCAAATATTGTACCTTATGATGAGAGCTCAAGAAGAAGAAGAAGAGCAATTGATAAATCATACAGAAAAGTTTCACAACGTCCGACACATTCAAAAGGTCACCGAATTTGCTAAAGATCAAATGGGTGGCCCCGAGGATCAAGTGGTGCCGCCCACTCTCACCGTGATCCCGATGCGTTAATCAACCCGATAAGGGATCCGTGCCACCACTCTTCTCGCAACAACAACCGCTGAGGACACTATTGTGTATGATTTTGAGAAACAGAAACCGAGAAAGAAAAGTCTAGAGATGACGAGGATGATTATACAAAGTTTCTTCTAGACATACCCAACACACTCAAAGGAGAAAACCTCGAACTCCTAAGGACATGAAGACCTCATGTCTCCTCATCATCGACTCTTCATCTCACTCATCACCACCACCATCAACGAAGTCAACCGATCATCATCCAAATCTGAAGAAACCACCAAAGTCTTGGATCTCTCGGCCTCATAAAAGGATTGTAAAAGTCATTCCAACAAATAAGAAAGAAGGACATAACTTACAAAAAAATGAATTGGTTTGTCGACCAAATTCAAGATTTTAAATGATGAGAAAGACAAGATGGAGAAAGAAAGGAATTTGTTCAAGTTCATGAAGAGTCATCGAAGAGGAACCGAACGAAATGATCAAGGTTACACTAACAAGTACCTTCGTGATATCGCTCCAAAAGTCCAAAAGGAACCGGAAAAGACGCAAGAGATCATACCCACAAGTTTTTCTCGACACCGTCCTCGTGTGACAAGAGAAGTATTTTCCGCATAACTCACCCTAACATCGCTGCATTGGTTAAACATACAATGGCAAAAGAAGTCGATCTCTCCGAACTGAAAGTTAATCGCTAAACTTGTGATGCAAATGTCAAAGAGATCCGAACGCTTACTTCAGATGAAGCTAAATTTTTCAAATTTACTTGACTATCAACTCGTATCATCATGCAAGGAGTCACCGATCAACCCAAACGACCAAGAGATGACGATGATAAGGATAAGGACTCGCACCTAAACGCCGTAAAGCAACCTGTAAATCTACTTTATGCCACCTCCTCCACCACGGACTTCTTCTCAACATAAGTCTCTCCACCTCGGTCTTCATCGATAAACCTCGTGATCGATTCCGAGTTACCACCCCGACTCAAAAACCGGTGATCACTTTGAGTATACGGGTGGTGACGATGAAGAGGTCCTCGAGCCCCGACAACAACCCACCTCACCAAAACAAGTGGAGAAACCAACATCATCATCAAGGCCTTCAAAAGAAGAAGAAAACGATCAATGACGTCGATCATGGCTTGATGACGATAAAACCGAAGAATTTGATTGGTTTGCTACTCTTGTTAATGACACTCCCACCCCGAAGAAGGTCAAGAATTGGTAGACGGTAGTACTGGAGCATGCAAAATCTTGCAAGAAAGATTCCGTGTGAAGAAGATGACGAATCAGTTGAAGCGCATCAAGAATGACGATTCCTTCTCTTGAAAAACAAACGGAAAGTGCAATCGAGGTTGAATATCACCTTGAAAACATTGCTCGAGCCATGTCTAACAACATGGATTGGCTCAACCCGAAGCAAACATCGACTTCACTAAACGGAACAACCCTCCATATTACAATCGATCGACCAAACCTCTACCAACAATCGCCAACCAGATGAACCAAGGATTCCTTTCGATATTTCTTCAACAAAGACTGGATTTTCTCCATGGTGGCGACGGTTCAAGAAAATACGCTACATCATTAACTCTTCCATTCCCAACGGCTACCTACTCAAACCGCATAGCTATCGAGGAACGTGCAAATCACTTGTTTTCGCGACAACGCAAGCATACGACCAAGATGCATTGTATGGGATTCATCATTGGCCCGAACGTCAAGAATCTACTACGTGTCGCCCGGTTCAAGTCTCAACATGAAGTGTATTGCTCAAAGAACATCGTGGCCATCAAACACATTGATCTCAAGTCTAAGTGGACTACACATTCTTGAAGAATATCATAGTCAAACGACAAGATGAACAGACTATGAATTTCGAGGTCGACTTTGAGAACTTGTCACCAACGACATCAAGACATGTATCTTGCCAAAGTACGTGGTCGATGAGACAATTCTCGATCGAAATTCAACGTGAATTTATCAAGTCGGTTCTCATCTTCATTAGACGATTGTGATCAAAGAACGTGTCAAGATATCCGGATGGCTATTGAATCATATCGTAAACGTAAACTTCACTCCACCACGCCTGATCTTCCCGACATCAACCACCAAACAACTTACGCCATCAAGAAACCTTTCGCATTGTTTACCGCAGTGAACTTCGCAGAAACCGCTTAATGGCGTGTAGTGAGCTCCATAAATTCGGGATCATACCTTGAAGATGGTTAGGGATGGATTGGCATGCATTGAAGGATATATCAAGGTTGGGAATCCAAGCTACCGGAATTCTCGTGAAAGGAGGATGTGAGACGATCATCACCATGATTGATGAACGGTTGTTCGTGGCGGATCGATTGCACGCTGGAGAGCTATGTTGGTGGTCGACCAGATTAACATCACCGGTTTTCAACGCCTGTGCGCACTCCCTGGAACATCACCGCACTTCCCGGTACCCCTTGAATTGCTTCCTTCATATGATTTTGGATGTATGATTATATATGTGAATGGCTTGTGCACACATAATGTGTACAACCCGTAATTGTCAAGAAAGGACCCCGTGGTACGCCTCCGCCACAATCCTTATAAAAGGAGCGAAAGCTTTAATTTTGAGTAAAACCTATCAAACCTTTCATTTTCAAGGTTTTGCTCAAAAGACAAGTACTTCCCCATATGATTTCAAAACCTCAACCGCTTATATCACTAATTGAGGGGAGTATTTGAATTAAAACTTTGTTCACAAATTGTTCACAGTGGTCACTCTTCCCGCAACACTCAAAATGGTCATATTTATTTCAATCGCTCAAAAATAACATTTTATATGCCATTTTGAGGGGAGAAAATCATGTGATAAGAAATATGTTTTGTATAGCAACATGTGCAAGCCCTTGGCTTTCTCAGTGCAAAGACTTAACCAATGAATTGACGATCCTTAACTGCTTGCAACTCGAAAAGACTTGTCCTCGGACGGGTAATAATTTCAAGCTAGTTCGCTAGTAATGTAAACGTGTCTCGCAAAGGACTTGTCCAAGTAGAATGTACCATTCGAGAAACTCTTGATAAACATGAACTCGACGGGTTTGACAACCTTCCAAGGTTTGTCTACACCTTCAAGGTAGTTATTAGAGCTAGTTGTCACCTAAAAGTCGACAATATATCTCTTTAACTATTCAACGAACCGTGTCTCATGGAGATTGTCTATCTTTAGTGGATCAATTCAAAAGTGCGCTCTTTCCTCACCGTGCATTTAACCATTAAAACTATTAAGCACATGAGGGGGAGTATTTATAAAAACTTATCTCTCACCGTGGTTCAAACATGTTTTTCATTTACAAACCCTTTGAGAGATATTTTAACTTACAAATTGGTTATAATGGCAAACATAGGTTAGTCATGGAGTTATAAGGTGACTAAGGTTAGGAATAACTGCCCCATGATCCGCCAGAGTCGGAGGGATTCACCCAAGGACACTACCATTAGTTAGTGTTAGAAGTCCTTAGGAATGATTGTAAAAGGAGAAAATGAGAATCGGAGAAAGAAGGAGTCAAGAATCAAAAAGAAATGTAAAGTAAAGGGTGAAAGAAATAGCCCTCCGATTATTCAACTTAGGGCGTACACCGTGTTCAATTCATATGCTACCGGTTGTCACTTAGTGACACCGGTATTGAAGATTAAAAGTCGCCATGGACCCAAAGGACGCATGCACTAAACCTTCTTAGCCACTCAAGTTTCTCTCAATGTAAGCTTGTTTCACTCTCACGTGGAACCCTACAGTAAACTATTGGCTTTCTTAGAGATCGCCGGTATTGAAGAAGGAGACCTCTCCCTAGTCTCCGCCAGAAAACCAAACGCACTATTGAGTCTAGAGCCACGAGATTCATCAAAAGATCTCTTAGGTACACTTGACATTTAATCAATTGATGATCAACAAATAAGATCATCGATGGTTCATATCGAGTCCTTCGCTGCATCTTAGCAACTGTCGAGAACATTTATGAGAGGTTCACATCCGTGATCCTCGTGATTGAATGGAAACTCCCGCCGTGGTCAACATCAAACACCGACAAGCAGGTCACTTCTGTAACTCCCCGGATTACGCGGAGTGTGTCTCAAACGGTCTACAATCAGGAGGTGATGCTTCTGTACCTCACCGACTCTCTCGAACTGTAGATGTACTTCGGTACATCGCGTTATCTCATTGTGGGACTCAGGTTCAGAACGGCCTTTGTAAGAATTAGAGTTGTGTTTTCACACTATGTCGTTAACTCTCAAGTTCAAACTTGTAAGTGCCGGAAACCGCTTATTACTAACCGCTTGAAATGTTTTTTCTTATGGAAGCTCCGGAGCGGGATGATCGTCGATTCTTCTCATGCTCACGCCAACATCATCACTAATGGAAGTTCTATTCGAATGCAACACTCAAATGTAATGATTCTTCATCAACCAAAGAATCTACAAAGTTAAAGACTTAAAGAACTTCATCAAGATCGATTTCCACCACAAAGAGCGTGTGAGCATGTTGAAGAATGATGTGGAGACTTTGGAGCAAACAAGGCACTGAGGTGCATCGATGCGCATAACAACATACTATCACTTTCACCACAAAGAACAATGATCAAAGAACAAAGTTAAAGATGACGTCAAGCTTAACCGCATAAAGATAACTATCTCTACACCGGGAGATTGTTCGAATCAAGGCAATTCCTCTCACAAGAAAGAAGAATGTCGAAGATCGCCATCGCTACTATTACATCAACGCTTTCACCGCTTATATTCATATATACTGGTGGGGAGATTGTTGGAATCACCCTAAACAAGATTTCAAGTATTTATATTTCATATGTAATAGGTAGCTTTATTATGGCCTTTATGTTTGTTTAAGGTCAAGCTTATGTAGAAGGCCCATAAGCTTGATCCAAGCTCAATAAGGAATAGGGAAGGAGAGGAGTGTTGCCCCAGCTCCTTGCCTATATAAACTCTTGTAAACCCTCATTCGAGGGTTGGTTGTTCAAGTTATTCTTTCATTCACCTCACCACGCCTAACCATACTACTCATATTGTGTGTTTGTGTTTGATACTTGTTCATCCGCCTTTATCTCTTCTCTTATAAGCTTGTGTTGTAAAACTTGTGACCTAACAAGAACCTTATCACCCATTGATCGTAGTTTCCGGAGTGAGCATTGGAGGTCTATCAAGTGATCCGACTTCATGAATTGATTGTTATCGCTTAAAGCTTCACACATCTTTGCAAACCAAGTGGGTTCCTTCATAGTGTTCCTTGATGGATGTTGATTGAAATCATTTTGTAGGGTTGAACTTGAAGGCTTGGTGGTGTTTGAACCATTTGTGGTGGTGGAATTGCACCAATTTGTGGATTATGTTGTTGATTAAATTGTTGTTGATAAATAGCTTGTTGTTGATTCCATTGTTGATGTTGTGGAGTTAATTGTTGTTGTTGTTGATGATTATAAGTGTGAGGGAAATAGTTAGAGTATGGTGGTTGAGACATGTTGATAAACTTGTGTAGTAAAATGGATCTTTGTAGTCGAATGAACCTTTGTTGATGAAGTGTCCTTAGGCATAGAAAAGACAAGAACCAAGTAGCACTTATGCGTAAAAACACCAAAGTTACGCAGTAATAATTAGGAGTTACGTGAGGATTTAGCTTACGCGAAGGTGGAAAAGACTCTAAAGTTATGCGAGACACAAGTTAGGCGAGAAACTTAGGCGTAGGATTTCCTTATGCGTAGAACTAGGTTTACGACACGCTGAATCTTATATAGGATTTCACGGCGAAGCTTAGGCTTATGCGTAATTTTAGGGTTTTGCCAAATGATCTTTACACTATCACAAAGGCAAAGGATATCCAGAAAGTCGACGATTTTGGACTTATCCAAGTAAGAAAACACGGAATAAACCAGAAAATGAAGATCAAACTAAGAAAGCACTTACGGCGTAGTTTTAGGGTTTTACTACGTAGAAATGCTCAAATCTTTAATTTCGTCCAAAAGTGTTTCTAAACCGCTTTTTGTGTGATAAAATAGCTTCAATAACACCAAAATATACAAAAGTGTGAAACTTGATGAACCAAAGCCTCTAAAACAGCTAAGCGTAGAATGAAACCCACGCTCAAAAACTCGATCAAAACAACTATCCACGCATAAAGTTTGAAACTTTTGCCAAAAACAAGTATTTTAACACCTCAAAACGTTGAAAGTACAAGAATCTTGGATTAGAAAGTGTAAAAACAAGTTTTGAAGCGAACCAAAGTATCAAGGTGCATTTAGGCGTAGGACCAAACCCACTTCAAAACAAACACGATTCACCCAACTAGTAGGCGATTGATACCATCGTTAGGTCACTAGTTTTACAAACATAAGTAATATAGAAAGAGATAAGGCGATTGAACAAGTAAACAAGCACACACACGATAAGAGTAGCACGGTTAGGCGAGGAATATGTGAAAAGAAAACTTGAATAACCAACCTCAAATGAGGGTTTACAAGAGTATTTATAGGAGGAAGCTAGGCAACACTCCTAGTTCCTTCCTTTCCTTTATGGGCTTGGGCCAAGTTCATGGGCCTTCACATAAGCTTAAGGCTAATAACAAACATAAAGGCCATAATAAAGCTAACTATTACATATTAATTACTAACACTTGATTAAGGTTTAGGAGTGATTCCAACAGAATTTGTTCGATGATGAATGATTTACCCAATCGTTTCTAGAAACAATCACATTTGCTTTGAGCATATCTTCTAATGTTTGAATTGTTCTCTCGCTCTGACCATTGAGCTGAGGATAATAGGCGGTACTCATGTCCCAGTAGGTTCCATGGGGATCTTAAAATGATTGTCAGAAGTCTGAGGTGAATCGACTACCTTATATTAGGTATAATTGAAATTGATACCATGTGTCTCATGACAAATTCCAAAATGTCAAGTTTGTCGAAAAGGGCATTATTGAAAAGAATAGATTATGGTTAACAGTTGTGATTCCTCACGTTTCTAGTTCTAGCGAATGTCATGACTTGAGTCTTCCTTGCCTAAGGCGCTTAGTCTCCATTACTAAGATGTTTATTGCTTGATGGTGTCTCTCTTAATTTCCTTTATCGAAGTTTTTCCATGCTCTATGTTGTAAAGTCACGAAACCCTAAATATTTAAGTGATGTGGTATGGTGGTTGATTTTCAAGATTTGTTTCGATATTGAGTGTTTTGTTTGAAATCTTTTCTTTGTATGAATGAATTTACAATTTTGAACAAACGACTTTCTAAGCAATATTTTTCTTGATGATTCAAAATTTAGTAATTATGCAAAATAGGTATGTTTATCAAAGATTGATGGTTATACGTTTCTTAACGTACGATGGTTTTGTTAAAGATTGACCAAAAAGAACTTACTTGTTAAAACAGGTACTTCAGAAGAACAAAAATTTCCTACAAGGTATATGATTTGTATAAATACATTTTAAATAAAATCCATTTAAAATGAAAGCACTATAAAGGATAAAGTAGTCGGGTAGGTATGTCTGCATGAATGTTTAGTTTCTATTGTTGGATAATGTCTATCAGTCGGTGTTAGGCAAAATCTACAGGCATATGTATTCAATCTTACTTGAGTGTTTCTAAATAGTTCATCACTGAGGTTGTTATCATGCTGACAAAAACGTAGATATCACCGATACTATATCAAGAATGTCTTACTGCTTTCACGTGTAGATGGGGAGTCATTGGATCGCTTGATATGTTCAGCATGTTGTCTCTCTTGATATGGAAGCCGAGGTTACCTGTAATTTCTAGAGAACACAATGCCCTAGGGGAAGTTCATATCGATAACCTTAACTTAACTCAATTTTTCCTTTGAGGGAAACTTATTGTAGAGAAGTTCACATATTGCTGAGGCCATGTTTAATGGAATGTTCTGCAGTCTTGGTTAGAAGACTTGGTTTATTTCTACAGTGTTACTTAGTGGGTATTTGTTGTGTACAAATTCTTGTAACTCGGTCTAGCTGTTACTTTTGAAATGATAGAATTTGGCTTCTAGTCCAAAGATAGTGGCTCGGATTATCTCGTGATGTCTTAAGATTTCTGTTTAGTTTTGAATCATCTTATTAGATACTTCTAGTCCTTGTTGGTAGTCCTGAAATCCTTTCATTGTTTTCTTGTATCGTGGTATCCTCCTCGTAGATGGTATAGAAAGTCTTTTCTAAAAAGGTCACTGGTAAAATTTCAACTTATCGGTTGAGTGAGTAATGAATGGCGTAGGTATCTATAGAGTGTTAACAAAAAGAGATGTTTATGAATAATTTATCTGATTACAAAGCTTTGTTTTTGAATGAAGATTGTTTTAGGAAGTTTGAAAAGTTGCTTGTTTCTTTCATGACATAATCCTTCCTGAATTATACATAGGTGATCGTGCTATGTATAATCGAGGACAAATGATGTGATGCTTGGTTTTGTTGAAATGGTATTATGTTTCTAAGTTTTAGATGGTATTCAACGTGTTGTTTTGTAAGATAATGGGCTAAACATTTTCATAGTAACATGAAAATCGCTTTCGCCGTAATGGTAGTAGATAGTTGATAGAATGATGAAAATCAATTTATAGGTGGTAACCAAACGATTTTGTTTTAGAACTCGTGAAACAATTTTCCTAAGATGGTAGTAAAATAACTTGAAATAAAATTATGTGAAATAATTTCATAAAGTGGTAACAAGATAACTTGAAATAAGATTTGTTGAATGGTTTGTAGGATACATGGGAGGACCTCATAGAATGGTAATAGTCTCCTAATTAGTCAAGAATAAAGTTGGCCTAATCCCTAGTAAGATAGCGGTATATTGTTGCGAAATGATTGGAAATTGGGCAATTGGAATAGGAATGAAATAAACAAAGTTTGTGATTATCGTGGAAATATTAAAGGATAAAGAATACATTAGATAGAAAGGTACTTATTATTTGTTCTGCTGATGGTCTAATCGTGTCTCAAGTGTAGAGTAGTAGGTCGCCCAGCAACAAGCAGCCTCAAACTCTCACCGTCCTCAAACCTATAAGATATTGTAGTGTCTGTAGTCTTAGTGATAGATGGTAATGGTGTGTCAAATCATGCACGCTTCCCAAGCTGCAAGTCATATGTATGAGTAGTGTTTATGAGATGTGATGGTACAGATGGTGCTCTAGATAATAATGAGGATGGAAATCCTAGTGGTGAGTTAGGAGATGATGGTGAATGAAATACTACCCTCTTTTGAGTTGTCTCACGACGTTTCAGAGGTAAACTGGAGTATGCCCTATTGGACGACTAATAGTGGTATGAGTAGCTGATGGTGGTTGTAGTACATGAGTAGCACGTGATCTAAGAATGAGGGGGTAAGAGAATATACTCTCTTCCTCGCAGTAAGCATCCTAATAGGTCCATTAGTACTTAGCATATAAGTCCTATCAAATGGTATGATGTGTCCTGGCAGTATGATAGGAACTATCCTGTTCCTACGACGAATCGATGGTGACAGTGTTGGTGTAGGTGCAACTTTGTCCTCCTCAAAGGGTTCAATATCAGCATCTGATGTTATCGGTGCTGAGTCAAATGATGTTAAAATTGTGATAGGGAATGTCAAGGCATTCTCCACGTTGGAGTCTGAAGAAATGACGATGGAATGGGTGTTCGAAGACATCTATGTGACAATCGATGTGAAATGGAAGTAAATAACTCACATAATGTGCGTATAAAACCGCATGCATTGTGAATATGCACTTATAATGAAATGATGAGATGCTATGATGATGTATTTATAGTCTAGGGTTAATGATACAACCTAGTTCTTTATAACTCTTGCTCGATGCCAATCATCACACCCCAAAATACCATTTTGTGCGGAATTGAATACGGGCGCGATCGCCATAACATCACAAGCTGATTATATTGAACGACCTAAAGTGTCATTTTGAAAATACATCGTTTGATATAATAAAAAATTCAGAGTTTACAAAACATAGGTCCCAAAAGGTAGTCAACGTTTGCGGAAATAAGTTTGTTACAAACCAAACGATGTTTAAAAGTGCCATAATATACAAGTGAGACACGTCGTCACCGCGACTCTATGATAAGTCCTTATGCATGCCATGAAGTATATGCCTTAGATACCTGAAAATACATTGCTAAAACGGTCAACAATAATGTTGGTGAGAAATCATAGGTTTATGAAAATGTTTTATACGACTACCACAAGTATAAGTCATGTATGACAAATATGTCACATAAAAATAATACAATTGCTATAAGCACAAGACACCGAAGCTAGACTGATCATGATGTTCGCCCCAACAGAGTGTTTGCCAAACAACTCTCATTCTGATATTAAATGAAATGCATCCATTTGACCAGTTGGAACCACCAACCCGGATGGAGGAGTCACCCTCAATAGATCTATTCACTCACCCTCGCTTACTCCGTAATTAACGGTTCATGTTAATGAAATGGGGACATTCAATTGGCAATGAGGTAACTTAAGCAATGTAAATGAATTTGATATACTTGGGCTCGTAATAAAATGATGTGCAATGTATTCTACCCGTAGTTTTGAAATGAAATATAAACTTGAAAGACGGGCTATGAAAACTCACTGATACAATGATTATGATGGCAAAAGTGGATACATCGAAATGAGGCGCAATCTCTAATCACGACCTATTATGAATGATATGATCTAATATAAGTCATGATTTAATGTTGTGCATGCAAACTCATATGATATCCATACCACTTGTACATTTGAAAATAAGGTTTATCGTCGAAAAATATGTTTATAACGCCTTGTCAAGTTATAAAATACTTTACGCTTATATATGTTGAAACAACATCCCATGATAATCGTTTAGAAATAGAACAAGAATTTATAGTTTTTCGTCAGAAATAATATACTTTGACAACTCATGAAAATGACTAAGTAACCTTGTGAAGCTTAGTGCAAAATGATGAATATTAAATGTTAGTGTTGAAGAATATAGTTGTGATCGTCATAATTCAAATACGTATATCTTGAGCGTTATAGGTCCGTTTTCTACGATTTATATATCCTTAGTTTCGTGTTAATGTATAATAATATATTTTTGATAAATCGACTCATTTTGATTATGTTTAAAACTTGATTTTGCCCCTTAAAAATCCCTTGACAGCTTACATTATTTCAGAAAATTAGTTTTTCGTCGTTAAACTTAAAATTAACGTATCTTTTTCGTTATAAACCCGTTTTAACCCGTTCAAGCGACCACGGTTTCGTTTTAAAGTCTATTTTCTGAAAATATAAACCAAAATAATCCATGACCTGCTGAAATTTCCAGATTTTATAAAAATGGACAGACCTCAATTTCATGTTGTCGAAAATGATTTTTATAGTATAGAACTTGTTCTAACCCTTTCCAATCAACACCAAAACTATTCTAAACCTACCATACACCTTCTTAGGGCGTCATGGGTTCCTAAACTTCATCAACAATGATAGGGTTCATGGGAATAATTATAGGATAGTTAAAACTCATTATAAGTAGAAAAACAAGTAAAAAGTGGTATGAATACATATAATACTTGCATATTTTTGTACTAGAATGATAAAATAGATCAAATATGATTATGAAAGAGTAGTAAAAATTATGAGAAGCTTAATAGTAGTATGATGAGGTTTAAAGTAACAAGGTTCCTAATTACTTCTTGGTTTTTATTTCAAAACCTAGTATAGAAGTATACTAGAGTTTGATTAACACTTGGATCTTGAAAAATATTTGGTTTCTTCTTCCTTTCTTGCTTGGCCGATCATCAAAGAGGAAATGAGAGAGTTTCTAGTTTGTTTTACACCTTCTAGTATGTGTATGTATGTGTTTTGGATGAATATAATACTTGTATATACAAATATCTTAGTAACTAGAGTATGTGTACATCTATTAAGGTCAAGATTTTTATAAAATAGATGACTAAGGAGGGGTCTGAAGGGCATTTTGGGGTAGAAGGTTTTGTATTTTTGATAGTTAAGTGTATTTAAAGTTATGTATAATGTGTATTTTGTACATAATATTAATTATTAAGTGTAGTGTTAGCTAGAAATCGATTTTAACGGAACAAAATAAAATATATCAAAGTCATAAAAATTATAAAAATGCATTTCTCACAAGTATTGAGTGAATAAATAATTATCGAATAGAATTTACGAAAACTGTCGTAAATATATATATATATAACAATATATATACAAAATTAATCCAAATCATCGGGTAAACTTATAATATAGTTTTTATAGTCTTAAAATAAGTATAAAAATATATCAGGATAATTGTCGAAAGTGTCGGATTAATTGTTCAAAATAAATGATTGTGCGATAGCGTTTATTAAATTAATAAATATACGTTAATGAAATATGCAAACCCATGCATTAACTAATATGAAAATGATGTTACTGATGATATGTAGACTAACTCTATTCTATATGAAATGTTCTCAATGTTGTTCCATGAATACGCAGCTTAACCCTTACGGTTACGCGAATTTGATACTCGTAAACCTAGTTTACGAAAATGATGAATAGTAACCATGAATAGTTATTTCCCAAGATGAATAGTAAATTTGAGAAATGACCCAAATTACGATTTGTCACATTCGCCACCTAAAAAAGGAATTCACCTCAAATTCGGCTCATGTTGGTTTTCACGGTGTTATTTGTGAAAAGGTGAGGATATTTGAGTTGTGAAACGTGCTATGTACCTTGTTGAGTTCTGATGGCAGTTCAAGTCGATATGCTACAGGATCAATTCTATCCAGAATCTTAAATGGTCCAATATACCTCGGGTTCAACTTCCCGCATTTTCCGAATCGTATAACGCCTTTCCAAGCGAGACTTTCAACATAACTTTCTTGCCAACTTGGAATTCTAATGGTTTGTGACTTGTGGAACATATTTCCAATATTTTACATCATATATCGATGTAGCTTTTCTATCTATTTGTTGTCGCTTGTAACTGATTCATGATCTGTATAATTTCTTTGTTGTTTCATGAAATAAGTTATGGACTATTGAGTTGGGCTTTCCTGATTTTGACCCGTAAATAGGTGATTGACACCTCAACCATAGAGTGCCTCAATTGGTGCATTCAATATGTTCATGTGATAACTATTGTTGTAAGGGAACTTGTTCGATGATGAATGATTTACCCAATAGTTTCTAGAAACAATCACATATGCTTTGAGCATATCTTCTAATGTTTGAATTGTTCTCTCGCTCTGACCATTGAGCTGAGGATAATAGGCGGTACTCATGTCCTAGTAGGTTCCATGGGGATCTTAAAATGATTTTCAGAAGTCTGAGGTGAATCGACTACCTTATATTAGGTATAATTGAAATTGATACCATGTGCCTCATGACAAATTCCAAAATGTCAAGTTTGTCGAAAAGGGCATTATTGTAAAGAATAGATTATGGTTAACAGCCAGATTCCTCACGTTTTAGTTCTAGCTAATGTCATGACTTGAGTCTTCCTTGCCTAAGGCGCTTTAGTCTCCATTACTAAGATGTTTATTGCTTGATGGTGTCTCTCTTAATTTCCTTTATCGAAGTTTTTCCATGCTCTATGTTGTAAAGTCATGAAACCCTAAATATTTAAGTGATGTGGTATGGTGGTTGATTTTCAAGATTTGTTCCGATATTGAGTGTTTTGTTTGAAATCTTTTCTTTGTATGAATGAATTTACAATTTTGAACAAACGACTTTCAAAGTAATATTTTTCTTGATGATTCAAAATTTAGTAGTTATGCAAAATAGGTCTGTTTATCAAAGATTGATGGTTATACGTTTCTTAACGTATGATGGTTTTGTTAAAGATTGACCAAAAAGAACTTATTTGTTAAAACAGGTACTTCAGAAGAACAAAAATTTCCTACAAGGTATATGATTTGTATAAATACATTTTAAATAAAATCCATTTAAAATGAAAGCACTATAAAGGATAAAGTAGTCGGGTAGGTATGTCTGCATGAATGTTTAGTTTCTAATGTTGGATAATGTCTATCAGTCGATGTTAGGCAAAATCTACAGGCATAGGTATTCAATCTTACTTGAGTGTTTCTAAATAGTTCATCAGTGAGGTTGTTATCATGCTGACAAAAACGTAGATATCAGCTGATACTATGTCAAAGAATGTCTGTTCTATTTTCACGTGTAGATGGGGAGTCATTGACTGTTTGATATGTTCAGGCATGTTGTCTCTCTTGTTATGGAAGTGAGGTTATCTGTAATTTCTAGAGAACACAATGCCCTAGGGGAAGTTCATATCGATAACCTTAACTTAGCTTAATTTTTCCTTTGAGGGAAACTTATTGTAAGGAAGTTCACATATTGTCGAGGCCATGTTTAATGGAATGTTCTGCGATCTTGGTTAGAAGACTTGGTTTTTTCTACAAGATGTTACTTTAGTGGGTATTTCTTGGTACAAATTCTTGTAACTCGGTCTATTGGTACTTTTGAAATGATAGAATTTGGCTTCTAGTCCAAAGATAGTGGCTCGGATTATCTCGTGATGTCTTAAGATTTCTATTTAGTTTTGAATCATCTTATTAGATACTTCTATTCCTTGTTGGTAGTCCTGAAATCCTTTCATTGTTTTCTTGTATCGTGGTATCCTCCTCGTAGATAGTATAGAAAGTCTTTTCTAAAAAGGTCACTGGTAAAATTTCAACTTATTGGTTGAGTGAGTAATGAATGGCGTAGGTATCTATAGAGTGTTAACAAAAAGAGATGTTTATGAATAATTTATCTGATTACAAAGCTTTGTTTTTGAATGAAGATTGTTTTAGGAAGTTTGAAAAGTTGCTTGTTTCTTTCATGACATAATCCTTCCTGAATTATACATAGGTGACCAGGCTATGTATAATCGAGGACAAATGATGTGATGCTTGGTTTTGTTGAAATGGTATTATGTTTCTCAGAAGTTTTAGATGGTATTCAACGTGTTGTTTTGTAAGATAACGGGCTAAACAATTTTTCATAGTAACATGAAAATCGTTTCGCGTAATGGTAGTAGATAGTTGATAGAATGACTGAAAATCAATTTATAGGGTGGTAACCAAACAGCTTGTTTTAAAACTCTGTGAAACAATTTTCCTAAGATGGTAGTAAAATAACTTGAAATAAATTTATGTGAAATAATTTCATAAAGTGGTAGCAAGATAACTTGAAATAAGATTTGTTGAATGGTTTGTAGGATACATGGGAGGACCTCATAGAATGGTAATAGTCTCTTAATTGGTCAAGAATAAAGTTGGCCTAATCCCTAGTAAGATAGCAATATATTGTTGCGAAATGATTGGAAATTGGGCAATTGGAATAGGGAATGAAATAAACAAAGTTTGTGATTATCGTGGAAATAGTAAAGGATAAAGATTACATTAGATAGAAAGGTACTTATTATTTGTTCCTGTTGATGGTCTAATCGTGTCTCAAGTGTAGGAGTAGTAGTCGCTCAGCAATAGACTAGCCTGAAACTCTCACCGTCCTCAAACCTATAAGATAGTGTAGTGTTTGTAGTCTTAGTGATAGATGGTAATGGTGTGTCAAATCATGCACGCTCCCAAGTCGCAAGTCATATGTATGAGTAGTGTCTATGAGATGTGATGGTACGGATGGTGCTCTAGATAATAATGATGATGGAAACCTAGTGGTGAGTTAGAGATGATGGTGAATGAAATACTACCTCTTTCGAGTTGTCTCACCACGCTTCGAGAGGTAAACCGGAGTATGCCCCACCGGACGACTAATAGTGGTATGAGTAAATGATGGTAGTTGTAGTACATGAGTAGCACGTGATCTAAGAATGAGGGGGTAAGAGAATATACTCTCTTCCTCGCTGTAAGCATCCTAATAGGTCCATTAGGACTTAGCATATAAGTCCTATCAAATGGTATGATCTGTCCTGGCAGTATGATAGGAACTATCCTGTTCCTACGACGAATCGATGGTGACAGTGTTGGTGTAGGTGCAACTTTGTCCTCCTCAAAGGGTTCAATCTCAGCATCTGATGTTATCGGTGCTGAGTCAAATGATGTTAAAATTGTGATAGGGAATGTCAAGGCGTTCTCCACGTTGGAGTCTCAAGAAATGACGATGGAATGGGTGTTCAAGACATCTATGTGACAATCGATGTGAAATGGAAGTAAATAACTCACATAATGTGCGATAAAACCGCATGCATAGTGAATATGCACTTATGATGAAATGATGAGATGCTATGATGATGTAGTTATAGTCTAGTGGTCAATGATACAACCTATTTCTCTATAACTCTTGCTCGATGCCAATCACACACCCCAAAATAATTGCTTTGCAATGGAATGGAATACGGGCGTGATCGCCATAGCATCACAGCTATGATTATATTGAATGACCTAAAGTGTCGCTTTGAAAACACATCGTTTGATATAATAAAACATTCAGAGTTTACAAAACATAGGTACCAAAAGGTAGTCAATGTTCATGGAAATAAGTTTGTTACAAACCAAACGATGTTTAAAAGTGCCATAATATACAAGTGAGACGGCCGTCACCGCGACTCTATGATAAGTCCTTATGCATGCCATGAAGTATATGCCTTAGATACCGAAAATACATTGCTAAACGGTCAACAATAATGTTGGTGAGAAATCATAGGTTTATGAAAATGTTTTATACGACTACCACAAGTATAAGTCATGTATGACAAATATGTCACATAAAATGATACAATTGCTATAAGCACAAGACACCGGGCTAGAATGATCATGATGTTCTCCCAACAGTGTTTGCCAAACAACTCTCATTCGATATTAAATGAAATGCATCCGTTTGATTAGCTTGAACCACCAACCCGGATGGAGGAGTCACCCTCAATAGATCTATTCACTCACCCTCGCCATCTGTAATTAACGGTTCATGATAATGAAATGGGGACATTCAATTGGCAATGAGGTAACTTAAGCAATGTAATGAATTTGATATACTTGGGCTCGTAATAAAATGATGTGCAATGTATTCTCCCCCGTAGGTTTGAAATGAAATATAAACTTGAAAGACGGGGCTATGAAAACTCACTTAATACAATGATTATGATGGCAAAAGTGGATACACTGAAATGAGGCGCAATCTCTAACTGTGACCTATTATGAATGATATGATCTAATATAAGTCATGATTTAATATTGTGCATGCAAACTCATATGATATCCATACCACTTGTGCATTTGAAAATAAGGTTTATCGTCGAAAAATATGTTTATAACGTCTTGTCAAGTTATAAAATACTTTACGCTTATATATGTTGAAACTGTTAATACAAATAAGCCGTAAAAACGTTTATTTATATTACGATCTTCTAATGTTTTGTCGATAACAAAAGTAAAATCATATTAACGAAACAAATAAAATACGTAAATGGTTTGAACTAATAGTTTTCTAACATATTCACATTTCACATAAAACACTAAAATAAGTATAAGTGATTTTATGATCTAGATATATATATGTACAACAACTAGTGTTTACATATTGGGTTAGCATATACTTAAACTAAGTATACTAAAATGGGTAAAAGCATGTAAATACTAAAATAAGGTAAAACATGTAAATACTAAAATGGGTAGAAACTAGCAAATGATATTGAACCATAACCCATGGTTTTATATATACCACTTATCTAAGTTCATTGTATCTAGAAAGAAAACCATGGATCAACCCATAACCCATGACCCATGACCCATAACCAAAAATACCCATGGGCAAAGAGGAGCGCTCCACGGATCCCTAGCTTTGTGCTAGCCGGATCCCAGTGGAAGGGATCCGTGGGATCCGGGAAACAAGAGAGAATTTTCTCTATAAAAGAGAGTCATTTCTTCCTTACTTGATATCCCTTACACACATACTTCCCCAAGTATACTAACCTTCTAACCTCGGATCCAAGAGATCTATGTAGTCTTTGTCTTTTGTTTTGTGTGATCTTCTAGGTTCCTCTTAAAGGAAAGATCACCACTTCTTGAAGACGCAAGCTCAAGTCCATGAGTTGCCATGCTTCATCATCATCAAGACAATGAAGGTTCTCTTGTTGATAGATCTACCTTTCTCCATAGATGTTGGGTTGAAGGCATTAGTGAAGAATGCCGAAAGTGTCAAGATGAAAGCATTAGTGAAAGGTGCTCATCATCCATGTCAAAGCATTAGTGAAGAATGCTAAAGGTGTCAAGACGAAGGCATTAGTGAAAGGTGCCAAGCGTTGTGTCAAAGGGATTAGTGAAGGATGCCGATGAATCAAATCAAATAGCATTTGGGAAGAATGCTTAGGTCGTATAATCGATGAGGTGCATCGTTATACATATAAGTATTTGTTTATTGACAAGGATGGTGATATCCTTGATGGTGTTGTAACAAGGAGTAGATCTCCTGATAATAGGTGTTGTGTCGTGAAGGGTAGTAGTTCCTCCATAGTAATGGAACTAGGTGCTTAGCCTAGTACCCAATAAAGGGTAGGCGACGTTGTGATAGGATTAGTTCTCCTAAGGTGTGAAAGAACTCGTGGTTAGCCTAGCACCGTATAAAGGTTAGGCGACGTTGTGTTAGGTGTGGTTCGCCTTGGTGTGAAAGAACCCGGTATTTAGCTTTGTACCGAAAAAGGTTAAGCGACGTTGTGAAGGCTTCTCCGCCATAAGGAGTTGGTGTAGTGTTTACGAACTCTCGAGTAGGTGACTCGGGGAGTGGAGTAGGGCAAGGAAGGTGTCCTTGTAGCCGAACCACTATAAATACTTGTGTCATGATGATATGCTTCTTACTCTTTATCTTTCATTACACGTTTACATATCTATCTATCAACGTCCAACATAAACAACCAAATAGATTGACATAAGTCGATCTAAATATTTAAAAGGAAGTTTTAAATTGGTAAAACTATTCAACCCCCCTTCTAGTTTTCCACAATTGGTATCAGAGCTTCGTTACCAAGTTTTTTTTTGTATATTGTACTTTGAAAACTTGATACGATCCGTGTATGTTTGAAAACTACAAAGAAGGGAATTTCTTAAAACAAAAATTCATGTTTTTAGAAATCATCATATGTTGGATAGTGATAGATCATTCTAACATTTTCCTTTGAGAAGTCTTCATACTAGGATTTGAGTATCTTAGAAGATCATGAAGTATTTCGCCTATGGTTTCTAAAACCATAAAAGGGAATATAGCAAAGGATTGGGGTATCTTAGAAGATCATGAAGTATTTAGGCTCTATGGTTTCTAAAACCATAAAAGGGATATAGCAAAGGTATGTTTTCTTAGTTACATTTTTTTAAAACGTGCTAAATTGCTTATGGACAAAATGGTGATATATGCTTCTATCTTATAATAAGCATATTATGAAAAGTGTTTTAGTGATTTTTTTCTTTGAAGTTTTGTTGTTAGATATCTTGTTAATCAAGCTTGAATAAAGGTAAAATGGGTAATATAACTTCACTAAAAGTCTACAAAGACTAAACCTTTCGCTTCGGGTCAAAACGTACATTTTGTAATTCGCGTCGATCCGCGGATCCCTCAAAGTTACATCGACGGATCCTCAAGCAAGGGATCCGTGGGATCCGTAGGCATGTAAGACGCTTTGTCTCGAAATTTAAAAATTCATAACTTTTAACCGTAAGTCGTTAGAAGTCGTACACCCATCGCTTTAAAGGTATTTGAGTCTACTTTCATTTAAAATGATTTCATAAACTGATTCAAAACAATAATTTCATGAATCATTGATTTATAATAGAAAGTCAATTTTCGGTCATAACTTTTGCACAAACTTTTGATCTAATTAGAGACGGATGTTTTCGCTTTTGAATAACAATGTGTCCTCTATTGAAATTAAGGTTTTGATCATATTTATAAATATAAAAGAAACTAATCAAGCTTGGTATACATGTTTATATTTAACACAAAGCGATGAAAAGAACTTTCGTATGCTATGCTAAATGATAAATTGTCTTCTTTGCATTACTTGATTATTTGCTTATCTCAAATAGCTTTTGTGCTTGTTTGATTGAATAGCATATGTAGTTTCCTTACCTTGCTATTCATTCTCTTGTTTGTCGATTTAGTAATATTCTACTAATCAATGTGTTATTTGAAGGAGTGTTTGGGATAACATCTAGTTGTGTCGAAAATGTTAGTTTAGATATTTAGATAAGTCATATAGGTTGAAAATGTTTAAAACATATAACACACTAAATGGATTTTTGATTGAGTTTGTCATATGTGCTTATATGATTTCCTTTGTTCTTGTATCATTTTCTAAAACAACAAGAATGTACATCGGATCATAACCTACACTTGTGTTGATGATGTACTCTCCCATTTTCCTTTTCATGATCGCTCTCCAAGCTTCATAGTAGGATTGACAACTTGATTATTTCATCCGATATACTCAAGTAAATTATTTTGCAACGCAAATATAATTGTTCATATCCGAAAGTCCAAACTCAAAGCTTTCCAACAATATATGTTGAACTAGCTCATCCAACCATTTTTGTTGTTTACCATATGGACAACTTTTAAACTTATTTTAACATGACGCCTTCACACCGTAGTTGTCTCAAGTATAATATTAAACGAAGCAAAGTATCATCATTGTTACTCTTCGATAGGCCATTGTAGGAATATAAATTTTCCTAACTTGAGAATGAATACTGGAGAACTTATTGCACTAGAAACTCAATTTGACCTAACGGTTGAATTGCTTCCTTGATAGAAGTTGGGTATGTGGAATTACCCGTAAAAATGGTCGTGTTTAGCCGTAATTGAGCACCGCTAGTAACAGTTTCATATTCATTCTCTCACTTGGGAAATTTATACTCCTATGTTTTCCTAAAGTAAGTTTACAATGGAAATACTTTGCATTGTCTTAGGATTACTAATCAAACAAGTTGTAAAATAAAATTTTCTTTTAGTTAATCACAACCACTTGCCTCATCAAGCGATTATCTTGCTTTGATCAAGAAGAGCTACATGACTTCATGGACGAATTTCATTGTATGCTAATCACCATCCGTAATGACTATACACAGTTCATTGCTTCCGTTGGCCAAAACAACTCTATAGTCTTGAACACCATCATCTAATTTGTACGCCATTGTTAATACAAACGATTTACTAATCTAGATCGTAAATCTATTTTGAGCTTCTTAAATAGCGCTTGTTAAGTTTGATAAACCTCTGTGTTACTTGTGAGCTAGATCTCATTTAATTGCTTATGTGCTATTTCTACATGATACTCAAGATGTTTTACTTGTATACATGTATGCTTTGTAGAGATCATTAGTTTCTAATTTCGATACTTAGAACAAACGCCATCGTTAAGTAAATCGTCCCAGATGCCGGATCCCTAGTTTGTAACTAGCCGGATCCTCAAGTGAAGGATCCCAGAGATCCGGCAAATATAAGTAGAGTTTCAACTTTACACCTCAAACCATGTTCCTAAACTACTTCACACTAGTGAACTTAATACCTTAGGATCTCTTAAGTCCTACTCAAGCTTAGTAAGCTTCACACTCACTCATAAGGATCACACTCAAAGTGCTTTTCGACCATCGCTTCACCTAAACTCATCACTCTTCCGCCTCTAGATCACTCATTATTTCTCACATGATCCTCACATCTAGACTTAGAAATCTCTCGATTATGGCAAAATTGATCATAATCATCCTCACCTCAAAATTGGTCGAAATAGATCAAATTCTAGTTCTTCCACCTTAAAACCTTTAGGATCTTCTCCAAGACATTATCCTAAGTCACTATCTGATCACTAGGATCATTTAGCTCCATTTGACACTCTCAAGATTTTAGTGTCATCTTTGTTCATTTATTGGTACTCACGAAAGTTCCAATTTCTTCCATATAAGGCAATCATTAGCTACATCACTCATTGCCTTGAACATTTAAGTACCCTTCCATTTAAAGACACTTAGAGAACTGAAACACTCAAAAAGGTATAGGCTTTAGACCTTTCAAACATCACTTCTATCCTTTCCTAGTCGCCGAGAGCGGATCCCTAGGATTAGCCTAGACGGATCCCCATTGGTGGGAACCAGAGATCCGGTGATGATTTATGTCAACTCTTGCTCGAACAATCATTTTAAGCTCATATTGCTAACTTGAACGCTCCACCTCATCCTAATTAAATCCCTAGATCAAGAAAACTCAAGTTGACTCTTGTGCATGCTAATCATCACATTCCAAAGGATATTAGAGACTTAAGTCGTGAATGCACTTGCCAAATCCTTCCCTTTATAAGTCATCTTGCTAGAATCCTTAGTCATCAAACACAACATGATTCTCAACATTTAGAAACCTTTTTCTTAGTCATTTCATCATGAGGAAAGCTCCTAGTGCTAACTCATCCAACCAAGAACCACCCAGTAACTTGCTCGTGTTGTACACGAAATTTCCTCAACCAATCATCTCCCGGTTAAACCCACAAATGGTAGGATTTCCATCCACCGAATCATCATCCGTAAGAGATAATAGTGCTAGAATCTCACCTCAACAAACCCAATCAACAATTGCCAAGAGAACCGCAACAATTAGCATTAAACCTTTAGGTTAGAAAAGGATCATTGAGCTCTAAACCTAACGCATCTAGTTCTAGAAAAACGTCTAAACCTTCATTCATAGAGTATGGATTACACTCCTTCACCGAGCCTCTCTCTCACCCAAATCTCTAATCATTAGAGCATTCACCACCGAGAACTTCCCATTTACCAACCTTCTCGTTAAAATAGGAACCACATACATCACCAACTAGTCCATCGTTGGAAACAAGGAACCACCAAGGACTTGATCATATGTAGGAATTTCCATTACGACCACTCTCATTCCTAGTAGAACCTCATCCTAAATTACTCAATGTACCTCCACCATCATTGTAGAACCTCCTCAAAACATCTTGTTCCTAATCAAGACAATAATTGCTCTAATTGTCTAATCACCCAAGGACTTGTTCAAGAAGTACGAAATAAGTTGCATTTCATGTTTAATCATCTTCTTGAAAGATTGGACCAAATCAACAAGTCTACTCATCCCTAGACTCAAGCACATTGTTGCTTCTTAAGATTTGGTCACTTATTAGTATTAGTAGAATATGGCTAAATCATTATCTTAGTTTTTAGAGATTTGTTGATCATCTCTTGTGTTTTATTGAATGATAGTTTACTTGCCATATTACATTGAGTATATGTTTGTTGGTTGAATACATATCTCATTTTGATGTTAACATTACTTGTTACATCACCATTGCCGAATTTAATCATCACCTATACTGATTCCTCAAAATTGCTCAGACGGATCCCTACTAGAGGGAACCGGGATCCGTGAGATGTAAAACTATTTTTCTACTAACTTGGATCACATATGCAGAAATTGTGCATTATACTGGTTTTCTAACCTTTGTTTTGTAGTTATTCAATCTACACTTGAAGCCTTTGACACCCTAAAGCTAGGGGAGCTTTGTGTCAAAACAATACTTTGCAAATTACTTGCAATATTAGGATTACATTTCTCGACATCCCTTTGCAAAATTGCAATCATCAAGGGGAGCACATTCGTCACTCAGACGAAATCTTTTGCAAACTTAGTTGCAAACAAACTTGTTTAGTATTACTTTCTTGACGCCTACATAGGGATGGACTCGTCAAGGGAGTAAAAGACTAGATTCGTTCCGCCACTTGCTTTCTATTTTTTCTTTCTTTCACATGTTTTTCCTAAAAACAATGTGTTAGTTTCTTTTCAAGCTCTTTTTGTTTCGACAAAAGGGGAGAAGAAAGTAAAAGTACAATTAAAACTTTTACTTAATTTTAGCTTTTCCTTAAAATAATTTTATGTTTTGTCATCAACAAAAAGGGGGAGATTGTTAATACAAATAAGCCGTAAAAACATTTATTTATATTACGATCTTCTAATGTTTTGTCGATAACAAAAGTAAAATCATATTAACGAAACAAATAAAATACGTAAATGGTTTGAACTAATAGTTTTCTAACATATTCACATTTTCACATAAAACACTAAAACAAGTATAAGTGATTTTATGATCTAGATATATATATGTACAACAACTAGTGTTTACATATTGGGTTAGCATATACTTAAACTAAGTATACTAAAATGGGTAAAAGCATGTAAATACTAAAATAAGGTAAAACATGTAAATACTAAATGGGTAGAAACTAGCAAATGGTATTGAACCATAACCCATAGTTTTATATATACCACTTATCTAAGTTCATTGTATCTAGAAAGAAAACCATGGATCAACCCATAACCCATGACCCATGACCCATAACCAAAAATACCCATGGGCAAAGAGGAGCTGCCCACGGATCCCTAGCTTTGTGCTAGCCGGATCCCAAGTGGAAGGGATTCGTGGATCCGGGATACAGAGAGAATTTTCTCTATAAAAGAGAGCCATTTCTTCCTTACTTGATATCCCTTTACACACATACTTCCCCAAGTATACTAACCTTCTAACCTCGGATCCAAGAGATCTATGTAGTCTTTGTCTTTTGTTTTGTGTGATCTTCTAGGTTCCTCTTAAAGGAAAGATCACCACTTCTTGAAGACGCAAGCTCAAGTCCATGAGTTGCCATAGTCATCATCATCAAGACAACAAAGGTTCTCTTGTTGATAGATCTACCTTTCTCCATAGATGTTGGGTTGAAGGCATTAGTGAAGAATGCCGAAAGTGTCAAGATGAAAGCATTAGTGAAAGGTGCTCATCATCCATGTCAAAGCATTAGTGAAGAATGCTAAAGGTGTCAAGACGAAGGCATTAGTGAAAGGTGCCAAGCGTTGTGTCAAAGGGATTAGTGAAGGATGCCGATGAATCAAATCAAGTAGCATTTGGGAAGAATGCTTAGGTCGTATAATCGATGAGGTGCATCGTTATACATATAAGTATTTGTTTATTGACAAGGATGGTGATATCCTTGATGGTGTTGTAACAAGGAGTAGATCTCATTGATAATAGGTGTTGTGTCGTGAAGGGTAGTAGTTCCTCCATAGTAATGGAACTAGGTGCTTAGCCAAGTACCTAATAAAGGGTAGGCGACGTTGTGATAGGATTAGTTCTCCTAAGGTGTGAAAGAACTCGGTGGTTAGCCTAGCACCGTATAAAGGGTAGGCGACGTTGTGTTAGGTGTGGTTCGCCTTGGTGTGAAAGAACCCGGTATTTAGCTTTGTACCGGAAAAAGGTTGCGACGTTGTGAAGGCTTCTCCGCCATAAGGAGTTGGTGTAGTGTTTACGAACTCTCGAGTAGGTGACTCGGGAGTGGAGTAGGGCAAGGAAGGTGTCCTTGTAGCCGAACCACTATAAATACTTGTGTCGTGGTGATATGCTTCTTACTCTTTATCTTTCATTACACATTTATATATCTATCTATCAACGTCCAACATAAACAACCAAATAGATTGACATAAGTCGATCTAAATATTTAAAAGGAAGTTTTAAATTGGTAAACTATTCAACCCCCTTCTAGTTTTCCACAATTGGTATCGAGCTTCGTTACCAAGTTTTTTTGTATATTGTACTTTGAAAACTTGATACGATCCGTATGTTTGAAAACTACAAAGAAGGGAATTTCTTAAAACAAAAGTCATGTTTTTGAAATCATCATATGTTGGATAGTGATAGATCATTCTAACATTTTCCTTTGAGAAGTCTTCATACTAGGATTCGAGTATCTTAGAAGATCATGAAGTATTTCGGCCTATGGTTTCTAAAACCATAAAAGGGAATATAGCAAAGGATTGGGGTATCTTAGAAGATCATGAAGTATTTCAATCTATGGTTTCTAAAACCATAAAAGGGATATAGCAAAGGTATGTTTTCTTAGTTACATTTTTTTAAACGTGCTAAATTGCTTATGGACAAAATGGTGATATATGCTTCTATCTTATAATAAGCATATTATGAAAAGTGTTTTAGTGACTTTTTTTCTTTGAAGTTTTGTTGTTAGATATCTTGTTAATCAAGCTTGAATAAAGGTAAAATGGGTAATATAACTTCACTAAAAAGTCTACAAAGACTAAACCTTTTTAAATCGGGTCAAAACGTACATTTTGTAATTACGTCGATCCGGATCCCTCAAAGTTACAATCGGACGGATCCTCAAGCAAGGGATCCGTGGGATCCGTAGGGTATGAAAGACGCTTGTGTCCAAATTAAAAATTCATAACTTTTAACCGTAAGTCGTTAGAAGTCGTACACCCATCGCTTTAAAGGTATTTGAGTCTACTTTCATTTAAAAATGATTTCATAAACTGATTCAAAACAATAATTTACTGAATCATTGATTGATAATCGTTTAGAAATAGAACAAGAATTTATAGTTTTTCGTCGTTAAATAATATACTTTGACAACTCATGAAAATGACTAAGTAACCTTGCGAAGCTTAGTCGCAAAATGATGAATATTAAATGTTAGTGTTGAAGAATATAGTTGTGATCGTCATAATTCAAATACGTATATCTTGAGCGTTATAGGTCCGTTTTCTACGATTTATATATCCTTAGTTTCGTGTTAATGTATACTAATATATTTTTGATAAATCGACTCATTTTGATTATGTTTAAAACTCGATTTTGCCCCTTAAAAATCCCTTGACAGCTTACATTATTTCAGAAAATTAGTTTTCCGTCGTTAAACTTAAAATTAACGTATCTTTTCGTTATAAACCCGCTTTAACCTGCTCAAGCGACCACGGTTTCGCTTTTAAAGTTTATTTTATGAAAATATAAACCAAAATAATCCATGACCGCTGAAATTTCCGATTTTATAAAATGGATGACCTCAATTTCATGTTGTCGAAAATGATTTTTATAGTATAGAACTTGTTCTAACCCTTTCCAATCAACACCAAAACTATTCTAAACCTACCATACACCTTCTTAGGGTGTAATGGGATCCTAAACTTCATCAACAATGATAGGGTTCATGGGAATAATTATAGGATAGTTAAAACTCATTATAAGTAGAAAAACAAGTAAAAAGTGGTATGAATACATATAATACTTGCATATTTTTGTACTAAAATGATAAAATAGATCAAATATGATTATGAAAGAGTAGTAAAAATTATGAGAAGCTTACTAGTAGTATGATGAGGTTTAAAGTAACAAGGTTCCTAATTACTTCTTGGTTTTTATTTCAAAACCTAATATAGAAGTATACTAGAGTTTGATTAACACTTGAATCTTGAAAAATATTTGGTTTCTTCTTCCTTTTTTGCTTGGCCGATCATCAAAGAGGAAATGAGAGAGTTTCTAGTTTGTTTTACACCTTCTAGTATGTGTATGTATGTGTTTTGGATAAATATAATACTTGTATATACAAATATCTTAGTAACTAGAGTATGTGTACACCTATTAAGGCCAAGATTTTTATAAAATGGATGACTAGGGGGGGGGGGTGTTCGGCAAGGGCATTTTGGGGTAGAAGGTTTTTGTATTTTTGATAGTTAAGTGTATTTAAAGTTATGTATAATGTGTATTTTGTACATAATATTAATTATTAAGTGTAGCGTTAGCTAGAAATCGATTTTAACGGGACAAAATATAATATATCGAAGTCATAAAAATTATAAAAATGCATTTCTCGCAAGTATTGAGTGAATAAATAATTATCGAATAGAATTTACGAAAACCGTCGTAAATATATATATATACAAAATAAATCCAAATCATCGGGTAAACTTATAATATAGTTTTTATAGTCTTAAAATGAATATAAAAATATATCAGGATAATTTTCGGAAGTGTCGAATTTATTGTTCAAAATAAATGATCGTGCGATAGCGTTTATTAAATAAATAAATATACGTCAATGAAATATGCAAACCCATGCATTAACTAATATCAAAATGATGTTACTGATGATATGTAGACTAACTCTAGTCTATATGAAATGTTCTCAATGTTGTTCCATGAATACGCAGCTTAACCCTTACGGTTACGCGAATTTGATACTCGTAAACCTAGTTTACGAAAATGATGAATAGTAACCATGAATAGTGATTTCCCGAGATGAATAGTAAATTTGAGAAATGACCTGAAATTACGATTTGTCACATTATCCGAGAAAACAAAACAGAAAAACCCACCTTGTTTTGTCTTGCCACAAGGTTTATCAGAGAACCAAAACAAGCACCAAACAATTAACACCTAAACACTTGAATTCAACACAAGTTTAGGAGCGAGAAACTCAAATCATTCCTTAATCGAATTACAAAGAACTCGATCAAGATCTGAGCTGGAAAACTGGATCAGTTGGAGTGGGTTTTATGGATATATGATACGTACATGTTACAACAGAAAAATAAGGCGTAGGGTGTTTGTTTTATAGTAAAACCAAATCGACCCTCTACTTGGGCTATGACTTGGTCGACAAGTCAAGAAACCCAACACCCTTGTCCCTTTTTCTGTCTTGCCCGATCAGTGAACAAATGTAACACCCCCAAATCTCGGTACAGCGGAAGACTTAATCAAGTTTTTGGGGCGTTACGGTTGGATTGGTATCTCACACAAGTATAGCAAACAAGATAGTCATTTTCATTCAAAACCAATCCCAAATTTAAATATTCAAACATTAATCCAAAAGTATAAATATTAGGCCCAAAGCATGATTTAATAAAATAGGTCCCCATAATTTATCGTAGTCAAATATGATCCTTGAACCATGCCTCCTGCTAAGCTTCCACCGATCACGATTCCAAACATCATTTAAATACCGAGAAAACATGTTAAAAGGTTAGCTTACGCCGGTGAGTTCATAGGTTTAAATTCAATAAAATCATAGTGGACCTGTAGGAGTTGATTTGTTATGCAAGACTAAAGATAGATAAACATCATTCACAAACCGATCCTAACCGGATCACAATCCATATCCCGCATCCAGGGATCACTCGGGACCGCCGACTCGTCCAAAGACTGCCGTGGCAAAATCTAGAACAATTGCCAACCCTGCACTAGGTCGAGGTAGAATTCTATCCTTAGCTAAGCAATGCTTATAGCAATTAGGATTGCTACCCTAGTCTAAGTCAACGATCACCGACATCTATCTAAACAATCAAGCTCATAAGCAAATCCAAATAGTTTTAAAGGTCCAAAACAAGAGTATGATTCTCACCCCAATTTAGTTAAAAACGAGATAAAATGGGGCTATGAAACTCACCTCAAGCAAGCAACGACAAATAAACACTAGCGTAAGATAACATGTAATCACGGCCAAGAACTATCGACTCTAAGACAACCTATTAATGTAAACAAATTTTAATATATATTTCCCAAAATCAATGTTATTCACCCCAATGTATTCCATTTTGTTATTTCCAAAATGTCTCGTTTCACCGCTTAGTCCTAGTGTTTGGTATCCTCATGTGGGTGTATCGACTCAATACGATGCCATGAATGCACTCAATTTTGACTCAATGTAAAACCAGTTGTTGCGAACAATATGATGTTAACTGCCATAGAAATTGCCTTTACATATACATTCGCACCGCATTTTTCCAGCGCAACGATAACAAAAGTGCAAGAGCAAACAAAACACACCCCCGCCGCAGCGCGGCAGGTGCCTGCTACTTATTAATCTATAATTTGCAAAGCCATTATATTTTGATCTCTTGCCGTAATTTTATCTTTTTATCAAACTATGCGAGTACTCGCACCTAGCGGCAACGATGGTTTTCAATAAAATTATCGCGGCTAATTATTTTCTTTACGATCAACGAAAAATATGTACTTACACGCTTATAAGAAACCGTATTAGAATAAGATTGCATTAAACTTATAAAAAGTACATATAAAGTCATCCGCGTTTATTGTAAGTTTCATAAGTTGTCCAGTTGTGTTGCCAATTATACTAATCAACTTGCCAAAGATAACTTTTCAACGTTTACTTAATTTCTACATAACTTAACTTACAATTACTACATTCCACATTGATTTATTGACTTTTTTTAAACATTAAACATTCAATAATTCATTTTAACATTTAACCTTTACTTTCAACTTTTAACTTTTAATTTTCATTTTCACTTTTGACCATTTTTCTATTTTATGTATTTTATGTAGTTAAGATTAAGATTAAGATGTGACCATCATTCATTCAATTGTTACAACTTGTATATTATATCGGGCCCAAAAGACCTGCCATATTCTCCCATAACAAACATGTCACTTTGAGCTATAATCCTAAAATACCCATTGGGCCTAGCCCAATATGAAGACAGTTTACCAACAACGATTTTATTAGGTCATCTACAAACAAACCCTATATTAAAACACCCACAACTCCACAAACAATCCATCACCCCCTCTCAACACATCTCACTAGGGTTTTCTCTTTTCAACTTTTCACAAATTTTATACAAAACAGATCTGCAATGAAGAGAAACGAGGAAAGCTTTAGATGATTTCTTATAGTAAAATGATTCACTTACTTTCTCAAATGGTTCGTATTCACTGAGCAAATCTGTTTTGTTTTTTTAGTCTTTTTTAAAAACGAGGGACCTATGGAGGAAGTGCAATAATAAATGCGTTTTCGGCCAAGTTTGCCTTCGAATATTAAACTTTGAATACAGATCGTCGAACCGGGTTTATTTATATCTGGTTCGGTTATTATATACCTAGATCTATTATTCATACATATTTTTATTTACTGTACTAACGTTATACGGAGTATATTTTTTCTTTTGGAAAATGATAAAACGAAGGTCCCAGCAGGGAGGGTGAAATACTCTAAACGAGTCCTCTCTAACACTTTTAATTTACCTTCGAATATTTATTTGCCGAATCGTAGGATGCTCTAAATTTTTCATTTTGGTGATGTCTTGAAATCTCGGCTATATTTTTAATATCAAACATTAAACTATACTTTGTTTTGTTCATTTTTAAACTATTTTTGATGATTTTTTTTAGAGTTTTCGCTCAATTGAGTTTGTTTTGTAATCATCGGTTGGTTATTCACTATGTATCAATTATTTGTATAAACTTTTTAAGTTCAATCTTGATTGAGAGGGCCACGAGGGAATGAAAACCACAACCTCATGCCCCTTTTAATCTAGGTTGACATTCATAGAGTTTGTGCTAATGGTGATATATGTTGGATGACCAATAGTGATTATGATCAGGATCTTGAAGTCTGATAGTCAAATTATAATTCGTATATTAAGTTTGTCCAGTTTCGAATTAGTTCTTCCAAAAGATAAGCTAACCAAATTATATATTTTGTGATTTGTTATCAAAATTTAACTGTTTATTTATCAGAGTAGCTTTTGTGTTTTATGGACTTGTTTTGAACGAAATTAGTGTTTGAACTAGATTTATAAAATTTCAAAATTTACTGGTAAGCTTTTCATCTTTGTACTTGTTAATTGAATAAGTCTGATAATTAAATAATCCCGTATCTTTATTTTAGAAAACTATTTTGAAAAACATTTTCTAACAATTATAATTTTTTTTACAGTAAAACTTATCAAAATTTGTTGCCTTAAATTAGGCTAATTCATCATTTCTAACAATTAAAAGATGGACCTAGGCGTGGTACGTACTTAAACCCGAATAAGGATTTAGTTGTATGGGCTTAAAAAATGAACAACGACTAAACCAAATTCCTTCATAACTTTATCAAGTTTAGTAATTGAGTCCGACTTCAAGATGAGGCTCAAAAAAATATTTGACTGATATTCATAAAGGGCGGCTTAAATATATGAGGGCCTAAAATAATGATTTTAGTAGCTTTAGCCTTTAGCCATTAACCATTTTAGCCAAACGAACAGTTGAAACCTAGCGATGACGCAATGATTAACTAAAGCGACTTACTTTAGAACGACATTTAAACTTCGCGTTGTTTTACAAGTTGCGAAAGATTATTAATGTTAAAGCGACTTACTGGAACGACAC
Organism: Chrysanthemum lavandulifolium; assembly: GCA_022545495.1. Classification (NCBI taxonomy): domain Eukaryota; kingdom Viridiplantae; phylum Streptophyta; class Magnoliopsida; order Asterales; family Asteraceae; genus Chrysanthemum; species Chrysanthemum lavandulifolium. Next base: position 142,167,884 of record CM040240.1, read on the forward strand.
TCGAACCTCGGGACTGCTTTTGCCAAGTTGTGAAACTTTGCATTTAATGTTTGACTTACTGCAGTCACCACTGAACCTCGCGCTATTCTCATGTTTTAAACTTTCAGATTTAACGCACGACGTTGCAGTGCCTCCCGCCTTTTAGTATATATAGTAATTTATTTTCTATCCCATCCTGCTTTGGTATCCGATTTTCGGGTTGTAAGCAACAAACATAGGAAATAACTCATTAATCATTACATGTCAAATTTATATCAAACAATCACATTTAACAAAAAAACAATTAAGTGAAGGAATAATTCAATAGTGTAATCTAAATACTCATTTAGTACTTTTTATTATTTACTGTAATAGTTTTGTCTTTTCAAGCTTTATAACCTTACCCTATAAGGTTAGTCCCAACAGAACCCCACAACCCGCGCTAACGTTACTTTTCTTCTCCAAATGACCCTGACAACCCGGACGCCCCAATGACTAACCCGAGATTTTTTTTTTTTTTTTTTTTTTTTTTTTAATTCAAACATTTTTAACATTAAATTTAAATTTCACTCAAATTAAAAACATTTTTAATTCAAACATTTTAACATTAAATTTAATACTGTGACGCCTCAAGATCGTAGCTTTGTCGAAAATAAGTAGAGTGATCGGTTATTTCTAACAATTTCGTGAATAATTCCATCATACTGGAACCGCCAGAGAATGTTCTTTCGTCGAACTGCGGTTTTATAAGATGCCGCCACTAAACGATTATGAGCACCTCATGATCCCTACGATGTACCTTCGTCGGGTTTTGGTCAGTGATGCTTTGTAAGCCTTCCGGCGAAATCAAGAACTCCACAAACTCACTAAACTTCTTCCTCGCCAAGACGAAGAACCAAATAAACGCTCGAATGACGACATATTAAAATTTGTGTTTCGTGGGTATTTCGTTAGAATGGTTTATTGAATATGTATGAGAAACGCTGAGTGGTGAATCGTGTTTGAGGTGAAGTTTTATTTATAGAGCCAGAAATGGGTTTGAATTTTTTTTTTTTTTTTTTTTTTTAATTGACCAAACGGTCATTTTTAAAAAGGCTTCACAAACTTGAACTACACATCGGTTGAAAACCGCCGACGTCGATTTTTTGCACAACCGATGTTCCAACCCAACGCCCACATTGGCCCCAACCGATGTCAAGGTCGGTCGAGCATGGGTTTTTTTGTTGCCCCAACCGATGTTGGTAGCTCCACTGCGACAAGCCTAATAATACACCTCAAAACAACAGTAATATATCATATATTTTGACTTTTAATAAAGAGGGGGACACTTTTGAAGCCAACTAACAATAAATCAATTGACTCAAGAAGTCCTAAATAAGGCTTGTAGAGTGGATTTGAACACCAATCTACCCACCAAATGGCTCTTTTCGCAAACAGACCACTTGAAGCTCATCACCGATTGATGATGAGCATGTTAACGATAATAAAGCGTTCACCAATACACCACTTGCCAAATAAACTTTCGTTTAATTTCCATTGAAATTATTTTGGCCCTTGTGTGGAATGATGTGGTTAGTCGATTCAAGGTTCAAAGTACCTACCTTCCACCACTATTGTGGCTCTAGAGCATTGCAAGAAGCAATTTTTCCAGCATTTTGATTTCGCTAATGAGGACATAGAAGCTCATATTAATATGATTTAGCCAATCCTACACCTGAAGCTTATTTTGTTGCAAACGCCAAATGAAAATATCTTTTTTCATTGGAATGTTCTTATTCCACAATGTTTTCAACCCTTCCCTTTTATATTATGCTAGAATAACTTATTTCAATCGTAAACTATATTTTACTCCAGTTTACATAACTACAGCTGCTTTCGTTTCCATAAGATACAAAGAGGTACGTGAAACTGCTGTGATATTGTTGTTTCTGAATCCTCTTTCTTTTTGAAAACCGGCTACAATATAATAACTTATCTCATCAATACTTAAATAACAGTCGAGTTCAGATGTAGTGTCTAAATGATGCTCAAATAACGTGTAGCACATTAGTCTACAAGTCCAAAATAAGCGCTAATCAAATAAGCGCATAGTCTATTGTTTGGTTATATTTGAGTACATGGTGATCGATGAAAACAAGGATTGATTATTTGATTTGATTTTGAAATTTTAGGTTCTGCTCGATCGGTAATAAGTTTATGTGTCAATTAAATGATGATAGATAGATAGATAGATAAAACATGGCAATGGCATCTTGGAAACAACTCAAAATTAGAAAAAACTTCTAGGTAGGCATTTTTTTTTTAAGATTCCTCTACTTTTAGCAACATAAACTGACTACCAGAGAGAGGGAAAAAACCAAAAAACTTAAATGTTTTTTATTTTAAAAAAATAATAAATAAAAAAAACTTGAATTAGCATGTTTTGGAATATTTATTATTGTCTTAGGTAATTTTATTTCTACTACTAACCAATTGTCAAACAATTGTTTTTTTATTCTGATTATATATGACTTTGTTGTTGTATGACTAGTGGATCATCTAGTGGTTGAATTGGAGTTTTCTATATATGCATTTAGATATTTATATGTAAATAGTTCAGATAATTTAGATTTTGTGTTATTATTGTGTATCATTTCGCCATGTCTAGGAGTTGGAATAGACTCAACAAAATAAGAACTAAGAAAAAAATAAACCAAAGTATACAGAGGAAAAAAGCTTCGCCTCAATCTGATTTTGACCTACTAGATCCAACTTTGACCATTTTTTATTAATTTGGCACATTGACTCTAAAGGTTAGTTTGGTAAAAATAGAATGAAGAAGTGGTATGAAAGAAAGCCATAGCCCATAACTCATGTACCACCACTCATAACTTCTTAAAAGATTTAAAACGAAGATTCCTAAAAATAAGAAAGCAAGATCGCTCGCTTGTTAAACGAAAATATAAAATCAAAAGTTCATCATCTTCACCGCTCATCGCCAAAAAAAACTCAATAAATCTCTGCGCCAAACATAGCCTAAACCGATTTGGAAAACACCCACCCAATGCCGATTGTTACAACAATGAGGGGAACGGTTTTAGTGACTCAAGCAGCACGCTATAAGTCTCTTTACTTGTGACAACATCATACGTATGTTATAACAAAATGTCAGTTTTTGAAATAGTTTCCCATACAAAACCTTTCTGATGGTCTATTGATGGCTTGATAAGTGTTATTTATCCTCCTGTGAACGTTATGGGGTATGCTTCAAGTTTCGTAAGGTGTTGTAGGGAAGTGGGCATCGGTCTTATAAGTATGCTTTGAACTAAGATTTGGACGCATCTATTCCTTTATGTGTTATTTCAGGCCCCAAGTATCGATTCTTCTAGTAAACTGACATTTTTTTCTTCTTGATACATAGCATGTTAATCTTCAATATCTTCATTGTTACGCTAAGACTATTCTCATGTTCCTCATACGACTGATAATAAATTGTCATTATATTAAGTTTCTTTAGTTAATTGTGTGTGCTCTAAAAGTTTTATCCTCACATCATTTGGGTTTACTGGGACTTCGTGATAATCTGGCGTGAGATAAATTTGGAAAAAAATTTGCATCTGAAAGGTTAATCCAACTGTTTAAAATAGGTTCGGGTCGATATAGGTCATATGGGTGAGGTTGGGTTGACAACTGACTTTACGAACTTACTGGTGAGTGGTGACAATCTAAAACTTTGAATATAACGATTGAGGTTTTATCTGTTCGTCCCATTTGATCTGCTACCTTTATAGGTAAGTTTTTATCTGACCTGTTGGAGAGAAAACATAATCCAAATCAACCTTATTCAAAGCTCTGTAGTCTACTAACATTACCAATTACTATCATGATCATTCACTAACTGAACTAGAATGAACAATACCTATAAGGTCCGAGCTTCATTGGTTTGGTTCCATCCTTTAAGTTGATGTTGCTGGAAATAACTTTGTTTGGAGAAGAGATCTATCTACTAGCAAAAAAATTCAAGCCAAAGAATGTTTTTTGTAGAGTTTGAACTTGAATCACTTGATTCATATACTATGTTTCTTACCACTCTAAGAAACTCTACCTTATGTAACTTTATAAAGAGTTACTCATATCTATAAATAAAACCTTACTTAAAGTTTGGTGAAACATAAAATAATAACTATTTTAGAAACTTATTTTCCACTACTAGTATTAACTGCTTTCAATAGCAGTACAAACTTTTTAAACTTTCATATCTTATCAGTTTCCATGAGCACTATTAATCCTTTTGTGGCAATACTAAAAATCAACCAGTAGTACAAACTTATAGGTGACGGTATAAACTTTCAAGATTAGTACTAACTAGCAGTATTAAATTTTTTCAACCAGTCTAAACCACAATGCTAGCAGTATTAATCTTCAAATGCCAACAATAGTAATATACACAAGGAAGCACTAACCATTCTTTGACAACGCAACATCTTCTAAATCAAATCCAAAGAATGATTTGTAAATCATAATATCATGCCTTGTTGTTCAAATCTTACTTGCCATGACTTAAACAAACAGGCCTTATACAAAGTCACATCTTGACCTGATCCACAAAACAATATTTGTTGGAATCACTCCTAACTAGTATTTCAAGTGTTAATCATTAATATGTAATAGGTTGCTTAATTAGGCTTTTATGTTAGTAATTAAGGCTAGGCTCATGTAGAAAGCCCATGAGCCTATGCAAAAGCCCAATAAGGAAAGGAAGGGACTAGGTGTGTTGCCCTAGCTCCCTTCCCCTATAAATACATTGTATCCTCTCATTTGAGAGGTTGGTTGTTCACTTTATCTAAATCCTACGCATAACCTTTTCATTATTATCGTGTGATATTGTGTTCATCCCTCCTTCTTCATCTCATCTACATACTTGTGTTTACTTATGGTGACCTAACAGTGGTATCAGAGCCAGGTTGTTCACTTTATCTAAATCCTACGCATAACCTTTTCATCATTATCGTGTGATATTGTGTTCATCCCTCCTTCTACATCTCATCTATATACTTGTGTTTACTTATGGTGACCTAACAGTTGTATCAACCGCCATCTAGATGGGTGAAACACCTTTTGTTTTTGAAGTTTTACTCGTACGCGTAAGGTTCTCGGTTTAAAACTTTTCATACGCATAAAAGCTTTGATTTTTACACTTGTAAACTCAAGATTCTTATGGATTAAGGTTTATTTAGTGTTAAAGTTTCTGTTTTTTGCATCAAGTTACAAACTTTACGTGTTTAAAGTTGTTTTGAGCTTTTTTTTATTCGTATCATCAGTTTAAGCGTAAGGTTGAAATTAACTTTGGATCATCAAGTTTCAAACTTTAGTGTTATTTTGGTGATTTTGAAGCTGTTCATCATTAAATCAGGTTTACAAAACATTTTATTACATAAAAATCGAGCTTGGTACAACCGTGTCTTTTACGCCTAGCAAAACCCTAGTTTTACGCCTAAGCTCTACGCATAAGTCATTGTTACGCCTACGCTTTCTTACGCTGTAAGGAATTTCTTCATTGATCTTGAGTCGTTGAGTTTACTCGTGTTTTCTTGCTTGGATAAGCCCGAAAACACTTCGACTCAGGATATCTTTTACACTTGGATAAGTGTAAAGGATTTTGGTACAACCCTAAGTTTACGCCTAAGCTAAAAACTTACGAGTAAACATCTTACGCCTAAGTTAATCTTACGCCTAAGGTTCTTACTTCTAAGCATTTTGTTTACGCATAAGCTTACGTTTAACCTAAAGCTTACGTGTAATAAGTATTTATGCCTAAGCTATTGTTTACGCATAAGAAGGAAGTTACGCGTAAGACTATCTGTTTACGCCTAAGCTGTGTTTTACGCCTAAGTTTACTTCATCAACAAACATCAAGTTTCATTCGACTAAAAAGATCCATCTTCAACACAAGTTTCAAAGATATCTCAACCACCATAATCTAACTACTTTTTTCATGAGTATCCTCAACAACAACAACAACTACAACAATATCCTCCACAACAATTTCAACAACCATCACAAGTGTACTTTCCTCAAGGAGCACAACCTCTTCCACCACAAATCCCTCAACTAAACCCTCGTCAACAATATCAACATCAGAACTACTTTCAATATCGGTTCCCATTAAGTATGCTATGAATGTCACAACACGTATGAACCTTCTTGGTTTGCAAAGATGTGTGAAGCTTTAAGCGACCAACAATCCATTCATGAAGTCGATCCCTTGATAGACCTCCAATGCTCACTCCGGAAACTATGATCAATGGGTGATAAGGTTTTTTAGGTTTTGTGATCTCAAGAAACCACATGGTAAGTTTTTGAAGAAGGTCATCCTTGAAGGTCCTTTTCAGATGCCTACTAACACTATACCCGTTGATCCAAATGCTACTCCACCAAGAGATGATGTTACCGACATTGTCAGAGTAGATCAACTCACTACTGAACAACTTCTTCACTTAGAAGCTGATGAAATTGCAATGCAATATATACTTTTGGGATTACCCAATTTGATACTTCGTAGTGTTGATGCTCAGAAGACTTCCAAAGCTATGTGGGAACACATTCATCTTATGGAAGGCACTGAACTCAATCAAGAAGACATGGAATCCAAAATCTACTTATCATATGAGAATTTCATGATTGAACCAAGGGAATCATTAGAGTCATACTATCATCGGTTCTCAGACATCATCAATGACTTGGACAAACAAAACATCATCATGCCAAGGATTGCAATCAATACAAAGTTCCTCAGCTGTCTTGGTCCTGATTGGAAGAAGTATGTTACATTCATCCGTCAAGCTAAGAATCTTCATCAAGCAACGTACAGATTGTTGCATGACTATTTGAAGCACCATCAAAAGGAAGTAGACAAAGACAGAATCATCCGTGGAGTCCCTGCTTCTCCAACTCTCCCGGATAATCAAACTCTTGCTTTGTATACTCAAGCATGTTATCCTTAATTTCCAAATTTTCCAACTGTCTTTACAAATCCACCACAACAAACTGCTCAACTTACACCATATGATCCATCACAGCAAGCATAAGAAACTTGGCTAGTTCCTTACAACAACAACAATACTGATTCAACACTCTACAGTGAAACTCCAGTTGAGGATGCTGAGGCCTTCGATGCATTGAATCAAGGATTTGTAATGATTGCTAGAGCCTTCGGGAGATTTGCTAACAAATCCAACAATCGTATTCGTACCTCATCAAACACAAGAAATCAAGCTGTTGTTAACAATGGAAGATTTGAGGTTCAGAACCGTGGAAATGGTCGTCAGATGGGTCGTGGTCAATGATTTATTGCTAATGGAAGGAATAACATGGGTGCTCCACAACAACGGGTTCAAATGGTTGATCAGGGAAATGCTCATACTAGGGTTAATGGTATTCGGTGCTACAACTGCAACGAGAAGGATCATCTGGGTAATGCTTGCCCAAAGCCGAGAACAAGAGGTAACGCTTATCACAAGGAGGCTTTACTCTTGGCTCTCAAGGATCAAGCTGGTTAAACACTTACCAACAAGGAACATAGCTTCATGGCTAATGCAGAATCTGATGATGACATGGAGGACTTGCAAGCTAGCACAGCTGTAATGTTAATGGCAAACATGCAAGAGCTCTACATGAGTGACACAAGCCCAGTGAATGACACTGATGGCTTGTCTCAGGTACCGGATCCTAACATATGTATTATACATGATCTGATATCTCCGCCTGCATCTGCATCCGACGAGGCACATAGTGTTCAACATGAGCCTTCTACATCTCATCACGAAGAAAATCAAATGGATCCCATAGTTACATTTGACGATCAAGATAACCTCATGGTTAATATTGATAATCAAGTTGACTCCGTGCTTATATTTGAGGATCTAAGTAATGATTATGTGAAGAATCAAGTTGAACAAAATGAGCCTTTGTCTAATCCAGATCCCGGGCTCATGACCTTATTTCAGACCACCCAAGCTCACTTAGAGAAGTGCTATGAGATTAATAAGAATATTAATGCTAAGATTGCACTGTTAACTAAGGATAATGAATGCTATAAATTACAACTCAACAATTTTGAAACAAAAGAGAAACGTGAATACAGTTTTGAAGTCGCTTTTGCAAAATCATACCAAAATGAAAATTTTTTGGAAATACAGATACGTGATCTAGTCGAATCCAAGAATGTATTGCTTTCTCAAATAGAACAACAAAAATTTGATCATCAACAACAAATTAACACTCTTACTTCGGAAACTCAAAAAGCCAAGTCTGAGTTGTTAACATGTCAAAAATAGTTTTCTGAGTACAAAAAACATTCAAGGACGAGAATTGATCAGTATCTTGATGAAATTGTCGATTTACAAAACAAAATCAAAGAATTTCAAAATATTGTTTATAAATATGGTGAGTCAATCACGACAATTCAAAAGTTTCCTTTTAAGCCAAATCCGGATGGATATGGACCAATTCTCGCTGATTACAAACCAAGTTTTTCACATAGAGCATTCAAACCAAATCCTCAAGTGTACAGTGCAGAACATAGAATTGATGATTCCATTATGAGTGTTTTTGAATATAAACGTGACGAGGAATCAGATGCTGATGCTGAAAGTCGATTAAAAATGGAAAATGTTGAATATAACAAACCATTCGATTACTCAAAAATCACACCTTTTGTTAAACAATGGGATAATACTAACACACCTTGGGTTATCACACCAATTCCTGAGTCCTCTTCTGATGTTGGTCCTGTTAATACAAATAAGCCGTAAAAACGTTTATTTACATTTTATGATCTTCTAATGTTTTGTCGATAACAAACCTAAAATCATATTAACGAAACAAATAAAATACGTAAATGGTTTGAACTAATAGTTTCTAACATATTCACATTTTCACATAAAACACTAAAACAAGTATAAGTAATTTTATGATTTAATTAATACATATGTACAACAACAAGTGTTTACATATTTGGATAAAATATACACATAACTAGTATGTAGTATATTGGGTAATATAAATGGGTAGAAACTTAAGTATCAAAACCCATTGGGCAAATACATTGAATGTAGTTGGGTACAACCCAAAGCCCATAACCCATGGATCTTGACCCATAACCCATTGCATGACATAATGCTTATATCATACATGGATAATATCCATAACCCATGGATCAACCCATACCCAGTGACTAAGTGCATTGCACTTAAAGATACATTGTATCTAGCCAAAGATCCATGGTTCAACCCACGACCCATGACCCATAACCAAAATACCCATGGGCAAAGAGGGCGTTCCACGGATCCTCGGCTTTGTGCTAGCCGGATCCCAGTGGAAGGGATCCGTGGGATCCGGAAACAGTGGATTTTTCCTCTATAAATAGTGAGCCATTTCTTCATTATTTCTCACCCTTTCCAATACACTTTCTCCCGAGTTAAATTCACTAACCTTAGATCCAAGAGATCTATGTTTGTAGTTTTGTTTTGTGTGATCTTCTAGGTTCCTCTTAAAGGCAAGATCACCACCTTTGAAGTCAAGCAAGCTCAAGTCCATGAGTTTCCTTGCTTCCTCATCATCAAGGCTATTGAAGTCCTCTTGTTGATGATCTCTTTCTTTCTTCAAAGAAGTGTAGTGTTGAAGACATTAGTGAAAGATGTCTCAAGTGTCAAGACGAAGATATTAGTGAAGGGTATCTATCGTCTATAGGATAAGCACTTGTGAAAGGTGCTTAGAAGTCAAGACAAGAAGCATTAGTGAAAGGTGCTTAGAAGTCAAGACTTGAAGCATTAGTGAAAGGCGCTTCGAAGTAAAGACACAAGACATTAGTGAAAGGTGTCTTGTAGATCTAGTCAAAGGCATTAGTGAAAGGTGCCTTAGATGTACATTCGATATGGTGTGTTTCGATGTACTAGATAGACTAGCATTAGATCCAAGGATATTGATGTCCTTGATGATGTTGTAAAGGTAGATCTCCTTTGGGATTAGTCGTTGGTGTAGTGGTAGTAGTTCCTCCATTGCAATGGAACTAGGTGCTTAGCCTAGTACCTAATAAAGGGTAGGCGACGTTGTGAAGGTGTAGTTCACCTAAGGTGTGAAAGAACCGGTGGTTAGCCTAGCAAGTATAAAGAGTAAGCGACATTGTGTTAGGTGTAGTTCGCCTTGGTGTGAAAGAACTCGGTATTTAGCTTTGTGGGAAAAAGGTTAAGCGACGTTGTGAAGGCTTCTCCGCCATAAGGAGATTGGTGTAGTGTTTACAAACTCGCGAGTAGGTGACTCGGGGAGTGGAGTAGGGCAAGGCAGGTGTCCTTGTAGCCGAACCACTATAAATACTTGCGTTGTGGTTTTGTGCATCTTACTCTTATCTTTTCATTACATATCTTTATATGCTTGTTTATCAACATCCAACACACACAACCAAATAGATTGACATAAGTCGATCTAAATAGTTTAAAAGGAAGTTTTAATTGGTAAAACTATTCAACCCCCTTCTAGTTTTCCACAATTGGCATCAGAGCTTCGTTACCAAGTTTCTTGAAGTATATTGTACTTTAAAAACTTGATACGATCCATGGTTAATTGAAAACTACAAAGAAGGTTTTTATAAAACAAACACCATGTCTTTTAAAACTATATGTTTGGATGTTGATTTGATAACAACATTTTTTTATTGCACTAATCTTCCTTGTCATGTTGATTAGTCAAAGCTCATACCCACCAAGCTTTAGGAGTCGCTATAACAAGAATACCTTCCTTAAGAAGGTATCTTAAACGCAAAGGAGCGGAATAGTCTAAGTGACATTTCTTGTGTCATTTGTAAAGACATTCCTAAGTGCGCTAAAGGTATGATTTTCTTTTACTTTGCTTGATAATTAAGTATACCTAGTTAGGTATTTATATGATTATCTTTTGTGCAAATTACATGTTTTACTTGAAGCTTCATTAGGAAGCCTTTTTCTCACATACGTGTTTTATTTCTCATATAAAGTCGTGGTATATAATACTTATGTTTTGCTTCTTTTAATCCAATAAAACAAAACACGAATTTCAAAAATTCCTCCTTCCCCATAAAAACTCCCACCGTCGACCACTTTATCAAACCCTCACTTTTTCAAATCTTCCAATTTCAAAAATTTCCTCTCATTCAAAACTTCATCTTCCTCCTCATTCCATCTCAATCGAAATCAAGAAGATCCGTCATCAACATGGTTTACATCGCACTCGTGCTCATCGCCCTAACACTCATCGCACTTGTGTTCCCTATGATGAAGTTCACATACGAGACATTTACTTTGTGTTGTTAATCTATATTGGGGTCATATACCCAATCCTTTGTATCATCCTTAGTATTGAAATGCAATATTATTAATCTAGTTTATCTAGGTTACTATTATGTGTTTATCATTTCTTTTGATTTATATGTTTTATATTTTTCGTGATACATTAGAGGTCATGTATGCATGCTAAAAGAAAATGTAGGATAAAACATACTGTGGTATAAAAAAGCTGTAAAACCTATGCTTTTACTAAATCTGTTACATACTAGTGATCCACGGATCCGGAAGATATACTATCCGGATCCCTTTTGTAAAGGAACCGTGGATCCAGACATCGAAAACAGTTTTCATGCAAGACTAAAATCCACTAGAAAGTCAAAACATTGAGTAAGTTAAAGTGTTAAATACCATTGTTAATAAAATCTAGTAAAAACATTAGATTATCATAGGTTGATCATCAACATCACCTCTTTTTAACCCATCACTTCTATAGGTTCAACTATGACGCGTGAATACGAGTTTGATTTTTCACTCACTAGCGCCTATACTCCTAACATCTCTCTTGAACCCAACACACCTGGCAATCATGTCCGTGGGTTCAACAATCTCGAAACCCGTCACTTCCATGAAGGACGTATTGTAGACACCTCTCTACAATTTGAAGAAGGTATCAATACCTCATTCCGAGCAATAGGACTAGAATGTCTTCTTGAAATCAACGAGAAGATATGTCCAAGGTTCATAATGGAACTTTTCCGTCAAGTCGAACTCGTTCGTAACGAGGATCGCTCTCTATCTCTTTGGTTTTATATCAAAAACCAAAAGTTTACTCTAACCCTTGGGCATTTTGCTCACATCCTCCGGATTCCAAATCATGGACAATGTGCCTTCACCGAAGATTGGTCTCTTGATTCTCTCTTCAACTTTCGTGAAGAAAATAGTCCATATTGTTCACACATACCTCTAGGAAGATTTAAATCGCATAATATGCAAACCTCGACCATATTACTCCAATCCAAACATTATCCATACACGGATATCCGAGAAGAGTACAAGCCTCTTGCTCTCATTCTACGTGAAAATGTTTGAGTCTTAGGAAATCGAGATATTCTTCCCGCTTGTTGTGTTCACATGTTGTACTATTTTCAACACAACAACCATACAATCTGTCTACTTCTTCGCAAGGCGAATTGCAAATCTTCAAGGCTCCAAGAATAAACTCATCCCTTATGGAATGTTCTTGACACGCCTATCACAATGTTATGCACTTCCATCCTCAATTTCAAAGTCCGTTATGCGTGCTTGTGAACAAGATGATGGAACCGCTAAACATATCTCTCATGAAGACTTTCTTCATTCTTGATTCCACCAATACCCATCAATCACATAATGATCCTCCTAGCAAAGACACTCAAGGAACCTAGTAGTAGTCAAATAGGATCAATTCTACTCTACTCGTGATTTATCAATGTAATCCTATTTCTTTCATGAAATAAAACATCTTACATTTGATATCTTAGTTTTAGAACTCCTTTAAACAAATCTTGGAATATAATGCATTGTCAAGATCATTGCATACCTTTAGTAAAGGTTCTGTCTAGCAGATGGACGGATCCCAAATGTTGTACTAAACGGGTCCCTACACCTAGGGAACCGTGGGATCCGGCAAACAGAAAATGCAATTACAAGCATTGTATCTCAAACACATCCTTAGAACACCTCACACTAAGCTAAACATAGTGTCTTAAGGTAGATTAAGTCCTTATCAAGATATGTTGATCTTTCCTACTGATTCCAACTCACATAGATCACACTCTAAGATATTCATGGATCTATCACTTTGTTTTAATCCATCACTCTTCCGCTCTCAAAACTCACACTTCATTTTTTACTTGATCCCTCACATCTAGGTTAGAAATCTTTCGATTATGACAAAATTGATCATAAATTAACCTCACCTCAAAATTGATCAAAGTTGATCAAATCCTAGTTTTCCCATCTCAAAACCATTAGGATATTTTCCAAAACACAATCCTAAGTCACAACCTGATCTCTAGGATCATTTAGCTTCAATTAACACTCTCATCTTTAGTGTCATCCTTGCTCATTCATTGGTAGTCATGAAAGTTTCAAATCCTTCCATAAAAGACAATCATTAGCTACATCACTCACCACCTTCAAGTACTTAAGCACCCCTTTATTTAAGACACTTAGGAAGATGAAACACTCAAGATGTTATAGGTCTTAGATTTTCAAACATCATTTCCACTCTTTCATAGTCACGATAGCCGGATCCCTAGGATTAGCCTAGACGGATCCTCTCGAGAAAGGAACCGTGGGATCCGGATGATAGTATAGGTCAAATCTTGCTAAAACAATCATTTCAACTTATCTTCCTAACTCAAACACTCCATCTCATCTTAAATGAGTTCCTAGATCGACCCAACCTCGAAGTTGACTCTTGTGCATGTCAATCATCACATTCCAATGAATCCTAGTGGTTTAAAGCTTAAATGCACTTGCCAAATCTCTTAGTTTATAAACCACCTTGTTAGGACCTCCATAGTCATCACTCTCACTCTAACTTTCAGCTCTTGAAATCATTTCATCATGAGGAAAACCCCAAGTAGTAACTTATCCACCAAAGAACCACCCATGAAAAAGGCTCGTGTTATACACGAAATCTCCTCAACCGAATCATCTCCGTCAAACCAACAAATGAGAGAATCCTTCATCATCCAATAAAACCAATTCCTAAAAGGATAGTACCCACAAAACTACCCATGCCTAACACCACCATACCTCCTAGGCCAAACAATATCATCTCCACTAAACCATCACCATTGGTTCCTAGAAATATTTCATTTACTTCACCACTATCATCACACACCTCTACAATTTAGAGGACTTGCCTCCTAGGCCGTCTCATTCGCTCACGACAACATTCTCCTCATTAGGAGGAATAATGGTTCAAAATCAAGGTGTTGAGTCAACACTTGTTCGACTTCCTTTTCGACGCTCCATCATATAATCCTATTTGAATTATGAGAAATCATCAAATTCAACCACCCGACCATATGGAAGTTGACACTTCTTTACCACCACCATCATTCTTGGTCGAGGCATTCTCAAATGCACCTCCACCAATCCCTTCATCGTTTGAAGCTCCACAAGCCGATTTACTTGATCCTTCGCATCAAGCCTTTTCATCTCATTCACCATCACTACCTAGCCATGACAAAGATTTCTATCATTGTCAACATGTTGAAAGTTTGATACATGAAGTACGAGAAGACCAGCGTTTCATGTTCTATCATCTCCTTGAACGTTTCGACGAGATCAAACGTAAACAAAACTTGAGCTAGAAGAATTTTAGTGGTGTCCTAGCATCAAGCGTTAGTTGGTATAGAAATTCTAGTCATGCAATCGCCTATTTTCTTATTTTAGAGTCATGTATATCATAACTCTTGTTTTATTAAATGGAATTACATGCTACTTGTTATTTTTCCGAGCATATGTATTCATATCTCATTTATGTGATAACATTACTTGTTATATCACCTTTGCTAATTTTAGTCATCGAATGACGGATCCCTCAGATTGCCTGAGACGGATCCCTACTAGAGGGAACAAGTGGGATCCGTGAAGATGTAAAGTTTTTTTCTACTAACTTAAATTACATTTGCGTGAAATTGTGAATTATACTTGTTTTCTAACCCTTGTTTTGCGCTTATTCAATTAACACATAAAGAATTAGACATCCTAAAGCTAGGGGAGCTTGGTGTCAAAACAATACGTTGCAAAATTACTTGCAACCTTTGATTTATATTTCATGACTTCCGTTGCAAAATTGAAATCATCTAGGGGAGCACACCGTCACATAGACGTAATCTTTGCAAAGTTAGTTGCAAATGAACTAGATTAGAATTAGTTTCTTGACGCCTTACTTAGGGATGGACTCGTCGTGGGGAGTAACGACGAGATCCTTTCCTGCTACTTGCTCTCTATATTTTTCTTTTCACATGTTTTCTTAAAAACGATGTGTTGCTTTCTTTCAAACACTTAATTCAAACTTTTACGAGTTTTAGCTTTTCCTTAAAATAATTTTATATTTTGTCATCAACAAAAAGGGGGAGATTGTTAATACAAATAAGTCAGAAAACGCTTATTTATATTTTACGATCTTCAATATTTTGTCGATAACAAACGTAAAATCATATTAACGAAACAAATAAAATACGTAAATGGTTTGAACTAATAGTTTCTAACATATTCACATTTTCACATAAAACACTAAAATAAGTATAAGTGATTTTATGATTTAATTAATACATATGTACAACAACTAGTGTTTACATATTTGGATAAAATATACACATAACTAGTCTGTAGTATATTGGGTAATATAAATGGGTAGAAACTTAAATATCACAACCCATTGGGCAAATACATTGAATGTAGTTGGGTACAACCGAAAGCCCATAACCCATGGATCTTGACCCATAACATGACATAATGCTTATATCATACATGGATAATATCCATAACCCATGGATCAACCCATACCCAAGTGACTAAGTTCATTGCACTTAAAGATACATTGTATCTAGCCAAAGATCCATGGTTCAACCCATGACCCATGACCCATAACCAAAATACCCATGGGCAAAGAGGGCGCCCACGGATCCCGGCTTTGTGCTAGCCGGATCCCAGTGGAAGGATCAGGTGGGATCCTAGGAAAAATGAGGATTTTTCCTCTATAAATAGTGAGCCATTTCTTCATTATTTCTCACCCTTTCCAATACACTTTCTCCCCGAGTTAAATCACTAACCTTAGATCCAAGCGATCTATGTTTGTAGTTTTGTTTTGTGTGATCTTCACGCTCCTCTTAAAGGCAAGATCACCACCTTTGAAGTCAAGCAAGCTCAAGTCCATGAGTTGCCATGCTTCCTCATCATCAAGGCTATTGAAGTCCTCTTGTTGATGATCTCTTTCTTCTTCAAAGAAGTGTAGTGTTGAAGACATTAGTGAAAGATGTCTCAAGTGTCAAGACGAAGATATTAGTGAAGGGTATCTATCGTCTATAGGATAAGCACTTGTGAAAAGAAGTCAAGACTTGAAGCATTAGTGAAAGGCGCTTCGAAGTAAAGACACAAGACATTAGTGAAAGGTGTCTTGTAGATCTAGTCAAAGGCATTAGTGAAAGGTACCTTAGATGTACATTCGATATGGTGTGTTTCGATGTACTAGATAGACTAGCATTAGATCCAAGGATATTGATGTCCTTGATGATGTTGTAAAGGAGTAGATCTCCTTTGGGATTAGTCGTTGGTGTAGTGTGGTAGTAGTTCCTCCATTGCAATGAAACTAGGTGTTTAGCCTAGTACCTAATAAAGGGTAGGCGACGTTGTAAAGGTGTAGTTCACCTAAGGTGTGAAAGAACTCGGTGGTTAGCCTAGCACCGTATAAAGGGTAGGCGACGCTGTGTTAGGTGTGGTTCGCCTTGTGTGAAAGAACCCGGTATTTAGCTTTGTACCGAAAAAGGTTAACAACGTTGTGAAGGCTTCTCCGCCATAAGGAGATTGGTGTAGTGTTTACAAACCTCGAGTAGGTGACTCGGGAGTGGAGTAGGGCAAGGAAGGTGTCCTTGTAGCCGAACCACTATAAATACTCGCGTTGTGGTTTTGTGTTTCTTACTCTTATCTTTTCATTACATATCTTTATATGCTTGTTTATCAACATCCAACACACACAACCAAATAGATTGACATAAGTCGATCTAAATAGTTTAAAAGGAAGTTTTAATTGGTAAAACTATTCAACCCCCCATTCTAGTTTTCCACAGGTCCCCTAAACAATGTTGCAAAAATTAATGGTCCTTTACCTTCCCTCAGTAAAATAAAATCAATACCCGAAATATGTCAAATTCTTAAATATTTTGATACATTCATGCCTGACATCAAACTTTTGGAACATGAAATTGACGTTAATTCTGAAATAAAAGCTGAACATTTTCAATCGCCACATGCGCGAAATCAAAGAGATATTTTTCAGAAAAGGCTTTTACCCCATGTCCGAAATTTACGAATGTATGCAATATATTGGGAACGGGATCTTCAGAAGGAGATTGGACTTATGAAAACAGTTTTTGAGAAAATGAAACATCGATTTCAAATACTAAATGTAAAAGAAAATATTACGAAATCATGTTGATCGACTCTTGGAAGATGTTATCCGTACGATACCATAAATGTTGTGTTGTTACATACTGTTGCATATGCATTTGATTATATTGCTGTTGATTCTGTTGATAATATTGAGAATGTCGATAATGTGGCTCAAATCGAGTCTTTGAAAGATGAAAATGAGCGTTTGTTAAATGAGCTTTCAAATGCAAAACGTCGTCTTCAATGGTGTCAACAAGATTGTCAATATCGTGAATTTGCTTTGCAAAACAAAATCAACCAGTTGCGTGCGACACTTTTTGAACCAAAACTTGAACAACTGGATGATGAAAACGTGTCTTTAAAATGTCAAATTTTAAAATATGAACAAGAAATTGCCAAAGTGAAAATTGAATATGGTGTCATATTTGATCTGCTAAAAAAGACTCGTGCTAAAGCGTCAAAAGATATTGATGATTCTCTTAACTACACCAAAGAAGTAATTAATGTTTGTGGAAACGTTCGCTCAGAAAATCAAGATTTGTTGCACACTATAGTTGAGTTAAAAGAGAAGTTAGGGAAATATGAATAAGATAAATCTAGTAACACAAATGTCCTTGCACCTGGAATGTTTACAATTGACACTAGGATCCCTAATGACAAACCACAAGATACTAATGTGCTTCCTTCCACTTCTACTGGAGTAGTTGCCTCTAATCCTAACGTTAGCACTTCACAACTTAAGAGCAAAAAAAGGAAGAATAGGAAGTTGCAACGTAAGAGAAGAACAATAAAGACCTCTTAAGTAGAAGAACACACTAGGACTTTGAATAAAACTCATGTTGCACCCACTTTAGACATTGCGTTAGACAACTGTAATAGAAAAAGTGATGTAACGAATGCTGAATCTTTAAGTACTTTGAATGTTTTGTTTGAAGCATCTTGTATTGGTTGTCGTAAAAGCATGTTTTTTGGTTGTCATGATAAATGTGTTGCTAAATTTATCTTATCTCGTAAGCTGAATAATAGAAATTAGATTACCTCTAGGCCCACTAATGCTTCTAAGTATGTGCTAGGTAAACCGCCTTCTAGTGTTTCTGCAACTATCATTGATGTACCCATAGAACCCACTTCACCTCCTAGAAAGAGAATATCACCTAGTGCATTCACTAAGACTAAAGCACAAACTAGTTGGAATTGGCAGAGATGGTTACAAAATACACCAGGATTTAAATGGATTCCTAAAATCATTAACATGTGTGTTTCAGCTTGTAATCAGAACGGAACCCTCTAACTCTTGGGTTCTACCTCTACTCTATTCCACATGTCGCCTGTGTGTATGTCAGTCATACGATCATCCTTTGGATTGTTGATAGCGGATGTTCCCGACACATGACAGTCCATCTCAAATTGTTATCAAACTTTGTTTCAAAATTCATCGGCACTGTCAGGATCGGGAATGATCACTTCACAGCTATCATGGGCTACGGAGATTACATCAATGGGAACATCGAAATTAGCAGGGTTTATTACGTGGAAGGTTTCGGTCATAATCTCTTTTCTGTCGGTCAATTTTGTGATGGTGATTTGGAAGTTGCTTTTCGAAAGAAAACTTGTTTCATTCGTGATCTACAAGAAAACGATCTTATGTCTAGAAACCGCACATCAAGCCTTTACACAATATCAATGCAAGACATGATTGCTTCATCTCCCATCTGTCTACTTTCTAAGGCATCATCTACACAATCTTGGTTGTGGCACCGACATCTTTTACACTTGAACTTTCAAACCATAACCAATCTTGCACGACACAAAATAGTTGAAGGTCTTCCAAGGTTTAGGTATTCAAAAGATCACTTATGCTCAGCTTGTGAACAAGGGAAAAGAACTCGTGCTCACTTTCCTTCAAAGAAGGACCACATCTCTCAGCATGTCCTTCATCTTCTTCACATGGATTTGTGTGGCCCGATGCTTGTGCAGACGATTAATGGCAAACGTTACATTCTAGTAATTGTTGATGACTACTGAAGATGGACTTGGGTTTATTTTCTTCGAAGTAAAGATGAAGCTCCACAAATGATCATCACCTTTCTCATGAAAATTCAAGTTCGGCTCCGGAACACAGTTTGACAAGTCGTAATGCATAAAGGAACCGAATTTGTAAACCAAACTCTTCGAGAATACTATGAGAAAGTGGGAATTGAGCATCAAAATCAATTGCACGGACACCGTAACAAAATGAAGTTGTCGAAAGACAAAAATGACGTTAGTGGAAGCTGCAAGAACGATGTTAATCAATGCAAAACTTCAAATTACTTTTGGGCGAAGTCGTGTCAATCGCATGCTACACTCGTAACTGTTCTATGATAACTAAACGCCACAACAAAACACCTTATGAGCTTATCCATAATGTAAAACCAATCTCAAACACTTTCATATATTTGGTGCTCTTTGTTACCCGAATAATGATCGTGATGACTTTGGAAAGCTCAAGGCTAAAGCTGACATTGGAGTCTTCATTGGATACTGTGAAAACTCAAAAGGATACCGAATCTGGAATCGTCGTACAAAGGAGATTATGGAAACCATTCACGCTATTTTTGATGAGCTTACAGAGATGGCTTCTGAGCAAAACAGCTTGGAACCCGGACATAACCGTCTCAACTTTTCCCAATCATCAGTGGATCAATCTTTTCAACTCACTCGTCATCAAATGGAAACTTTGTTTGCTCCTTTGTTTAGTGATGATTTTGATCAACGTGCTCCAGATGTATCAAATGTTTTCGCTGCTCAACCTGATAATATTCCAATCCCTGATACACCTGAAACAACAACAACTGTTGCTGATGCACCTCCGATTGAATCCACAACAACAACTGAACAAACTGCTTCTAATGACGCTGATCCAGATGATGATCTTTTTAATCAAGATGTACCTGCACCCGCGGATTATGATGGAAATGCATTCTTTAATCCTTTCACTACTGAAAATGCAAACTCAGATGTTGCTGAATCTTCTACTAGCCATCTGAATCCACCAAATCTTCACAACGTATATCAAAACCAACCCTCCACACATCGTTGGACTAAAGACCATCCTTTTGTTAACATTATTGGCAACCCGAATCAACCAGTCGTTACTAGACAACGCCTTCAGACTGACGTGAACATTGCATTTATGCCCTTACCATTTGTTAAACTGAACCCAGAAACATCAAAGACGTAATGACCAAAGACAACTGGATTGAATCCATGTAAGAAGAGCTGAACCAATTCAAACGTTTAGAAGTGTGGAAATTGGTTGAAAGACCAACAGGGGTCTATGTCATTGGTCTCAAATGGATTTGGAAAACAAGTTAGATGTCGAGGTACGGTTATCCGAAATAAGTCACGTCGGTGGCTAAAGGTTATAGACAGGAAGAGGGATTGACTTCAAGAATCATTCACACCAAGAGCTAGACTTGAGGTCATACGGTTTTTTTGGAATTTGCGGCTCACATGAACATCACGGTCTATCGATGGATGTCAAACCGCTTAATGGTAAATCAAGGAAACAGATATGTTAGTCATCTAGAAGGATTTGTTGATCCGTAGTTCCCTAATCACGCCTAAAACCGAACAAGGCTCTTTACGACCTCAAACAAGCCCCCAAGCGTGGTATGATGAGTTGTCCTCCTTTCTCCTTTCTCATAATTTTGTCAAAGGATTGGTCGACCCAACACTATTTATTCAATATCACGGGGCACACATTTTAATTGTTCAGATTTATGTGGATGACATCATTTTTGGTTCTAGCCACAAAAAGTATTCAAACGCTTTTTCAAAACTAATGAAAACAAAATTTGAAATGTCAATGATGGGTGAACTTACGTTCTTCTTAGGACTACAAGTTCATCAATCACCCCATGGTATTTTCCTAAGTCAGTCCAAATATGCTCTTGAAATATTGAATAAACATGGAATGCAAAGTTGTGTCACCTATGCAACACCAATGGCACATACCAACAAACTGGATGCTGATTTGCATGGGAAATTGGTTGACCCTACCAAATACCGTAGTATTATTGGGTCTCATGTATCTAACAACCACTAGACCCGACATTGTATTTTCAGATATCTTTGCTCCGTTATCATCACGACTAACCGAAGACACCTCATCGAGGTTAAAAGAATCCTCCGATACGTAAAGGGAACCATTGCGGGATCCGTATCCAAAGGATTCGCTTTTGAACTAATAGCTTTTTCAGACGACCACGCAGGATGCTTAGATTCACGGAAAAGTGCTTCAGAGGTTTACAATTTCTTGGTGATAAATTGGTGTCATGGCAATCGAAGAAACAAGACTGTACATCGCTGTCATCAACAGAAGCAGAATATGTAGCCATGTCCGCGTGTTTTATGCTCAAGTCATTTGGATGAGAACACAACTCATAGACTATGGTTATGTATTTGACAGAACCCCCGTGTACTGTGACAACCGAAATGCTATTGCGATCTCGTGTAACACCGTTCAATACTCAAAGTCAAAGCACATCGATCTTTGATATCATTTCACCAAAGTCCATGTGGAAAAGGGTACCGTTGAATTATACTTTTTAGGTACAGAACACCAATTAGCGGATCTTCTCACTAAAACCTTGCCTCCAGCAAGATTTACTGATTTGATCCACCGGATTGGTATGAGGTGTTTGACTCGTAAGAACCGGACGAACTTTTAACACATTCTTGAAAACAGTCAAAAACCAAAACCTCTTTTGTAAATAAATTTTTCAAAAACAAAATATAAAAATTATAAAATCTGATAAAAACCAAAAATATTATTCTATCTAAATTTCTCTCAAAATCAAACATTGCAAGTACAAAATCTTCCGTCAACACTTTGTTCTATCAAACATTTCTCAAATTTTCCCAAACAAGTGTTGAGGGGGAGAATGTAAATATTTTTCAGTTTCATAAAACCTTGTACTTGCATGTTACCAAAAATATGTTGTTTCTTTAGAAATGGTGGATACGTTTCTTGTTAAATACTCTCCTCGGACTCAAATGTTTTGAAATTTTATCATTTCCAAAGTCGGGGAGTATCGTTAAAGTTTCTTTCCAAAATATGTTTTGTCTAACCAAAGTGGAAGTTATTGGGTCGTGGTTGAAAATGGTTGAGATGGAGGGACTAATCTTGTCATTTTTAATAAAAATCATTTTCAACAACACTTCCACCTAACATATTCAAAATCATTTACTTCTATCATTTATTACCACACCAACCAAGATCCACGCATAAGAATTGTTCTTCAAATCAGTGTTACCAAATCGAAATCTGTAAGTTGAATAGCTTTTGATCATGATTTCAAACATTGGTTTTAAATATTTCTCAAATCTAACGGTTAAATCATTCAAAATCAATGATTTTTGGTGTTACGCGTATGCGTAAGAAAATGATTTTGCCAAAGTGTGTTTTTGATGATTTGGGTAGTGTTAAACCTTTCATAAATCAGTTTTACTTCCATTTCAAACATTAAATTCAACCCAGAAACACATTTTGATAATTTTTGAAGTATTAGGGTTTATGAACGAATTCGAGGTTTACGCATAAGAGTGTTTTGCTTTGATTAGATGCTAAGGATAGGTTTAGAATAACATTAATTTCACTAAATCAGTGTTGAATCATACCCAGAAACAACAAAAGTGAATAATTTGATTTTTAGGGTTTATGAGTCGTAGAACATGAACTTTTTGATTTTATGGGTATTTGGTGTTAAAACCTGTTGCAACTTGTTCTTTAGTC
Organism: Chrysanthemum lavandulifolium; assembly: GCA_022545495.1. Classification (NCBI taxonomy): domain Eukaryota; kingdom Viridiplantae; phylum Streptophyta; class Magnoliopsida; order Asterales; family Asteraceae; genus Chrysanthemum; species Chrysanthemum lavandulifolium. The sequence continues at coordinate 142,191,107 of CM040240.1, forward strand.
ATCTAAGATAGTGCAGAAACAAGCTTGTTGATTTTCCATGGTTAGATTTGTTACACGTAACTTTAGGGTTTAGGGTTTAAGTCATTTTATGCCTAAGCTTTTCTACTCATTAACCCATTTTGTGATCCTGAAAGTGTTAGAATTGAGTTGTAATCATGTTTGTTATGTTTAGATTATTTTAGGTTGATTACGCGTAGATATCATAAATAAGGTGTTCATGGATTACGCATATGGAATACCTTATGCGTAAAGGTTACGTGGAAGAGCAATCTTACGTGTAACACTTAAGCATAAGGGTCTACAGTGGGACTACGCGTATCCTGGAAGAATATGCGTAAACTTGGATGTTTACGCCTAAGGGCTACTCTTACGAGTAAACCCACGTAACTCCTTTGCCTAAGCCACGCAGCGCATAAGCTACTGGTATGCCTTTGAGCGAAGAAATCCTTACGCTTAGGGTTGCCCTTACGCCTACGCCTAAGGACCATTGTTTACGCATAAGCTCACATGCTTACGCCTAAGCCTACTTGTAACTTTATTTTGAATTTTTACACGTAACATACTTTTAATAAGTTACTCATAAGTCACAATAACCAATGATAACGCTACACGCCGCTCGGGGTCAAAGGAACTTCCTTTTCTTCGAGCAAGTTTTATAACACCCTAGGCAAAGTGAACCTAATCGTTGTAGTGTAGTATTAGGGTAAGCTACGGTATTGATATCGTTCTCTAGGGAATAGGAATGGTAGTGAGAAGTTACTACGCTAAGGTTGGGGTTGAGGAAGATTATTTTTATCTTTTTATGTTTTTTTGGAAATGGAAAGGTACGAATCTGGGTTTGGATTTGGGGTTGGTATTGCTACCGATTACTCTACTTATCTAATTATCTAATCTAAGGTATATGTAGTCTATGTCTAATTATTGTGTGCTCGATGATAGTTTAAAGATGTGTTCACTTAGGTTTTACTACTCCTTAATTATCTCCTATTGATGGTTGAATTGTCACGTCCTTATTCTTAATTGCGTTGTGTGTCTAAAGTCGTAGGGTATGTTTATCCCTAACTCTTTGAAGTTACCAAAGGGTCTCGCCTACAAGACCCACTAGGGTTTATAAACTCTAACTCTAAGGCCTCTTTGGATGGTTTAGCTTACAACCACTCTAAGTGCTATAACCTAAGGTTCACAAAGATTAATCAAGCATTAGTACACAACGAATGACCTATCACATTACTAGATCATTAACAATTAAGATAAGAGACAACCAATCAATATTTAATAATTAAGTTTCATATTCCCTAAGCAAACACACAAGTAAATTAGCGGACATGGAGAACATGCAAGCATACACACAAATAATCAAAGACATAATTGAATTAATGAAGTAAAACACTTATCTTGATGTAAGATAGGGTTTGGAACCCTAAAATCTGTACAAGATGACCTTGGTTCGGTTTAGGTTTTACTCCAAAAGACTACACACAAATCTTGAAAAATTCGGATTCTATATATAAGATTACATATGCGACGCGTCACCTTATGTTTTGTGACGCCGGATCGCCGTCATTAGGGTTTCGTCTTGGCCACGTTAGTCTTGCGACGGCGCCACCTTGTGCTTGTGATGCCGTCCTCTTGACTTCGACGCCGTCTGGATCAAATCTAGGCCGTTCGAGTTGCGACGGCCTACTCTTTAAAGCCTAACACCGCCACTTGAAAATAAGAGATTTGGCTTTCGTCCGTCACGAAATCCTCCGACGGCATCATAGCTAAGCAGTTGACGTCGTCACCTTGTCTTTTTTCAACGGTGGAATGTCTCGATTCTTGACTTTGGCCATTTTCTTCAGATATCCGCGCGCTTTTCGTCCAAATAAGTGCCATTACTGACAATTTGCCTTCAAGAGACCTAAAATTGAAAAGGAACGATATTAAGTAATAACGGATACAAAAGTGATCAAATAAGGGCTTAAACGACCCTCAAAAGGTACATTTTAAAACCTTATCAAATATCCCTACACTTGGTATTTGCTTGTCCTCAAACAAATGTGCTTTTAGCCAATTAATTTATAAGTTAAGGGTCATGAAGCATTGGTTTAAAACAGTCCACAACACATATAAGCCCCTTAAAAGTCATAACAAGCACGGAAATTACATACTAGCACCTCACATGGGGTGTTTGGGTACTCACATCTCTCGGGTGTATATGAAATATAACAAGTTGGAAATGGAAGATAAATACTCATTAACCGTCCTAGTACATAGATTACCATAGGCTTGAGAATAGATCAAACCTCCATCGCTTTGGCGTAAGCACATAGGAAAGACTATCAAAGAGGTCTTTAAAGGGTTGTAATGTTAGGCTTACGGTAGGGAAACAAAGAGTTTGGTGGGATAGGCTATTTAGTGGTGGCAAGTCAAAAATCTCTATGTTACAAGCATACGAAGAATGGCGTTGCTAAGCCAAGACTCGACACTCTAAACTCTAGATAACTTTAACAAACAAACATAAATTTAAATGATAGATGTAGGATGGCAACAAGATGTTTTTTTTTTTTTTTTTTTTTTTTTTTTGAACACTCTATTTTTTTCTCTTTTTTTTTTTTCATTTTTTTTTTCATTCACTTTTACTCTACCATCCTCTACGGTAACATCAAAATGATAGAGATTTGTAGGCACATCCCTACACTTGAGTTTTTATTACTCTAACACTAATTTGACCCGAATTGAAAAGATTAAAGCACTTGAGGTACGTTATTACGCAAATTAGGGAATTTAACGTTCCCTTCCAATCATTTTATAAACTTTAACTTTTTCCCATGAATCCCAATCGTCCCAAAACTGTGTACAAAGGATATGACTCGACTTAGCAACCCCGCAAGCAACTAGATAATTGAACTAAGGGTTTAGGGTGATAACAATAATGCACTAAAAGTGAGTGCATCTGATGGTAGGCTAAGGCGATTTGGGTGTATATTTGGGGTGGGGTGTAAACAATGTTCTTCATTGATATTCGGAAAACCGAAACATCACGAGAACCGCGAAAAGGATAGGCTCGAGGGTTAACTAGGGTATCGTGTACTAAAATGAGTACAACGCAAAGGGTGTGGGGAATTACTCAACCGATGTGAAAGAAGTAATTATATTACGGTATCAAACAAGGGTTATCCTAATGCCTCTTATCATTTAGTTATTCCTAACTACACAAGTGTAGTCTTACTAGCGATCTCGGAATGCATCACAAAACAAGTTCTAGAATCTATTATACTACCGGTTCACACTCTAAGCATTGAAGATGAATGCTTTTAATTCCTACTAATCTTTTGGGTGGAATTTAGGTGGTAAAGGGTTTTTTGTGCTAGTCATGCAACTTCCTATCGGTGAGACGCTTTTGTTAAGACTAATGGCCCACCCTATATATCATGAAAATTTCAAATTTGGTGCCAAAATTACCCTAACCGACATTTTCTCATGGTTTATTACACAAATACAATTGACAAAGCAAATAATCAAGGATAAGCATAGTTTCAAAGTTCCGTTTTATTTTCCTCCCTACACTTAAACCGAACATTGTCCCCAATGTTCCCCGAAAGTATCAAAGTTATGATAATGGAAGTAAATAAAAAACGAAAGAAACTAGTACTCTCCGATTAGCTCGGTAGAGATCCGTGTGTGAAGTAGTGGTTAAATCCTTTCCAAGAAGAATGTGCGTGAAAAGCTCCTTCCAATCTTTTGTTTCTTCTTCTTGATAAATAAAACCGCACATTCAAGAAAACAAACGAAACCTTCGTAAAATCGGCGGTAATAATATATATAAGACTCGACTAAACTAGGATATAATGCTTGTGGAATGGATGTTTACTGCATTTCGGAAAATTAAGACCGGAAAATTCCAAAAATTTACAAGTAGCTCGAAAACGAAAAAAGTAAACATTGTTTTTACTCCTTCACCGACGTCTCGAGTTATCCCGACAAAACCGATCTGCGATTTTCGAAACAATTCGGAAAATTTACATCTTTAGAATCTGGAAAAATTTTCAGAAACATCCATTATGACTCAATACAAGCATTTGACTCGAACAAACACACATATATATCTTTTAATGAATTGCTATTCTCATGTTTACGTTTCTTTTGAAAACGTGTGTAATCCTCCCTACACTTATCCTTTATGTAAAATACCTTTATATGCAATTAAGACGAGGTTAAAAACAAAATAAAGCATTTTTACAAATTTAAACATGAGAATAAACAATTAATAAAATATATATGACACTTAACAAGCAAACAATTAAGCATGGGTTGCCTCCCACGAAGCGCTTTTCTTTATTTAAGAGTCTTGTAGCTAGACTCGTAGTCGTGCTCCTACGTACCGATATAAGTAAGCCTATCCTTAACAATGTCATAAGGATCAAACTTATCATTTAAGTTCCTAGTAGTACGTTCGGTTCGATATGCCTTTTCAAACTTCTCTCCATCGGGATCATAGATTGTTATCCTAATGTGCCACTCTCCATTACCATCACTCGGTGGTCTATTCCAATCCCACTTATGTTTAGGCTTTTCAATTTTCCACCTATTCATGACAAGGTTGACGGGAAAACTTCCTAGGAACTCGGTCATCTTCCTAAATACTAAGGCGTCCTCGAACGGTTCACTTCCATGTCCCTAGCCATCTCTTTTCATGGAAAGTTGCTTTACTAGCAAAGGCTTCATCTAAGTAGAAAGGTCGTTGGGGACCTATGAGGTTCTTATCTATCCAAGGTCCATATCTAGAATGCTTCTTATCCAACCTAATCTCATGTGGGATTTCCTCTTCTTTGTAGTACGTATGCCTTTTGACATCGTAAATTGACCTAGCACTCCCCTCTCCTACCACTATCCTGGACATCTTACAATCGATGAAGGCACTAGCGATAGCTAAGAATCCTCTTCCTACTAGTAATGGGCATGTCGGGTCCTTATTCATGTCTAGCACATGAAAGTCGGCCAAAAGAGTCAACTCTCCTACGTGTACTACCATGTCTTTTATTATTCCTACCGGATGCGCGACACTACCGTCCGCTAGACCTAAGATGGTTTCCGTTGGTTCTATCTTACCTAAGTTAAGGCTTCTATGGAGGGACAACGGAACAAGATTGATGCATGATCCTAAGTCGGCTAGAGCATCGAGAGGTTTGGAAGTTCCAAGCCTACACGGAAGAGTAAATAGCCCGGATCGTCTAACTTTAGGTAAATTATTTCGCACAAAAGCGGACCCATGTTTTCCAAGTTTAAGTTCTAACTCATATTTTTCTTTTAAAGCATTATAATAAGGTGCATGAGCTAAGACTTCAAGAACCGGTTTTTCCTGATGGAGTTCCTTGTATTCCTCCTCTAGACTAGGTTTGGGTTCTTGGTTGACGGGTTTCTCAAGAGTAGGTTCTACCAATGGTGCAGGGCCTTGGTACCTCATTTTGGATAGCTTGGAACCCTTGTTGATAGCATTTACCGAGTGAACCGTTGGGTGTGAGGGGCATGGATGTGCACTCTCCCATGGTGAACAAGAACATGAAGTTGATGAAATCGAACTTACTTTTGGATTCTTGATAGTATCACTTGAGAGTGCTCCAATTTCTCGTTCATTAAAGGCTTTTAAGAGGGCATCAAGCTTGTTTGTCATCTCGCCTTGTCTTCGCTTAAAATCGGCTTCAAGCTTAGTCAATCGAGTCTCTTGAGATGACATGAATCTAGATGCAATTGCCTCAAGATTAGTGGGGTTCCCGGTGTTTAGAGGATTGAACCTATTAGGTGGACTAGATGAGCTTTGGGGTGTGCTTGAGTTTTGGTTCCACTTAAGGTTAGGGTGATTTCTCCATGAGGGGTTGTAAGAGTTTCCTAAGTTGTTTTGCTCGGGCTTGAAAGTGTACCACTTCTCTCCCGCTCCATCGGTACGCATGGATGCGTAGTCCGCAAAATCTTGTTCGGGGAGTCTTGTGCAATCACGAGTGTCATGGGGACCACTACATAACTCACAAGGAAGAGTGATTTTATTCACTTGATGTGAAGACTTAGGATTTTCGTAGGAACTCATTAGGAATTTAACTTGATCTTCAAGTTCGATCATCCTACGGTCGGAAGATTGTGAGTCAATGGGAGGCAAGGAGATTGCTTTAACGGTTTTGGGCAACTCACGGGGTCATTCCAACTTTCGTTGTCATAGAGAGCAAGGTCCTCTATTATACCCCATGATTCTTCCGCGGTGAGATCACTAAGTTTTCCACCGCCGCTTGGTCAATGGATCGCTTAGTGGGGAAGTTGACATGATCATAAAAATTTGGACTTGGAGCCAAAGATCAATGCCGTGATGAGGGACCTTATGAAGTAAGTCCTTGAATCGAGTCCATGCTTCGTAGAGATATTCACCTTGACGTTGTTGGAACATCAAGATGTAATTCCTAAGTTTGGTGGTTCTCCCCGGTGGGAAAAATTGAGCAAGAAAAAACGAGAGGTGAGATCATCCCAACTTGAGATGGAGCCGTGGAAGTCGCTCAAGCCAATTACTAGCTTGGTCCCGTAGAGAGAATTGGAAGAGACGCAGTGCGTGGTCTCCGAGTAATAGCATCAAGGTCGATGGAATCGACAATTTTAAGGAAATCCCTTAGATACTGATTTGGATCTTCGGAACGAAGTCCATGGAATGCACATCCGTTTTGCACCAACCGGATGGTGTCGGATCGTAGGGCCGTTGTTTGGGCTTGTTCGGGAAGCTCAATGGTGTTCCTATAACCTAGGTGGCTTGGTCTCGAGTATTCACCAAGAGTACGGGCTGTTGGCAGGTCATTTGGTGATGGGTTGATGAATGGTGGGTGGTTATCACCTTCCATGATGAAAAGTGATGGGTTTACGAACAAAGGTCACGAAGAAGGGGGATAGACTACGAGAAAGCTAAGAATGAGAAAATTTTACTTGATAGGAATCAAGCAAAGAAACCTAAACGAGGTGGACTACTAACTAGCTATTATATTCCGCAATGCGCCAAAACTTGATAACGCTACACGCGTCGTTCGGGGTCAAAGGAACTTCCTTTTCTTCGAGCAAGTTTTATAACACCCTAGGCGATGAATCTAATCGTCGTAGTGTAGTATTAGGGTAAGCCACGGGTATTGATATCGTTCTCTAGGGGAATAGGAATGCTAGTGAGAAGTTACTACGCTAAGGTTGGGGTTGAGGAAGATTATTTTTATCTTTTTATGTTTTTTTGGAAATGGAAAGGTACGAATCTCGGGGTTTGGATTTGGGGGTTGGTATTGCTACCGATTACTCTACTTATCTAATTATCTAATCTAAGGTGTATGTAGTCTATGTCTAATTATTGTGTGCTCGTATGGTAGTTTAAAGATGTGTTCACTTAGGTTTTACTACTCCTTAATTATCTCCTATTGATGTTTGAATTGTCATGTCCTTATTCTTAATTGCGTTGTGTGTCTAAAGTCGTAGGGTATGCGTTTATCCCTAACTCTTTGAAGTTACCAAAGGGTCTCGTCTACAAGACCCACTAGGGTTTATAAACTCTAACTCTAAGGCCTCTTTGGATGGTTTAGCTTACAACCACTCTAAGTGCTATAACCTAAGGTTCACAAAGATTAATCAAGCATTAAGTACACAACGAATGACCTATCACATTACTAGATCATTAACAATTAAGATAAGAGACAACCAATCAATATTTAATAATTAAGTTTCATATTCCCTAAGCAAACACACAAGTAAATTAGCCGGACTTGGAGAACATGCAAGCATACACACAAATAATCAAAGACATAATTGAATTAATGAAGTAAAACACTTATCTTGATGTAAGATAGGGTTTGGAACCCTAAAATCTTGTACAAGACAGCCTTGGTTCGGTTTAGGTTTTACTCCAAAAGACTACACACAACATTGAAAAATTCGGATTCTATATATAAGATTACATATGCGACGGCGCCACCTTATGTTTTGTGACGCCGTCGGTCGCCGTCATTAAGGTTTCGTCTTGGCCACGTTAGTCTTGGCGACGCGCCACCTTGTGCTTGTGACGCCGTCCTCTTGACTTCATCGCCGTCGATCAAATCTAGGCCGCCCGAGTTGCGACGACCTACTCTTTTAAAGCCCCGACACCGTCACTTGAAAATAAGAGATTTGGCTTCGTCTCGTCACAAAATCCTCCGACGGCGTCATAGATTAAGAATGACGCTGCCACCTTGTCTTTTCAAGAGTCGGAGTGTCTCGATTCTTGACTTTGGCCATTTTCTTCAGATATCCCGCCTTTTCGTCCAAATAAGTGCCATTCTGACAATTTGCCTTCAAGAGACCTAAAAAGTGAAAAGGAACGATATTACGTAATAACGGATACAAAGTGATCAAATAAGGGCTTAAACGACCCCTCAAAAAGGTACATTTTAAAACCTTATCAACCAACATGTCACTCGTAAGCTACAAAAAGATAAAATGTTGTGTGATTATGTGAAATTTGAACAATAAAATTCAAAACTAATATACTCACATAACTTATCACTTCAACTTCGGACAATTGGACTTAATGTGATTTTGGACTCATAACATTCATAAACATGATAACTTCAATCAATAATTGGACAATAAAATCAAACTTAAACTAACATAATGTCTTTCGATATATTGGTTCTTTTGTCTCAATATATTTCAGATTGCGATATGGACGTCAACATGGAAAATCTCAATGCCTCCAATGAACTAACAATGGCAGATATCTTCCCTACGGGTTATCCTAAAAAAATTGGAAAGAAAAACCTTAGAGTTGACTTTGAAAACTTCACCGCCGTAATCCTCGCAGAGTAGTCGTGGACATTCTCAAGGATCATCCCTACCGCCTTATGTCGCCTAACTCGGCTTCATGCAGAGATCTACATTCATCAATTCGGCATACCATGGACAAAATCGATGGTCAAGATACAGTCAAAGTGACCCTTGGCACCAAGGAAGTCATAGTTACTGATGGCGGATCTTTGAACTATTCTTCTTCTACCAATCATTCACCACCGACACGTTCCAACTCCTAGTGAAGAGGAAGTAATGCAATTTATGGTTGACATCGATATGACGAAGTCGCCGCATCATCACTAAACACTCCAGTGTTGATCTCAAGAACATACCTCAGCCCTGGAGGACTCTCTACATCATGATCGCCAAGTCTGTATCTGGGAGAGATAGCGGTCATGAACACCCTAAGCTGATGCACCTTCAAACCTTTTGGGGAATGGTCAACATGAAACACATTGACTATACAAGCTTGATATGGGAAGACATGATACAACATCATAAGAAGCCTGGTTCAAAGATTCCCTTCATCAGATATAGTAAGTTGCTGATCCAAAATATTCTCGGGAAACACCAGGACATCCCAATGCGAATTAATGACCCCAAAACTCACTCAATGTTGTATGAGCCTACGTTAAATATTGTTAGATTCAAAGACTCTTCAATACGAAAACAAGGTGCGGAATTACTTGACTGCTTGATTACTGGCGCAATCAAGGTTCTTCCCTCGTACATTCGTTACAAAGAAGCTGTGAGTGCTGGGTTGGGTTTATGGATGAGAAGTCTACTTCAGTGGCTACCACAAGGGCAAGAAGATCAGGAAGCACTGGGAGCACTATCAAGTACAAGAAAAGGCATCCAAGCTTTAAGAAAAGAGTCCCAGCTCAGATCGTTCATCCCAAAGTTGAACATGAACCTATTCTACATGATGACGATACTGAAACTGAATCAGATGAGGTGACTATTTACTCTGAAGAGCAAAAAGATACCACATCTACCCAGAAGTTAGAGGATAAGCCTGCCAGTCCCTCATCTGACAAAGGGAAGAAGTCAGTGGACGAAGAAGAAGAAGACAATTCAGATGAAGAGAATGACCCTAAAGATGAAAACAAAGAATACCGGAAAACTCTGAAACGACTAAGGATGGAACAAGCTGCCAAAGAATTTGAAATTGAAGAACTAAAGGCCCCTGAGTTTCCGGTGGTGGTTCCTATTACACCAGTTCTTGATGCGGTTAATCAACCCGATCAGGGAACTGGTGCCACCACCAAGGAATCTACAGAGCAAGAGCAGCAGGAGGATTAGACGATGTTCGACTTTGAACATGATGAACAAGAAACTAATGAGAGAGTAACAGAGAAAGATGTGGAGGATGCTGCAAAAGAAAGGGCTACTGAAGAAGCACTTGCTAAGAAGACAGAAGAGGAGATTGCTAAGAAGGCCGAAGAAGAAAGGATCAGAAAGGAAACAGATGACTACATTCTGGACAATCCTGAACACAATCCTGAGCAACCCTCAGAGCAACCTGATGACTCCTCCACAACTGAATCATCATCCCACTCTTCACCACCACCATCAAAAGTAACAACAACAAAATCATCATCCAAGTCAATCAAAAAAAAGGCGGACACATGGGCATCTCATACCAAAGAAAAGATCCAGAAAGCCGTGCATCAAGCAAGAAAACGTAAACAAAGTCTAGTAGACCGAATTGAACTTGCTAGCTGACAGGGTCAATGCACTTGGTCAAGAGATGAACACGTTCATAGAGGAGAGAGATCAGATAAAGTTATTCCTCAACAGAGACGTTAAAGGAGAAATGGACGAGCAGATTAAAGACTATAATCATCACTTCCTACTCCAATATGTACCTGGAGTAACTAAAGAAATGTTCTCAAAACAATTCTATCCAACATTGAGAACACTGATCAGACAAACAATTACTACAACACCGGTGACAATGAAAACTCGACCAGTCCCGCCTCCTCATGTCACTAAAACTGATCTTTTATCACAGTTGATAACACAAATGTCTTCTCGATCTTCTACGCTCACATATAATGAATTAAAGTTTCTTGAGGTACTCCTTGCTTATCAACTAAAGACAACATGCAAGGAAGCAGCTGGTCTGGAAAAGCGTCTAAGAGATGATGATGACATGAACAAAGACCCAAATGCAAAACGTCCAAAGAAAACTGGCGATTTATCATCATCCATGCCACCACCACAACCAAAGACCACCACCACGTCAACTACTCAAGTTTAGCAACTTGTTAGGAATTAGAAAATTCCAAGAAAAGATTGAAGAGTATCCAACAAAGTGTTATTGAAGGTCACCCCAACTATTATCTAGCATCAAGTTAGCTCGTGGACCAAAGACTACCAACCATCGTTAGTTACTTATTTATGTAGTTATGTTAGTTAGTCAAGAGCGTAAAATAGTTTAGTGCAACACCGTAGTTAGAGGAAGGACGGTCTTTACCCACCGTATCCCCGATCCACAGCCGTCAGAGGTCGCTTAGTTTGTAACCTATAAATACCCTCTACCTTGCAAGGTAGAGGTTGGATGTTCTTTGGTAATCTAATATTCTACAAGTTTCTCTTAATAGAATGTCCCACTCTTTCTCTCTAAAACCATCTATGTGCTCATTGTGTTAATGTTGTGATGTGTATGTGAAATCCAATATCCTACAATTGGTATCAAGAGCCATGGTTATATCATATCTTGCACATCTTTGGATTTCTAGTGTTTTTAGGTGGTTTTGAGTTTGAAAAGTTTAGTGGTTTTGCATCATTTGGTTGATTTCTTGTGTTAAAGTTTGAATTTTGTTAGTACTTTTATGTTTAGAATCATCACAAGTGTTTAGGTTTTCATTTGGTAAGCTTGAATCATCTTGGTTGGGTTGTTTTGGATTGAAAAGTGATGTTTATATGGTTTTTCTTGCTAGCGACTTAGCTCACGGACTACTTTCTTCGTAGCGACTTGCTTTACAAATTTGTAGCGAGTTACGCTTTAGACCTAGCGAGTTAGATCTAGCGACGACAAGACAAGTAGTGGACTCTCCACCACGGGTAGCGACTTGGTGGTAGCGACTTGGTCAGAGCGAGTTGCTCTTTAGCGACTTGCATCTTTAGCGACTGAGTAGCTTAATTGTCGCCAAAATTTTGCTAGCGACTTGAGTCTTAGCGAGTTACTACTTAGCGACTTACATCTGCCTAGCGACTTGGTACTCTAGCGACTTAGTGGTGTGGCGAATTAAGTGTTGGCGACTTGGTGTAGTATCTTCTAGCGACTTGGGATTATTGCTATTTAGTTGGTAGCGAGTTGGTTCTAAATCCCTAGAGACTTGGGGAGTAATTCATAATAAAACAATGTCACCATCACGGATCCTTTAATCACCAAAGTACTTGCTCTCTATGACACAAAGACAAAATAGTGAAGGTAATGCTTATCCGAATGCCATACACTTAATGATTCAAGATCGATTAATCGTAACAACTCAAATAAGTCACTCTTAATGTCTCGCACATGATGCTAAGAATATGGAATGCACCAAAGTGAGTCGCTTCAACATCTCACCGCCTTCTCAAATTACTCTTATCTACAACCATGGATCGAACAAGTTGTGCCATCCTTCGTCAGATTTTCCCACTTTAACAAGAACTGCTTTGCTTAACTTAGAACGATCGAGGTTTCAAATTACCAAAGAAAAGCTCTCAATCGATGATTCTCGTGTCGCTCTCCAAACCATCTTCAACCAATTTCACCACTTACCCGGAAGAATACTCCTCGATTTTGATAATATCATGACCGGAATGTCTTTCAAGAAGCACACGGAATGGAAATTCATGAGTTCAAACTCATTTATTCAACTTATGAGTAATATGGAAACATACATCGAGGAAGTCGCTAAAGAGAATAACAAGTCAAGGAATTGAATGAGTGTCAAGAGTGTCCATGGAACAATGATGACGTGTCATGCTTCATTCCGCTTGAACCAACAGAAGACACCGATTGCGTAATCTCGGTTGTGATGGAAAAGGATGAAGAGAACAAAGACCGATCTCAAAGTCTCGTAGTCGAAAAGGTATCAATCAATAAGGTACACTTATCCGATCACACAAGTTCTCATAAAAGGTACATGACTCTTACTCGAACATAACAATGTGGAATCAATCTTTGTTTTGCTCGAATCTAATGCAAGTAACTTGATTGAAAAAGGGTATATGATGAGCTTTCAAACAAATTTTCAATTCTTGAAAACACCGTATCTCATTGCAAATTGAAATACAACAAAAGGATGAAATGTCTCATGCAAAAAATCGTGTACTAATCGTGAACTTCCGAATTTAGAGAATTTTTGAAATTAATCAATTAAAATCCTCGATTCAGACAAAGATTCGACCATAGGCAATCAAATCACTTCTTCGTAAGCCCGTAAATATGATTGTCATGAGATGAGTGATGCACTAGAATCTAGAAATTCGAACTAGCTCTATGTGTGTCCAACCTTCTAAGAGAAAATGAGCATTTAAGAAAGAACCTTGAGGAAACAAACTCTAAGTTAGTCAATCAATCGACCTCTTGATGAAGGATATTGATGACCTCAAAGCACAAATTCGTGATAAGAGCTTCAATATTGTTGCCCTAAAAATGAGCTCAGAAGTATGCCGGAAATAGGATGAACACTAAGTTTGCAAAACCTTCAACTTTGGGAAAGTCAAATGTTCGTAATCATTTGAAACGAACAGTTATTAAACAACCTAATGCCTTTAGGTCCGAAAGAGCTAAACCATTGAAATCTAAGCTTACATCCCAAGTTGATAATAAGTCTGTTTTGTCAAAACCAGTCACTTCATTGCCTAGTTCAGATATGATGAATCCCAAAAATAGGACTAATGGTCAGCACTCACAGATCAAAAATGCAATAAGTTTAACTAGGTCTCATGCAAAACATCATCTGACTGATCAATCCCCAAAGAAATTCTCTGATCACAATGGGACAAATAGTCAAAACAAGGCTGTGCACTCACTTAGCTCAACTTACTGTGGTTTCAAATGGATTCCCACTGGCAGATTATTTAAGTTTACAGGACTTAAACGAACTTACATTCCTAGATCATGCCTCAAGTGGATTCCCACATGTAAACTTTTCAAGAATGTAGAATCTAATAGGATCCCCATTAATGATACGTCTGGATTATACTGTGATGCATCCAAATGTGAGACTAAACATGTCACTAACCCTTCTATGTACAAGTCTACATGTGCTTCAAGTACAATGTGCTCTCGCCTTTTTCAGTACAATGCTCAACTCAATCAGAACTTCATGACTTGGTTCCCTCAGATATGAACATAGCTCATTCAGGAGCTATAGCGTGCCAGAGTTGATGTACTTCTTACTTTGACTCCTATTCATCTTGAATCAGGACTCGCTCTTTTATATATTTGTGTATAAAAAAAAAAAAAAAAAATTTTACACCAATTTTAAAATTTTTACACAATTTTATGTCATTTCTTTATATTCAAAATTTTATCATGTTTTTTCCAATCTAATAAAGAATACATTCATTGTTATCGATAACATCTACGGTCCTAGAAATGTCATTCAATAATGGCACGGGATCATAGATGAAGTTCGAACATTTGAAATATTCTTGTTTCTTTATAACGGGGTTAATTAATGTCAATCAATGTTCTTTGATGACATTGATTGAGGGGGAGATTGTGTATATGTTTTCTTGACTACCTAGGCCATTGGCTTCTGTCTTTGGTTATAATGCTTGCTTGTTAGTAAGTTGAGGTCGTGTTTTGCCTTTGTATCTATCTCGTTATGGTTTTTGTAGGTTGTGGTCGATCTTGCTCATGTGATTATCATTGTGTACCTACTTATTAAGTGCCTAGCTTAGCATTAAATGCTTATGTGTCTAAATGTTTAATTGTTTCATGGTGATCGATGTGATAATCAATGCTAGAGACTTAGTCTATAATCCGTGTTAGCGACTTACCACTGCTCATCAATACCATAGGGACCAAACTTGTCATATATTTTAAGTTGTGTTGCACTAGCTAATTCTATCACTTTATTTTTAGAACCACAAGGACCGATGTGTCAAAGTGCAATAGATCCCCTAAACCCCTAGCGACTTACTTCTTTTCTTTATAAGTTTTTTTCTTTTCTCGCTTTATCTTCTCATCATTAATTATTTGCTCTCTAGCGACTTAATCGTGGTAAGTTTCAATCACACCGAGTTGTTCTCTCTAAGTGTTTGTGTCCAGCTTCTAACATGTCTTTTATCCGATCCTTTCGAGCTCACGATTTGAGACTATTTGACTCCCACCTAGGTTCGACTTATCATGATATCGTGTATTTGTTGCTATTATAATGATTGAATGTGTTCAAATTGTATGGAATATAGTATCCTGATTGCTTGAAAATGTGTCTTCGTGATCTGATGATGAATGGTTGCGGATTGGGTTGTTGGGTTTTTTTTATATGAGCGTTCTTGTTGGCGATTTAACTTGTTCTTGGTAGCGACTTAGCTTGAATGTTCTTCATGGCGAGTTAGCACTCTATTAGCGACTACGTTTCTGTAGCGAATTAGTTCACCATATTCTAGCGACTTGGTTAGCGAGTTAGTAGTTAGCGACTTGTATTTACAAGTTAGCTAATTAGTAACATTAGCGACTTAGTTAACTAATTTGTAGCGACTTGGGTGTGTTATCGTTCATGGCGACTTGTTAGTAACCCAGCGACTTAGTTAAGCTTTGTAATTAGCTCATAGCGACTTAGAGTGCTAAACTATTAGCGACTTGTATGTGGCTCTAGATGACGACTTGTCTTTACAAGTTTGCAACATTGTTCACTTTCATGTTGCGAATTAGTCTTAGGGTCAAGGGTTATTAAAATGTTCAAAGGTTTAGTGCTAAAGATGATCTCATTCTCACAACACTTAGGATCTCCTAATTCGACTTGTTGAGTCAACATACTCTATGTAATCTGTTATGACATCTCTGTTTAGGCAAAAGGTACTTGGTTTCTCTCACGACTGCCAAATGTTACTTTTTGCCTCATACATATTTGTTATATCACTTCTACATGTGTATCTTGGCTCATGTCATGATCACTTTGAAATGCACTCTTTTGCCCATTAATCCCTTATAAGCTCGTCATGTGATTATTTATCTATAAGACTATACTTCATTGAAATATCTCAATTATGAATGTTATCATATATTTGAAAGTTGTCATATATTTGTAATCTATGCCACTCTATCTTTCTCTCAGATGTGTTTTGGGGACTCCTTCCGAGTTACTACTTATGTCATAAGGGTGCTCTCAATGTTGTCTCACTTACCATTTATCATCTAACCTGTTCCCATTCATTACTGTTGATTGTATGATTACTCAGAACATCAATGGCAAGTTCAATCCCAGAAAAGAGCGCTACCCCTTCGGCATCATCCAAAGTTCTTTCAGACGAAGAAATCCTTCCCAGGAGTCAATGGGCTGTTATTGGAAAAAGCAACTGTTATGTGGACCTACAAAGGCTTCAACAAAATCCGATACTCAAAGTTTCTATTGACATCCTCAAAAACACAAACTTCTTCGGAGCAATTACCAAGCAATGCTCAATTCCAACCATTTACATTCAACAATTCTGGAACACCGTTCAATGGAACAAAATCACAGCACAATACTCCTGCAAACTGGATGATATGGAGTTCACAATTGATTCTGATATTCTGAGCAAGGCTCTTGGAATCACACCATGTAACCCGACTTTCGTTCTGAATCTCCACCGTGTCGACGATTTGATTGTCTTTCTAATTGATTGGGTTATCGATCAAGATTTCAAGAGCATCCGACATCATCATCGACACATGTATCAACCCCGAGAGCCATTACAACAATTCTTAACTTGTGCTTATCCGGCAAAACATCGTGGTTCGATAAAGTGAGAATCCCTATCTTGCAAATCCTATGGGGAATCGTTAATAGGGTTGATGTGAATGTATCGATCGTATTTGGGAAGAATTTTCGTTATCAATGAACACATTCATATCTCGATGTAATCAATTTCCGTAACAAAGCTCAAGGCCGAAAGAAATGTAACAAGCTTGTAATTCCCAAAGATCGATTCTCTAAGCTTGTTATCCAAGACTTACAACAAACTCACAAATTCAATCCTAGGAGTGAATCAACTCTACATAATGCGTAAGATGAATATGTCTTGGGAAACCCGAAATATGTTCCTAGAGGTGTGGTCAATGAAATATTTGGTTTGCCAATTCTCGACTGCCTTCTCACGTAAGATATCAAGAAGAAGGACTACTTCAAGCAATACAAGAAAAGAGCAACCAAACTCTCTCACGATGTCACACCCTCTCCTCTACAACCAAATGCTCCCATGACCAAGTCACTCACAAGCATCCTATGCCTCTCTTCCTAAAAAGAGACTTGAAAGGTCACAACAGTCAGACACCGCATCCAAGAAGCAGAAAGTAAAAAGGAAGAAAGTGGAAAAGGAAATTGGTGAGAACACTGAGACACCAAGGGATGTTACCAGGTTAACTGATGAAGATGATGCTGATCTGCAACTTGGAATTCAGCGAAGCCTAGAAAGTCAGAATGTAAAAGCTCCAGTAGGTGGAATTGTGTTAAGAGAACCCGATCAACTACCTCGACAAACAACCCCAATTACACATGACAAGGGTAAAGGGGTTGCAAGTGTTGAAACTGAACAAGCTGCTCACATGCTTTTAACTATCTCATCATCTCCATCAAGCACCACAAATCAATATGAGCTGAAGAGAAGAACATAATCATCTCATGCAAAAGAACAATCTGGAGTGGTCAAAGTGCTTGAAACGTTTAAGGAAACTCCTACACTTAGTGAGACTCAATCTGGCTTGAATGTTGACGCTCTGTTGCAAAAAGGCTCGCAGGAGAACCTTGAGACTAGATCCGATGAGACCTTGAAGATGGATGAACCAAATCGTCTACTAACTCTCTATCCTCACTTAAGAATCTTGATGCGATTTTCTTTTGGTGATCAATTCATTAATGACAAATCCTTAGATACCGCACAATCCATGTATACCGTCAAGATTCAAAGAAGATACGCCAACTATTCCTCCAATGTCGGCATCCTCACTATCAACCGCACTTCCACCTCCCTTACCTACTCAATCAATCTGTATAAACACCACCAACATCATCACCAACCCCCGAACTCGTCATTACAATTGCGTATGAGGTGGATCCACCACTTCCCTCCATGATTCTCACCCGATCAACCACCGGATAAAGCCATAAAAAGGATAGAAGCTCTGGAAAGGCAACTTCCTAAATCTGTTGATTCTCTGGTGGATCGTGTCTATAGATTGGAGCACCTCAACTTCAATGAAGGGGTTACTGCCGCTATCGAAGGAGAAGTCAAGGATGCTGTGGAATGGGCTATGGAGGCTCCACTTCTTAGACGTTTCAAGGACCTCCCTATCACCGATATGAGAGCAGCTCTGTTTGAAAGGATGTATGAGGCTGAAGAGGACAAGCATGAGGTTCACAAGAAACTCTATGAGGCACTTGAAGAATCCATTATGTTCGACAATCATGAGCAGTTTAAGATGGACGTCGGGGAAACAGAAGCTAGAAAGAAAAGGAGAACAATTGTGATGGAAGCATTGATGAAGGATCGCAAAGATCCTCCTCCACCCCCACCACCAACGGGGCGCCTGGAACTTCGAGTCGGTAATCCTCTACAACAACCAACACACCTCCATCACAACCACCATCATCACCACCAAAACCTTCTAATCAATCGTGTCCTACAAAAGAACAGTACTATGAAGAAATCACTGCGGACGACGGTTGATTCAAGGTTCATGTCCACATCCACCTCAATTCTCAAGATCTAATGGTTCACGAAGAGTCTCAAGTCATGGCCGACTCGTAACCGATGAAGATGATGCATCGACGAAGCATATTCCTAAGCCATCGAAGATTGGTTTGATACTTACATGGTCTGGAATCGCACTAGCACATCCGTGGTAGCACCTTCAAGAGACACAATTCAAAGTCGCATTGTGGAAGATAGACCTCCTTCTCCGTAACCCACATGGACCATCCCGTAGTCTCGACTCTATGATTCCCGACAACAATTGGGCATCGCTATCACCAATAATTATGAAGTTCCAATGAAGACTCTCTTCGCACTACATCGGTGATATGGGAAGTTTTATTAGATGGTTTTGTGAGCGAAGAGTATCTCATCCATAACTCCAAGAGATCTAGAAGGACAAGCTTACAAAATTGTCAAAGTCTTCCATTCTCGATGCAAATCATCTTCAATATCGATGGAAGAATGTCATAAGATGTCGAATGACCAAGTCGGTGAGCAAATTAGTCGCTTCAATGTCAACAAATCTCTTCCTCTTGGTGGTGAACCCGGTCGATAACCATTCAGTGAATTCTTCTTCAATCACGACTTGGACTATCTCGTGTGCTCGCTCACGAAAGAAGGCCCGCTCTATCAATATCAAAGATGAAAGTCGCAACCTACTCGATCGTGGGCTTGAACAGATGGTTCCCGATCAATTCGGGTCGGGTCAAGAACAAAAATATGATATTGCCGCTTATGGTATTTCTCACCGGTGGTTCAAAAGAAGAAGTTCTACATCGAAAGACATGGTGTCGATAAAAGACGCAATGATGTCGATCAAAGCCGCAAATCTTAAGTGTTGTTAGTGTAGAGATCTTCCTATCTATGGATATGAGTACTTGAAGAAGATTGTCCTTAAAAGAGTCGACTTCAAAGTGTATACTATTGAAGAGAACGACTTCAAACATCTTTCGCCAAATGATTTCAAGATCTCTATCTCTTAAATCTTCAAGGACACCTTGAGCATTTACCGTCTGTGAGAAAAGGCCCTCTCCGCACTGCCACTCTTTGGATCGGGGCTTAGTCATTCGAAAACGAGTTGAGGACTTTCACTTGGCATTGAAAGCTACCAAACCAGATCAACCTTACAAGTCCTCAATGGAATGCAACGGGCATGAATTTCATCGAGAATACAAAGTCCTTGACACCCCTAGAGCCGCCATCTTCACCGATGATATGGATCTCGATGCTTATGCGCCTATGTGAACTCTACAAGTTTAGTGATGGTACGCTCAAATTGATCAAGAAGAACTTGACACCGAGTGAAAGAAGCCAAACTTGATATGAAATCTTGGGTTAAAACTATTTTTTGACCGATGATGACGTGAAGAGATGTGAACATTTCATTGTCGCAATCGACGAAGACTCAAGACACGAAGGATCTTCCGCACCTTGAAAGTTTTGTTGGTGGAAGGCTTCGTGATGGTCACTACAAACTTCTTTTGAGGACCGAATGAAGACTTCTTCGGATATCGTTTATGGTGTGTCTTTAACTATGTGTAATATGTGGTGTAATAAATATGAACAACTGTAATACATGTAATAGTGCTAGGATTTGTACTGTGGTTTCCCTTGTAAAAGGGAAACATCCGTGTTGTCCATTTTGATCATATAAAATCGGACACATTTTTCTCCTACAAATATTTTACCTTATACATATTTAATTACTTGAGATCCAAAATCTCAAAGGATTTAAGATTTTGATCTGGGAGAAAATGTGATATAAATATGAAAGATGTTAAAAGATAAGATGTCCAATTTGTGTGCAAACTTCTCTCTTATATGTGCTAAACAATTTTCGAATCTCAAGCATATATTAAGGGGAGAACTCTCTTTGCAAATTCAAGTCATCGTGGTACACAACACTTAAATTTTGCAAATTCAACTTTAAATGTTTTAAGGTACCTTGATCATATGGCTTCTAATCCTTTGATGATAAAGGGTTCCTCTAGTATGTGCAAAACTATTTTCAAACCTCGAGGCACATATTGAGGGGAGCAAATTTATGGAAACCTCATCCTTCCTAAATGCGATATCTACTTGATTTGATATGGGAAGTGATGTTGATATCTTTAGAAAATGGTAATCAAAGAAGTTAATTCTTTCTCTTGCCTCCGTGTGCAAAACATTTTCAAATACTTGATGCACATGTTGAGGGGAGTTCTCGTTTAAAATATCAAAACAATTCAGTACAAAATGCTTTGATAATATATCACAAGTATCCGAATTGATTTTCAAATGGTTTTCAATTGGATCCAATGGCGTATGAACAATACCAAATTGACCGACCAACTTTACTTTATGTACGGTGATATAAGGATGATAAGGTTAGGTATGTGTTCCCATGATCCGCCGAACGGAGGGATCTACCCAGGACAATCCACTAGTTAGTGTAGAAGTCCTTAGGTATGATGATAAAAGGAGAAAAATGAGATATGGGAAGAGTGCGGACTAAGACCGAGCTAGTAATCGAATAAACCCAACAAGGTTCTAGCTATGAAGTCTCGGTAAGCAATCAAGGGGTTGAAGAATTAAAAGAATTGAATGAGGAAAGGGTGAAAACAAATAGCCTCCATTTATTCAACCTTAGGCGTAAACCGGTTCACTTCATATGCTACCGATGGTAACATCAGATTGAAGACAAGACGTCATGGACCCAAAGGACGACCGCACTTCAACTTTCCAAACCACTCAAGTTTCTCTTAAAAGGGCTTGTTTCATTCTCACGGGAACCGACATTATCTATCGACTTTCTCTTAGAGATTGTTGATATTGAAGAAGGAGACCTCTCCCTAGTCTCCCAAGACAGATCCAAATATGCACAAATTGAGTCTAGAGCCACGAGATCATCAATAAATCTCATTAGGACACTTTCAATGAAGACTCTGCTTCACACAATGTGGAAAGAGAGATTATATCTTGAGTCCCACGCATTATCCTTGTGGTATTGCCGTAACATCCGAGTGATGTGTATACATATTCACAATGAAGATGGAAAGCCTTCTCGAGCCAACATCAAACAAGCTCCTCGGTAGGTGGCATGTGAGATCCATTATATAGATCAACCATGTGACAACCGAATGAAACAATGGGGCGATTCAATCTCTTGAATCAATCCTCGTTCAGATATGGATTGACGGATACCTTTGAAAACCGGTCTTTGTGCTTAACAACTCTTTTCTTTAGCACATCGACCGTGTACTCATTTTTCAAACCAAAAGGTCGTTTTTATGTTTGAAAATTGATCTTTCTCACAAAACCTTCGTCGTATTGCAAAACTCTTTCTATCAAGCAATACGCGATTGTTTTTCAAATCATTTTCATCAATCGCTGGAATCTCAATTATTTGGTTCACTCACTCCGTGTTGTCTTCTTTGAGACGTTCGGTTTGAGAACAACTAGAACAATTGCGAAACCCCGTCAAGGAGATTCTTCGAATTATACCGATCACGTGCAAGACTTGTATCGATCAACGGGAACCGTGGCCGTGTACCTCAATTCAACGAAAGTGGTCAAAGACACTTTCATGTGTTTTATTGCTAATCGTTGTTTGCGGTACACCCGACGGTTGCGGTGATCGTAATGAGGAGTCAATCCAAAGCCGCATGCTCACTACATCCACACTTAATTGAAGAAATTATGACTGGTGCATATCTACGTAATCGCTCGATATTTCTATACTATGCTTCGCTACGCCGCAAATATCATGAGTCAAGAAAGCTTCCGCTACTCTGATGAAAGATGTCATGATTCAAAAGTGTGAGCATGTCGGTCCTAAAGTCACAACATCACATAATACCAACACCACAAAGGATGTCTCAGAGATTGATGTTAGCTGATGATCTCAAAAGATGGCTCCTAATTATTATCTCATGGATCATTAATGACCTCCACTTAAAGTACAAATCTGTGCAGACTTTGAAGTTGCACTACTTATGCACAAAGATTGCGATGTTGAAGTTGTTTTGTCTACGAGCTCAAGAACAAAGTCAAGAATAGAATGCTAGGATTTGAAATATAAAACATGGGGTAACCTCCCTGTGGGAGATTGTTAGAATTAGAAAATTCCAAGATTGAAGAGTCGGTCACCCCAACTATTATCTAGCATAAGTTAGCTCGTAGACTAATCGTTAGTTACTTATTTATGTAGTTATGTAGTTAGTCAAGAGCGTAAAATAGTTTAGTGCAACACCGTGGAGGAAGGACGGGTCTTTACCCACCGTATCCCCGATCCACAGGCCGCCGGAGGTCGTTTAGTTTGTAACCTATAAATACCCTCTACCTTGCAAGGTAGAGGGTTGGATGTTCTTTGGTAATCTAATATTCTACAAGTTTCTCTTAATAGAATGTCCCACCATCTATGTGCTCTCTCTAAAACCATCTATGTGCTCATTGTGTTAATGTTGTGATGTGTATGGCCACCAAGGAGAAGTTTGTATTATAGAACCAATATCCTATAGTGATTTTCCGAGATTGTCGCTCAACGACATCGAAGATATGTATCTTTCTAAGGTACAAGGACTAATGAGAAACTTCACTACAGATGTTCGACTTCAAGACATCACGACCCTCACCGATTTTCATTCGAAGCAAGGTGATCCAAGAACGTGCTGAAGATCTCCAACTTGCGGTTGAATCATACCAGAACCAGATCAACCTTACACAACCCGATTCTCATTTTCTCCTTTTTATAATCATACCTAAGGAATTCTAAATACTAACTATTGGTGGTGTCCTTGGGTAGATCCCTCCAGCTCTGGCGGATCATAGGACCTTTCTTCCTAAACTTAATCACCTTGTAACTCTATGACTATCCTATGTTGCCATAAAAAACATTTTCTCGAAAATCTCTCAAAGTGTTTATGAATGAAACATGTTTGTAACACTTCGAGAGTTTTGCATTTTCAAAAATACTCCCCCTCCACATGTGCTTAAGTGTTTAGACAGAAATCTGCACAGTGAGAATAGAGCTCGCACTTTTGAATTGATCGACTCAAGATAGATAGTTCCCCGCGAGACACGGTTACGTTGCATAGTTAAAGAGATGCATTGTCAGCTTTTAGGTGACAACTAGCTCTAATAACTACCTTGAAGGTGTGGACAAACCTTGAAAAGGTTGTCAAACCCATCAAAGTTCATGTCTATCAAGATTTTCTCGAATAGGTACGATCTACTCGGATAAGTCTTGGAAGACCAATCTTTTCGATTTATGACAATTCAGATCTTGTCAATTCATTGGTTAAGTCTAATCACACGAAGATTTGATCACAATCAAACATATTTTTATCACACAATTTTTTTCCCCCTAAAAAATGGCATATAAATGTTATTTTTGATGAAATTTGATATCGAATATGTCCATTTCGAGTTTTGTGGGAAGATTCCACGAAGAACATTTGTGAACAAAGATATTTTGCAAATACTCCCCTCAATGTGTAATACTAAATTTTGAGGTTTTGAAAACATAAGGGGAAGTACTTGTTCTTTTGAGCAAAACTTTGAAAATGATGAAAGTTTTGATAAGTTTTACTCAAAAGTAAGAAGTTTTCACTCCTTTTATAAGGATTGTGGCACTGAAGCGTACTACAAGGTCCTTTCATTACAAGTACGGGTTGTACACTGTTATATGTGCACAAGCCATTATAAATAGAATAAATCAATCATCAAAATTTCAATCAAAAGAGTTTACGGAGTACCCAACATTTAGACAATTAGACCAGGGATTCTCTCTTCACGTTGAAACGTTACAATAGGGAAACTCTGT
Source organism: Chrysanthemum lavandulifolium (assembly GCA_022545495.1). Lineage (NCBI taxonomy): Eukaryota > Viridiplantae > Streptophyta > Magnoliopsida > Asterales > Asteraceae > Chrysanthemum > Chrysanthemum lavandulifolium. The sequence continues at coordinate 142,215,627 of CM040240.1, forward strand.
CTTCCGCCCACATAACTCTCCAATCTCCTCATCTGATCCCGATGAAACATCCTTTCATCCAGCCTCTTGATTATCCTTTTAGCTTCCTTCTTTTCCTCTGAATTCCACCTCTTCTTTGACCCAATACCTTCCTGAATATCCTTTAACCGGTACTGATAAGATTTTAAAATGTACCTTTTTGAGGGGTCGTTTAAGCCCTTATTTGATCACTTTTGTATCCGTTATTACTTAATATCGCTCCTTTTCACTTTTTATGTATCTTGAAGGCAAAATGATGGAATGACACTTATTCGAACGAAAAGGCGCGAATATACGAAGAAAATGGCCAAAGTCAAGAATCGAAACACTCAGGCTGCTGGAACTAAAGGGGACGGCGTCAGGCACAACTAGTGACGCCGTCGGACAAGTTTTGTGACGACTCAGTAGCCAAATTGCCCCTTTACAAGTGACGACTTGTGTTTTAAAAGAGTAGGCGCCGCAACTCGACGGCCTAGATTTGATCCAGACGACGCCGAGATCGAAGGGACGGCGTCACAGCATAAGGTGACGCCGTCGCAAGACTAACGTGGCCAAGACAAAACCCTAATAGCGGCGACCGACGGCGCCACAAATCAAAGGTGACGCCGTCGCATTTGTAATCTTATATAGAATCCGAATTTTTAGTTTTCGATGTGTAGTCTTTGGAGTAAAACCTAAACCGAACCAAGGTCGTTTTGTACAAGATTTTAGGTTCCATACCCTATCATACATCAAGATAAGTGTTTTACTTCATTAATTCAAGTATGTCTTCAATTAATTGTGTGTATGCTTGCATGTTTCCCATGTCCGCTAATTTACTTGTGTGTTTGCTAGGAATATGAAACTTAATTATTGAATATTGATTGGTTGTCTCTTATCTTAATTGTTAATGATCTAGTATTGCGATAGGTCATCCGTTGTGTAGTTAATGCTTGATTAATCTTTGTGAACCTTAGCTTATAGTTACCTAGAGTCATTGTAGGCTAAACCATCCGAAGAGTACCTTAGTGTTAAGTTTCTAAATCCTAGAGATTTTGTAGGAAATTACCTTTGGTAGTTTCAAAGAGTTAGGGATAAACACATACCCTACGACCTTAGACACACAACGCGATTAAGAATAAGGACGTGACAGTTCAACCATCAATAGGAGATAATTAAGGAGTAATAAAACCTAAGTAAACACATCTTTAAATCATCATACGAGCACACAATAATTAGACATAAACTACCCACTAGATTAGATAATTAGATAAGTAGAGTAATCGGTAGAAATACCAACCCCCCAAATCCAAACCTCGAGATTCGTACCTTTCCATTTCCAAAAAAAAACATAAAAAGATAAAAAAAATAATCTTCCTCAACCCCAACCTTAGCGTAGTAACTTCTAACTAGTATTCCTATTCCCCTAGAGAACGATATCATTTCCCGTGGCTTACCCTAATACTACACTACAATGATTAGGTTCACTGCCTAGGGTGTTGAAAAACTTGCTCGACGAAAAGGAAGTTCCTTTGACCCCGAACGACGCGTGTAGCGTTATCAGGTACGCTAACCCATCACAAACTATTTTCAACGTGTGATCGCAGAACATGTGAATCTCGTCGTACGCCATGAAGAAATTATGGTGAAGTTCACTGCGATAAACGACCCCAAACTTTGGTTTCTTCAAGATGGTGTACTGAGATAGTTGGTTGATGTTGGGAAAGTGTAACAGCGGTTGGATTTTGCATAAATTGGCTTAAGAGTTGAATTGTGAGGCATATGTCTGGCCTTGTAATTGTCAAGTAGATTAGTTTTCCAATAAGCCTTCTATAGACCTCTAGATCAGGCAAAGGGGTGCCAATGTCAGCTTGTAACTTGACATGAGTATCCATAGGAATTTTGTAGGGTTTTGCATTAGACAGACTAGTTTCTTGCAACAAATCAAGAGTATACTTTTTCTGAGAGATGAATATGCCCCGGTCACTTATGCACACTTCTAAGCCCAAAAATTAGTTCAACTCTTCCAAATCTTTCATGTAAAACTGTGAATTAACTGAGATTTCAAGACCTTAATCTCATTTTCACTAGAACCAGTAATCAGCGAGTCATCAACATACACTAGAACTGTTGTGAAAGACTCGCTATTAGACTTGACAAATAAAGAGTAATATGCCTTTTGCTGGGTTTATCTAAAAGACAACAAGGCATGAGACAATTTAGCAAACCACTGTCTTAGTGCTTGTTTGAGACCATACAAGGATTTTTTTTAGCTTGCAGACAAGGTTTTGTTTGGGAACATCATCCTTCACATTCTCACCTTTACAAACATAACCTTGTGGCATCTGCATATATACCTCTTCAAACAAGTCACCATGAAGAAATGCATTAGAGACATCCATTTGGCAAATATTCCATCCTTTCATGGCTGCAACTGCAAGAAGAGCTCTCACATTCACCATTTTTGCTACAGGAGCAAAAGTTTCCTCATAATCAACTCCCTTTCTTTGCATATTGCCATTGATCACAAGTCTAGCCTTCCTTTTGTCAAGAGTACCATATGCTTTAAGTTTAGTCTTGAATATTCAGTGACAGTTGATTGACTTTCTATCCTTTGCTAAGATTGTAACCTCCCAAGTGTCATTATCTTCCAATGCTCTTAACTCAACATTCATTGCATCACATCACTCAAGTTGTTTAATTGCTTCTTTGAATTATATGGGTGTAGATTGAGCCACCAAAGCACACAAAAAGGCTTGAAACTGGGATTGGAGAAGTGTAGTTGATACTTGATTTGCTCTTGGAAGATGAGGTGTAACATAGTCTTTTAGCCAACTAGGTTGAACTAATGCCCTTTTAAACTTCTAATGCCTGCATTTTGATAACTATTGGATGTTCCAAACACTAGTTCAAATATCGCACGCATCTGCTCAAATGATTGGTTCTTCAGATGTGAGAAGTTTCACTTGTGTACATATTAGGTTCAGATGTTGTTTGGTAACATGTTGATTTGTTGACACAAAATCTTCATACCAAATTGGAGATGAAACAGAAGTAGGAATATGTTGCAGAACTTGTGTTGGGATTTATATTGAGTTGATAAATCAAAAAAGTAATGAAGAATGAAGCAAAGACGAAACTACAAGGACTTAAACGATAATGAATAATGTTAGGAGTCTTTGTAGACCATAGATGTCTCTATTATATAAAGAGATACATGGTCTAGGTTTTTTGTGTATCAAGATGTAAACACTAGAAAAGTGTGTGTGTGTCCTAGGCGTGTGTTGTCTAAGAAACTCCTAGAGTTAGTGTTTGTTCAGCCTCAATGATCGTTTGATCCCTGTTATTGTTGAGTAACCGTTCTACACTTGATCAAGTAGAATTGGGGTTGTTAGTTGTGTTTGTATTGTGTATGAAAGATTATGACGAAGAAACCTTGTTACAATAACATTCATGTTTTATTTAATTCCGTTGCATATATTGTTATCATTGTTATTGTTATCCCTGGATGAGTTCTAACAAATCTCGAGCTATAAACGATTCTTCAGGTGGTATCAGAGCTTATGGAGCTCATGATCTAGGGATTCTACAAGGTTTTTAATGTCGCTTGGAGCAGATTTAAAGAAGGTATGTATTTTCTGTTTTGGTTATCATGTCGAATCTGGTGATATTAGGGTTTTTCAGCAATCCTAATTCTATAAAAACAGGAGTTTGATTTTTGGAGACAAGGAAAAGAGGGAGCATCAGGTATTGGCATGAATGAATGTAAAATTACGGTGTTTCAAAACCCTAATTCGAGGAAGTCATAAATTAGCAACATGTTAGTGACACTAAAAAGTGTCACTAAAAAGCGTCGTCTGGATACTTAAAAAAAGGGGTATCCTTACTACTTGTTCAACACTTCCTACTGACAACACGAGTTCAAACTAAAAAGCGTATTACGTGCTACTGTTTTTTGGGTCGAATACTGTTAGGTCACCATAAGTAAACACAAGTATGTAGATGAGATGAAGAAGGAGGGATGAATACAATATCGCACGATAATAATGAAAAGGTTATGCGTAGGATTTAGATAAAGTGAACAACCAACCTCTCAAATGAGAGGATACAATGTATTTATAGGGAAGGGAGCTAGGGCAACACATATAGTCCCTTCCTTTCCTTATTGGGCTTTTGCATAGGCTAATGGGCTTTCTACATGAGCCTAGCCTTAATTACTAACATAAAAGCCTAATTAAGCAACCTATTACTTAATGACTAACACTTGAAATACTAGTTAGGAGTGATTCCAACAATCTCCCCCTAAGTGTTAATGATGAATCCAACAATATTGAATAAGTTGTTGGTGATGATGTAATAGCGGTTGCTTGACGTCTTCTAGCATTCTTCTTTCTTGTGAGAAGAAGTGCTTTGATTCCAACAATCTCCCCATAATGAGGATCTTGTTTCTTTTGAAGTTTTCAGCTTTGACGTCTTTGTATTCTGTGTTCTTTGTTCTTTGTTCTGGTGTGGATGTGGTGATAGTATGTGATTTTCTGCCTCCAGTCAGCTACGTTGCTCAGGTGTCTCCACGTCTTTCTCCAACATGCTCACACACCCTTTGACTTTGGAGTTCAGATGTGATGTAGTTCTCTAGTCTTTAAACTTTGTAGATTCTTTGGCTTTGATGAAGAATCATTTTGACTTTGAGTTGCCTTTTGAGAGAGCTTCATTTGTGTTTTTGTTGGTATGAGCATGAGGAGAGTCAGCACGATCTTTCCTCCCAGGAGCATCCATCAGAAAAAAGAAAAAAAAACATAAAAATGGGTTAGTGAAAAACACCAATCGATCAATGTTGACTTTTCTTAGAGAATTGACCACTACGATTGTTTTACTGATGAATCTCTTGATTCCATTCACCTTGGTCGGGCGAATCAGCCGTCTGAATCCCGTGGAGGGACAGTTGGTATTACATTGAACAAGTTCAAGTAATGACCCACATCTTCAGGACTCGATTCTTGAAAGGAATCTCCTTAGCGGGATTTCCAGCACTTACAAGTTCGAACTTCGAGGGTGTTAACATCATAGTGTGAAAACACATCTCTAATTCTAGCAAAGGCTGTTCCTGAATTGGAGTCCCTCAAGTAGGATAACACGATGTACCGAAGTACATCTACAGTTCAGGTGAGTCGTTGAGGTACACCGAAGTATCACCTCATGATTGTAGACCGTTTGAGACAACACTAAGCGTAACCCACAAGGAGTTACCAAAGTGACATGATGTCAGGGTTGTTTGATGTTGACCCTGGCAGGAGTTTCCATTCAATCACTGAGGATCACAATTGTGAATCCCCTCATAAATGTTCTCGGCAGATTGCTAGGATCTTCGAAGGACTCTAGAATGTATCACTTGCGTCCATAATGTTGAACGAAAAGTGATGAAAGTTCAAGTGTTCCTAAGAGATCTTTTGATGAATCTCGTGACTCTAGACTCGATTAGTGCGCTTTGGTTTTCCTGAGCGGAGACTAGGGAGAGGGTCTCCTTCTTTAATACCAACAATGTCTAAGAGAAAGTCGATAGTTCACGTAGGGTTCCCTGTGAGAATGAAACAAGATTCTGTTGAGAGAAACTTGAGTGGCTAAGAAGGTTTAGTGCAGGCGTCACTTGGTCCATGACGACTTTAATCTTTAATACGGTGTCATCTAGTGTGACCAAGAGTATATGAATTGAACCAGGTCCGCCTCTAAGTTGAATAATTTGAGGCTATTTTTTTCACCTTTCTTTACTTTTCTTTTAATTCTTCAACTCCTTCTTTCTCCTATGTACATATGCAGGTAGTAAAGCATTTACTGAGAATCTGAGATACTTGTTAACATCACCAGGACAAGGTATTTTGTTGGCTAATAGCTCTGCATTTCATTTGACAGCATATTGTGACAGTGATTGGGCTAGTTGTCCTATGACAAGAAGGTCCACAACTGGCTATTGTATTCTACTTGGTCAATCACCTATTTCCTGGAAATCTAAGAAGCAAGGAGTGGTCTCAAAGTCCTCTGTTGAAGCTGAGTACAGAGCTATGACATTGACCTGTTATGAAGTTACATGGTTAGTTACTTTGCTCAAAGATTAAGGAATCAAGGATCTTGCACTTGTTGATTTTGAAGTGTGATAATCAAGTTGCCTTGTATATATCTGCTTGTAACACCCCCAAAAATGCATTGCAGGGGAAGATAATGTCACCGGGGTGCTACCAAATTGGAATCACAACACAAAGTATAGAAAACGGATTTACCTTATCCATCTTAAAGAGAATTTGTATCAATAGATTTAATGAGTTCAAAACATGATTCAAGTGCAGAATTACAAGGCCCATTTATTTAAGTAGTCCCAAATATAGACTGTAGTCTATGACCATGCCAGGCTAAATGCCTTAAAAAGTAAGCTATCACCTTGAGAACCTGAGAATACATGCTAAAAGTGTCAACACGAGGTTGGTAAATTCATAGGTTTGTACAAATAGTAATGTAGATTAAAAGTAATGTGAGTTCAATAGAAAGTTTTGTGACCATTGTGTCGCTTACAATGTCATGAAAATAAAGTTTACCTTTAAGTAAATTAGTAATGTGGACCACAAGGTTTTCGAGTGTAAAATTGTTCACATACAAGTCATGTTTAGTATTAGTGATCACTGCTTTACTTACAGCGTCAAGAACGTTTTAGTGGCTACTGCTTCACTCACAGTACCATGATAAGTAAATGAGATGATTGCGTAACTTGCAATATCTAGTAAATAATTTATCAGTAAAATAAATCATGAGTATTAAGCATAAAGTTTGGTCTATGGACACAAATGTGCTCGATACACCGTATGTAAGGAGTCTTCCAAATAAAAGTGTGTGTTGTGTCAATTACTCTAGCGCTAAATTCACAGTACCGAAGCTACAACAGTTCTGCATGTGTCTAAGCATGTCATTTTGTTTATGTTGCCCTTTGTAAGTGTGTATTCCCTTTATCACTTAAATTCCGACATGGTATACGTCCGTGAATCCATAGTTTGGCATAGTTGGAGCGACCAACCCGGACGGAGGTGTTACCCTCAATAGATCTATTTATAACATTTGTGCTCCCTAACATGGATTAATGGTACATGAAAGGCAGGCAAATAGTGGGAAATAAGTTGCTTAGGCTGAGCTTGTAATAGTTGGTTACACAAGAGTTTCAGTTTTTGTCCATAAAAGTGTTTTGCATAAAAGCAATTGCAGGAAAGTGTTTGCATAAAAGCGTGTGCATAAAAGTGTTTGCATGTTTCTCACCCCAAGTTTATAAAGCAAAGTAAAGTAAAGAGTGGGGCTATAAACTCACATATATATTTCAAGCACTTGTGTCCACGAGTATGAATCAATTATGTAATGAGTAAGTAAGTAATGCATAGGAGTAATCGAATAGGTATTTAGGTAAAGCAATAAATGTTTTGAGTAAACAACCATGTGTTTAAGTGAAGCGAGTAATGAGTTTAAGTAAAACGAGCATGTATTCTCACCCAAAGTATTGTAAAACAAGTAAAAGTAGGGGCCATGAACTCACCTCGAGTATTCAAAGTACACGTGAAAGTGTAAGTAATGAAATCAACCATGAATCATAACGCGACTTAGAAATTTAAGTCGTTTTAGGAAATACACAAGACGTGCTACATGTGTATAAATTTTATGAAGTTTAGCACCTTTATATACTTGTATTGAGGTTTTAACATGTTACGCAAGTCGGTCTTTTAAGAAATATGTTTCAAAACGCGTTTTAGTTACTTAGATAAGAATTTCTAGTCGCGTAAGTCATGTTTAACCCGTCTTGGAAAGTGTGTTTCTAACTCATTTTAAGTCCATTTTTTTCCTCGTTAAACTTTCTAAACCTAGATATATGTGTCCATTTTCATTATTTCAAGGTTCTGGTTCGAGAAAATAAGTGTTAAGTGTTGGTTTTTATTAAAGCAACATTTGGGACAACAAGGTTTTATTTTCCTCTAAGTGAGATCACTGCTTGCTTATTTTATAAAGAATACAATTGTTTAAAAGGGCCTAGATTCATTGTTTTCGAGTCTAGTCTCCAAAAATGGCAGCCTCTCATCTAGGTTCTTTACCAATTATTTTATGAGGTCGAAAATGTAACTAGGTATCAAAGTTACAAATTCAGGAAGCTACACCTATGGTCTCAGGGCCGTTTCTCCTTCATTATTTATCATTAGGTTTCGAATTCACTATCCTCGAAAAGTTATAAGAGTCCTTTACAGATGTCTCAACTAGTGAAAAAGCCCTAAATGCTTTTAGGTTAGGTATTTTTACACAAATATACATATTACAAATTTCTTTGTCGGTTTTGAGTAACTTTCTTGTACGATTTTTAAAAAATATCAAATCAAGTACAATAACCACGAAAATTGTTAAGGTCTACAAAAAATTTTAAGGTCTCTAAAGGTGTTTAGACATGATTTCAAGGTCGACTCTTGTTGCTCTGATTTTTGGTCAGAAACTGCTTTATATAACTTACTTTTTATCAAGCTTTTCTACATCACAAGTATATACAAGTGCTTATATGAACATGAAATGTAATGTACATATAATTAAATGTATGTAAATGAGTTCATGAAGCTTAAAAAGTGTTGAGAATGCTATGGATGAACAAGAACACATAACAACCCAAGAATCACTAAGAAACCTAGTTTTAGCAAACCCTTATCCAATGATATTGCAAACCCTAAACCAAACTTGAAGTAAACTCTTAGGACTAGCTGAGTATAGAGAGAAAAATGATTTGTTTGAATGTGTTATTGTGTGTGAGACTAAGTGTAGAATTTATCTTATCTATAAGGTAGAGATTGGGAAAAAAACTAGTTTATCATTTGATGATTTTTGGAATACCATGGAAACAAAGTCTTAACAAAAGTAAGGAGAGACACATGGGAAGGCATGGGGGGGATGATATGAACATGTAAGAGGGGGGATTTGGTGTATATTTGTTGACTTTGATGATAGTAAGTTGATTCAAGGCATGGTCGTTCAAGATCTTATGACAAGTATTAGGTAATGAGATAAATGGTAAGATTTTTGCTATATTTTTGTATATAGTAAAGGGAGGGGCTGGTTTTTGTATGAAGAGAGGAAGGAAAAACATTTATTTTGATGGTGTATAAGTATTTATGGTATTGGTAAAGGTGGTGTGGGTATTTGGTAAGTATTGCATGCGTGTAAGTCTTAAAATGCGTAATAAGAGTGTTGTACGTAAAACTTGAAAAATAAAAAGTATAAACTTATAAAACGTGATTAAAATAGTCATATGACATATATTTTATGCAGACTTAACTTTGTATAATGGCGGTTTACGTTAAATTCCGTTTTCCGATTTACGCGATTTAAGTTAAAATACTTAAAACGTAAATAAAAATGCGTAAAATGCAAGTTATTTAAAACAATAAATTTGAATAAAAATGATTATTTAAATGATTTTGAGTAGACTAAAAATTATTCTAGTGTGATATAAAATGTTTAAATGTGATTTTCGTTATGCGAGGGATAACCTAATGGTTATACGTAAAGTTTAAAATTTAAGTGATTGAAGTAAAACCTTGAAGTTTATAGGTAAAAGTTAATGTAAAATTTACTGTTGTGTTGGTGTGTGATGTAGTAGAAAATATACCAAATATACGATAAGCGAGAGATTCGACGAATCAACCGTTTTTAGGAAAAAGGTCGACACGCAAAACCCACGAATACTCGATAAGTGATACCGGGCAAGTGGTACCCGGGTCGTTTCCCAACGAGATGTGAATTGACGGTGACGTTTGAGGTTTGTTATTAAAGTGCTCGAATGGTACGGGAATTTTTGTTTTGGTTACGTTTTCTACAAATTAATGAACGGGAAAGTAATTAAGGCAACGGGAACAAAGTAAATAAGAAATTAACTACTAAACCTAAGAAACACTAAAGCGATGCTAAATTAATTCCTAAGGCATTAAAACTAAAAAAAGGCGAAAACCGGGAACGCACCGAGCCTAAAAAGTGAAAACTTTGCAATTTAAGTCCTACGAGTGCAAAACCAATTTTCCTACATTCTAAACGACTAAAAATAATTTTAGGAAAAAGCCGGGTATTTTTTTGACTTTTATTTTATTTATTACGAATTAAAAACTAATTTTAACTAATTACTTAATTAAAAATACTAAACATTTTTAGAAAAATTTAAGAAAAATACAGAAAATACTTTTAATTAAACTAAATCTATGAAAAATAAGAAAACATGCTACTGCTTAATGAATTCAGCAATTAATAAGCTCTAAAAGGGAATAATCTAAAACTGCTAGGTGTATTTAAATAATTAGGAAAACAAATCCTAACACAAAACAAGTTGTAGTGCAGATGGTAAGGGTGCTGCTGGTGCGTGGTCTTGGAGGTCGTGGGTTCAAGTCCCACCTCCTCTCTTTTCACACATTATTATTATTTTTTTTTTCTATTGCCAACTAATTTAAGCACTAAATTAAGACCCTTTTTTACAAAAACTAAAAGATGGAAAAGCTAGAAAACAAGCTGTAAACAGCTTATTCACCAACAGATTACTCAAGTGGGGTGTTTGGCTTGCACTATTGTGAGGCTGCCAAGGCTACTAGAAGCTAAAAAACTATCAAAAAGTCTAAATAGGCTCTACATCTAATAAGCACCAACATAAATTATCTAAAACCTCTAAGGGGGAACACAAATAAGCTAAAAGGAAACATCAACAAGCTAAAATAAGGGCTGTTTGGGACAGAAAAGATGGGCACTAAGGGCAGTTTTGAGGGCAATTTTAAGTGACCCAAGCTACACTAAAAGCTAAAACAAGCTTAAACGAATATCTTTCATACATAAAAGCATCCTAAAAACTATAAGTGAGCTCAAATGAAGCTTTTTGCGAGCTTGAAAAGGCATATAAAGGACTGTTATAGGCTTTAAAAAAATGACTTAAAAGAAAACTAAACTAGACTTTGTAAAACTGAATTAACCACTTTAACTAAAACAATTTTAAGACCAAAATGGGTCAAAAGTTGAGTTTGACCCATAAGACAAGCTTATCCAAACACCCCTTTTCAGGGACAAAAAACTGTTTTTCTTTGACTGTGAGCTAAAAAAAAACAACTTTAATCTCTTAACCAAAAGCTCAAATGAGCTTAATTGAAAACTTGTAAAGTACTTTTAACATCAAAATTCAAAAGACATAATTCAAAATGATCAAGACTGCATAACTAAAATGGAATAAAAAAAACTGAAATTGCATTGACTTGAAATTAAAATTACATGTAAAGTTAAATGACAATAAAAGGTAAATGGGTACTAGAAAAAGAATTTCTAGACAAACTTTTCTCATGTCCTAACTGCCTATATATATAAAAATGTGAAACAGGCTTTTGTCTTCTCTTCTTTTCTTTGTCTTGTTCTGTTGTGTTAGTTGTGTGAGAGATGAGGGATATTTCCATCTGTGCTTGTTATCCATCCCATCTCAGCCTTCCATTTTCCCTTGGTGCCCAAGGCTTGATCTCAGCCATTGATGAGATTGAGAGTCTTGGATTGATGACATGGAAAGGGAGCATGTGACTCACTGTTGGCAGTTTCTGAGAGTGAAAGAGATGGAGAGAGAGGGAAAGGTTGGGACAACTTTTTGGCGCCAATGGTTTGTGATGTTTCTGGTTCTGACAATGTTTTGGCAAAAGTGGGTAAAAGAGGTGGAAATAAAGGAAACGGGGTGAGGGTTTATGGGTGAGAGGGTCAAAATGAAGGGAAGGGTTCAAGAGTAAGTGAAAGGGGTCAATGGGGGTTAAAAGGGGTTTAAAGAGTTTAAGGTAAATGTAAATTTTTTTTTTTTTTTTTTTTTTTTTTTGTAAAAGTATTTTTGTGTTTTGTTATAAAAAATAATTGTTGTAAAAATAAAAATTGGTTTTAAAATAAAAATAATTGTTTTAAATAATAAAAAAAATGATTTTGAACAAAAGTAATTGTTTTTAAATAAAAAAAATGTTTACGGTTAGGGGTAAAAAGGGTAATTTGGATTCGGGGAAGGGTAAAAAGGTGATTTTAAGTTTAGGGTTGGGTTTCGAGGTTTGTTTTCCCACTCTCACTCCAAAATGTATCTCGGGCTCTGAAAAAATGTAGAAAATCATCCTCTGGCTCCGTCTTTAAAGCACGTTTTCCAATCCAAGCTCATTTCTGTCTGTTTTTTGCCCTGTTTTCGATCCTTTGTACCTGAAACACATAAAAACACACTCCAAGGATATCTGTAGAATAATTGGTTATATTTTCGTGTTTTTAGACGTTTTTGCGGTCTTAGATGGGTAAAAATGATGAGTGAATAAGCACTCATCAGTGTGCATTGTGTGCGATTTTCACGTTTTGCGAGATAACTTCTCGTTTTCAAGACAAATGAGTTTAGAAAATTTTGAAAATGAAATTTAAGTAATAATAAATAAAATTTATTATTTGAATAAGTTTGAAAAATTACGGGTTATTACACTGCTAATCCAGTATTTCATGCCAGGACTAAACACATAGTGGTGGACTGCCATTATGTTAGAGACCAAGTCAAGAGTGGTAAGGTTAATCCTTCCTATGTGTCTACAAAAGCTCAATTGGCAGATGTATTTACCAAAGTGTTAATTGTTAACCATCATTCAAAGCTTTTGTCCAAGTTGGGAGTTTCCAGTTCCTCCAACTTTCCACTTGAGGGGGAGTGTAGAAGTGAAAAGGGCTAACTACAAGGACTTCAATGTGACACAGTTGATAGTTAGGACTAATGTTTTGAATATTTTTGTATTTCTGTTTTGTTAGTGTATAAATCCTCTGTAACACATCACATTTTGATCAATGAGAATCATTTCCCACTTTGTGTGTGTGTGTAAATGTGTATTCTCCCAAACTCATCATTATTCACATTTACCGCTTAAAAGAGTAAAAGTCTCGGGTGAGACTCAAACTTGAGACTATATTTAGCTTGAATAATAAAATATAATTTCCAATCAAAATCATTATCTAGGAACAATAAACAAATAAAAACTTGAATGTATAAACTTTCTTACCTTTACTCAAACAAATAAAAACAATTTAAGAAACTTTTTTTTTATTATTATTATTTTTTTTAATTTTAATCAACGATAATGTATAACTAAAATTTGTAGAAAAAATCTTGAACGTGCACGGGTATTATAACTAGTAATATGAGTATAATTAAAACAAGAAAACCGAAAATATAAAAGTCGGTATAGACCGACCCACGAAAGAAACGAAGCCATCATCACTGATTGGGCTGCACCCACCCATTAAGTCGAACAGACAAAAAAACACACAACCAATTTAATTAGATGGACATGAAACTATGAAAGTCCATATCCAATTTTTATATCCCCAACCCAATTATTTAATAGGAGGAGTCCAGTTCAATTTCAGATGTTGATCTCGTAAAAGTTTCGTCAGATAAGAAGAGACACACACCAATACCATATGAACAAATCCTTAACACTTAACACAAATTAATAAAGAAGCAAGAAAAACTTGTCCGAATTCTAGTTTGTATTTGAATCTAGTTGTTGGAATTCTAAATATTGAATCTATCTAGTATAAGGCATTTGGATGTGAGACATTGAATTAAACACACTTGGTATGCATGCATTTGAAAACTAACCTTTAATCTATCTAGTATGAATAAAGTTTAACTCAAATCTTCTTATTTAAAAGTATATATTATTACTAAGTTGGAAAATTAAGTGATATTATGTTTCATACATATCAAATGACTTTATTATTACACTCAGTAAAATAAAAATATATATTACTAAAATCTAAGAAAATGAAAAATTGAAACTTAACTACAGAAGAAATGTACATAAAAAGATAAAAAAATAATTGATTGACAACAACAACAAACCAGAATTAAAATTGGGATAAAATTTGCTATATCTAGAAAAAGTAACTTGAAAATAAAAACCATCTATTGTTTACCAATTTCAAACTCTTTTTGTTTTCCTTCTTTCGATCGATCGAAAATCTCAATCTTCCCATCAAACAGTCCTTCCCGAAACCACTAGATTGTACCATGTTCTTCGATACAAGTCCCCTAGGTATTGCAACACTTGTATTCGGAGGTATTCTTGCGCCCGGCTACTTTTGTGTTCGAAATGTTTCGAGTAAGACGTCTCGGAGCTAAAACGAGTGATGATGATGATGATACGAGCAACAACCAAGATGCACCAGTGGTGAAGATAGAATAGGCCTACTAGTCATGCATGAAGCTAGAATAATATATGTTGGAAAAAAATTGAAATCTATTTAGTTAATTGTGTTGTTGTTGTAAATCGACTATTAAATGGCGTTTCTAATGTTTAAATTTGAATAAAAATTGGTTGTTTGAATGTTTCAGATGGCTTTGTACCTTGGAATTGATATTTATATAGTTATATGCACTAAACTTCTTGTTTAACTTATGACTATATTAGCTGAATCGAGACAATTTTGATGTATAATGTTACATGTAACTAAAATAATGAATTGAAATAATGGAATTGATCTTTATATTGTAGCTCTTTTCATTCACAAGTTGTTGAACCTGGTATAGTGGCTTACCATAGTTTTTTCTTGTCGAAAAATAAGAAAGTGAACGGAGAAGAAAGACGAGAGAGGAAATAGACCGATAATTTTTTAATGTTTTTCTTTACTTTTGATTGTTATGTTCTTTGTTACTTTTCATCTTTTCATTTTTTATATTTTTTCTTTTTAAAAAATTGCTAAATCTAGAAAAGTTAAATGAAAATAAAAACCGCTTACTTGTTCACCAATTTCAAACTCTTTATGTTTTCCTTCTTCAATCGATCAAAAATCTCAATCTCTCCATTAGACATCCCTTCCGAAACCACTAGATTGTACCATGTTCATCGATACAAGTCCCCTAGGTATTGCGGCACTTGTATTCGGAGGTATTCTTGCAGTCCTGGCTGCTTTTGTGTTCGAAATGTCTCAAGTAATTCGTCTCCCAAGTGATCATCCAGAGATAGAGTTCACTCCTTTCTTGTATACAACCACGATAAGGCGCGAACAACTAGCCTTCCTGGAATAAGACAATGTTGAGGCAACACTGGGTGTGATCGGTCGTGGAGGATCTGCTACGGTCTACAGGACACATTTACAAGATAGCCTGCAACAAGTTGCTATCAAGAAGATCGTGTTGGGGGACCCTGATACAACCGAATATCATCATCTTGTTGACCAAGTGGAAGCCGAAATTGAGGTTGGGAAGTGAGTCAGACACCTGAATGTAGTTCCGCTGCTTGCCCATGTTTCTACTCCTAGGTGCGTCTACCTTGTTTTTGGGTTTATGAGTAATCTTAGCCTCAAGAAAATTCTTACGGACGTCCGGGAGAGGATTCGATTTAGACGGCCTTTGAAGTACAAGATAGCCCCTGGAGTTGCGAGTGGGCTCGAGTATTGGATCGTATGAACCAAAATGTCATTCATCGGGATGTGAAGCCCGAGAACATCTTGCTTGATCAAGACATGGAAGCGAATCGCCGACTTTGGGATTGCAATATCGATTCCAGATCATCGAGGATTTCACGCATGCCCAATAGTAATGGAACCGTAGGATATATGGACCCATAGTATTTTACCACACGGAATTAAGAAGATGCGATGATGTGTTCGCTTTGGTATCTTCCTCACGACATGGTCACGCCACGCCTCCTAGCGACCTCACGGATACTATTCGGTATAAGTGATAAATAATAATATGAATTTGGATGATCCAATAAGCGCAATCGCTCCCATGTTAAAAGGAAGTAAATATGAAAAGCAAGTGATTGGCGTTGTTAAGCTTGCTATTAGGTGTACCCAACCCACATATAGTGATAGGCCAACTAGTCATGAAGCCAGATTAATGTTAGAAAGTTTGAAATAGATCTAGTTAATTATATTGTGTTGTAAATCAACTTTTAAAAGTTTGAAATAAATTTTTGTGTATGCTGAAATTTTATTTGGATTTGATGTTCTTTGATTTAGGGGCTCTTTAATTTATGTGCATTTGAACCGTATAGTAACTAATATGATATCTATGAAGTTTGTTGCAACTTATAATATCCAAGTGTTTATTTCAATGCGGTGTGTTTGAATCGTTTATCTCTTAAATTTGTGATTTGTCTTGATGAATGATTTACTCCATTCGTGATATAAATGTTTACCTCCTGGATCGTTAGATTCGTTACATATGCTCCAACATAAATAACACAAAATATATCAAACTTGGATCATCCTCATTCATTCGGATCATTACACTGTTTTCCGTAACAAAATTTATAGTACAAGTACTTTATATTAGTTTTATCAAAACTATCAAAACTCTATATTTTAGGATATCCTATTTTCGGATATCCGGATATATATAGAACTGTTATCTGAGATTTTATATCCGAAATTCTTGAATCATTTTATACATATTGTGCTTGTCATATGTAAATTTAGTAATTTTATCGACCAAATGTAGGATTAGTTTTGTTATTGTTAAAGTGTGGGAGCCCAGATAGTTTCATGGCTCCCACTAATTTCTTGTAATCATATAGTTTTGTTTCTAATGAAAGTGATGTTTTTATAAAAATAAATAATAATAATAATAATAATAATAATAATAATAATAATAATAATAATAATAATAATAATAATAATAATAATGATTATGATGATGATGATGATGATATTGATGATGATGATGATGATGATGATGATGATGATAATAATAACAATAATAATAATAATTTGCCACTTTCGGAATTAAAATTGGGATAAAAATTTGCTAAATCTACAAAAGGTTACTTGAAAATAAAAACCATCTACTTGTTCACTAATTTCAAACTCTTTTCTGTTTTCCTTTTTCCGATCAGACTCCTTCTTTCGATTAGACTGAAAAATCTCAATCTTCCCATTAGACAGTCCTTCCTGAAAACCACTAGATTGCACCATGTTTATCGATACAAGTCCCCTAGGTATTGCGGCACTTGTATTTGGAGGTATTCTTGCAGTCATAGCTGCTCTTGTGTTCGAAATGTTTTGAAGTAAGTCGTCTCCCAAGTGATCATGCAGAGATAGAGTTCACTCATGTCTTGTATACAACCACGATAAGGCGCGAACAACTAGCCTTCCTGGATCAAGACAATGCTGAGGCAACGCTAGATGTGATCGATCGTAGAGGCTCTACTATGGTCTACAGGGCACATTTACAAGATAGACTGCAGCAAGTTGTTATCAAGAAGATTGTGTTGGGGGACCCTGATACAACCAAATATCAGCATCTTGTTGACCAATTTGAAGCCGAAATTGAGATTGGGAAGCGAGTCAGACACCGGAATGTAGTTCCGTTGCTTGCCCATGTTTCTACTCCTAGGTGCGTCTACTTTGTTTTTGAGTTTATGAGTAATCTTAGCCTCAAGAAAATTATTACGGACGTTCGGGAGAGGGATTCTGTTTTAGACTGGCTTTTGAAGTACAAGATAGCCCTGGGAGTTGCAAGTGGGCTCGAGTACTTGCATCAGGGCGTGAACCCAAATGTCATTCATCGGGATGTGAAGCTTGAGACCATCTTGCTTGATCAAGACATGCAAGCGAGGATCGCCGACTTTGGGCTTGCAATATCGATTCCAAATACTGAGGATTTCATACGCATGCCCAATAGTAATGGAACCGTAGGATATATGGGCCCATAATATTTTAGCACGCTGGAATTAAGAAGATGCAGTGATGTGTTCACTTTGGTATCTTCCTCACGAGATGGTCACGCCACGCCTCCTAGCGACCTCACGGATACTACTATGGTACAAGTGATAAATAATAATATGAATTTGGATGATCCAATAAGCGCAATCGCTCCCATGTTAAAAGGAAGTGAATATGAAAAGCAAGTGATTGGCGTTGTTAAGCTTGCTATTAGGTGTACCCAACCCACATTTAGTGATAGGCCAACTAGTCATGAAGCTAGATTAATGTTAGAAAGTTTGAAATAGATCTAGTTAATTATATTGTGTTTTAAATCAACTTTTAAATATTTGAAATAAATTTTTGTGTATGCTGATATTTTATTTGTATTTGATGCTCTTTGATTTAGGGGCTCTTTAATTTATGTGCATTTGAAGCGTATAGTAACTAATATGATATCTATGAAGTTTGTTGCAACTTATATCATCCAAGTGTTTATTTCAATGTGGTGTGTTTGAATCGTTTATCTCTTAAATTTGTGATTTGTCTTGATGAATGATATACTCCATTCGTGATATAAATGTTTACCTCCAGGATCGTTAGATTCGTTACATATGCTCCAACATAAATAACACAAAATATATCGAACTTGGATCATCCTCATTCATTCGGATCATTACACTGTTTTCCGTATCGAAATTTATACTATAAGTACTTTATATTAGTTTTATCGAAACTCAAATATTAGTTTTATCAAAACTCTATATTTTTGGATATCCTATTTTCGGATATCCAGATATATATAGAACTGTTATCTGAGATTTCAGATATCTGAAATTCTTGAATCATTTTATACACATTGTGCTTGACATAGTGTAAATTTAGTAATTTTATCGACCAAATGTAGGAATAGTTTTGCTATTGCTAAAGGTGTGGGAGCCCAAATAGTTTCGCGGCTCCCCACTAATTTCTTGTAATCATGTGGTTTTGTTTCTAATGAAAGTGCTATTCTAGAGTGAGGGCCAATTGGTTTCTGGCTTCCACTAATTTTTGTAAATCCTATGAGTTTTTAATAAAGTGTTGAAAAAAAAATAAATAAATAAAATAATAATAATAATTTGCCACTTTCGGAATTAAAATTGGGATAAAAATTTGCTAAATCTAGAAAAAGTTACATGAAAATAAAACCATCTACTTGTTCACCAATTTCAAACTCTTTTCTATTTTCCTTCTTCCGATCAGACTGAAAAATCTCAATCTTCCCATCAGACAGTCCTTCCTGAAAACCACTAGATTGTACCATGTTCATCGATACAAGTCCCTTAGGTATTGCGGCACTTGTATTCGGAGGTATTCTTCCAGTCCTAGCTGCTTTTGTGTTCGAAATGTTTCGAGTAAGTCGTCTCGAAGCTAAAACGAGTGATGATAATGATGATACGAGCAGCAGCCAAGATGCAGCAATGGTGAAGATAGAATAGGCCTACTAGTCATGCATGAAGCTAGAATATATATGTTGGAAAAAATTTAAAATCTATTTAGTTAACTGTGTTGTTGCTGTAAATCGACTATTAAATGTCGTTTCTAATGTTTAAATTTTAATGAAATTTGGTTGTTTGAATGTTTTTGTACCTTGGAATTGATCCTTATATGCACTAAACTTCTTGTTTAACTTATGACTATTAGCTTAATCGAGACAATTTTGATGTATAATGTTACATATAATCGAAATATTGGATTGAAAGTTTCATTCGCCGCTTTCACCAAAAATACAAAACCGTTTGTGTTGTTTAAGCTTTCAATGGGTTGTGTAAGACACTCACTAGGTGAAATTAAGAATGATAAAAAAAATGCTTTGCAATTTATTGTTAGCCCGATGCTTTAGAATCGATCTTTTGTAATTTGCGACACATAAGACTATACTTATAAGGTGTTCCAAACACCCCTAATCTATCGGATTTGACTGAGCTACTTTAGAATTTTACAATCACAAATTATGCTTATTTTTCACAGACTGTACCAGCTAATTTAAAGACTTTTGAACTTTTAAACAAACACATATATTAAACACGTAGTGTTAGAATTTGGAAAATTTTTATTAATCTAGTTTTCGCCCTTATAATGGAGCAATAAACACAACCTAACTCCAACAGAAATTTAAGGTTTTGGTCTCTTTTGAGCTTAGCAAACATGAACCTCCAGCAGAAAACACGTGTTTCTATTCGAGATCCATCGTTTGGTGTTTTGTCGAGACCTAATAGTATTTCGATATGGAACCTTGTGTTTGTAGCCATAATTACATCTGAGCCAAAATTTAAAGATTTTGGAAATTTAAAAAATTAGGCCAATGCATTTGTGACTGAAGAAGCTATTAATCACTCTTGATGAAAACACACAGTTCCCAATCTTCTTTTAAGAAATGCTGTTCCCATTGACATCCGAGCAAAAGTTTATCAAGAGTGTAAAGTCATAAATAAAAATTACGAACTACTAACATATTTTCCCATTCTACCCCTTCTAAATCATCTATAAATAACACCATTTCATACCTTCTCAATACACCATCAAATCCCTTACAACCAAATACACTCATTGTCATTCATACTCCAATATGGCAATCTCTATTACCCGTTTCACGTTTTTTGCTCTTCTTGTGTGTTCATTTTCTATGATCCTTTGCAACAAGGTGG
Organism: Chrysanthemum lavandulifolium; assembly: GCA_022545495.1. Taxonomy (NCBI): domain Eukaryota; kingdom Viridiplantae; phylum Streptophyta; class Magnoliopsida; order Asterales; family Asteraceae; genus Chrysanthemum; species Chrysanthemum lavandulifolium. The sequence continues at coordinate 142,236,032 of CM040240.1, forward strand.
TCTCAGCCCAATGCTCGGGAGACATGCAAGGGCTCATGGAGCAATGTGCAAGGTACGTGCAAAAATCGGGTCCTAATATTCCACCATCTACAAGTTGTTGTGCTGTTGTCAAGAATGTAGACTTGGCATGCGTGTGTGGCCATATCACCAACGAGGTTGAAGGTGTTATTAGCATGGAGAAGGGAGCATTCATTGCTCAAGCTTGTGGAAAACCGCTTGTCCATGGAACTCGTTGTGGAAGTAAGATTTTAGACAACTCCTTAATATTTATATAACAACATTTAATTTAAATTAATTGTGTTTTGTACGTGTTTTTAGGCTATATTGTACCATGAAGCTAGAAGAAGTTAAGGCTGCCTTGATGGAAGAGTTTGAATGTTGCAAACAATGTTTTGCATGTGGTTTTATTGCACCAAATAAATAAAGCTATGGTAACGCGTATGGTACAACTTTATTAGGGCGTGTATTGATGTTATTTTTATGGAATGGAAACATTTGATTTACGTACCCATATTTCCACTTATGTAGAATTATTCAAGTTCGTATTTCACATTCACTCAAGATTATTATTTCTGAGCTAATCAAATAAACACTAAACTCAGGGTGATGTTTCTGCCTTTCTTGTATTGACTAAAACCTATATAGAAAACCTATCCAAATATACATGACTTACGAGTTACGATAACCCAATATATGACCATTTACGATAGGGTATAACCAAGATAAGAATCTGACTTTTGAAGCTAACTTACCATTAATCAACTGAGTTACGAAATCCGAAATAAGGCTTGCAACTATATTTAAGTACCAATCTACCCACGAAATTACTTCTTTTTCTCTGTCTCGCCAGTCGACACCAAAAAAAAGACCACCAGAAGTCCGGAAGCTCATAACAGATTGAGGATGAGCACATCAAACTAAATGAATCACAGAGGAGCAAAGTACTTGCCAAAAAACTTTTGTTTTTTTTTTTGAAATTATTTTTTCCCTCGTGTGTAATAATGTTTACAGTCGATCCAAGGTTCAAAGCACCAATCTTCTACCAATTGAAAACACTCTCCCAACATTATTTCATGACTTTTGCAAGAAAATGTTCCACCATCTTGATTTCACTAATGAGAACAAGGATAAAGATCAAATAAAAAGACAAATATCCGTAAAAAAGTAAAAAAAAAAAAAATTCAAAAAAAGTTCTCGAAAAATTCCAAAACATTTCACAAGATCGGGTATGATGGTGCATGAAAAAGTTGTGAAGAACTTTTTCTAAAAGTGGATATTTTTCCGAAAAAATTATGAAAAAACGTCATAAGATTAAATCGTTTTTGTGCATCAAAATTGGTTTTGACCCAACTTCTTTTAACTTTTTTCATCAAAATAACATCACAAGATCTAACTAAAACAAGTTGAAAATTTTGTGCATCAAAATTGCTTTTTGTGTATTAAAAACGATCAAAACTCAAAATTATAAAAATGTTTTCACAAAAGTTTTATGCACCAACATATCCGATCTTGTGGAATTTTTGGAATTTTGGAGAATTTAAAAAAAAAAAAAAATCTTTTTATTTTTTACGGATATTTGTCTTTTATTTTAATTTTACCCATGAGAACAAAGAACTGTATTGAGGCACATATCAATATGATTTAGTCAATCTTAAACCGGAAGTTTATTTTGTTGTAAAAGCCAAACGGAAAAATCAGTTTTCTATGGAATGTTATCAATATGATTTAACCAACCTGGCTTACTTCCGACGGCCACCTGGAGTCCTAGGGGCTCTTGGGGAGGAGGTCTTGAGTTCAAATCCGCAAGGGGTTTGAATGAGGATTTTCCTTCGCCGTATTCCTTTAATGAAAGGGTTTGGGCATGGTAACCCAGATTCGAATCTTGGAAAAGGCAAGGTTTACCCTTATTAATTGTCGCGCTTCGGGCGGATTAGTAGGGGTTTTCCCATCGGGTATTTGAAATAGGCATTTCGCTTGAGGAGCTTTCTAGCGGACCGGTTTAGACAACGTAGTTCAGACCTCCCCGTCGAACCATGACACGAAGACTTTATAAGAAATTCACCTTTCAAAAAAAAAATGGAATGTTCTTGTTTCACAATGTTTCTAACCCTTCCCTTTTCATAATCTGCTAGAATAACTCATTTCAATACTAAACTTTAGTTTACTCCTGTTTACATAATTATACTGTAGTTACTTTCGTTTCCATAAGATAAAAAGAGGTGAAACTGAGGCGCTTTTTTGTTTCTGAATTATCTTTCTTTTGAACAACCAGCTATAATAACTTATCGCATCAATACTTAACTAACAGTTAAGTTCAGATGTTGTCTAAATGATGCTCAAATAACATGTATTTGCTCATCTGAAAAGAATAAGCTGTACATGATAAATTGAGCTGTTGTAGCATTACCAATTGTAATTTTACAGTAAACTAATACACAATTAAATTTTGACTCGCCTCTCTCAAATTTGTCGCACTTGAATGTTTTGTCCTACCCTTTAGTGTATAATATAAGATGGTTATCAGCCTGAGTATTTACTCAATGTTCTTACTCTCTTGACGAGTGTTAAAGATTGGAAACAATGGTGGCAAAAGAAAGAAACTAGGGGTTTCCATTCGCGGGTCTAATTTTTTAATGGTTCGGGTCCTGGGGCATGCCTATTTGGATGGTTTAACTCGGGGGTCGGATTTCAAGTGTGGTGTCGTTTTAAAAAAAAGATTGGAAACAATGGTGGCAAAAGAAAGAAACTAAAACGTAAGATGATAGATCGAAAACAATTTGTTGATGACATTGTAATCTGCGAATTTAATTATATATAATTTAATATATATATATAAACAAAGATCTCAAATACCATTTGATCTTTTACAATGAAGAACTGCTTCATAAATTGAATTGTCAGACTCATACGAATACCTTATTTTTGGCGTATGACGAGTCAAGTTACCACGATCATCAACCCTAATTCTTCTTCTCCTTGGTCTAAGAAACCTAAACAGCTTCTCCATGATTTGCTTTGACGATTTTTTCCATTCCCTAAAGATATTACGAGGGTGAATATTTTGCGTGTTATATGGACAAATAGACTTGATAGATGGCGTGGATGGGGCTGATTTTGAGACAATGAAATGTTTAGGAACAATACAACCATCACAAAACATTTCATCAGCACTCGTCGGAGAGTTGGAACCCAACATACCAAAACTGAAATCGCTTGATAAGTCTTCCAAGAAACGTTTTGTTTCTTCTTCGACATAACTTGTGTTGTTTGCCAACCAACTTAACGAAAAGCTCTCTGTAGCAAGAGTTGGCGATATTTCCATCTTTGGAAAGAAATATCTTGTTTACAAGAAAGAACACAAAACTAAGAAAATTATCAAAGAAAATTAAAGATGAAGTGAATAACCCATCAAATTGATCTTTTGAGGTGTGTGGATTTTATATATGTTGAAAAAAAATCTGCATTATATATGTAGAGGAGTCAAATGGAGTAAGAGTTGCTCAAGATATTATTTTTAATCGATTTTACAAAATTAAATTTATATTTTGCATCATCATCAACTAGATTAATGCTTTGAAAATTTATTCTATAAGTGGAAACTTTCGTTATCATTTACGGAGTATTGAAATAATTAGGTTGGCTGTTAATTTTAGCTCTTGTTTTCTTGCCAAAGTACCAAGCAATCTCTTTCAATTAATATTGTGTAAGATTTTATTCATCATATAAGTTAATTAACGCATTCCTGATGATGCATGAAAGTCAATATTGATTTTTGTTTCTTCCTTTGCTCGATTTTCTTAAATGGTTTAAACATTTCAATGAGCTTCAAATGTCAAAAAATTCAGTAGTAAAAACATTATAAACGTATGTTTAGGCAATTATATATCATTTTGAATGATTTAGTACAACATATATAATGATTTTAGACTTTTAATGATATCAAAAATTTAATAATTTTCTCTTTTAGGAACGAACCAAACTTGTTTCCTGTACGTGAAGATGACCAGTCCAACCGGCTCGTTCAAAAACATATTTTAGAAGAAAAATTAATTGGAAAGAATAAAATCATTTTGGTATATCTTGCTTGCATGAGAATTGTTTATCTATTTAATTTTTAATAGAAAGGATTATAAAAAGAAAGGGACGGCATGGGCCATGGCATGCTTTGAATACGTAATTTGCTTCTATCAACGCGTTGTCATTCTTCACGGTTAAAAGCATGCATTTGTCGAGCCATGCTAAAACATTATTGTATTTTTAGTTCATATATATAATTGTTGATTATTTTATGAGAAATACCGGATCTTCTTACTAATATTCTTACTTATCAGTTTACCGTTTAACTGTGAGACATCTAACGGCGGGTGAGAAAATGAGCCACATTAATGGAATGTTTGTGATTGCTTATTAAAACATATTATGCGTTTTAAAATAAATAACTAAATAATCAGTTGTATTAAAACATGATTTTAAAATAAAGTGTTTAGATTTGATTATGCTATTTGATATCATAATAATCAGATAATTAGTGTTTTTAGTGTTTGACAAATCAGATTATTTATAAGTTGGTATGTAAAATAACTAAAATAGACATTTTTCAGTTTTATAACACTCACGCGTATAATTCTTGTCATAAAATTTAGTATCCAAGTTATTTATGATAATAACTTAAAAACGTTCATTATAATGATAAACTTATAACATATTTGACCATATTTAAATAATAGACTATTTTATGCATCGTTATCTCTTCTCTAATTTTCATTTACCCCAACGACCATATATACGTCTTCATCCATTCTTCACACCAGCAAAAACCAATATTATCTCCAATTTCAACCGTTCATCACATCCATTCCATTTTTACTCGCATATTATTACCATAGCTAAGAATCGAAGTTTATATTTATAATCTTGATTATAAACTCATTTCCAAGAATAGAAGCCGATTATAAACATACGCATGTGTTGTTTGATCAATGGGTTATAAACATACACAACAAGTTAGTAAACAAGGAAGGCATCAAGCGTAATTTTGTAATGTTGGCTTAAAGGGAAAACTACGATTTTAGACAATAGGTATGTACATGTTTATTCAAAATCACGCATCGACGAGTTTCAAACGTGAATAATCATTTTTACTTTTCTTTGCAAACACTATCAAGTAGATTATTGCGCCTTGAAAACACAATTATCGATCTCAAACACCCCTTAAGTGGTAGAATGATAAATAAGAAGATATAGCATTTCTCTTATTTATATAACCGAGATTTACAATAGACGGAATATGTTTCATATGAAGTTAACATTGGTTAACTAATGCAAGGAAAACCCTCTTATGAGCTCATGATCTCATGGATATAACGTTATTGAATGACAAAAAAATGAGAAAATTTTGGAAGGGGATCGGTCGCCTCACGTGTTTACCTTTTCTAGACCGGTAAAATATATTTTCTCCAAATAGACATGAGCTAATTTGGAATTGGGCTACTTAGTTAAAATAATGACACGTGTCCCATGTAGTACTGTTTTGACTTATTATGTCTTAATGTAAATGACATATATACCTTTTCTTTATCATCTCAATACCAAACCACTTCACCTTAACCGGCAACCACCACCACCACCAACATCCAGCCACCACCAAAATGCCACCCACATCAAGATTCGACCAAAAAAATTGTTGTCATCCACAAATTAAACATGAACAGCGCAGCATACTACCAAGCCGAGCATAACCTCTTATCAATTTTAACACACAACAACAAAAACTCAAAATTTATCCTATATTCATTCGAAACCCTATTTATTCAATTAACAATTTATGGAATTTTGTTTTAGATGAAATTGAACATGATAGAGTCTTTGTAAATGCTTTCCAAACAAATTTCCTCAATCATCTGAGAAAAACAATTACTAAAACTAAAATACCTAATTTCTTGATATAAACCCTAGATCAAAAACCAATCACATAAATAATATAGATCCAAATCACTTACACGATTGATTGATTGATTGAAAATGTTAAACATATTTGGTCAAAAAGATGACCAACAACAAAATATATGTGCAGCTACATGTGTAAACAGTACTAAACACCATGTTGATATGTTTTCATGATTTCTGGGATTTTGCAAGGTTTCTGGAAGAAGGAAGAAAATATTCGAAAGTGAAAAGTTTCGTAGTGTCTCTGCAGCACAGTTTTCAAGAAGCGATATCTCACTCGTTCACCGTTGATCGGGCTAAAATTAACCGAACTTGGTATATCTATCTTTAATCTCACCGAGGGATTGTCGATCCGAGCTCTCAATCAAAAGATATCCAGGGTCGAAAACTGTGCGAGCGAGTTATGAAAAACGTGGTTTAGGGTTTTTCTTTATCGTACTTCATGATTTTGGTTTTCTTATCCGTATGGTTTATATTCATCATGGAAGTCGTAGCTTCGAAGTGATCAAATTAATTTTAGGGTTTCATTGCACAAAAGAGAAATTATACATGGTTAGGGATACCCTTTACTGATGGCATTCCACAGAAGCATTTGTCCACTGACGAAGGTACTGATACGATAAAAACAAGAAGATGATGCTGGTAAATCGATCTATAAGCGAGCATAATTACACAACATCGTTGGTTATTGCTGCTATTCGAGGCTCCAATATTGTTCATGGTTTTGGTTACTACTACACACTGCTATTCGTTGAATATGTTCTGCTCAGGTTTGTGCATTTGGAAGTTAGTACTACTTGTTGACGTTTGTACTGCTTCAAATTTTTGGTATTGCTGCGTTATTGTTAGTACAGCTCTCTATACATGTTAGTACTGTTTTCACATTTTAGTATTGCTCGTGTATGGATGATGGTTAGTACTGTTCGAACAATGAAGCACCAAGTTCAAGTTTGATACATATGATGATGACTGTTTGGAGTTGATGTGTGAATGCATGATTGCTGGTGAGGTATTATTCTTTATACGCTATTGGTTGCATGGTAATTGTCCATATCATGTGCTTAATAGATTTGATATTAACATGATTATTGAGCTGCTGTTACTTGGTCGATGGTTATATTTTTATGAGAGGATTGATATTGCATGGGCACTATGACAACTTTAGTATTGCTTGATATATATGAGGTGTGAATTCAGGCTGTTGTGAATATGGATGGAAGTGAACATGGAATATTTAATTAACCTCATATTAGCATGCTCATGGATTGGTTGATTGATTAAATGACCAATGGTTATATTTATACATGGGGTATTGTATTTAGCTGCTTGGTATTTGAAATTGATACTATTGAGTATTACTTGCTATGTGTTTAAGAGAAAACAAATGAAGACAACATGATTTGTTTTCTATGAGTTGGGTATTAAGGGCAGTGAGATTTTAGCGAATTGGACAGTACATGGTTTTGTGATGTCGGGTGACACACACAGGTTTGAAGTTTTTGATTTTTGGATTTGTTGGACGACATACGCTTTGGAGTTTATTTGTTCTTAGCGTGTTAAAGGCTTGTATTTCTTGGATTAATTGATTACGAAGGAAAGTATTTATCACCTATTTGAGTCAAGTGGAATTATTCGGTTTGTGTTTTATCATACCTTTTAGCGAGGAGGTAACTTGTTCGTATGCTCATGTGTGACAACGAATTGACGAATAGTAGATGAAGTTTTTCGTCAAGAGATTGCGGTCTCCCTATAAACCACGATTGGGTATAAGTTCGATGTCATCTTTAGTGCAAGATATAAGACACAGGTTTGGATTGTTCTACTTTAGCATTAAGTTGGTTATACTTGGTTTTCTTCATCAGTAATCATTACATAGAGCCTACATTATTCAAATGGTTAACATATAGGTTTCAGGGGAAGCTTAATGTTTAAATGTTTATCCATTTATATGCTACATCGAGGTGAAGGTTTTTGCTACTACTTGTTGGTATTTTACTATTGGTTCGGATTTCTTTTGTCTTAATTTAATTTTTAGTGCGAAAAACTTCATGGAGGGTATCTTGAGGCACTGGAAAGATGGATTAGTCGTATGATATTGGTTCGTGGTTTTGAAGATCAAAGTTGCTTCTACTTAGCTTCTCCTAGTGGATAATGGCAAAAAAAGGAAGAAGAGTCTACTTGAAGATTTGCGACTTGAAGATCCTTGATGGTATAGCATGGCTTAAGGGGAAGTTTCATTCATCGTGTAGTTTTGCAATTATCAACTAGGGGAAGATTGTTGGGTTCGTTATTTTGAGTTGATAATGGAAAACTAATAAGCTACAATTGTAGGAATATTACGAATATTTGTATTATGTTAAAAGATATGTCCGTATTATTTGGTCTTATCCCTTTGTAACCCTAGTATCTCTACTTTATAAAGAGATATGTGTTATACGCTTTGAGTGGTGTCAACATGTGAACACCAAAATAGTGTGGGGGAAACCCGTGGGTTTTGCCCTAGTTTGTAGAAGTCGACTTATGATTTGTCTAGCCCAAGGTCAATATTCATTGATCCTCTTATTGTTGATGCTAGGATAACCGTACTATCATTGATCAAGATAGTATTGGGGCTGTTGGTTGTGTTTGTAATAGAGTAGAGATGATGCCGAAGAAACCTTGTAGCAATAACATTTATATTTTGATTTATCCACTGCGTGTTATTGTTAATTGTTATTGTGATCCTAGATAAGGTCTAAACAACCTTGAGCATCGATTCTATCAAACTAGTTTAAAATAAAGTTATACGATTGATTTTGGATCTAGTGTGATTTGGTGGTTGTTATAAGAAATCAGTATGTTTTAATGGTGGGAGAGGAAGGGTTGAAAATATTTAGTGATTAACTATCAATATTTGTCGATAAGTTAACAGGGAAGGTTGGAGGAGAATTCTTCTAAAGAATAAATCTTAATGAGAGTCTGAGGTAGTATATATTTTTACATAAGAATGGATTGATTACACATTGTGGACAGCCGGACATGTAGCTTTACCATAAGCACTATTGATGGGATGGTATATATGTAATAACAAATGAATAAGAGGGTATATATGTAATTTATATGGGACACGTGTCATGATTTAACTAGGTAGCCCAATTCCAAAGTAGCCCATGTCTATTTTGGGAAAATTTGTTTACCGATCTAGAAAAGGTGATCACGTGGGGCGACCGATCCTTTTATAGAATTTTCTCTAAAAAGTTTCATAGTTCATACTTTAATATCGATCATTATGAATAAACTAGAAGTGAAACATTGAAAACCTTACTCGAAACTTAAGCTCACAGTCGAGCTTGGCCAATTATGAGTGTTCTTACCAACAAATTTTGCATACTTGCCGGCTTCTTTTTCCACTATATGTCAACCGATTAATATAACGAGAGCTGTTTGAATTACACTTCGTGATTTCACACATATTTTTTTGTGTTAATATACTTGTAAGAATAAAAAGAACAACAAATCTTTACTCTTACAAGTACACTTAAAACCATCAACAACTCCACCCAGTACAATTAAAATCTTAACAACTCCTTCGATCTTTTGCGATATACACGGGTTATAATTATGGTGAACATCATTTATAGTCGCGTTTGACACAATATCACAAGCCTCCTTTTTCATATGCCATTTCCAAGATCTATCATAACAATCTTCACTCTTGTTAGTATCTCACTACTCTGACCTACATGTGGTATCAAAGCCTCAAGATGATCTAGATGTGTTCTTGTTTATGATTTTGTATTTAAATAAACGTTTTTAAAGTTTTTGTGCTAGCGAGGTTTTACACGGTTTTAAGTTTAAATACATGTTTAAGCAGCTTTGGACTTGAAAGCGGAAGTTTTTAGGTCCTCATTTGTGTTTTAGAACATAGCTTTACAAAAGTTATTGGATAAAAACATCAAAATAGAAGATTTTGATGTGATTTGTTTTCAAACCTCGCTAAGTGTTCTTCAAATTACACTTTGTTATTTTACGTGTAATCTTGTAAAAGGCACCATTTTATGAAGGATTATGTGATATAACAAAGTATATTACAAAAGAATTGATTAAAAATACACACAAGTGTGTTTTTTAGTTGAATTCATGTGTTTTTTAGACAAAATCCTGTTGTTAGCGAGATAACAAAAACTAGCGAGATAGAGGGAAAAGGCATAACCTCGCTGGTCAAAACCCTTGTTCAGCGAGATAAAAAGTCAAAACCTAATTCATCGAAATAACTTCACCTCGCCAAACCAAAACCTCGCTAGAATGAAACCTCACTAATAAGTCGAACTTTTGTACCTCGTTATTATAGTCAACTTTAGAACCTCGCTATTTATGTAACAATTCACATTTTTAGGTTACTATATTCTCGTATTTTTTACTATTCATTTTTCATGTTAGGAATTAGAAAATTCCATTATTGAAGAGTCTGTCACCCCAACTATTATCTAGCATAAGTTAGCTCGTAGACTTGTCGTTATTTACGTTTTTATGTAGTTAATTAGTTAGTCAGTAGCGTAAACTAGTTTAGTGCAACATCGTGGAGGAAGGACGGGTCTTTACCCACTGTATCCCTGATCCACAGGCCGTGAGGAGGTCGTTTAGTTTGTAACCTATAAATACCCTCTACCTTGCAAGGTAGAGGGTTGATGTTCTTTGGCAATCTAATATTCTACAAGTTTCTCTTACTAGAATATCCCACTTTCTCTCCCTCTAAAATCATCTATATGCTCATTGTGTTAAGGCTATGATATGCAAGTGAAACCAATATCCTACAATTGGTATCAAGAGCCATGGTTAGATCATATCGCATATCCTTGGATTTCTAGTGGTTTTGAGTTTGAAAAGTTTAGTGGTTTGTGCATCATTTGGTTGATTTTGTGTGTTAAAGCTTGATTTTGTTAGTACTTTTATGTTTAGAATCATCAAAAGTGTTTAGGTTTTCATTTGGTAAGCTTGAATCATCTTGGTTGGGTTGTTTTTGGATTGAAAAGTGATGTTTATGAGTTTTTCTTGCTAGCGACTTAACACACGGAATTCTTTCTTCGTAGCGATTTGCTTTACAAATTTGTAGCGAGTTACAGTCTTGGACCTAGCGACTTAGGACTAGCGACTTACAGTGCAAGTAGTGGACTTTCCACCACAGGTAGCGACTTGGTCTGTGTTAGGAATTAGAAATTCCCGGTATTAAAGAGTCGGTCACCTCAAGTATATGTAATCGTTAGAAAGCTCGTAGTCGTAGTAATTCTTAAGTTAAGTAGTATTTAGTTAAGTATCACCGTGGAGGACGGACGGTCTTTACCCACCGTATGCCCCGATCCATGCCCGATGTGTGGCGATTTATGTAAGACTATAAATACTCTCTACCTCCCAAGGTAGAGAGTTGGAGCTCATAATAATATCTTTCACTTTCTCTCACTAAGTTCCCTAAACCTCTAACTTTCTCTCTAGAATTCCATCTATATGCTACTTTGTGTTATGGTTTGATGTATGTGAAAAGTTATATCTTACAATTGGTATCAAGAGCCATGGTTAGATCATATCTTGCACATCTTTGGATTTATAGTGGTTTTAGGTGGTTTTGAGTTTGAAAAGTTTAGTGGTTTTGCATCATTTGGGTGATTTCTTGTGTTAAAGTTTGAATTTTGTTGGTACTTTTATGTTTAGAATCATCACAAGTGTTTAGGTTTTCATTTGGTAAGCTTGAATCATCTTGGTTGGGTTGTTTTGGATTGAAAAGTGATGTTTATATGGTTTTTCAAGCTAGCGACTTAGCTCACGGAGTGTTTTCTTGGTAGCGACTTGCTTCACATTTTGTAGCGACTTACGGTGTTGGAGCTAGCGAGTTAGATCTAGCGAGTTAAAGTACAAGTAGTGGACTCTCCACTACGAGTAGCGACAGTGGTAGCGACTTGGTCTCAGAGCGAGTTGCTCTTTAGCGACTTGTATCTCTAGCGACTTGTGTAGCTAATTGTCGCCAAAATTTGGCTAGCGACTTGGTCCATAGCGAGTTACTACTTAGCGACATGCTTTCTATCTAGCGACTTGGGATTCTAGCGACTTGGTCGTCTAGCGAATTAATTGGTAGCGACTTAGTGCATTTGTTTCTAGCGACTTAGTGCATTTGTTTCTAGCGACTTAGAGCATTATCATCTAGCGACTTGAGTGATTGTTTACGGTTTTCTTGATTTAGTAAAATCCGTGAAAGAATCTATTTCCGGTTTAATCATAGAGTTATAAAATCCCGTATAACTGTTAACATGTCTACCAACGTCCCTACCGTCATCTCCACTGTTGTCGAGGATGTACAAGCACTGGCTCGAGATACTCGCCCACCCATGCTTGACAGAATCGACTACGATTCTTGGGCTCAAAGAATCGATTGTATTGCCTTGAAAGGAAAATGGTGTCAACATTCTCAAATCCATTGATGAAGGACCATATCGAGTTGAGACGACTAGAGACATACTTGATACTAATGAAGATGGTACTCTGCTTACGGAATGGACAGACCTAAGATGTATGATGAGCTTGATGATAAGGAGAAAAGAGATTCGATGCGATATCGTGGCTTCAAACATTGTTCTTCAAGGTCTCCCTAAAGACATCTACAAGTCGATCAATCATAACACCGATGCAAAGGCGCGTTTGGGATAATGTTAAGATGCTTCTCTCGTGTTCGAATCGACTATGGAAGAGAGAATCCCAACTCTATGACTAATTCGAGCACTTCAAAATGAAACCGATGAGAGTGTCTATGAGTACTATGTGAGATTCCATAAGTTAGTGAATGACATGAGGAACATCGAATGACTATGCCTAACATTCAATTTGAACTCAAAGTTTGTGAACAACATGAATCCCGAATGGCACAAGTTTGTCACAAATGTGAAGCTCACTAAAGGATTGAAGAATACAAACTATGAGCAACTCTATGCCTTCCTCCTTCGTAATGAGAGACATGCCATGTTTGAAAAATTGATTCTCAATCGCTCAAAACCAACCTGGGAGAGACAAGCTCGCCTAATGACTCAATGACCTTCTACTCAAACATCGAATCACAACCAAAGCATCACAAGTCATACCCTTGGGGAATGGTAATCACAAACTCATTCCCGATCCCATGTTCAAACAAGGCGATGCCGATGCACACGCTGGTAACATCATTAATCAACTAGCTCTTCTCATTAGTCAAAACATGAATTCTCTCCCACAAACCAACAACAACCTCGTAATCGCATCTAACCCACATAATCAAGCCACCGTTAAAGATGGAAGGATCGTGGTGCAACCAGCTCAGAAAGACAAGATGATCGGGGAAGAGGTGGAGTCGGGAGAGGTTATGTTGGAAACCGTAATCGAGGAAGAAATGGTAACCAAGGTCAACCTAAGCCAATCAAATGCTATAACTGTGGTGGTGAAGGACACATTGCAAGGAACCGCACATCTCCAAAGCGTCCACGAATCGCCGACATTTCGAGAGATAAGATGTTGCCGCACAAGCTCAGACAATGGTGTGCGTTGGATGAAGAGGAATTGTTGTTTCTTGCCGAGGGCAATGCCAAGACCTATGATGCGTATGTGGATGAGCAACTATTCGTGAGATAGGTCACAATCATCGAATGCCTTCAAGTCGCCGACCGTGATGCATACGACTGATGTAGATGATGGACCCTCGCACACACAATCTTTATGGCTAGCATCTCTCCAATGGTTTCTCCCAAGATCTCTTCTTCACCACAAGTGGCCCATCCAAGGACAAACTCAAATCCAGAGGTAATTAAAAGGCTAGAAATGCTCATAAGGTGCTTTATGATGGTAATGAAGTCCTTAAGCCTAGGCGTAAACCTAGTTGCGTTGAGTGCATCGAGGAAGATAAGATATTAAATGAAATCACTAGGAAAAGATGAATAAGAAACAAAATGATCCCAAATGCAAAGAGAAAACATAATCATCTCTCCTCATGATTACAAGAAGGAAAACTGATTTCCTTGAACAAGTTTAAGCCTCGACTTTGTTGACTCCGAACAAGTCTTCCGGAAAAGGATTTAGATAAGCAAAAGCGGAAAATATTATTGAAACAAACCCACCCCTTGAAAATGCCTAGAGCGATCGTGTATCCTCCTAATACACCAATGCATCTTGTTCCTAGAACAATTGCCACTAAAAGCAAGACATTAATTAGCCAATACGTTATATTTCAACTATTTGTTGATTTTGAGAAAACTTGCAAGAAAAGGATCACACCCACCGGTATAACCGAAAGAGAAAGAGGTTTTGAACAAATGAAAGAATGTTATTTAATCGAGGTCATGCCCTTCTTTAAACTTCTAAAAGATCACTTTGAGAGTCTTAAAAGGGGTAGAAACCGATATTAAGGGTATGGAAAAGGAATTTGATGCAATGGTTGTTGAAGTTAGTGACTATGAGCGCAATCGAAATATAATGAGATTGAGAGAAAGAACCGCATACATTAAATGAGAATCTTATTATCGAATGTGTTGCTCAAGATGTCTTTTCATCGCTCAAATTGCTCTATTAATGCTTCCAAATTTCATGAACTATCTCGTGGCCCCGAAAGTCTCCCATGATCGTGTCATTGAGCTTGAAAAACTAATTCTAAACTAAATGAGAAAATTGAACCGGATGATCATGACAATTTGGTTAAACACTTTTCTAAACTAGAAGTTGAGTATTTTAATCTACAACTAAAATATCAACATCTCAAAGAAAATGTCAAAACTTCAAATATCAAGACATCTTCGGATGCTCCGAGTTTGATGCGCTTTTCAAATTAACAAACGAGATGAATGATTCAAGCTCGATGTAACACGATCGAAAGTTGAAAGCCCAAATCTCTCAATTAAAGGGTCAAACGAACAATATGACAGCTCCCAAATGCCTCCTCCTTTAGATTCTCGAATTCTCAAACGTTTCATCTTCAAAACATAGTAAATGCTTTACAAAAGGAAAACGAAAGTTTTCTAGAAGAAAATGAAAAGGTTAAACGTCATTTCAATGAGTTATTTGAATCAATTAAAGTCACTGTAATAAAAACAACGAACAAATAGCTTCATTGCAAAAGGAAATTGAGAATCAAGAGTCGTAAAAGGAAAATGCCAATGACCAATGGGGAGAATGTTGTATCAAAGGTTCACTCTTGTAATAAATATGCTTTATCTGTGACATATGTCCCTCCTCATCTAAGGAACAACAAACTTGCCATTCAAACATACTTCTCATCCCTTAAGGATTGCCTAGAATGTCTGCGTGAGATTGTTGAAGAGAATAAGCTAGAGAAACCTCATGATAATGCACTTGGACATGCATGCTTATATGCCAAACGATCTCAAGAAATCTTAGAATGCTTGATCACAATATGCCCAAAGACATTAGGTGAGAGAGTTAACCCTTGATTCCATGCTCGATGCCTAAGGCCAAATATGATATGCACTCGATTCCCAATGTTTTGAATGTGAACCGTAGTGTACCCTTGAGTAGCTCGATTCTAGATCCATCAATGCTAAGAGAGAGAACTCAAAGATGCCTTCTAGGAGTACTAATCTCAAGACTCTAGTTTTAAGAAAGTGAACCTTAGTGCACTGCATGTAGTTCAGATCCCAAGACATCTAAACATGTGGTGCAAAGAGTAGTAAACCAAACTAATGTTCCCATTCCCTCTACAGAGTAATCGGTGACATTAAAGGGAGCAGTCAAAGTCTCAATACAATACAAGGAATGATAGGACCTCGCAAGCTAAGAATGTCCACCGGAAAAGAGTAGAAGAACAATCTAGGAACTTTATGTTTGAATCGAATAAAACGAATCGTGTTGATTCTAGTATTAGCCATAGGCGCATCGTAATTAATTCAATTCGATACTATTTGCAAACCTTGTACCGATGTCCGCTGAATTCGCTTTCTAATCATGAATGTGGTGTTAATGTTTCGCCCAATGATGTTAATTGTCCGCTAATATTGTTAATGCTAAAGTTCATGATAGGAAGGCTAAAAGGCAAAACGTAAGAAAGTTAGAAAACAAAGGAAACCCGGGAAGAACATTCAAGAAAATAGGCTTTATTGGACACCGTTGGTCTTAAGACTAATCGATAATGCCCACTAGAAAATGGATGCCTCACCGGTAGAACTATTCCTTTAAGAAGTGATCACACCGTGAATGTGGCTAACATCGACACTAGTATCGCATCTATTCACATCGATTCCATTGCCTCACTTTCGATATGAATGCTTCTAACTGATGCGGGTGTTCCAAACATTGTTACTAACCAAATGGAACCCATTCTTGCATGGGGATCCCAATTATCCGCTTATCCATTCTTGTCTCGTGTTCAACCGCAGATCGCTCAAATCGCTCGTGGTACCGGACTCAGTCGCTCCAAGCATATGATCGAGACCGTCACGCTCATGAACTTCGTGAGCAAATTCATCGGATCGTTAGATTTGGTAATGATCATTTCGGTGCTATATGGGTTATGGAGATTATGTTGTTGGTGATAGTGTCATCTCTAGAGTGTATTATGTGGAAGGTTTAGGTCATAACTGCTCTCGCTGGTCAATTCGTGACTCGATCTAGAAGTAGCCTTCTAAAACATACCGCTTTGTTAGAGATCTTAATGGTAAGGAACTGCTGAAAGGAACTCGTGGCTCAAACCTTTACACCATCTCTATCGATGACATGATGAGGGCCTCCAATCGCTTGTTATCTAAGGCTTCAAAACAAAGTCATGGTTATGGCATCGTCGCCTCAATCACTTGAACTTCGCACCATCAACGATCTTTCCGTAAAGGACTTAGTTGTAGGTTTACCTAGACTAAAGTATGAAAAGGATCATCTTTGTTCAAAGATGTCAATTGGGAAAAGCAAGAAGTATGCCCATAAACCCAAACCTACTAACTCGTCACGTAAGTTCTTCATATGATTCATATGGATTTATGTGGACCAATGAGGGTGCAAAATATCTTTGGGAAGAAATATGTGTTAGTTGTGGTTGATGATTACTCTAGATTCACCGGGTCAAGTTCTTAAGGACAAAGGATGAAACTCCCGATATCATCATCAAACTCATCAAACAACCGCAGTTCGACTAAACAAAACCGTCGTAATTATCGTAATGCATAATGGAACCGAGTTTGTCAACAAACAACTTAGTGAATTCTATGAAAGCGTTGGAATCACCATCAAAGAAGTGTTCCACGAACCCCGCAATGTAACGGTGTAGTTGAAAGACGAAATCGTACTCTTGTTGAAGCTTCTAGAACAATGCCGATCTACTCAAAGGTTCCAATGTTTCTCCGGGTCAAGCAATTGCCAACGCATGCTACACACAAAATCGCTCCCTCGATTCACACTATTCATGGAAAACTCCATATGAACTTGTCCACAATGTAAAACCTAATCTATCTTTCCTTCGTGTGTTTGGTGCCTTGTGCTATCCAACTAATGAGGGTCAAGACTTGGGCAAACTTAGGGCTAAAGTCGACATTGGAGTATTTGTAGGATATGCACCAAACAAAAAGGATACCGAATCTACAACAAAAGAACCCAAATATCATGGAAACAATTCACGTTACGCTTGATGAGTCGACGTCAAATGGCTCCCGGACACTCCACCAGACCCGTGACTTCAAAACAATCCCATTGGTTCATCCTTGTTCCAAACTCTCTCAAGAAACTCCATATGTACCTCCATCCGAAGATGATGTAAAGAAGTTGTTTGATCCAATGTTTGATGAACTGATGAGTCTACTACTAATGAGGTGATGATCCCTACAACAGAGGATGCTCATATTCCGTGAATGAAGTCAATCCATCGCCTCAATATCTCGTAAGTCAAGAAGCACTGCTGCCGATCCTTCGCCTCATCAACAAATCATCATTCTTCAAATGTACATCATGGAAATGTTTCGCATCAATGATGAAGTTAATCCCTTTGACTCTCAAGATGCTCCATTTGAAAACATATTTGCTACTCCGAATCATCATCGAACCATCTTCTTCAGAGACATCGACTCGCCTACCTCGGTTCCTCAACAAATGCCACATGAACACCTCGTAAAATGGACTCACGATCACCCTTAGACAACATCATTGGAAATCCTCTCGTCCGTGATCAACCCGAAACAACTCGCAACCGATGCCTTATGGTGTTTCTTCAACTCCGCACTATCTAAGATCGAACCAAAAGATGTTAAAACCGCCATGAATGAAGACAAATGGTTCAATGCTATGCAAGATGAAATTCATGAGTTTGATTGTCTTGATGTATGGGAGTTAGTACTGCCTCCGATCGTGCTATGATTATAGCCCTTAAATGGATCTTCAAAGTGAAACTTGATGAGCATGGTGATGTGTGAAGAACAAGGCTCGATTAGTTGCTAAAGGATATCGTCAAGAGGAGGTATAGACTTTGAAGAATCTTTTGCTCCAGCTTGTTCGAATAGAGGCAATCGTAATCTTTCGCTAATGCCGCAAGTAAGAACATGGTGGTTTATCGATGGATGTAAAGACGGCATTTCGAACGGAGATCTTAAAGAAGTCGCTCACGCCACCAACTCAAGGATTTGTGAATCAAGAGCATCCTACCACGCTTATCGTTTCAAGAAGGCTCTTTACGGTTTAAAGCAAGCTCCAAGGGCATGGTATGATACATTGTCAAAGTTTCTTCTATCAACCGGATTCAAGAAAGGAGCGATTGATCCTACATTGTTCACCGTGAAGTCAGCAAACATTTAACTCATGTTCAAATTTATGTTGATGATATTATTTTGCCTCGACCGACCCAATGGAATGTGATCGTTTTTCTAATGAAATGAGTTCAAAATTTCAAATGTCAATGATGGGACAAATGTCATTTTCTTGGGATTACAAATTTCACAAAGTCCCGGAGGCATTTTCATAAATCAATCTAAATATGCAACCGAGATCTTAAAGAAATTTGGATTTGATTCAAGTGACCTCGCTGACACCCCATGATTGATCGAACCAAACTAGATGAGGACCACTGTGGATCATGATTGACCAAACGAAATATCGTAGTATGATCGATCCCGATGTATCTCACGCCTAGTAGACCGACATCTTGTTCATTGTTTGCATGTGTGTTAGATACGTGCTAAGCCTACTAAAAAGCACCTTGAAGCGATTAAACGGGTCTTTCGGTATCTCCAAGGAACCATCAATATGGGACTATGGTACCAAGGACACCGGTATGTCACTAACGGCCTATGCAGATGCCGATCATGCAGTTGTCAAGATACACGTCAAGTACATCCGAGGTGCTCGGTTTTGGGTGATAAGCTTGTGAGTGGTCCTCAAAGAAGCAAATGAGTACTTCTATTTCCTCTACAGAGGTCGAATACATAGCCATGTCATCTTGTTGTGCTCAAATCTTATGGATGAGATCTCAATTATCTCGACTATGGCTTTGAATTCAACAAAATCCTCTCGCATCGTGATAATAAAGTGCTATTGCTCTCTCATGCAACAACGCTCAACACTCAAGAGCAAAGCATATCGACATTCGACATCATTTCATCGTGAACAAGTGGAAAAAGGTGTGGTGGAACTATATTTTGTGAGGTCTCGAATATCGCTAGCAGACATCTTCACCAAAGCTCTTCCAAGAGAACGTTTGAGTTTATTCTTCCACGACTTGGTTTGAAAAGCCTTCAACCGAAACTCTCAAACGCCTTCGTGAGGAAGACGAGGAGTAAAGGTCTATCTTCATCTATCTCTTGTAAATATTTATTCGAAAAACAAAATACAAAATTTTAAAACCTCTAAAATCAAATAGAAAATCATAAAACTTTCAAAATCCATAAAAATCAAAAATTCGAAAAATCTTCAAAAATATTGTCATTTTGTCATGTTTTTCTGGTTCGATAATATCTACGGTCTTTGTGTTGTCATTCAAAGAATGACATGGGACTTTAGATGTTTGTTCGAATGTTAAATAATATATATATATATATATATATATATATATATATATATATATATATATATATATATATATATATATATATATATATATATATATATATATATATATATATATATATTTTTGGGAGAAAGAGAAATGGTTTATTGTCATTTTCGAGACAATAACCCGGTTTTAAAGAAAGAACAGAGCCATGTTTTACCATGTTTTCACATTTCATGCTCGATTCTATAAACATTTATCTCATTGAAAACCAAATGCTTTGAAAATAACTCGGTCTCTATTTTTGATAATCATCGGACTTATTTGTCAAATCAGATCTCTCAATCAACAACATATGTCATTGATTGAGGGGAGAATGATTTCAATTAAATTAAAAAGTTATTTGGCATTAAATTGTTTTCAAAAGATGTACATGCATGTTTTATCAATGGAGTTTAAAGTCTTAAAATCCGATCCTTATCGATTAAAACGCTTTCATAATCAAGTCACAATTCTCCTTAAAGCTTTCAAAATCAATTTAATCTATACGAGATCACAAATCTCAAATGTTTTGATAATTGTGATCGGGGAGAATGTGTGATTTAAATTGATTTAAACCGATAATTAGGTAAATGGTTTCATAAGAGTGTACATGCTGTCCTTCCCACATGTGACAAACGATTTCAAATTTTCCATGCACATGTTGAGGGGGAGCATCTATCTTAAACCTATGATTTGAAATGTGATCAACTTATCTCAATGTGCAAGGTCCTTCTAGTATGTGCAAAACTCTTTTCAAATCTCGAGGCACATATTGAGGGGGAGCGAATTTATGAAAACCTCATCCTTCTCGGAAATGCTATTTCTATCTGATTTGATGTGGGAAGTGATGTTGATATCTTTTAGAAAATGGTAATCAAAGAATTTAATTCTTTCTCTTGCCTCCGTGTGCAAAACATTTTAAAATACTTGATGCACATGTTGAGGGGAGTTCTCGCTCTAAAATATCAAAACAATTCAGTACAAAATGCTTTGATAATATATCACAAGTATCCGAATTGATTTTAAAATGGTTTTCAATTGATCCAATGGCGTGAACAATTCCAAATTGACCGACCAACTTTATTTCATGTACAAGTGATATAAGGATGATAAGGTTAGGTATATGTTCCCATGATCCGCCGTAATCGGAGGGATCTACCCAGGACAATCCACTAGTTAGTGTAGAAGTCCTTAGGTATGATGATAAAAGGAGAAAATGAGATATGGGAAGAGTGCGGACTAAGACCGAGCTAGTACTGGAATAAACCCAACAAGTTTCTAGCTATGAAGTCTCGGTAAGTAATCAAGGGTTGAAGAATTAAAAAGAATTGAATGAGAAAAGGGTGAAAACAAATAGCCCTCCATTTATTCAACCTTAGGCGTAAACCGGGTTCACTTCATATGCTACCGATGGTAACATCGGTATTGAAGACAAAGACGCTATGGACCCAAAGGACGACCGCACTTCAACTTTCCAAACCACTCAAGTTCCTCTTAAAAGGACTTGTTTCATTCTCACGGGAACCAACATTACCTATCGACTTTCTCTTAGAGATGGTTGATATGAAGAAGGAGACCTCTCCCTAGTCTCCCAAGACAGATCCAAATATGCACATATTGAGTCTAGAGCCACGAGATCATCAATAAATCTCATTAGGACACTTTCAATGAAGACTCTCTTTCACACAATGTGGAAGAGAGATTATATCTCGAGTCCCACGCATTATCCTTGTGGTATTGCCGTAACATCCGAGTGATGTGTTTACATATTCACAATGAAGATGGAAAGCCTCGGAGCCAACATCAAACAAGCTCCGGTAGGTGGCATGTGAGATCTTTATATAGATCAACCATGTGACAACCGAATGAAACAATGGGGCGATTCAATCTTTGAATCAAACTCGGTTCAGTTATGGATTGACGGATACCTTTGAAAACCGGTCTTTGTGCTTAAAAACTCTTTTCTTTAGCACATCGATTGTGTACTCATTTTTCAAACCAAAGGTATTTTTATGATTGATAATTGATTTTCAATAAAACCTTCGTTGTATTGCAAAAACAATTTCTATCGAGCAATACACGATTGTTTTTCAAATCTCTTTTCATCAATCGCTGGACTTAAAATTATTTGGTTCACTCACTCCGTGTTGTCTTCTTTGAGACGTTCGGTTTGAGAACAACTAGAACAAATTGCGAAACCCCGTCAAGGAAATTCTTCCGAATTATACCCGATCACAGTAAGACATGTATCGATCAACGGGAACCGCGGGTCGTGTACTCAATTCAACGAAGTGATCAAAGACACTTTCGTGCGATTTATTGCTAACTGTTGTGCGCGTGTACACCCGACGCTTGTACCGATCGTAATGGAGCGGTCAATCCATAGCCGCATGCTCACTTAACACATTCAACTCAAAGAAAACATGATTAGTGCATCAATGACTCGATATTTTCACACCAAGCTTCGCTACGCCGCCAATATCATGATTCAACAAAAGCTTCCGCTACTCGATGTGAAGATTTCATGATCCGTAATGTGAGCATGTCGGTCCTAAAGTCACAACATCACCTAATACCAACACCACAAAGGATGTGTCGAGATTGTTGATAGTCGATGATCTCAAAAGATGGCTCAAATGACTATCACGTGGATCAAGAAAAGACCTCCACTTGAAGTAACCAAACATGCAATGTGAAGAATCAATGACTACGAGCTTAGAGCAAAGGACTACATCAAGAATGCAAGATCAATTGTTAATGTATTATCCGGTTGTATTCAATGTGTTTTGGTACATGATTGAGGTGACCTCCTGTGGGAGATTGTTAGGAATTAGAAATTCCCAGACAAAGAGTCGGTCACCTCAAGTATATGTAATCGTTAGAAAGCTCGTGAGTCGTAGTAATTTTTAAGTTAAGTAGTATTTAGTTAAGTATCACCGTGGAGGACTGGACGGGTCTTTACCCACCAAGTATGCCCGATCCATGACCATGTGTTATGGCGATTTATGTAAGACTATAAATACTCTACCTCCCAAGGTAGAGAGTTGAGCTCATAATAATATCTTTCACTTTCTCTCACTAAGTTCCCTAAACCTCTAACTTTCTCTCTAGAATTCCATCTATATGCTACTTTGTGTTATGGTTTGATGTGTATGTGAAAAGTTATATCTTACAGTCTGTAGCGAGTTGCTATTTAGCGACTTGTATCTTTAGCGACTTGAGGCTTAGCGAGTTACTTCTTAGCGAATTGCATTTGTCTAGTAAGTTGGGATGTTAGCAACTTGATGGTGTAGCGGATTAGAGGATTAGCGACTTGGTATTATTGTTATTCTGTTGCTAGCGAGTTGTTTCAATATCTCTAGCGACTTGGGGGTTCGTAATTTGATACTAACATCTTGAATTCTTGGCATTTTGCTACTGGAATTTCCAATTACTTGGAGAATAATTCAAAATAACACAATGTCACCATCATCGATCCTTTAATCACCAAAGTACTTGCCTCTATGACACAAAGATGTAATAGTGAAACAAGATACTTACCCGTATGTCATACATGTAATGATTCAAAGATCGATTAATCGTAACAACTCAAACAAGTCACCTTAATGCATATAAATGATGCTATGAATATGGAATGCACCAATGAGCCCTTTCAACATCTCACCACTTCTCAAACCATCGTTATCTACAACCATGGATCGAACAAGTTGTGCCATCCTTCGTCAGGATTTTCCCACTTTGACAAGGACGGTGTTACTTAACTTAGAAAGACTGAGGATTCAAATTACTAAAGAAAAGTTCTCATCTGATGATTCTCATGCTGCTCTCCAAACTATCTTCAATCAATTTCAGCCACTTATCCGGAAAGAATACTCCTCAGATTTTGATGATATCATGACTGGAATATCTTTCAAGAAACACACGGGAATGGAAATTCATGAGTTCAGAAACTCATTTATTCAACTTATGAGTAATATGGAAACATACATCAAGGAAGCAGCAAAAGAGAATAACAAGCTGAATGAATTGAATGAGTGCCAAGAGATTCCATGGAGCAATGGTGACGTGTCATGCCACATTCCAGTTGAACCAAAGAAATGACACCGATTGCGTAATCTCGCTTGTAATGAAAAGGATGAAGAGAACAAAGATCGATCTCAAATTCTCGTAGTCGAAAAGGTATCAATCAATAAGGTACACTTATCCGATCACACAAATTCTCATAAAATGGTACATGACTCTTACTCGAACATAACATTGTGGAATCAATCTTTGTTTTACCCGAATCTAATGCAAGTAACATGATTGAAAAAGGGTATATGATGAGCTTTCAAACAAATTTTCAATTCTTGAAAACATCAGATCTCATTGCAAATTGAAATACAACAAAAGGATGAAATGTTTTATGCAAAAACCGTGTACTAATCGTGAACTTCCGAATTTAGAGAATTTTTGAAATTAATCGCTTAAAATCCCGTATTCGTGACAAAGATTCGACCATTGGCAATCAAATTACTTCTTCGTAAGCCCGAATTATGATCACATGAGATGAGTGATGCACTAGAATCTAGATATTCTGAACTAGCTCTATGTGTGTCCAACCTTCTAAGAGAAAATGAGCATTTAAGAAAGAACCTTGAGGAAACAAACTCTAAGTTAGTCAATCAATCTAACCTCTTGATGAAAGACATTGATGACCTCAAAGCACAAATTCAGGATAAGAGCTTCAATATTGTTGCCCTAAAAAATGAGCTCAGGAAGTCCGTTGGAAATAGGATGAACACTAAGTTTGCAAAACCTTCAACTGTGGGAAAATCAAATGTTCAGAACCACTTGAAACGAACAGTTATTAAACAACCTAATGCCTTTAGGTCTGAAAGAGATAAACCATTGAAATCTAAGCTTACATCCCAAGTTGATAATATGTCTGTTTTGTCAAAACCAGTCACTTCATTGCCTAGTTCAGATATGATGAATCTCAAACCTCAGACTTATGGTCAATTCTCACAGATCAGAAATGCAATAAGTATAACTAGCTCTCATGCAAAACATCATTTGACTGATCAATCCCCTAAGAAATACTCTGATCACAAAAGGACAAATAGTCAAAACAAGGTTGTGCACTCATTTAGTTCAACTAATAAATGGTTTCAAATGGATTCCCACCGCGCATTTTTTAAGTTTACAGGACTTAAACGAGCTTACATTCCTAGATCATGCCTCGTGGATTCCCACAGTAAACTCTTCAAGAATGTAGAACCTAATAGGATCCCCATTAATGATACGTCTGTGTTATAATCGTGATGCATCCAAATGTGAGATTAAACATGTCACTAACCCTTCTATGTACAAGTCTACATGTGCTTCCAAAGACAATGTGCTCTCGCCTTTTTCGTACAATGCTCAACTCAATCAGAACTTCATGACTTGGTTCCCATCGAAATGAACATAGCTCATTCAGAGCTATAGCGTGCCGTAGTTGATGTACTTTTACTTTGACTCCTATTCATCTTGAATCGTGACTCGCTCTTCTATATCCTGTATAAATCAAGTTCTAAAAAAAAAAAAAAAAAAAAAAAAAAAAAAATTATCATTTTTCTCAATCTTTAAATTTTATATATGTCATTCTTTAAATTTACAATTTTATCATTTTCTCAATCTAATAAAGAATACATTCCTTGTTATCGATAACATCTACGGTCCTAGAAATGTCATTCAATAATGGCACGGATCATAGATGAAGTTCGAACAATTGAAATATTCTTGTTTTATAACGGGTTGATTAATGTCAATCAATGTTCTTTGATGACATTGATTGAGGGGAGATTGTATATGTTTTCCTTGACTATCTATGCCATTGGCTTCGATGGTTGGTTATAATGCTTGCTCATTTGTAAGTTGAGGTCGTGTTTTGCCTTTGTAACTATCTCGTTATGGTGTTTCTCTCGCTTGTAGGTTGTGGTCGATCTTGCTCATGTGATTATCATGTGTACCTATGTATTAAGTGCCTAGCATTAAATGCTTATTTGATTAAATGTTTAATTGATTCATGGTGATCATTGTGATAATCTAGACTAGAGACTTAGTCTATAATCCGTGTTAGCGACTTACCACTCATTCATCAAAACCATAGGGACCAAACTTGTCATATATTTGAAACCGTGTTGCACTAGCGACTTATCTCACTAAGATTCGAAACCACAGGACCGAAAGTGTCATATTGCCATAGTCCCGCCCTTATACCCTAGCGACTTACCAAGTTTTATTTCTTATTTCTAAATAATTTTTTTCTCTCTCTCTCGTTTTGTTTCTCCTTCTTCTCGTCAAAACAAATTGTTCATCCTAGCGACTTAACAAGTGATCCGTACGAGCTCGTGTATTGTGTCTACTTGATTCCCTCCTAGGTTCGATGTTTCATTAAATCGTGTTGTTTTGTTGATTATTATGTTGCAAGTGTACAAAGTGTTGGTATTATGTTATCGTGATTGATGTATAATGTGTTTCCATGTAATGATGATGAATGATTGGTGGTTTGTTTGTAGAAATTATGAGCGTTCTTGGTAGCGACTTTGGTAATGTTCTTGGTAGCGACTTATCTGTGTTCTTGATAGCGACTTAGCCTATATGTTCTTAATGGCGAGTTAGCACTCAACTTAGCGACTTAGTTGTCGTGGCGTATTAGTCTATTATATTCTAGCGACTGGGTAGCGAGTTAGTTGTCACGACTTGTCTTTACAAGTTAGCTTAATTAGTAACATTAGCGACTTAGTTAACAAATTTGTAGCGACTTGGTTGTGTTATCGCTCATGGCGACTTGTCTTTACAAGTTAGCTAATTAGTAACCTTAGCGACTTAGTTAATGATTTGTAGCGACTTGGTTGTGTCATCGTTCATGGCGACTTGTCTTTACAAGTTAGCGAATTAGTAACCTTAGCGACTTAGTTAACAGATTTGTAGCGACTTGGTTTTGTTAATGATTCATGGCGACTTGTCTTTACAAGTTAGCGAATTTGCATAGCGACTTAAAGAGCTAAACTATTTGCGACTTGTCTGTGGTACTAGTGATGGCGACTTGTCTTTACAAGTTTGCGACATTGTTCACTTTCATGTTGCGAATTAGTCTTAGGGTCGAGGGTTATTAAAATGTTCAAAGGTGTATTGCTAAAGTTGATCTCATTCTCACAATGCTTTGGATCTCCTGATTCAACTTGTTGAGTCAACATACTCTATGTAATCTGCTATGACATTTCTGTTTAGGCAAACGGTACTTGGTTTCTCTCACGACAACCAAATGTTACTTCTTGCCTCATGCATATTTGTTATATCACTTCTACATTTGTATCTTGGCTCATGACATGATCCCTTTGCAATGCACTCTTTTTCTTTTAATCCCTTATCACCGTCAGGTGAAAATTTATCTATAGGATTCTACTTCATTATAATATCTCACCTTGCCTCTCTATCTTCTCTATATGGGTTTCGGGACTTCTTCGAGTTATCGCTTCTATGTGTCTATGTCATAAGGGTGCTCTCAATGTTGTCTCACTTTTCGCTTATTATCTAACTCGCTCCCAACCATTATCGTTGATTGTATGTTTGCTCGGATCATCAATGGCAAGTTCAAACCCCGAAAAGAGCATTACCCTTTGGCATCATTCAAAGTTCTCTCGAGACGAAGAAATCCTTCCTGTGAGTCAATGGGTCGATATTGGAAAAGTAATCTTATGTGGACCTACAAAGCTTCAACAAAACCGATACTAAAGTTTCTATTGACGCCCTCAAAACACAAACTTCTTCTGAGCTATTACCAAGCAATGCTCAATTCCCACCATTTACATTCAACAATTCGAACACCGCTCAATGGGACAAAATCACACCGATACTCTTGCAAACCGGATGATAGGGAGTTCACGATTGATTCGATATTCGAGCAAGGCTCTTGGAATCACCCCATGTAACCCCGACCTTCGCTCAATTCCACCGGTGCCGACGATCCGATTGTCTTTCTAATTGGGTTGGGTTATCGTAACAAGATTTCAAGAGCATCCGACATCATCATCGGACACATGTATCAACCCCGAGAGCTATTACAACTATTCTTAACTTGTGCTTATCCGCAAAACATCGGTTCGATAAAGTGAGAATTCCTATCCCGCAAATCCTATGGGAATTGTTAATGGGTTGATGTGAATGTCTCGATCGTATTTGGGAAGAATTTTCTTTATCAATACACACATTCATATCTCGATAGAACTAATTTCCGCAACAAAGCTCAAGGACTAAAGAAATGTAACAAGCTTGTGATTCCCAAAGATCGATTTTCTAAGCTTGTTATCCAAGATTTGCAACAAACTCACAACTTCAATCCTAGGAGTGAATCAACTCTACATAAAGCGTAAGATGAATATGTTTTAGGAAACCCAAATATGTTCCTAGAGGTATGGATAAAGAAATATTTGATTGCCAATTCTCGATTGTCTTCTCACGTAAGATATCAAGAAGGACTACTTCAAACAATACAAGAAAAGAGCTACCGCCTCTCGCCGATGTCACACCTTCTCCTCCACAACCCAATGCTCCCAAGTCCACGCCACTCACAAGCATCCTATGCCTCTTCCTAAAAAGAGACTTGAAAGGTCACAACATTCGGACACCGCATCCAAGAAGCGTAAAGTAAAAAGGAAGAAAGTGGAAAAGGAAATTGGTGAAAATACCGAGGTATCAAGGAATATTACAAGGTTAATCGATGAAGATGATGTCGATCTACAACTTGAATCCAAAGAAAGCCTTGAAAGTCTAAATGTGAAAGCACCAAGAGGTGGAGTTGTGTTAAGAGAACCCGATCAACTACCACGACAAACAACCCCAATAACACATGACAAAGGAAAAGGGATTGTGAGTGTTGAAACCGAACAAGGTACTCACATGCTTTTAACGATCTCATCATCTCCATCAAGCACCACCAATCAATATGAGTCAAGAGAAGAATGTAATCATCTCATGCTAATGAACAACTGGAGTGGACAAAGTGCCCAAACGCTTAAAGAAACTCTTACACTTAGTGAGACTCAACTGCTTGAATGTTGACGCCTGCTGCAAAAAGGCTCGCAGAGAACCTTGAGACAAGATCCGATGAGACCTTGAAGATGGATGAACCAAATATGTCTACCAACTCTCTATCCTCACTTAAGGATCTCGATATGATTTTCTTTTGGAGATCAATACATTAATGACAAACCCTTAGATATCGCACAATCCATGTATACCGTCAACATTCAAGAAGATACGCCAACCATTCCTCCGATGTCGATCTTCATTATCAATCGCACTTCCACCTCCCATACCAACTCAATCAACTGCATAAACACCACCGACATCGCCACCAACCCCGAACTCGCTATTACAGCTTGCCGATGTGGATGCTCCACCACTTCACCACCACGCATCCTTACCTCGATCAACCATCGACAAAGTCAGAAAAGGATAGAAGCTCGAAAGGCAACTTCCCAAATCTGTTGATTCCCTGTGGATCGTGTCTATAGATTGAGCACCTCAACTTCAATGAAGGGGTTACCGCCGCTATTGAAGGAGAAGTCAAGGATGTGTGGAATGGGCTATGGAGGCTCCACTTTAGACGATTCAAGGACCTACCTATCACCGATATGAGAGCAACTGCTTGAAAAGATGTATGATGTCAAGAGGACAAGCATGAGGTTCACAAGAAACTCTATGAGGCACTTGAAGAATCCATTAAGTTCGACAATTATGAGTCAGATATGATTGACATCGGGAAAAAGAAGCTAAAAGAAAAGGAGAACAATTGTGATGGAATCATTGATGAAGGACCAGAAGATCCTCCTCCACCTCCACCACCAACGGGCGCTGAACTTCGGAGTCGGTGATCCTTCTACGACAACCAACACACCTCCACCACAACCACCATCATCACCGCCAAAACCTTCCAATCGATCAGTCCTACAAAAGAACAGTAGTACTAAGAAGAAATCACGCTTGGACGACGGTTGATTCAAGGTTCACATCCACATCCACCTCTATTCATGATGATCAAATGGTTCACGAAGAGTCGCATGTCATGGCCGATTCTCAACCGATGAAGATGATGCA
Source organism: Chrysanthemum lavandulifolium (assembly GCA_022545495.1). Taxonomy (NCBI): domain Eukaryota; kingdom Viridiplantae; phylum Streptophyta; class Magnoliopsida; order Asterales; family Asteraceae; genus Chrysanthemum; species Chrysanthemum lavandulifolium. The sequence goes on from CM040240.1 coordinate 142,266,105, forward strand.
TCAACAAAGCATATTCCTAAGCCATCGAAGATTGGTTTGATACTTACATGGTCGGAATCGCACCAAAGACATCCGAGTAGCACTTTCAAGAGACACAATTCAAAGTCGCATTGTTGAAGATAGACCTCCTTCTCCGTAACCTACATGGTCCATCCTCGAGTCCGACTCAATGATACCCGACAACAATTGTTATCTACTATCACCAAGAATTATGAAGAACCCGTCAAGACTCTTCTTCAATTTATCGGTGATATGGGAAGCTTCATTAAATGGTTTTGTAAATGTAAGAGTATCTCATCCTTAACTCCAAAAGATCTTCAAGGACCCGCTTATGAAATTGTTAAGGTCTTCCATTCAGATGCCAATCAACTTCAATACCAAATGGAAGAATGCCATAAGATGCTCAATGACCAAGTAGTGAGCAAATTATCCGCCAATGTTCACAAATCTCTTCCTCTTGGTGGTGAACTCGGTCGATGACCATTCAGCCGAATTCTTCTTCAACCATGACTGACTATCTTTGTGGTCACTCACGAAAGAAGACCCGCACTATCAATATCCAAGATGAAAGTCGCTACCTACTCGATCGTGGGCTTGAATGATGGTTCCCGATCGCTTCGGGTCAATGAAGAACTTAAGTATGACATTGCAAAGATCATATGGTATTTCACATCGGTGGTACAAAAGAAGAACTCTATATTGAAAGACATAGTGTCGATAAAAGACGCAAGAATGTTAGATCCGAGTCTGTATCTTAAGTGTGGTTCGTGTAGAGGTCTTCCCGATATATGGATATGAGTATTTGATGAAGATTGTCCTTAAGAGATCGATTGAAAGAATATACGATTGAAGAAAATGACTTCAAACATCTTTCACGAATGATTTCAAGATCTCTACCTTCCGAATATTCAAGGACACCTTGAGCATTTGCCCGTCCGTGAGAAGAAGGCCTTATCTCGTGTACTTTTGGATTCGAGGCTTAGTCATTCGAAAACGAGTTGAGGACTTCCAACTCGGCATGGAAAGCTACCAAACCAGATTAACCTTACATGTCCTCAATGGAGTGCCACAGGCATGAATTTCATCATGAATACAAAGTCCTTGACACCCCAAGAGCCGCCATCTTTATCGATGAGATATGGGACCCGCATGCTTATGAGACTATGTGAACTCTACAAGTTTAGTGACTAGACGCTCAAATTGGTCAAGAAGAACTTGACACCGAGTGAAAGAAGTCAAAATTGATATGAAATCTTGGGTTAAGACTACTTTTTGACCGATGATGACCTGAAGAGGTGTGAACACTTCATTGTCGCAATCGACGAAGACTCAAGACACGAAGGATCTTCCGCAGCCTTGAAAGTTTTGTTGGTGGAAGGCTTCGGATGGTCACTACAAACTTCTTCGTAGGACCGAATGAAGACATCTTCGGAAGCGCTCATGTTGTGTTTTAAATATGTGTAATATGTGGTGTACTAAATATGAACAATCGTAATACATGTAATAGTGCTAGGATTTGTACCGTGGTTTCCCTTGAAAAAGGGAAACATCCGTGTTGTCCACTTCGATCATATAAAACCGACACATTTTTCTCCTACAAATATTTTATCTCATACATATTTAATCACTGAGATCCAAAATCTCAAAGGATTTAAGATTTTGATCTGGGGAGAAATGTGATATAAATATGAAAGATGTTAAAAGATAAGATGACCAATTTTTGTGCATACTTCTCTAATATGTGCTAAACAATTTTCGAATCTCAAGCATATATTAAGGGGAGAATTTCTTCGCAAATTCATGTCATCGTGGTACACAACTTTCAATCTTTCTAAGGTACCTTGATTGTATGGCTTCAAATCCTTTGGTGATCATGTATGCACTTAAAGGGTTCCCCAAGATGTGCAAAACACTCTTTTCAAATCTCGAGGCACATATCGAGGGGAGCAAACTTATGAAAACCTCATCCTTCCCTAAATGCTCTATCTACTTGATTTGATGTGGGAAGTGATGTTGATATCTTTAGAAAATGGTAATCAAAGAAGTTAATTCTTTCTCTTGCCTCCGTGTGCAAAACATTTTCAAATATTTGATGCACATGTTGAGGGGAGTTCTTATTCTAAAATATCAAAACAATTCGTGTACAAAATGTTTTGATAATATATCACAAGTATTCGAATTGATTTTCAAATGGTTTTCAATTGGTTCCATATGGCGTATGAACAATACCAAATAGACCGACCAACTTTACTTTATGTATGGTGATATAAGGATGATAAGGTTAGGTATTTGTTCCCATGATCCGCTGTAATCGGAGGGATCTACCCAGGACAATCCACTAGTTAGTGTAGAAGTCCTTAGGTATGATGATAAAAGGAGAAAAGTGAGATATGGGAAGAGTGCGGACCGAGTCGAGCAAGCATCGAACAAACCCAACAAGGTTCTTGCTATGAAGTCTCTGTAATCAAGGGGTTGAAGAATTAAAAGAATTGAATGAGAAAAGGGTGAAAACAAATAGCCTCCATTTATTCAACCTTAGGGCGTAAACCGGTTCAACTCATATGCTACCGATGGTAACATCGGTATTGAAGACAAGACGTCATGGACCCAAAGGACGCACCGCACTACAACTTCCCAAACCACTCAAGTTCCTCTTAAAAGGGCTTGTTTCATTCTCACGGGAACCGACATTATCTATCGACTTTCTTAGAGATTGTTGATATTGAAGAAGGAGACCTCTCCCTAGTCTCCCACACAGATCCAAATATGCACAAATTGAGTCTAGAGCCTCGAGATCATCAATCAATCTCATTAGGACACTTTCAATGAAGACTCTCTCGCTTCACACAATGTGGAAAGAGAGATTATATCTTGAGTCCCACGATTATCCTTGTGGTATTGCCGTAACATCCGAGTGATATGCATACATTTTCACAATGAAGATGGAAAACCTTCGAGCCAACATCAAACAAGCTCCCGGTAGGTGGCATGTGAGATCTATTCATTAGATCAACCATGTGACAAATGAATGTAAACAATGGGGCGATTCAAGTCTTGAATCAATCTCGTTCAGTTATGGATTGACGGATACCTTTGAAAACCGGTCTTTGTGCCTAACAACTCTTTTCTTTAGCACATCGATCGTGTACTCATTTTTCAAACCAAAAGGTGTTTTATGATTGATAATTGATTTTCAATAAAACCTTCGTTGTATTGCAAAAACAATTTCTATCGAGCAATACACGATTGTTTTTCAAATCTCTTTTCATCAATCGCTGGACTTAAAATTACCGTTCACTCACTCCGTGTTGTCTTCTTTGAGATGTTCCGTTTGAGAACAACTAGAGCACCGCGAAACCCCGTCAAGGAAATTCTTCGAATTATACCGATCACAGCAAGACATGTATCGATCAATCGGGAACCCGGGTCGTGTACTCAATTCAACGAAGTGATCAAAGACACTTTCGTGCGATTTATTGCTAATCGTTGTATGCGTGTACGCCCGACGCTTGCAAATGATCCGAATGAAGCGGTCAATCCATAGCCGCATGCTCACTTAACACATTCAACTCAAAAGAAATCATGATTAGTGCATCAATGACTCGATATTTTCACTCCATGCTTCGCTACGCCGCCAATATCATGAATCAACTAAAGCTTCCACAACTCGATGAGAAGATATCATGATCCGTAATGTGAGCATGTCGGTCCTAAAGTCACAACACCACAATGGATGTCTCGTAGATTTTTGTTAGTCGATGATCTCAAGAGTGGCTCATAATTATTACCTCATGGATCATTAATGACCTCCACTTTAAAGTACAAATCTATGCAGACTTTGAAGTTGCACTACTTATGCACAAAGATTCATGGTTGATGTATTCAAGTCTACGAGCTCAAGAACAAAGTCAAGAATAGAATGCTAGGATTTGAAATATAAATCATGGGGTGACCTCCTTGGGGAGATTGTTAGGAATTAGAAAATTCCATTATTGAAGAGTCACACCCCAACTATTATCTAGCATAAGTTAGCTCGTAGACTTGTCGTTATTTACGCTTTTATGTAGTTAATTAGTTAGTCAAGAGCGTAAACTAGTTTAGTGCAACATCGTGGAGGAAGGACGGGTCTTTACCCACCGTATCCCCGATCCACAGCCGAGGAGGTCGCTTAGTTTGTAACCTATAAATACCCTCTACCTTGCAAGGTAGAGGTTGGATGTTCTTTGGTAATCTAATATTCTACAAGTTTCTCTTACTAGAATATCCCACTTTGCTCATTGTGTTCTCTGAAACCAAATCATCTATATGCTCATAATGACAAGAGAGTTTGTACTCGTCGGGTCATATGATATGGTACAAAAAGTTACTAAAGTTTCCTAAAAATTGTCCCAATATCCTGAACTTTGGAAGCATACACTTGATAATTTTAGTGTTAGTCCGAGTAACCCGAATGTATATTTTTGATAAGTTTAGTAACTTCGATTGTACAAAGTTTTAAAATTTAGTAACCGAACGATATATTTTTAAGTTCAAGAACTCGAATGAACAAAGTTTCAAAGTTCAAGAACTCGAGTGAACAAAACGAAACTTTAGTAACTTAAGACAAATTTTTAGAAACCTTTAGTAACTTTTTGTACCATAACCCTATTTACAACGTACGTCAAATTCACTAAGAACCGATTTCACAAAACCATGTCTCAGATTTACGTTTAGGTCTAAATGTTATTTAAAATCCCGATATGTCCATACAACATTATAAATGAGAAAATTATATGTTTTTCATATATTATAACTTTTTCAGAAGTTTTGGAATTTTACGTTTTCTGATTTACGTGTATCACGATTTAACCCTTTCGGTTTTAGGTTAACGGACATTTAACACCAACCGACACTAGAATAGGCCCGGTCTAGACATTATAAGCCTATTAGATTCATAATAATCATATTGTAAAAGTCACATTTCACTTTTTCTATTTTCACGTAAACCTTGTACGTTTTGCGTTTTACGCGTTTTCAACCTATGTTTTTGCAGTTTTAACATCGTTTACGCACTCCTTTAAACTTATCACTCATCTAACATACTTTTATAGAGTATAATGATAAGTTTTAATATTTCTTAGAAGTTTTATATTTTTAAGATGCCCGATTTTAAGTTTCGAGATTTAAATACTTAACGATAGCAATTACCGGGACAAAACTCACTCCGTAAAAGCAAGATAATATCAAAATTAACCTAGTCATTTATTTTACTTACTGGTATATGTGAAAACATATACCTTTTCTTTATCAAAACCGACTCAAATAAACCGAAAACGAGCCGTTAATGCCTAATATTTGTGTGTTTCTTGAGTTTATGCATGTGCAAGTACGGATATCGCAAAACAAACAAAGAAAAGACAAAACAGAAGAAAACCGAGCACGAGAACGAGAAGAGAGCAAAAGCCGATTCCGGGAATCAGTTTTACGGGTTTTATGGATCTTGAACGCTCAAAGTTTCATTTTACGAGTCTTAGATCGTGTTTGTGAAGTTTTCACAACTCATCTCCATCTTTACCATATTTTCACTTTAAACCCTCCACTTTCCCCAATTTACATAACTCACCCTCCAATTTACCCATTTTACCTTTTACACCCTCACCTCACCATTTTTACCCTTTATACCTTCATTAATCTCAAATTACCATTTTCACCCCCAACTTACCAAATTACACCTATGGTCCTTTGAGAATTCCAAAGTTGCAAAATGGTCTTTATATCTATCCGGATATACATGTTAGCATTAAGTCCAAAGTCCAAAATAATACCAAATCACCCTCAAGCCCAACCAACCCACCCAAGCCCATCTATACACTAATAACTCTCCAAGCCAGTATCCCATTTTTATCATTCAACCCAGGTCAATTCCCTTCCTCGCCAAAATTACTATTCACTGTCTTCCAAATTCTTTTACCCCGCTCCAATCCAAATTCACCCTCACTTAAATGTTTCTAGAAGCATGCTGACAAGTCAAAGACCACAGAATGACATGTTGGCGATCCTAAGCACTCTGATTGGTTAAGGGTACGTGGGCAAATGATCCAAGGGCTCCAAATGATTGGAATGACACAATCAGAGATCAATGGTTGATATTAGCGATCCAGAAGCTTCACAAGACCTCCTGAAACCCTAGAAATCAGCTATAAATACGTTTCTTCACAGAAGATCAAACTGTCCAATTTCTATGTATTAAGGAATTGTTACCATCTTTGTTTTCATTATATATCGCTTTCAAACTTAGTCAGAATCAATTTTAATATTGTAATAACAATTTGTTTATTTACTTTCAGCTTTCACCTTTCATTGCATCACATCATGCATGAAGTCATGTTTGGTATTATCCATGATCCATGACCCAAGACCCATGACCCATGACCCAATGTCTAGATACATTGCATATTGTTGGATATCCATAAAACATTACACATAACCCATAGTTCAGAACCCATAACCCATAACTCGGTTTGCAACCCGAAATCCAGACATAAGCTGACCCAGCAGCCGGATCCCTCTAAGGAGGGATCCATGGGAACCGTGGAACAATAGACAATTTTGTCTATAAATAGTGAGCCATTTCTCTTGCTCACCACTACTTTTACACATACTCTCTTAGTATTGTAACATCTCTAACCTCGGATCCAAAGGATCATTCTATTTAGTTTTATGTTTGTGTGATTCTCTAGGTTCTTCTTAAAGGCGAGATCACCACCTCTTGAAGACGCAAGCTCAAGGTCATGAGTTGCCAAGTCATTATCATCAAGACCACCAAGTGTATCTTGTTGATAGTTCTTTTCTCCTCCATAGAAGTGTTGTGTTGAAGGCATTAGTGAAAGGTGCCAAGGGTCGGTCAAGGCATTAGTGAAAGGTGTCAAGGGTCGTGTCAAAGGAATTAGTGAAAGGTGCCAAGGGTGTACATTCGATATGGTGCATCGATTTACAAGATAGTTAGTTTGGGTTAAAGGATATTGATATCCTTATGATGTTGTAATAAGGAGTGTCTCTCGGTAGTCGGTAGTGGTGTAGTATCGATAGTAGTTCCTCCTTTGTAACGGAACCCCAGATTCAGCCTTGCACCGATAAAGTGTATGCGACGTGATAGGTGTGGTTCTACACCGTGGAATAACTCGGTGTCAGCCTAGTACCGGATAAAGAGTAGGTGACGCCGTGAAGGCTTCTCCGCCACATTAAGGAGCTTGTGTTGTGTAGTGCTTACGAACTCGAGTGGGGAACCTGGGAGTGGAGTAGGCAAGGAAGGTGTCCCGTAGCCGAACCACTATAAATACTGTGCCGTGGTTTTGTGTTCCTTTACTTTATCTTTGTATTACTTATTTATATGCTTATCTATCATCATCCAACACACACATTAAATAGATTGACATAAGTCGATCTAAATAGTTTAAAACAAGTTTAAATCAAGAAAATTATTCAACCCCTTCTAGTTTTCCACAATTGGTATCGAGCTTCGTTACCAAGTTTCTTAGAGTATATTGTACTTTAAAACTTGATATGATCCCGTATGATTGAAAACTACAAAGAAGGAAATTTCTTAAAACAAAAGTCATGTTTTAGAAACCATTATACTTTAAATGTTGGATAGTGTTAGATCATCCTAACATTTTCTTTTGAGAATTCTTCATGCTAAGATTCGTGTATTTTAAAAGCTCATGAAGAATTTCGCCTATGATTTTCAAAATCATAAAAGAATATATAGCAAAGGTATGTTCTTCATACTAATTATTTATAGATAAATTATTAATAGGGTGAAAGCTAAAGATACGAAACATTTTTTTCAAATAAACGTGTTCACGTAATGTATTTGAATTGTCAAAGATACAATATATTTTCAAATAATATTCGATCTACTAATATGACGGTTGGAAGTGAGTTACAAGGTCACATTTGTTTGTGTTACACCTTTGGTCCCCAATCGACCAAATTGCGAGCTAATCCAATTTTGATAACGCCGTTAAAATTTTTAATAAAAAGCTTAATTTTTTTTCTTTAAATCTACTTAAAATATATATTTTATAATTTATAATTTAAAAAAAATGGATGAATTTTTTTATAAACTTTTTACGCTTTTTTAGAGGTAATTTTTTAAATCGAAAAACTTTTTAAAATCGATTAAAAAAAACGTAATTTTATTTTAAAATCGGAAAAAATTCAGATTAAAAAAAAACGTAATTTATATTTTTAAATCAGAAAAAAAACTTTTTTAAAAATTAGATTAAAAAAATGTAATTTTTTTTAAATCGGAAAAAACTTTTTTCTTAAAAATACGTAATTTTTTAAACTTTTTTTTTTAAATCTGATTTTAAAAAGTTTTTTCGATTAAAAATACTTTTTTAAATTGATTTTACAAAGTTTTTCCGATTTAAAAAATTACGTGTTTTTTAATCGAATTTAAAAAAAGTGTTTTCCGATTTTTTTTTAAAATTACGTTTTTTTTTAATCTTATTTCGAAAAAGTTTTTTTTATTTAAAAAAAATTACGCTTAAAAAAAACGTAAAAAGTTTATAAAATTCATCAATTTTTAAATTATAAATTAAAAATATATATTTTAAGTAGATTTTAAAAAAAAATTAAGGTTTTATTTTTTTATTATTATTTTTTTTAAAAGGGTTATCAAAATTGGACTAATCACATGAATTTGGTCTAGTTTGGGGACCAAAGTAATTTTTAATCAATGTGACCAGTAACTCATTGTCAACCTATTATATTAGCTAGATCAAGATTATTTGAAAATATATCATGTGATCTTTGACAATTTACAAAGTATATCGGTAGAGACTGCTTATTGAAAAATATGTCATGATCTTTAGCTTTCACCCTTATTAATATGTGCTTCCTAATTTTATTAGTATTATAATGTCATTACATATAGCATGTAAAGAGTCGTAGACTTAATGCGTATACTCCAATATCACAACTCTCCAAAAGGTTGTTATCTATATTAAACACATTATCAAGAATTGCATTCTTGATTGATTTTTATAGACAAAACTACAAACTAGTCATTATACGTCTTTACCTCGTAAGGATAACTTGACTAATCAAAAGTGTTTGGTCATCATTTCGACATAAGGATATTGTCATTACATTAGTAATCTATGTCAATTTTGTCATGTGAACTTTCCATATCATGATAAAATAGTATTTTGTCATGATTCTTAAACTTCCCAACTTATGACTTATTCTTAAAAAGGGAGTCTCGTCAAAAGGACTTGTAAACACGAAAACTCGTCAAAACCTCGAACCAAAACCAAACCCTAAGTTATAGAGCAAAACCATTGACAAAAATCAAAATCAAAACTCCGTGTCAAAATTATCAAACTCACTTAAACTGCTTTTTGTCCGATCTTCCTGATCCCCGCGATTGAATCCAGCGGATCCCTTTTTCGGGATCCGTGGAACCAAGACATCGAAGATGTAATAAGTGCTTGATGATCATGTATATTTCTACTTCCAACTTTACTCTTCCACATACGAACAAAAACCTAAATTACTGTTCATAGGAGATCCTTCTTCATCATTCCAAGGAAAGCAATCACTTGTGTAAGTATTATCTTCACTACATTATAATTTCCATTCTCTAGTTCCTAGTAGCACAATTTTTCATCTTGAGAACTTTGGTTCAAGTGGTTTATCATAATTTGTTATCACATTGTTTTATAAGATAAACTAATCAAAGAATTAACATTGTTAATACAAATTAAAACTCATTTTGAATTCAATAGAGATGTGTTGAGCAAAAATTGTGATGAACCTCATTAAGGAACTATTCACATAATTGACACCACATTGTAGTTTTGGTGTTTAGGATCAATCATGCCAAGCTCTAGGCAACAAGACTATCAAGATACGGCGCACTACATACCAATGTACCATAGAAAGGAAATTCTTAGCCTCGAAGACCAAAAGTCTTTCAAAATGTTACAAAAGAGGTTGTTTCACGAGGGTCGTGTAGTCGAACCATCATTCCTCAACAATATCGACATCTCCGAAGTCTTTGGGGGAATCAACTTTCAATGTCTTATGACCATCAACGAACAAATATGCCCCGTATTTGTTCTTGAGTTCTACAAGAGTATTAAGATCATAAGGAATGAGGACGAAACCATCTCAATTGCTTTTATCATCAATGAACACAACTATAGCTTGACCCTTGTTGAGTTTGCTCGGATACTTCGTATCCCTCACCAAGGAGTATGCTTATACTCCATTGAATGGTCACTAGCCAACCTTCATGATATGGTCGATGAGCATGAGGTCTACTTCACATCCTCCCCGAAACCGGCTACGGTAAGAGATACCATTTTTATTCAAAGAGCCCCCCTCTAGGGTCACTAGGAAATCAAAGGTCATCTATCGGGATCCCTTCCAACTGGAACTTTCGGAGATGTTCCCTTTATACAAGAAATGGGAACTAGTTCTTAGGGAGAATGTAATTTGCATGGTTGAAACAAGGATCATCCCAACGCATGTCTAGTTTACATGATATATTGCCTTGTCAACTCAACTAATTTCAACCTCTCATGCTACATGATCAAACGGATGGCAAGTGTTTCAAAGACGGACAAGATGGTGCTACCTTATGCCATGCTCCTCACACGCTTGGCTAACTTTGTTCGACCTAGAACCATCTCCCTATACCGATGACCACTTTTGCAACAAAGTCATGGTACCCTTTATCCGATGAGAAGACAACAAGGTTCATGGTTGAAGGTAAGATACCTCATCCACCGGCTGACTCATCCAAGAAAGGGAGGAGAAGGAAGCAACCCTATAGGCAACTACCAACTTGACCCCGTGGCTTACATTGAGCAATTACCGGACATCCCAAGCCCATCTCAAGAGTTTCAACAAATGAAGGGATATTTAAATGTCTTGCCAACTTTCTTATGGGAAGAAGAAGAAGTAAGCTCAAGGGTTGGAAGGTGAAGCTTAGAGGTGTTGGAGGAGAAGTTTGAGAGAAATGGGAGGTAAGGCCGAGGAACTTAATTCGAACAATGTGTTGTAAATATCTTAAATAATATTTCTTTATCTTAGAACTTAGTAGTAGTAGATGGTATGACGAAAAACAAAGACACCCTAACCTAGGAGATCTTAATAGGAATTTTACGATTATTTGACATAATATCAAAAAGTCGGTCTTCCTCAAAATTGCATGTCTATATGTCACTTTTACATGCCATGCTTGATATGCTTTACTTACATACATCATTGCTTGTAGAAACAAATAGGTTTGAAACTTGTTAAGAGGTGCAAAATTCTGCACACATTCTGTGAAGACACTGGTCAACAGTTGCCAGATCCCTGGGCTATAACTAGCCGGATCCCTCAAATGAAGGATCCGTGGGATCCAGGTGAACAAATATGGAAGTTCTACACTTTTACATCAATCCAATCTTCCAGACCTTATTAGACTAGTTAAACATGTTACTTTAGGATCACTTAAGTCTTCCTCAAGCTCAGTTGGTCCCACATTCACTCATGGCTAACTTAAGATCACATTCAAGGTGTTTTTGATTTTTCACTTCTTCAAAACTCACCATATTTTCACTCCAATGATCACAAACTGTTTCTCACATCTTAAAACACCTAGCTTGATATTCCTCTCAATTTTAGCAAATTGATTTTAGTCATCCTTATCCCAAAATAGGTGAAAAACTAGTTTTTCATTTCTTATGAATTTTAAGGAATTTTCCAAATTTCCTTAAAGTTACCATCTGATCTCTCGGATCATTTGAAATCATTTGACACCCTCAAAATCTTAGTATCATGCTTAAGCACTTATTTGCATACATAAGAACTTCTTTTTTTTTTCTTGCCAAAAACCATCATTAGATATTTTCACTCATTATGGTTGGACATTTAAGTCCTATACCATTTAAGACACCTTAGGGAACCTAAACACTCAAGATTTATAGGTACTAGACCTTGATAGAACATCATCACTCCATTTCATCATTGTCTGAAGATAAATCCCTGGTTTTTAACTAGACGAATCCCCAAAGTTAGGGATTCGTGGGAACCGGGTCTACATAACAGCTTAAGTTCCTTTACTCATCAATTTCAAACTCTCTTTGGTAATCTAAACATTTTACCTTGCCTTAAATGACTCCCTAGGATAGAACAACACTATAGTTGACCTTAGTGCATGCCAAAATTCTCAGTGGTCTAAAATTTAATTCACTAACCTAATTCCATCTTTTATAAACCAAGTGTGCTTATGCTCCCAAACCATCATTTATACCACCATTCAAATTTAGAAGCTAAGACACCCATTACATCTTTTTTTTCACTATGACTAAAGCATCTAGCACAACCTTTTCAATCAAAGGTTCCTCCAAGAAAAATGCTCATATGGTTCATGAGATTTCCTCAACCGAGTCATCACCCGTCAAGGGCTCAAATACTAGAATTCCTCCTCCAACTAACCAAAGCTAGAAGAATCACTAGAATTAGTATTCGACCTTTTGATTTAGAAAGACCTTCACCAAACACTACCATACCCTCTAAACCAAACACACCTAACTCAACTAAAACACCTAAGCCTTCATTTCTAGAACCTAGACTACACTCCTTTACAGCGCCTCTTTCACATCCAATCCTCTACTCTTTAGAAGACTCTCCACCGAGGACTTCTCATTCACCATCCTTCTCATTAAATATGGAACCACCTTCACACCAAAACATTGATGATGAAACGTCACCAACACCCACATTCCAATCACCTTCACCATCAAATAGTCCATCTTTAGGAACAAGGAATCACCAAAGACCTAAACATATAGATGACTTCCCATCTCCACCACCAACCCACACATCATCACCTTCATTCTTAGTTGAACCACACCCTACGTCACTCAACTCACCTCCACAAATCCCACCATCCTTTGTGGAACATCCTCAAAACATTCCATCTCCTCCATCTCCTACTCATGACAATAATTGCTCTAATTGTCAACTTACCCAATGGTTAGTTCAAGAAGTACAAAATGAGTTGCATTTCATGTTTAATCATCTTCTTGAACGATTTGACCAAATCAACAAATCTACTCGTCCGTAGAGCTTGGGATTACAAGCACATTGATGCTCTTTGTTAGTTTTCGGCACAACTTATAATTATTAGAAAATGTACTACATGCTTTTGTTATTCTCTTAGTTTTAGAGATATGTATATCATTTCTCATGTTTTATTGAATGAAATTACATGTTGTATGTCATATGATCTTGAGAATATGTTTAGTTCCATAATACATAACTTGTTTTGATGTTAAAATCACATTTCACATCCACATTGTCATTATAGAATGCGGTGTATACGGATCCTCACTTTTGCTTGATTTAATCCCTCTGTGGAGGAACCGTGATCCGTGCAACATAAGCTCTTTTATCACTAATTTGAATCTCATTTGCAGGAAATTATGCATCATATACTTTCTTTCTAACCTTGGTTTTGTAGATTTTCAAAATACACATGAAGACTTTGACACCCTCAACAAGGGGGAGCTTTTCTTCAAAGCAAAGCAATTGCAAAAATGCTTGCAATACTTTCACTTAGGATTTCTTTACTACTTGACGTCCTCCTCAAAAGGGAGCACTCGTCAAGGGGGAGCATTTCGTCAAAAGACGAAACCAATTGCAAACATAATTACAACACACTCGCTTAGTCTTCCTAATTACTTGACACACTCAACAAATGGAAGCATCCGTCAAGTGGGAGCTAAGACGAGAATCCTTCTCCTCTTACTCTCTATTTTCATTATTACTTTTCACACGTTTTCTCAAAACAATGTGTTAGTTTTTTTCACGCTCTTTTGTTTCGACAAAAGGGGAAGAAGAGTAAAACCCAATTCAAATTTTACTAATTTTATTTTTCCTTAAAATAATCTTATGTTTTGTCATCAACAAAGGGAGAGATTGTTAATACTAGGGTGTGCACGGTTCGGTTTGTGTCGGTTCTTGGCTAAAACCAAACCGAACCACAATGTTCGGTTTTTAGAACCCAAACCGAAAGCTCGGTTTTCGGTTTGTTATCTGTTTTTGTTCGGTTTTTTCGGTTTTTGGTTTCTAATCATAATATTTCGGTATAGCCAAATTATACGAACAAAGTTGTTTTACGTACAAAATTAGTTATTCTTCTTTACTTTTTTTCAATATAAGCATAATAATGTTTATTGTATAATTCTACAATTACAAACATATAAATGAGACATACATATACAAGTGAACATACACGTAGTATAATAATTATCAAATACTTATTGATATATTCACACAAAACACGCGACACGACAAACACACACATAAATATAAATGTTAAGATAAATATATTATAAATCCACTTACAAAATGAATATGAATTTATAAATTTGTTTTATTTAGTTATTTAATCATATTATATTAATTAGATATTATTATATAACAAAACCGGTTCGGTTCGGTTCGGTTTTTGGACGAAAACCGAAACGCATTTTTCGGTTTCTGAAAAAATAAAAACCGAACCATCGGTTTTTAGTTTCGGTTGGTTTTTTTGGTTCGGTTTTCGGTTCGGTTTCGGTTTTTTCGGTTTGTTTTGCTCACCCCTAGTTAATACAAATAAGTCATAAAAACGTCTATTTATATTTTACGATCTTCTAATGTTTTGTCGATAACAAACGTAAAATCATTTTAACGAAACAAATAAAATACGTAAATGGTTTGAGCCAATAGTTTACTAACACACTTACATTTTCATATAAAACACTAAACAAGTAATATTATTTACATCTTATAGAAATACATATGTATAACAACTAGTGTTTACATTAAGGGTGAGCATCGGTCCGGGACCGACAAAACCGAAGACCGAATTAAGGTAAAAACTAGGACCGAGACCGAGACCGAATGTGGTCGGTCCGGTCCGGTCTTCGGTCGGTCCGGTCCAAATAGGCAAGATTTTCGGTTTTTTGGTCGGACCGGATCGAGACCGAAATAAGGTAAAAATCGGGACCGAGACCGGACCGCCGGACCTTCGGTCCGGTCGGTTTCGATTCGGTCCGGTCGGTTTTGTCGGTCAGTCCGGTCGGAATGCTCAGCCCTAGTTTACATAATAAGGAAATGTACATATAGACTTTGTATAGATTGTAATGGGTAATGTAATGGGTAAAAACCAAAGTCCATGACCCATGATCCATTGACTAGGTACAATAAATGTTGTTGGGTGAAACCCAAAGTCCATGACCCATACCCATGGAGCTTGATCTATAACCCATGACCCATTGCAACACATCATGCATTAAGTCATGTTGGGTATTATCCATGATCCATGACCTAAGACCCATGACTCAATGTCTAGATACATTGCATCTTGTTGGGTATCCATAAAACATTACCCATAACCCATGGTTGATAACCCATAACCCATAACCCGGTTTGCAAACCCGAACCGACTTAAACCGACCCAAAGAACGGATCATTAGGATTGACTAGCCGGATCCCTCCGGGAGGGATCCCGGAACTGTGGAACAAGAGACAATTTTGTCTATAAATAGTGAGTCATTTCTCTCTTGCTCACTACCCTTTTACACATACTCTCTCTTAGTATTGTAACATCTCTAACCTTAGATCTAAAGGATCTTTCTATGTAGTTTTATGTTTGTGTGATTCTCTAGATTCCTCTTGAAGGCGAGATCACCACCTCTTGAAGACGAGCAAGCTCAAGGTCATAATTTGCTAAGCTTCGTCATCATCAAAACCACTGAAGTGTTTCTTGTTGATAGTTCTTTTCTCCCTCCATAGAAGTGTTGTGTTGAAGGCATTAGTGAAAGGTGCCGAAAGGTCGTGATGAAGGCATTAGTGAAAGGTGCCAAAGGCTCGCGTCAAAGACATTAGTGAAAGGTGCCAATGGTGTACATTCGATATGGTGCATCGATGTACAATATAGTTAGTTCGGGTTTAAAGGATATTGATATCCTTATGATGTTGTAATAAGGAGTGTGTCTCCTTTGGGGTAGTCGTGTAGTTGTGTAGTGTTGGGTAATAGTTCCTCCTTTGTAATGGAACTCGGTATCTAGCCTTGTACCGGATAAAGTGTAGGCGACATTGTGATAGGTGTGGTTCTACCTCGTAGAAGAACTCGGTGCCTAGCCTAGTACCTGATAAAGAGTAGGCGACGTTGTGAAGGCTTATCCGCCACATTAAGGATCTTGTGTTATGTAGTACTTACGAACTCTCGAGTGGGGAACTCGGGGAGTGGAGTAGGGCAAGGAAGGTGTCCTTGTAGCCGAACCACTATAAATACTCGTGTCGTGGTTTTATGTTCCTTTACTCTTTATCTTTGCATTACTTATTTATATGCTTATCTATCCAACATACACATTAAATAGATTGACATAAGTCGATCTAAATAGTTTAAAACAAAGTTTTAATCGGTAAAACTATTCAACCTCCCCTTCTAGTTTTTCACACATGTAAATCGCAATTATTAGCAGGTAAACATTCTCTTACCAATTGAAACGTTCTCTTCCATGAAAATGCATAAGATTGGCAACTGCTCAAAAGAATAATGAATTTGAGGGTTTTAAATAATTTTATTAGTTTTTGGCTATTTCATTAGTAAGAATCGTGGAGCTTGGTCACACCGAGCATAATTATGACTTTAAGGTGTTTTGTATGTAGACTTAATAAGTGATTTTAATGATGCCTTACAAGTATTTGATGTAATGACTAAAAGAGATGGTTGTGCAAATGATATAATTTTCAAGTGTTTGATGCCTAACAAGTGTTTGTCATGCAAATGAGGTAATTTTCAATGTTATGCATTCACAGTGTTGATTTTTGGTTTTTCAATGTTATAAATTGATCATAAAAAGCCTATTGATATGTACGTTTAAGCCAATTTGCATTTATGATCAAAAACCTATTGATTCTACAATCTTTATATTTGATTATAATGCAGGGTTGTTGGCGAGTCACGAGGTACGCCAGAAAAAAAAAGATAAGAAAAAGGAAAGGACGCAGTGAAGCAATCGATCTGGATGCTGGAACTAAGCAATAGGGTGATCATTAAGCAATTGATAAGTATGTCGAATTTCTAACTTCTTTCAACATGCTTTCTCATATGTTGTTTCATTGACGCTGGAGTGTTTTTTTTGGAAATTGTGGTTGTTATGAAACTAATTTATTTGTCATCGTTTAATCACTACATTTTATAAAATAGAATGTAGTGATTAAACGATGACAAATAAATTTTTGAGGAACTAATTTGTTTAAATGATAAAATTTGTCAGATTTGGATTGCGTAAAAATTCACAAATTTGCACTTTTGTTTATGTTAAGAAGTATTAAGATACTTGCAAGTCTATTGGAAGCACATGTTCAGGGTCAATGATGGAATAAAAAATATCAGATTGAGGTTTGAATTCGGATGTGTTCATGTTTTCAGTTTTAACTTATGTATTTCATGTTATTTGGAATACCTACGTTTTTTTTTTTTTTTTTTTTGTTTTTTTTTTGTACTATTTGTTTTGTAGTTGCAGAATGAAATGGGTGACTCACCCTGCAATTCAATGGATGTTTCAATTGTTGTTTTTGATGTTCGGGTTCCCATTGTAAAATGGAATTTTATCTCTAAGGTGATCAAAAAATCATAAAAACAACAATCGTAATGTCCAGGATAGTGACCGCCTTCTGGACCATGTATTGAATGATAGTGAGCGCCATAATATCAGTCTCAGGTATAAGATTTGCGAGTGTATGCGTACTTGAAGAAAATCACAAAATTATGTAGGCGGTGTTATGATTGTTTTTGAGAAATTTATAAAAATCTTGAAGAATTACCTTTTAAATTATGCATGTGGGCTCTTCTTTGTACCTATTTGCAGGTGAATAGTAATTTTTTTACAGTCGCCAATGCAAACAAAGACGCCTCAAGCCTCGATAGGTAATGCAAATATTTTGCTGGCTTAGTTTCTTAATGCAAATATTTGCGGAATAGAATTTGTTGTTTTGCTATAAATTTTAATAGAGAAAATTCCCAAAATAAGCCAAAAAGTCATGCATGGTCCATTAAATGGTCATTTTTTGTGTCTTTTCCCATTTTGGTCATGCTCGATCGCCGACTTCAATCAAATTTTGACACGTGTCATTCCTTTAGTCGCTCAATCGCCGACTTTGGTGAACATTGCTCGACTCACTGAAATTTGACACGTGTCATTCTTATGTACTTTCTCAAGAAAAAGTACAAAAGAATGACACGTGTCAAATTTTGGGTGGAGTCGAGCAGTTGAGCAGTCGAGCATGACCAAAATGGGAAAAGGCACAAAAAAATGACCATATAAAGGACCATACATGACTTTTTGGCTTATTTTGGGAATTTTCTCATTTTAATAAGCTCATTTAGATGTTTAACTGTGACATAGTTTTCCTTAAGTTCATTTACAGTAATTTTGTTTTTAACACAGTTTATACAAAGTTCATATGGAAAAGTAGATTGTTGTTCCGAGTAGCTTATGTTGTCATAATTAACAAAAAATTAGTAAAATGGGTGGTTTTGGTGTCAAATAGGACCGAAATCGGTGTGTTTGGGTATTGAAATGGAAATAAACGTGTGGGTTTAGGGGTCAAGTGGGTGGGTTTATAATGAAATGGAGACTTTGGGGCTCAAATGAGTGTGGGTTTGGAAGCTAAAATGGGTGGTTTGGGGTTGGATTGGGTGTGAAACGGGGTCAAGTGGTCCGTTTGGATGCCGAAATGGGTAAGTTTGGGGTCAAGTGAAATGAAATGGGTGGGTTTGGTCTGAAACGGGTCTTGAAATTAGCGTTTGGGTGTGAAATTAAATCAAACAAGTGGGTTTTGGGGATGAGGTCGAGGGTGACGATTGATGTGATTCGTCTACAACCACAAAGAACTCGCTAACATCTAATGGCTATTAGGATCGCATCATTGCTTCACTAATCTTCTATTATCATTTTATGCCTAATTAGAATCTCAACAATGGTACAATTGGTATTATTTTAATAATGTAATAGAAACGACTATGTTACATATCATGTTATGTATTAAGCATTTTTATAAACTTTTGGCTCTCATTCGATATTGGTAGGTTTTCTAGAAGCTTTATATGGTTTTTTGAGCTCGAATGACATATTATGTAGTTCAACATTTGTATTTGCAATATGTTTCTTAAGTTCCATTTACAATTTAATTTAAGATGTCGTGCAAACTCGAATATAGTTCCGGTTAGAATTTGACCTTTTAGTGTGCAATGGAAAAATGAGCAGGTTGAGTAACATGATATTAAAACCAACATTTCGCAATGATGATAGTACGCTTGTCAGAATGTTGGCAAAGTGGTCCAATAGTCCACCCAATGTCATTGGATCATACATAGCCTAAATTATTAGATCGCCATAGATGTTGTTTTTATTCTTGCGCAACAACAACAACAACAACAACAACAACAACAACAACAACAACAACAACAACAACAACAACAACAACAATAATAATAATAATAATAATAATAATAATAATAATAATAATAATAATAATAATAATAATAAACGAGTATAAAAGATGCTAAAAAACTTAAACTACACTTACATCTACATAAACCACAACTCGAACCAACAATCATTATACGAATTATACGAATGTCACTGCAAATATATGACAAAACACATATATCATAAAAAATAGAGGCAAAAATAACAGCCGCAACACACGAGTGCAACATTTCGTTCAAGTTATTTGACAGCCAAAAGCTAAGATAGATTTTATTTTATGGATTTATGCACATTTACAAATGTTATTTATACTTTATATTTTGTATTTATATTTATATTTTATATCTTATATTTTATAAGATGGAATTTATATATTGCACTAATGCAGGATAACCAATGTAAATACACGATTTGATGTGCGAAGTTCTGTTTGTTCTTTTTTTATTTAACATTTTTTACGTTATGTATTTGGAGTGTTTATTTTAAATGTCATATAAGCCACCCGTGATTTATCACGGGTTATGCTAGTTATAATATAAACGTAAAATGTTTATTATACCCATCTTCTGCAACGTTTTGCTCTTACTCTGCCATATTTCTTTTCTGTAATTGTAGCCATAGAATTAAACAAATAAAATATAATCAAATGTTCATATGTTCCTCTTCAAGTGCTCATGTTGCAAAAAAAGCATGACCAAGCATGTGATGGCTCTTTTTAAACCAAAATTGTTGCCGTAATCAAAATATGGATGTTAACACAATTAACTATAAGATCCAACCAACTATGAATCTTACAATAAGAAATAGAACAAATAATGACGCAATTGGTTATCCATTTAGCACTAAACCCTACACACTTCATCAAATTGTAACGAACGAACTATGAATTTGATACAGTAATTAGGAACTAGGAAATTAGATAACTTAATTTTGTTTATATAAAAAAGGTATAATAGACATTTTACATTTAAATTATAGTTATTATGTATTTCTTGGTTTTAAATATATATAAATTAATTATTTGGATATAAATGACATATTTAATGCTTATGAAAGATATATACGCAATTTCAAGTTTAACCTGGATATATATATGCAATTATTAGTCTTTGTAAGGATATATATGTAATTCCCCCTAATTTGAAAAACAAAACGAAAATAAATATTTAATTTAATAATAGCTAAAAAACGCTATTAGAAAGGTTTTGTTTTAGAGGAGAGATAATTTACATACCAAAAAAATTCTAAAGGCATGTTTGGTTGGTGGGGTTTTTGGTTAGAAAATGTAAATCAATTGTTTGTTTAGGGTGCGTTTGGTATGCGCCTATCGGAATGGATCTATGGATTTCATTCCGATTAAAAGTGTTTGTTTAGTGGGCCCAAGAATGAAATGAGTATATCATAGTCATAGATCCATTACACACCAATTTGGTATCTATGAAATCCATTCCCGCGGGCCCCTCTCTTTTCCACTACAAATTTCAAATATCTATACACTTGTTTATTCTATTTTTATCAACCAAACATAAACAATCATAATGATACACTTTTTCATATCCATTGTCATTCTACCACATACCAAATATGATACCTATTGTGATTCCTAACAACAAACCAAACGGGTCCTAAAGGTTTTAAGATCTGGATTTGGGTTTCATCCAAAATTTTAAAGGCTGAATTAAAGTTTGGTGGTATGCCTACTTTACCGACACATACGGGCCCATCTCAATTTTATGCATCTTGCTCCACTCATTCTTTATATAATTATTTTGTATTTCATATTTAAAATATAAAATAACTTTAAATATTTTTTTATCTCTCTTGCATCAAATCTAAATCCAAATCTTAATCCAAATTAAAATTCAAATTCAAGTTTAAATCATAAACCCACCTACAAACCAAACGGACCCTAACATGTCAAAGGATAGACTTTAACCACTTATTTTTCTGTTGAGAAAAAAATCATTAATATTTAAATTAAAAATTAAACATACCCATATTGTTATAACTTAAATATCTCATTAACCGTTAATCGTTAGACAAATCAAATTATATGGGGCATTTTGATATATTTTCGACAAACCTTTTTGTCGTCTTGTTGGGTATCCATAAAACATTACCCATAACCCATGATTCAGAACCCATAACCCATAACCCGATTTGCAACCCGAAATCCGGACTTAAGCTGACCCAGCAGCCGGATCCCTAAGATTACACTAGCCGGATCCCTCGTGGGAACCATGGAACATGATACGCTGCACAACGCGTTTGGGGTCAAAGGAAACTTCTTTTTCTTCATAAGTTTTTCAACCACCAAGCAAGTGAACCTAATCGTTGTAGTGTAGTATTAGGGTAAGCCTCTGGATTGATATCGCTCTATAGGGAATAGGAATGCTAGTGAGAAATTACTACGCTAAGGTTAGGGTTGAGGAAGATTATTTTTATCTTTTATATTTTTAGAAAATTGAAATTACGAATCTCGTGTATTGGATTTGGGGGTGGTGTTTCACCGATTACTCTACTATTATCTATTCTAATTAACTAAGCTAAGGGGTAGTCTATGTCTAATTGATGTGTGCTCGTATGATGATTAAAGATGTGTTTACCTAGATTCTATTACTCCCTAGTTATCTCCTATTGATGGTTGAATTGTCACGTCCTTATTCTTAACGAGTTGTATCTTCTAAGGTCGTATGGTATGCTTTTTTCCTTAACTCTTTAAGACTACCTTAAGGTTATTGCCTACAAAATCTCTAGGATTCATAAACTAACTCTAAGGTTATCTTTGGATTTTTAGCCTACAACAACTCTAGGCGATTATAAACTAATGTTCACAAAGATTACTCAAGCATTAAAAACACAACGATGGCCTATTGCAATCCTAGGCCAATTACAATTAAGATAAGAGACAACCAATCAATATTCAATACCTAGGTTTCATAGATCTAAGCAAACACACAAATAAATTAGCCGGACATGGTGAACATGCAAGCATACACAAATACAATTGAAGACATAATTAAATCAATGAAGTAAATTACTTATCTTGTTGTAAAATAGGTATGAGAACCTAAGATGTCGCCCAAGACGACCAACAATCGTTATTAGGTTTTACTCCACAAAACTACCTCCTTAAAAGTCCGAAAATTCAATTTATATATAGAGTTACAACCGCGACGCGGCACTCTTTAATTGTGACACCGCGGATCGCCGCCATTGTGGTTTCGCTCGACTAAGTCAACTTTGTGACGGCGCCACCTTGTGGTTGTGACGTCGGCTTCATCTTCCGGGTCGTTTGAATCGAATCTAGGCCGCTTGGGAGGAAAATCTTTGCGACGCCTACTTTTCAAAGCTCGACGCCGTCAGTTA
Source organism: Chrysanthemum lavandulifolium (assembly GCA_022545495.1). Lineage (NCBI taxonomy): Eukaryota > Viridiplantae > Streptophyta > Magnoliopsida > Asterales > Asteraceae > Chrysanthemum > Chrysanthemum lavandulifolium. The sequence goes on from CM040240.1 coordinate 142,289,003, forward strand.
AAAATAGCAATTCGCTATTGAGCCACAATTTTGGAGCATGTTGCGATTTGGCTTTGACCTTGTGACGCCACCTTGAATTCTAGCAGCTTGAGTGTCTTGATCTTGACTTTAGCCATTTTCTTCATATATTCATGCCTTTTCGTCCAAATAAGCTTCATTCCGGCATTTTGCCTTCAAGAGACCTAAAAAGTAAAAGGAACGAAATTAAGCAGTAACGGATATAAAAGTGTTCGATTAAGGGCTTAAATGATCCCTCAAAAGTGTACCTTTTAAATCCTTATCAGAACAGTAGACAATTTTGTCTATAAATAGTGAGCCATTTCTCTCTTGCTCACCACTACTTTTACCCATACTCTCTCTTAGTATTGTAACATCTCTAACCTCAAATCCAAAGGATCATTCTATGTAGTTTTATATTTGTGTGATTCTCTAGGTTCCTCTTAAAGGCGAGATCACCACCTCTTGAAGACGTGCAAGCTCAAGGTCATGAATTGCTAAGCTTCGGCATCATCAAGACCACTGAAGTGTATCTTGTTGATAGTTCTTTTCTCCCTCTATAGAAGTGTTTTGTTGAAGGCATTAGTGAAAGGTGCCGAAGGGTCATGTCGAAGGCATTAGTGAAAGGTGCCGAAGGGTCGTGTCAAAGACATTAGTGAAAGGTGCCAAGGGTGTACATTTGATATGGTGCATCGATGTACATGTTAATTAGTTTGGGTTAAAGGAGTGTGTCTCCTTTGGGGTAGTCGTGTATTGGTGTAGCGTTGGGTAATAGTTCCTCCTTTGTAATGGAACCTCGCATTCAGCCTTGTAATGGATAAAGTGTAGGCGACGTTGTGATAGGTGTGGTTCTACCGTGGAAGAACTCGTGTCTAGCCTAGTACCGGATAAAGAGTAGGCGACGTTGTGAAGGCTTCTCCGCCACATTAAGGAGCTTGTGTTGTGTAGTGCTTACGAACTCTCGAGTGGGGAACTCGGGGAGTGGAGTAGGGCAAGGAAGGTGTCCTTGTAGCCGAACCACTATAAATACTCGTGCCGTGGTTTTGTGTTCCTTTACTCTTTATCTTTGCATTACTTATTTATATGCTTATCTATCATCATCCAACACACCTTAAATAAATTGACATAAGTCGATCTAAATAGTTTAAAATGAATTTTTAATCGGTAAAACTATTCAACCCCCTTCTAGTTTTCCACAGTCCTTCATATGTTCAACTTAGGGCAGAAACTGGGTTCAATTCATATGCTACTGGTCGTCACTAAGGTGACACCGGTATTGAAGACAAAGACGTCATGGACCCAGTGATGCACTGCTCTAAACCTTCTAAGCCACTCAAGTTCTCTCAAAAGGACTTGTTTCATTCTCACGGGGAACCTTGCATAATCTATCGACCTCTCACTACGAGATTTGTTGATATTGAAACAGGAGACACCGCTCCAGTCTCCGACTACAAAAATCAAAATGCACTAATCGAGTCTAGAGCCACGAGATTCATCAAAAGATCTCTTAGGAACACTAAATATTTCATCACTTGTTGTTCAAACAATAAGGGCATAAGTGATATAATTCTAGAGTCCTATGCAGATCCTAGCAATCTGCTAGAACATTTATGAGGGGATTTACACAAGTAATCCTTAGTGATTGAATGGAAACTCCTGCCAGGGTCAACATCAAACAACCCTGACAGCAGGTCACTTCGGTAATCTCTTGTGGGTTACGCTTAGTGTTCGCGGTGGTCTTAAACGGTCTACAGTCGTGGAGTGATACCTCGGTGTACTCCAACGGCTTACAACGATAGAGTGAAGATATTTAGTACAGGGGCATGCCAGTGACCATCCGGTCTGAGATTCGTCAAAGAACGCGCCAACGATCTGGGATGTACCTATATGAAATATATGAACTCTTACGTCGGGAACTTTATTGCTAACTATTTACATGCATGATTGGAGATCCGGAGTTCCAAGAGAGACCTTCACTACCACCACTATCATCAACAACACTTTCTGAGGTACCCAATTACGACAACTATAAAATTAGGGAGAGAAAAGGATTTGATGGAAAATTAGGTGAAGTGAAACAAGCTTAGCTTGTTAAACACAATAGGCTCGAGCTTCTTTATATATTTTTAAGACTCGTTCAGTTTCTCGAGCCTAGTTGATCTTTGTATATACAGCTCGATTATTAATGATCCTCAAATTATGTTCGAACTCATCTAAACTCGGCTCATTTCTAACTTTTACTTTGGGTATGTTTGGCAAAAAATACATGGTGCTAGCGTTGTTGTTGTTACTTAAAAAGATTAAAATTGTATATTTTTTTGTAGTGGTGCTGGTACTGTTGTTGAACAAAATTAAAATCAATTAAATTGTGAAAAATAATCTTCATGATCTTTTAAAAGCTGGTTTTTGAAACTTATTATTTTATTGAGCAAAAAGAGTTCGCTACCTTTCTGTGTAAATTTTGTTTTCGGGGGAAAGGTTGGGTTCGTAAGCTGCAAGAAATGAAAGAGAGGCACTATTTTTGGAAGTCAATGCTTCTATTTGGTCGTCTAGTTCTTCCTATGGACTAAGGGGAGGTTTGGGGCATTCTTCACTCCTTCGCGACGCCTCTATGTAATATATAAGGCGCATTTCTATGAGAAGCTCTACGGCACCCACGATTCCCAGTAGTAAGTCCTCTACCTATCGCAGTAACAAATCCTTATTAAGTAATGGCTTTTAAGGCGGAACCACGCCAGCCTCTCCGACCGATAACTAGTATCGCCTCGCCCAAATTTATCAAGAAGCCCTTTTTTTGCAATACTTAAAAAAGTCTCTCATGGCCCAATTATTATTACAACGTTCTCTACCATAGAATTCGACCTTCAGGATCAACCCGACGGCTTGTTTCTAAAATAACTCATAATCTTAGTTTGCTATAAAGCTTATTTTTTTATCAAAGCTTATTTTTCAAAAAAATAATCTTAACCTTTCATAATGTTTATCTGATTAATGTTCCACAATCACTAGCGCCATCGCTTTTATCTAATCTCGAATTAGCTCATTTGGACCCCTACTCATAAACATACTAGTTTATCCTTATCCAAAAGGTAAAAATAAAACATTCCACATTCAATAGGGATTATCCAAGACACCAACTTTAGATAAATAGATCATCATCATAACTTACTTAAAACAAACACATAATCCTAAATCAAACTCAAATCGAATTAAACACCACCAACAACCAACACTTATCTTCACTCACACACTCCAACAACAACAACAAACATAAATAAATAAAAAGAAGAAATGGTGTCATTAACCATGACGGTAATATCAATGGCCAAACCCTCATTTCCACAACAACAACCGCCGTCCGATCTCTCCACCGCCGTGGCAACTTCCTCCTCCTCCGCTTCTCCTCGCCGCCGTGATCTTGTGTTCATCGTCAATCCGAAAGGTTAATAATTTTTTTATAAAAAATTTTAGATTTTAAATTTGTATAAAATGATAATGATGATGATAATGATGATTATGTGATTGGTGTGTAGGTGCAAATGGAAGGACTGGAAGAGAGTGGAAGAAGTTGTTGCCGTATTTGAGGTCTCGTCTCGGTACCGATTGTAATGTGAGTCTTTTAATTGCTACATTTATACATCCTTGGATTAAGTAATTTAGACGTGATCGAAATTTAGGTCTCTTTTCGTGTAATTGTATTAGGAAGATACTTTGTATGCTTAGAGGTGAAGCAAATAAGCAACTTAAAGATAAGCAGTTCCGAAGATTTATAAGTGCCGATCAGTTTGTGTATTCAAACACTTGTGTACTTAACCATATAAGAGGGAGAAAAAAAATTAGAAATCTAAGAAGGCCTTGAAATTGTGGATTAGATAATTATTATAACAAGAGAAGCTAAAAGAAGTAGGAAAACCGAAAACGAATGTTTAGGTTAGTTGTATCTGTAAGGGGCAAGTAGAAGAATGATACATTTGATTATTGATGCCTTCTGGAGTTATATTGCCGTTCACTAGAGGTGGCAAAATAGGTGGGTCGGGTCCGGTTTGGGTCACGGGTCTAGATGGGTCTTATAGAAACATGGGTTTGGGTCTAGATGGGTTTTGGTTAGGTCTACAAGATTTTTTTTGAGTAAAAGATGAAAAAAATGAAAAAAAGTACCAAAAAAAAAAAAAAATCTACCCGCCTAGACCTGTTGGGTAATTATTATATAATTTCACTTTTTATCAAATACCCAATTAGACCCATTTTTACTATTTGGGGAGACCCAACTAGACCCATCCCCTACTAAATATTTACCCAACTAGACCCATGTTTAACCAATGGGTCTCAAATTGCCACCTTTACCGTTCACGTTAGGAAGTAGTAGGCTTTAGTCTGATTGAATATAGGTGGATGACTATTAATAGTTATCTTGAAGATTTCAGATTTTGGGAGTACAGATTGACAGGAATCTACGTTGATATGATGTGAGTTGTTTGGTCAGGGTGTTGTTTCAGTTCTTTGCGAATGTACTTTAGGAGTGTGGTATAGCCTTAGTGGAGTATATAATCGAGGTCACCTATATGGTGTGTTGTATTTACTTAATATAATGTACAGCACTCCTACAGTATATGCTAGATGAAAGGGTAGACCGTGTTGCTGTTTGGCTGTTTTTCAAAACTTGTTATATGACTAGTGAATACTAAATAGAATACAGTTAGATACTGATTTATTGCATTGTGATGTTACCAAATTTCTAGTTGGTGAATTGCTGCGGTGCCTTCCGGTTTAGTGTTATGGTTTGAGAAACATGGTCATGAGAGGGTAACCACGGCCTGTAATTCAGTTGACAATTTGATATTCTGGATTAGTATTTTATTTGCCCATGAACTTCTAAATTACATGACTGCATGATCAGTTATACAAACGAAGATGATTTCGTTTTGTTTCCACCAACTCAGTTTGTGGTTTTAGGAAGTTAGCCTGATTTTATTTTGACATAAAAGAAGTTTTAAGGGAGCGCATTTATGAACAAAATCATGTTATAAATGTTAGACTTGAATTGCTACACATAGACAAACATCTTCTTGGCTGTAAAGTTTGGATGTTTAGTGCTAACTTATTAACATGGGAGATCTATCTAAGATTTTAAGGTGCATCATCTACATAGACGGAACTTGAACATTTTTTTTTGGGGCGAATTTATTTTGGGATGGCCGAATCGGAGATTTGTTTGTAACCTCAATTAAATTACCCCTAAAACCTATAATATTTACACAAGGTGCCGCAAATTTTGGGGGGGGGGGCCGTGGCCCCCCCGGGTCTCTATGAAGGTCCGCCCATGATCATCTATGTTATTTTAAATGTTAAAAATTAGAGAGAAAGTAGGAGCAGGATAAAAGCATTTACCAGGAAACTAACCATACATGGGAAAATATGGTTGCAAGATGTAGTCGTGTTGTACCTTCAGGATCTTTGATGTGTGATTAGACTTTAAATAATGTATTTTCAGTGGCATGTGTTTTGATGATTTCTTCTTCTAACATGTGACTTATCTTCATCTAACAGATATGCGAATCTTTGACTTCAGGTCCATCTCATGCCATAGACATCACAAGGGAGGTAGGCATATTGAGCTTTTATGTTTGCACTAAAGTCATGTATAATGTATTCCAGATTATTCAGAAACTCAGACATACCAAATGTTGATAGGCCATACGTGAGGGTGCAGATGCAGTTGTGGCGGTTGGGGGCGATGGGACTCTTCACGAGGTGAAACTTCTTTTAAGAATGATTTATATTTCCTACACATTGCGTTTGAGACACTTTGTCACGACATCTTCATGAGCCTTTTTGTATGGGCACCTGTCCTGTAATGAATCTGGGTTTGAAGTTGCAATCTTATGTTCATCAACTTGATTTCTTAAACAAATTTAGCAACTTAAAAGCACCTCATGTTTTTGTCACTTGCAGACTATAAACATACAAAGTAAACTTGTTAAAGAAAATATGTATCTCCAATATTGGTACGTGAAGCATAATCTAGTGGTTTCATCTTGTACTTGTTTTTTTGTAGTTATGTGAAATTCAGCTATGCAACATGATTACTTATTTGTATGCCAATAAGTTAGCATCATATAGCACATGCAGCATATAAGGGTAAACGCATTAAGATGATTTAATTAGTGTTTGCAGTACCAAGATTCTTTTCTTATCCCTGTTACTATTGATAGTGTTGCATAATATTGTTGTAATTTGTAAGATGCAACCATGTTTGTCTACATATGGACGTCAAACTTAATACACTGCTAGGTAGGAGTAGGTCAGTAGGTCCAGCATGCATCTGATCAGAGGCGGAGCTACAGGGGGGCACGGTGGGCAGGTCCCCACCGGAAAAAATAGTAGTGTGAATTTTATGAGCGATTGAGATGTTTTTGTAATTTCCCCCCCTAGAAAAGCGTATGTGGTGGCCAAATTGAAAGTCAAAATCAATTTTCAAGCAATTTTAGAGTGTGGAGTTGGTTCTATTTGTTGGAATGGTGAAGAAGAAAGAAACCATGGGAGAAATAGAAAAAATTACAGTAAAGGGGAAGAAGAAGAAGTATAAATAGTTAATATATAAAGAAAAATATTACAGTAAATGAGTTGGTTTTTTTTTGTAGTCAAGTTGAGTCACGTGGGGTGACTAGTATGTCCTTTCTCTCTCTCTCTCTTTTTTTTTTTTTTTTTTTTTTTTTATTATTGTTATTATTTTTATTTAAATTATTTTTCTAATTTTATTGAATATAGACAAAAATGATGTGGCACATCAAAACTGAATATGGTTATGGGCATAACCCATTGCACAAGTTTTATTATTTTTATTACAGTATTTATTTAGACAAGCTAATAATCTGAAGCAGACATACTTAAGTTTGTCAATGTCAACTTTCTTTTTTTAACTCTATTTTCGATATGACGTAAATATTTTTTTGCCCCCCTTCGATTTTTTTTTCTAGCTCTGCCCCTGCATCTGATAGTGGTTCATCGGGTTGATGTATGTACCATGTTACCATTTGTCAGACATGTGAATCATATTTGATCACCAGGTTGATGTATGTACCACCAATATTAAATTTAAACCTGCCACAGTTTTATATGTAGAAGAAGCTTTATTATGCACATTCTCTCTTTGCATATATACAATCCTCTTAATAAATTGGCAAGTTTAATGGCAAATTTGGTGGTGGACATAGATTTACTAACTCAGTGAGGATCTTGAATGTCAGGTTGTTAATGGATTCTTCTGGGGTGGAAAGCCAGTTTCTAAACATGATTCAAAGGTTCCCCATACAACAGCTCTTGGTGTAAGTGATTGCAAGACTCTTATATTATATTCTCATATTATTGTTATTTCAAATTTAATGCTGAGTTATGTAGGTATCTAAGTTCCTATGCGTTTTGTAGTTAATCCCGTTGGGAACCGGATCCGATTTTGCAAGGACATTTGGCTGGTTAGTACTTCTTTCACAGGTTTCTTCCAGATATCTGACATCTACATCAATCACCATCTCCGTACTTAAACCATTTTTTTCTGCTTTGTTAGGGCAAATGACCCTGTTGACGCCATTGAACGCCTAGTCAAAGGTTGTGAATCCTCTTTCTGGGGGTATTTGTAGTTATCTGGAAGGTGTAACTTGCTGCTGCCATGAGAGTTCATTTTCTAAATTTCAAATGGAAACGCTCTGCAGGGTCTAGGTCGAGAATTGATGTGGGAGTCATTAGTAAAGAAGGTGGAGATTTGCATTACTTTATAAACGTCGCCGATATTCATCTGTAAGTGACCTTAGAATATATCAGAGAAACCTGAAGATAGAGATGGCAATTTTGATCCATTTACCTATAAACGGCTCCATTCGAGATATCTTTGATCTGTAATGGGTCAAATAGGTTAAGCTGAAAGTTTTAACTAAAAAGGAAGCGGGTTGAAAGTCATCTAATTTGATCCTTAAGGAAAATAAGATCCACCTCCTTTTGACCCTGCATTAACAATAATCACTATTAATCAGTTTGGACTCGTCACCAACCCTCCCATTTTGCCATCTCCACTAAATATGTCATCACAAATAAATTGTGTCCAAGGCTCATGTGCTGTTTGGTAGTGTTTAGGAAGTAAAAATAAAAAGGAGAAGCCCATTTTTATAATGATGTTCTTTTGTAAAATGTCAGGAGTGCAAAAGCTGGCTATCATGCATCTAAATACAAAAGATTTGGGAACTTGTGTTATGTTATTGGTGCTCTGCAAGCCTTTTTTAAGCATCACAATCAAGATCTAAAGATCAGAGTTAGCACTTACTCATACGCTACAGAATCTTTTTTTATTTTTATGTTTATTCTAACCTTTAGCCTTTGTTAGTAGTCACTAAGCTGCACATGATCTGATTGTTTTTTAGGTCAATGATGGTGAGTGGGAAGTATATCCTCAGGTAACAGCTCTGTGTATTGGAAATGCACAATACTTTGGTGGTGGAATGAGGATCACTCCAAATGCTCACCCTACAAGTGGAAACTTAGAGGTGCATTATATCAGACGTTTGAAAAATTGGTCGAGTTTACAATAATCTAAATTCTGCAGCTGATTTTTCTCGTGCTTTTCATATCAGGTGGTGACACTTCAGGATTTCAAATGGTACGACTTCGTTATGAAACTACACAGGCTGTACAACGGAACACATTTGTCAGTGAATAATGTCTTGTCAAGAAGGTATCTATTCTTTCATAGCCGAATAAAAAGTTAATTAAATTTGGTTCTATTCCATTTACTTCTTTATTCTCCAAATGCAGTGCATTTTCAATTGAAGTAGAGGAGGTTGTGGGCACCGATAGCATATATGTTCAATCTGATGGAGAGCATTTAGGTTTCCTTCCGAGGAAATTCTCGATTCTGCCTGGTGCTATTAGCATGATTTGCTAAAAGCGAATTGTAGAGAATCACATGCCTGTATCTTTACTGTTTTAAAGCATTTGCTCGATCAACCAGCTGGCATCTTTTTTTTCTAGAATGACGGCAAGGCTATCATATCATTAGGCGAGCTTGAAAAGTAGGATGTGGAATTTTAATATATGTTTGTGACTCGTCAGCAGTCTCTGTAGAGGTAGTAGCATTTTATTTATGATGCTAATAAGAAATGACTGATTTGTATTTTTTGAACAGTTACTTTATAATTTGTTTAGGGTTATTTGTATAAAAAGGCATCATACTTGTTCAATATACAATGACCAAAAGTGGCAAGTATGATACCTTTTTATGCAAATAACCCATTTGTTTATAGACGGTCTCTATACTTGTTCAAATGCTACTTTTGGTGGGATGTAGTGATATGATTGTTACTCTGTATGTTTTTGCAACCCAAGTGTCTTTTTTGGCCTACATATAATGTGGTCCGGGACAAGGAAGACCACCCTCTTGTATGTCATACTGAATGTCTGAGTGGACTTGACACTTCACATATCATGGCATTGTGAAAAAATGTAGAAGACCTGAGAGCAATGTTTTGAAAGGCTCAAGGCGCACTAAGGCGCGAAGGGGACCAAAGAGCCTCGAGGCGACGCGCATACCAAGGCGTGAGATTCACGAATACGAGGCGCACTAAATACATTAAGTTTTTTTTTAATAATATATGTGACTATTTATGTAGCTTAAATAATACAAAATAACATTAAATACTTAACACATGACACATATAGCCATTATAAATATTAAAATGGATCGGTTGTCACTTCTCAAATGGATTAACTATTTGTCTCGATGAACTACATAAGTACATATAGATTAAAATTCATATCAGACTAAATATGCTTGTGTCTTACACGGCTACACTTGCAAACTTACATCTAACAAAGCTCACAATTTAACCCAGAATATATATTAATATTCAAGGCATAATGCCACATTTTCATGATAATATGTTATAAAGAAAATAGTTAATGAAACAAAGTAACTTGTTAAAAAATAACAATCTATAAAATAAACATAAAATGAGTTCAATATTACAAATCATACAAATACTCACCCTATGATGTGATGCTTGAAGATAAAATAAATTTATGACGTTATTTACAAATCAATAAAATAAACAATCAATAAAAATCAGTTCAAGATATAAACTTATGACGTGAGAGAGATTACATATTTGTAAAATGATCAGAATCTATAGTTACCCACTGATTGTGTGTTTTAGTTCTTTTCCAAATTAGGTTATTAGATATAACTTAAAAGGCTCATGATATAATTTATAAGCGCCTACGATCTTATCTTAATATTTAGAAAAGCCCCAAACCGTTACATCTTCGAGGCGAAAGCAAAAAGCCCTAAGGCGCGCTTTTATAGGATTCATGCATGTCGTTAGCCTCGATCCGAAAAATCCATAGAGCTTGAGCCTTGTCGAGGCGCCTTAGCGTAGCTTTTAAAACTATGCCTAAGAGCATAGGGTACAGTGGTGATGGCTTGAGCTATTGCCAAAAACGCGAGCCATTTATTATTAAGAAACCATACCGCAACTGGCCGGTACTACCGCTGGCTCGTACACACGTTTCACGCGGTCGGAATTTATTTATTTATTTATTTATTTTTATATATTTTTTTGATTTTCAAGTGGGTATTGTGTTTGTGAGTAAGGTTTGTGTTTTTATTTGTGTCGAAAATGGTTACTATGTTTGTGTTGATAGTTTTTTTTTTTTTTTTTTTTTTAAAGTTGCAGTGGGCGAAGGAAGGAAGAAGACGTTTCACTCAACATTTATATAGTTTTTAGAGTAACTACACCATTCGTCCTTGTGGTATACGTTGACCATCAAGTTTCGCCCTTTCGACCAAAAAAATTGCACCGTTGGTCCTTAATCACAAACGTTACTCGGTTGGTCCTCACCCTAACTCGATTGACTAACAGGCGTTAAGCCTTCTTAAGTGGAGGGTATATTTGTCTTTTCCCACCCACACCAGCAGGAATGACCAAACCAAGCAACGCTTCATCCACCCATTTATGAACATAATTTCAAAAGCATTTAAACTCAATACATAAACCAAACATAAATTCAAAACATATAAACTCAGAACATAAATCAAATCAAAATCACCCAATTCACACATCACATACCACATAATCTATAGAATCCCCCACTCTCCCACCCCTCAAACAAATAAAAAAGAAACCCATCTCTGTGTGTGTTCATAACAATGGAACTAGGAGGTCAAACTAGGGGTGATACAGAAGTAGGAGGAGGAGGAGCACCAAAACAAGTACAAGTATGGAGAACAGTGATGACGTGGCTATCTTTCTTGTTTCAGATCTTTCTTCAGATCATTAGAGCTACACCTTCTTTGATTAATTATTCTAAATATTATTCTTCTTCGACCAATGATTTTGAACCGTTGTCTGTTGTCGAGCTGTCGGAATCTGCTTCTCCGGCGTCGTCAGCCGTACATGTTCCGACGACCGGTTTGAGAATATGAAACACCCCCTTAGTTACTACTATAATGATTGATGATTGGTTTGAGAATATGAAAATAGATGATTGAATTTGGGTGTTTGGCGTTGAATAAGAGTTTATAGAATGTAATGATTGTTGATATGTTAAGGCTGTCATGTTGGTGGTGTGATGAGTAAGTACATCAGGGGAAATTGGTTAAAGTGCATACGCGAAAAAGATTGTTCTTTTCTTACTTACTGCGCTTATTCTATGATTTTGGTATAATCTGCTATTAGGTTGCCATGGTCCCTTTAGATAATGTTCAAAGAATGTTTGAGAAGGAAAAGAAGATATTTTGATTAGATTGTAATGAGTTTTATAAAAATGTTTTTAAGTCGTTTGGATTAAATTAGGTGATTTTAATTTGATTTAAATTGGATTAAATTTATTTATGTTTTTGAGTGGGTGGATGAAAATATTGAGTGTGGTGGATGAAAATAGGGATTTGGAAATGGATTTTGTGCTTGGTGATGGCTTATGGTGATGATGGTGGTGAGATAATGATGGTGGTATTGTTAGTGGTGTTGTTGGAGTGTGTGGATAAAGATGGAGGAAGAAGGAGATGATGTGAAGTGTGAAAAGACAAATATACCCTTCACTTAAAAAGGCTTAACGCCCGTTAGTCACACCAGTTAGGGTGAGGGACCAACGCTGAGTAACGTTTTGCAGTTAAGAACCAACGGTGCAATTGTTTTGGTCAAAGGACGATATTTGATGGTCAACGTATATCACAAGGACGAATGGTGTAGTTTACTCTAGTTTTTATTTTGTTTTTTCATTTTAAACCTTGTTGTTATACAAGTTTACATTATTTGCCTTGTTAGTGTTTTTCTTGCACCATTAGTCTCTATTTTATTGTCATTTTATATACTTTTTTATTTAATGTACTTTTTTAAGTTTATGTAACATGTTATATTAATGAATTTTAATTTTAGTTAAAAAAATGAAAATAAAAAAACCTGCGGCACCAGAAAAGTGGTGTGATCGCTAGGGAGGGGTGTTTTGGTGTTATAAGAAAATCGGGTGCCATGAAAAAAAGGTGTTGAAGTGGCACCACTTTTTTTACAACACCACCCATGGCACCATCCACGGCACCAACGGTACCCAATGCTCTAAGTAACTTTAGTTTTTAGGTTGAGAGCATGAGGACTTGTGTCTCCCTGTGGGAATGTCCGATATGGACCATCTGTTCTCGAGTATAAAACGGAAAGAGAATATAAAACGGAAAGAGAAGCGGAGAAGGAAAAAAGAGAGCAAAGAAGGAGAGGAAACAAAATTAATTTTTAATCTTGTGTTCCCGAATTGGAAAGAAAAAGGAGGATGTAAGAAAAAAAGGCTTTAAAATCATCTTAATTCCATTTCATCCCAAGTTGGGAAGAAGATTAGGAGAGTAATTTTGGTGTAATCTATTATCCTTTACTTTCCTCTCCCTCTCCTAAAAAAGTAACACAAAACTTTTTTTATTACCATCTGAAATCTTTTCCTTTCTCTCCAAAAATAAACTCGAGTGGAACACCACTTCTTGTTTTGCCTCCGTGAATGAAAGGTCTCCTTTCGGAAGATTTTACGCGAGCATGTTGTGTTCGTTAACACATTCATGACCATTTGATTGTTTTATTAGGGTGAACTAACTCATTAAGATTTGTGGTGTAAAAAAGAAAAAAAATGAAAAAATAAAATGATAGATGTGTATATATTTTTGTAAAGTATGCATAAAATTACGATTGTGTACAAGGTGTAACAACAATCGGCATGGCATTATGTTAAATTTAGTCGCCTAACTATGTAATTCATTATATTAGGATAATTGTGCATATGAAAGCTACTAGTATGTTATTTGCAATGTCGATTTGGGTTCAAAGCTCCTTTTTATTATTTCATATGCTATCAATGCAAAAAATGTTCAGTTGGTTAATATTTAAAGAGAATATTAAAAGAAAAAAAAAAAAATCCAAAACATTACTTACAAGCAAAAAATGACAACCATAAAAACGGTCGACTACTTCCTCTTGCTAAAAATGGCAACCATACTCCCCTTCAACTTCTTCCATCACTCTCCACCACAACCATCGTCCTTTCCATATTCTCCAATCAAACCGCAACTCGACATTCGCAACAGTCCGGTGCAGCGTACAAAAAGATAACTCAACAAGTACTAATTCATCCGAGTCTCAAAACTTGTTTCTCAAAACTGCTTGGTATGGTTCCGAGCTTCTTGGAATCGCTGCCTCGTTGTTTCGGCCACGAGACAACGTCGTCGAAGAAGACGATAGAATTGAGTTAGCTGGAGACGGAGTTGGAGTAATTGATAGATCAGTTATTGTTGAAACTATTAAACAAGATTTTCAAAGGTCTTATTTTGTTACAGGTATAGCATATATATTGCATTCCGTTTAATCATATATCTATGACACTAAATATGGTGTAGAATTTGACTTGAACATCAATATCGTATATATATGCCGAATTTTGCTTTATAAAACCGCTTTTTGTTAAAATTGATTATGTGCGTTTGCTTAAGCTAGCTATCTCCATATAAATGTCTTCACCATCGTAACTGCTAAACTATCAAGTTAGTAAATTTAGTTGTATTTAGTTTCAAAACAAAGGTCAAGGCATATAACTTGCATATCGTTTGAGCAATTTTAGCTTTAATCCCACATCGGTCACTGAAAAGAAATTTTAGCTTTAATACTATATTATCATTCTAGGTAGCTAAACGAAACTTTTAGAAAGTTTGGTCTAGATGCCACGAATGATAATTTGTATGCTTTCTTAACCTTTTTTTTAGACCAAATAAACACAGCACTGCCTTTTTGTTACATCTGATTATGTGCGTTTGCTTAAGCAATGTTCCCTAAACTTTTCGGTTTGGTTCTTGTCCTTTTTCTCATTTTTGTTGTAAAACTATACGGCCTTGTGTATAACTTATCAATTTCAGGTGCTCTCACACTTGATGCATACGAAGACGACTGTGAATTTGCTGATCCAGCAGGTTCATTCAAAGGTCTAGGTCGATTTAAAAGGAACTGTACAAATTTTGGGTCTCTTATTGAGAAGTCAAACATGAAGCTAATGAAATGGGAGGATTTTGAGGTATATATTAGCATATATATGCTTTTAAATCCTAAAATTCCAATACTTAAACTCTGCAATAATCACTTATTTGCCACCTATACATAACCTTCAGATATTTCTTTTTAGTGTTCTAACCACTTTACAAGCCCAATAATGTGTTCTGAGATTTCTGATCAAGTAACATAAGTTAGTTTTGGGCATCCTAGTTACTAGTTAGTAGGTAGTACTTTTAAGGCTGCGGGTTCAAATATCATTAGTGAAAGGTCTTGAATGCACGTATGTTGATCTGTAGATATGTTTCTTCTTTGGTTGCTTTTTGACAAAAGTCTAGATTTTGAATCATTTGTGTTGTAGGACAAAGGAATTGGGCACTGGCGTTTCAGTTGCACCATGTCGTTCCCATGGAAACCTATTCTATCAGGTACATTCCGCCACAAATGTTCTTAATCTTTTAGTTCTTACCTGAAATATTTTTACACAAAAAGTGCTGTGTTTTTGTCTTGTTATTATGATTCAGCAATTGCCATATTGATGATAGTGACAAACCCGCTGCGATTCATGCATTTATAAGGCAATTATGTCAAGCAACCATAGTGATCTTTTACTTGTTTCCTTGAATATAAAATTACATTGCAGCCACAGGTTATACAGAGTACTATCTTAGCAAAGAATCAGGAAAAGTATGCAGGTAATGTACTCTCATTGAATAACTAGAAAATCCGAGTGAGGTGACACTTTTGCTGTCTCCACAACTCATTAGGCTATACCCAAACATCAACTGGGCAATCAAAGTTAGAAAGCTTCTTATTTAGTTAGGATTTTTTTTACAGACATGTGGAGCATTGGAATGTCCCAAAGATGGCTTTATTTAAACAACTCCTGAAGCCTAGTGGAGGCGGATTTTGGGGTAAGAAGAAAGTTGGCTAAAGAACACCAAATGTAATACATAACAGATGTTGGTGTCAAAAAAAGTAGTGGGCTTATTCTGTGAATATCATTATATATCCAGGTTGCTACATACGCTTGACTCTAGTTAGAAGTTACTCGTAATATAAGGATGTGATACTTGATCATATACTCGAAAAGTTTGCAATTGAAGTTGAAGAAGCTCTAAAGGCTAATTTTGTGGTTTCACATTGGTTTGGTTCACGATATGTGGTTTCATGATGGATTATCACATACAACTGATTTGACAATTGTGAATGCAGATTCTCATCATGGCTTTTGATGGTATTTTTGGCATCACAATATTTATACCATGGTTAACAGACACAAACAAATTCAAACGAAAAGCCAAAGCGAAAATCCATCCTGAAACATTATGAAAACCAAAGATATATAACCAACAATGTACTTATATACATACCATCTCTATTATTAACCATCGTGAATCCCATTATAAATAATCAAGAAAATTTGTGGGATAATCTGAAAACCCCACCAAAGATAGTAAAAAAGTTCAAAAAATATAGTAAGATTTGGACATCACTAATTTGAGTTGGTAAACCATCAAGCATTTTTGGATGTAATTGCATTAGTAAATTGAGTTTAACTTTACATGCTCTTGCACGGTTCATCGATTTCAACTGATTAGTTATCTGCGTTAATTTTGGATGTAATGGCGTTATTTTTACAAATGATTAGTTATCTGCATATGCATAAACTATCTCCAAATAAACATCTTAACCATCATGATCACAAACTATCGAATTAGTAAATTTAGTTGTATTCAACTTTACTTTAAAGCAAAGGTCAAGGCATATAACTTATAATTGTTAGCTTTAATCCCACACGGGGCATTCAAAGAAATTTTGCTAGGTTAAATAATGAAATGTATAGTTGTAATGTAAGTTGAGAAAATACTATGTTCATTCTTGACTCCCATAAACAACTACAATGAAGTTGCTTATTGACGCCATGAGTGATAATTTTTGAATTTTTTCTTACTTTTTTGTCATTTATATTTTCGTACGTTCTACATATCTTTAGACGAAGTTTCTTTACATACAAATTACTTGGTATTTTAAAACCGCTTATTTTACAACTGAAAAACCATCATCAAATGGTTTAGTGGTAAGGCACTTGACTTTCTCACAAGAGGTTGGGGATCGAACCTCACTAGCTAGGGTATACATTTGGAGGTGGCAAAAGAAGGGCCAAGAACGGTCACAGGGGACACCTCCGGTTAGAGGCGTACATCTGAGTAAAAAGACTCGCGCTATTCATAATTTTCGTATTCTTCTTACTTTTTTGTCATTTATGTTTTCGATGTGTAGCTCTTTAAACGAAGTTTCTCTTCGTACAAATTACTTGCTTTCCAAAACCGCTTATTTTTACAATGAAAAACTACCATCAAATGGTCTAGTGGTAAGGCACTTGACATCCTCACAAGTGGTTCGAGGATCGAAACTCATTAGGTATACATTTGGAGGTGGCAAAGGAAGAACCGAAAACGGTCACGAGAGATACCTCCGGTTAGGCGGCATACATCTGTGTCAAAAGACTCGCGATTTTCGAGTAACCTGAACAAAGAAAACCTCATCGGTTTATATGTCTGTTTAGGCGACGTACATCTGGGATATTGGTACCCCCTAAAACACAAGTAATGCCCCCTAGTTTTTTATTTTTCATTTTATTTTCTTAATAATGATTTTGTAATAAAACCAAGAAACATAAAGTACGGAACATAAAATATAAAGTTTGAGAAGTGAAAATTATTAAAAGACAAAAATATGGTGTAGAATTTGACTTGAATACCAATATCGTATATATATGCCAAACTATCTACATATATGATTATGGGTGTTTGCTTAAAGCCTTAAACTATCTACATATATAAATGCCTTCAGCATCGTAATCGTCCTTTCCATATTCTCCAATCAAACCGCAACTCGACATTCACAACAGTCCGGTGCAGCGTACAAAAAGATAACTCAACAAGTACTAATTCATCCGAGTCTGAAAACTTGTTTCTCAAAACTGCTTGGTATGGTTCCGAGCTTCTTGGAATTGCTGCCTCGTTGTTTCGGCCACGAGAGAACGTCGTTGAAGAAGACGATAGAATTGAGTTAGCTGGAGACGGAGTTGGAGTAATTGATAGAACAGTTATTGTTGAAACTATTAAACAAGATTTCCAAAGGTCTTATTTTGTTACAGGTATAGCATATATATATATATATATATATATATATCGCATTCCGTCAAATCATATATATATGATTTCTGTATAAAATCTAATATGGTGTAGAATTTGACTTGAACATCAATATCGTATACATTAGCCGAATTTTGCTTTATAAAACCGCTTTTTGTTACAATTGATTATGTGCGTTTGCTTAAACTATCTATCTCCATATAAATGTCTTCACCATCGTAATCGCTAAACTATCAAGCTAGTAAATGTGGTTGTATTCAGCTTTAAAACACGAAAAAGGTCAAGGCATATAACTTGCATTTCGTTTGAGCAATTTTAGTTTTAATCCCACATCGGTCACTGAAAAGAAATTTTGCTAGCTTATATAATGAAATGTATATTGGCTATGCAAGTTGAGATTAATACTATATTATCATCCGAGGTGCTTGGCCAAAAAAAAAGTTTGCTTAAGATGCCACGAAATCATTGCCAAACTTTAAAAAAGTTTGCTTAAGATGCCACGAAATCACGAATGATAATTTGTATGCTTTCTTAACCTTTTTTCGTTCTAAATATTTATCACACGTGTAGCTCTTTAGACCAAATAAACACAGCAATGCCTTTTTGTTACATGATTATCTGCGTTTGCTTAAGCAATGTTCCCTAAACTTTTCTGTTTCGTTCTTGTCCTTTTTCTCATTTTTGTTGTAAAACTATACGGCCTTGTGTATAACTTATCAATTTCAGGTGCTCTCACACTTGATGCATAAGAAGACGACTGTGAATTTGCTGATCCAGCAGGTTCATTCAAAGGTCTAGGTCGATTTAAAAGGAACTGTACAAATTTTGGGTCTCTTATTGAGAAGTCAAACATGAAGCTAATGAAATGGGAGGATTTTGAGGTATATATTAGCATATATACGCTTTTAAATCTTAAAATTCCAATACTTAAACTCTGCAATAATCACTTATTTGCCACCAATACATAACCTTTAGATTTTTCTTTTAGTGTTCTAACCACTTAAACAAGCCCAATAATGTGTTCTGAGATTTCTGATTAAGTAACATAAGTTAGTTTTGGGCATCCTAGTTACTAGTTAGTAGTACTTTTAAGGCTGCGGGTTCAAATATCATTAATGAAAGGTCTTGAA
Source organism: Chrysanthemum lavandulifolium (assembly GCA_022545495.1). NCBI lineage: Eukaryota > Viridiplantae > Streptophyta > Magnoliopsida > Asterales > Asteraceae > Chrysanthemum > Chrysanthemum lavandulifolium. The sequence continues at coordinate 142,307,846 of CM040240.1, forward strand.
TGCACGTATGTTGATCTTTAGATATGTTTCTTCTTTGGTTGCTTTTTGACAAAAGTCTAGATGTTGAATCATTTGTGTTGTAGGACAAAGGAATTGGGCACTGGCGTTTCAGTTGCACCATGTCGTTCCCATGGAAACCTATTCTATCAGGTACATTCCGCCACAAATGTTCTTATTCTGTGTTTTTGTCTTGTTATTTATGATTCAGCAATTGCCATATTGATGACAGTGACAAACCCGCTGCATTTCAATTCATGCATTTATAAGGCAATTATATATGTCAAGTAACCATATTCATCTTCTACTTGCTTCCTTGACTATAAAATTACATTGCAGCCACAGGTTATACAGAGTACTATCTTAGCAAAGAATCAGGAAAAGTATGCAGGTAATGCAGTCGATAACATTTTTTTTCAATAGATTCTTTTGCTGTCTCCGCAACTCATTAGGCGATATCCAAACATCAGCTGGGCAACCCAAGTTAGACAGCTTCTTATTTAGTAGGATTTTTTTCAGACATGTGGAGCATTGGAATGTCCCAAAGATGGCTTTATTCAAACAACTCCTGAAGCCTAGTGGAGGCGGATTTTGGGGTAAGAAAAAAGTTGGCTAAAGAACACCAAATGTAATACATAACAGATGTTAGTATCAAAAAAGCTAGTGGGCATTTATCTGTGAATATATATCATTATCCGGGTTGATACATACGTTTGATTCTAGTTAGAATTTGCGCGTAATGCAAGCGAAGTTGAAGAAGATCTTAAGCTTAGCTTAAATATTTGTATGGTTTCACAACTGATTGGTTCACAATATATGGTTATGATAGATTATAGGCATAATAGCGATGAATATAAAGGATTGTGACGAAAGTTTCTATTTCTTTTTGTATATAGTATTTGTGTGTGGATATTTTCCTAAAGAGTGCACCAAATGAGGTTTCCGTCCAAGGTGTAACAACAATAATCTATACTCCAGTTAAATTTACAACAATGTCATTAAAGTTAACATTTAAGCCGGTGAACGGCCAATGTCGAGATAGTGCAAGACTAAGAACATTACGAATAGTGGCCAGCTTGACAACCGGGCTAAAAATCTCATCAACATCAACACTGTTGATACAAAAGATGGACGTTCCTTGTTTGAGCTCCGGTTCTTGTACCAATTGATGATTGTTGCTTGAGACCTGCGCACTAAGAAACAGAAAACACCGTTAGGCTTATCGTGGGATTGTCTCCCACGATTATCCTCCGACGTGAGAGTAAGTAATCGGTTTAGGGTTAAAGGAGAATTAGGGTTTGTAAATCGTACCTTTACCGAGGGATGTGATTCCCTTTATATACGCACGGAATCCTTGTTGGTTCCGTGTTCCTCAACCTTCGGCGTATCCCGCCTAAGTAGGTTGGGGAATGATTATCTCCATAATTAGGAGATATCCGATATCGTGTTCCATAATTAACATCGGGCTTGGGCCTTCGTGGGCCCAAACACTTATCGGCGTAGCCCAGTTCGTGCTGGGCTTATTAGTATTAGGCTTTGGTCGGGCTCATGACCCGAATATAGGCTATACGTCATCATGTCCCCCCAGTCTAGTATGCGCAGTGATGGACTGCGGATGCTAGACTAATCATCGCAGATCATTAAAACTACGAGCGTAGCCAAGAAGTCGAAAAGATATATGTCGATACATTGTATCTAGACATAGTATTTTAAAATGGACGCCTCAGATTCGGGGAAAGTAATCGCAGCAGCGTCACACATCGTGATCCGTCCACATGTTGGTGATAGTGGGATCCACGTGTCACTCATCGCGTGGATGAGGACACTTATATAACCGGAGACCTCATTTTACTGTATTTCCCACAGTGAAAAACCAAATCCGCCATTGTTAAGAAACCCTGCATTTGCAAAACAGAAAATCACCTATTTCGAAGGTAACCACGCGACGCCTTTATTAAAAATAACACCATGGTCAAGCGCTTATCCGATTTCACCTCCGATATAACCGAGGTGAACTTAGAGTTTACCTCGAGTATTTTATACCATTTGACGTGCATCCGGTTGTTCCGGATGCGCGACATCTATGCGCGACTTCCCGGCGGAAAGTAGGTATACACGCGTTTTTCGAGTTTGCGAATCAACGTGTACCCATATCCCTATTTTGCACGACATATTGAATTATTATCACCGCACTTATCCGGCTTTCACGACGGCAACAAGATCACCAACTTCGAGGTGAATTGCCGACATCGGCGGTTAACCCCACTATCCACCTATTCCGCGTTTCTACCACACAACGTGGTCACACGGGTGGGTATCATTGCTAAACGCTACTGGCGCCCTCGTTATATGAGAAAAACCGGACGCACTCGTGAACCGGAGAGATACTTTTTTCGGTAGACGACCTGCTTCCCACCGTTTTGAATTTTATACCTGGGGACATTGACGAGGGATGGCGCCCCGCTCGGATCATATGTCGTGGAGGATGCGGAATCGATAAACGCCAACCGCATCCCCATTAGTTCCTATCCTGAGGAATTTCTGGTGCATATGGGCATTAGCCGTAATTACTTTGGTATGCCAGATGAGGTGCCAACCTTCTTAGGCGCTAATGGCCAGGGTGGGTGCTCGTTCATTCGCATCCCCTTTCTTAATTAATGTAAGAGCGTTCTTTTCCTTTATGCACATTATATAACTTATGTACTTGTTGTCTTCTGTTGCGCAGAGATGGATTTATTCACCGTGGTGCAACTAGCGAAACCGATTCAGGTCAACGTAGGGACGCGGCCACTGAAGGAAGGAGAAGAGCCCATACTAGAGGCTACTGCAGGGCGTACCCTGGAGATGAACACGGGGAAACAGGACCGCCTCGGTCGCATTGGAGGCGACGCACGCAAAGCGCGCTAAGCCCTGAAGTGCCTTCCCAAGAGCGCAACCACCACCCGTAGAGTGGCACGACCTATGGAAGAAGAAGAAGAAGAAGAGCAAGAATCCGGGCTAAAACGCAAAAGCGCTCGGAGAAGATGGTGCGAGCTCTTCAAGGAAAAACGCCCGTGATCTTCATCGTGGAATCCTCCACTTGATGATGTTGCGTCATCTTCGCCTTCGCTAAGGCTTCGCCCACAAGAAGTGATGTCGTCGATGCTTTGCGCGCACCCCCTTGGTTATGTCAGAAATTAATAATTCTTTTTCCGTGTATGCAGGTTTGAACAAGTGCGGAGTCGCCCCCGCGGCGAGTCCCAGACATTCCGCGGTCCGAGCCGCATAGCCAAAAAGATGAGGATGTGTCTGCTGGGGGTGCTCCAATGGAACAACTGGTTGAAGAGTTGGTGCAGGTATCTGCGCATCAAGCTTCGCTGGTTGAAAAGCTAAAGGCTCAAATTTCTGGTGAAAGCAGCCAAGGCGCTCAAAAGGATCAGACCATTGCTTTGCTGGAGGCGCAGTTGGCTAGTGCCAAGGCTGAGGCAGAGAGTCTGAGTGCACGCCCGTAAACAGCCGAGGAAAGATGGCGCCGATGGGCCAACTAAGCCAAGAGCGTCAGAGGTCTCGGGATACAAGTTTGCTTGTTGGGCACCAAGTATTTGGAGAAGGCAAAGAGGATTTGACTTGCAGACTTGAAAACTTTGCAATCGTGAAGAGTGCCCTAGAAGCGCAAGAGATGAAAATACGCAAGCTCGACTTGGAATACGATGAGGAGTTATATCCCGACTCTTATCTACCATTCCGAGCGCAGATGGCTCATGGGCCATGGGCTTCGTCTCACGCTCTTAGTACCTTGGAGTCACAAGAGGTGGTGAATGCTTTTGGTGGGGTAGTTCGGCCTTAGAGCGGTAAAGCGTAGCGTGGAAAAGCTTCATGAGGCGGTCTCATTAAAGGTACCCTTGAAAAGTACCAGCTATAATGCGCATCTTATGATGAGCTAGTGTACGCCATGGAGAAGATGAAGTCTTTGGAGCTTCCAATGATTCTTTGAAATGGAACGCGACCAAGATTATCCCATAACTGTATTATGGAAGGGTTGACATTAGCGCCATCGTATTGATGATGCGAAGCCAGCCAGACTATTTTTGAAGCCCGATGTCTCATGACTTCAAGTGCCTGCTTTTGCTCGTCCCAAAGATATCCCGAACCCTTTCGCTTGGAGAAGGAAGTTCCATTGAAACAGTCTTGAAGCTCATGCTACCAGCTTGCCAAGAATGAAGGCATTAAGGGTAAGGCCGTTTTGTGTGGCGTTACAAGATCTCACCTCCTGCTCGACGGGGTGCACATAGTGTTGCTACCATAGCTCGTAAAGATGCTGATTTGTTGAAGAGTTTAATCGAGGTTAAAGATGCAGCAAACCGCGTAAGTAGCTCATCTCTTGAGCGTTGTAATAGTTGGTAGGTTGTACTTCGTAAAGCGAACATCCTTTTTGTAATAACTTGTAGTTATTAATGAAAATCTCCTTTTGAAGCGATTAAATGCGTAGTCCTATAGACCACAATATTGCCCGCTTTGCCCGCAGGCTCACGGCTTTGTTTTTGTGGCCTCATGTGAAGACTTTCCCAGGTCACCCATGCCAAGATTACTCACATCAAGACGCTTAACCGCCAGCCTAAGAACTCCACCCGCAGAGACCACAAAACGCGTTGTGTCATTGTAAGGCGAATGTTATCTTATGAGCCAAAGATCTCTCCAAGCCACAGCCGATGTGGGATTTGCCTAGGGTGTTACAGATTCTGTGTAACAAAAGTGGCAAAATGATCAAATTTCATATCGTTAACGTTAATAAAAGTTGGAAGAGATAGTGAAATCATATAATGTAGTTAGAATAATGAATTAGACGAAAAATTTAGAAGTCTTATGAATTATCCGTTCATGTGTGCAACCTTAGTTACCTTGTAAAATCCATACCTCATTACTTTGAAGAAAACGCAGTTCAATACTTAAGGTGATCTTTTTATCTCCCTAATAACTCTTTAATCTTTTGAAAAGTTATTGATTATATAATCTCAGAGTCTGAAAACTTGTTTCTCAAAACTGCTTGGTATGGTTCTGACTTCTGAGCTTCTTGGACTTGTGGCCTTGTTGTTTCGATCACCAGACAAAGTCGTTAAGGAAGGCGAGGGAAATATTGAGCTTGGTGGAAATGGAGTTGGAATAATTGATAGATCAGTTATTGTTGAAACTATTAAACAAGATTTCCAAAGGTCTTATTTTTACAGGTATAATGTGAATATCGCATTCCCTTTAATCATATATGATATATCTATAAATTATGTATAAATTTTAAGGGGAAATAATGCCTACTTTATAAAGTAGGAAAGTTGTCCACTTTCCTTTGTAGAAAATTAAAAATATTTACAATTAAGCCCCTTCATTATATCACAAGTACATGTTTTCCCCTTTCCTTTACAAAAGAAAATAGGTAACTTTCCTAATTTATAAAGTAGGCATCATTTCCCCAAATTTTAATTATGGTGTAGAATTCGACTTGAACACCAATATCGGAAGCCAAATTTTGCTTTATAAAACCGCTTTTTTAAACAATTGATTATGTGTATTTGCTTAAACTATCTCCAAATAAATGTCTTAGGGGCCGTTTAGTTGGTGAAAAATTTTCCTGTTTTTCCGTTTCTAAATTCCTAGAGAATGGAGTGGTTTTTCTTCTCTAGAGAAGAGTTGAGAAATGTGAAAATCCGCTTAATGAGTTATATTTTTCCTTTTTCTAAAACGAAAAGTTGTTTAGTTGAAGGTGAAGGATGGAGGATAGAGGATGGAAGATGTGTGATAAAAGTGTAAGTGAAAGGAAATGGTGTTATTATTTTGAAACGAAAAAGTGAAAAGGTGTAATCTTATTTTCATTTTTCTATTACAAATGGAAATGAGAATTTCATATTTTGGAAAATTATTGGAAAAAGTGCGACTAAACGGATTTTCGTTTTTTCTTTCATATGAAAAATTTTCTAGAAAAATGGAGTATTTCTCTCCAACTAAACGGCCCCTTAGTCATCGTAATCGCTAACTTGCATATCATTTGAGCACTTTTAGCTTTAATCCCACAGGTCACTGAAAAGAAAATTTTTTATCTTATATAGTGAGATGCATATTGGCTATGCAAGTTGAAATTAATATTAGAGTAAATTACACCATTCGTCCTTTTGGTTTCAGTGAAATCCCTACGCTCGTCCCTCCTTTTTATTTCTTGCAGACTGAATCCTTATAACCAAGTTTTGTCACACTGTTAGTCCCTATCAGTAACGGGCGTTAGTTGGGCTCGTTAAGTATGCCCACGTGCCTCCCACGTGGGGGTATTTTTGTCATTTTCTTTTTCCCTCTAATTTGTATACCAGGGTTAAAATATCTCCTTTTCATATACAATCCAAAAAAAAACGATTTAAGTTTCCCTCTCCAACCCCCACACACACCAAACTCTTCATCTTCTTTGATCCAAAACCCTAACTAGCTCTAGCATATGCAATTACCGATTTCAATGTGGACGTTATGTTCAACATTGGAAGATCTTAATGTTTGGGATATATATGGTACGTTTTTTTTAGGGGTTTTTTTTATTGGCATTTTTTTCAATTTTTTTTATATGTGTACACTTTAATTTCCTTTTGGGTTAAAAAATATACATGATTGTGTTTTCTGTTCAAAACCCTAATTTTGGTTAACTGTGTTTTTAAATGTAACAGGAAACAATGAGCACTTGTTTTCAATCAAGGTTAACTATGCTGGAGTGTTTACTTCTCCACCTAGTATGATGTATGTTAATGGTAGCTTCAGTTACTTTGATACAGTAGACATTGAAGAGTTCTCTGTCCATGAACTAAATGATATGGTAAAAAAGCTAGGGTATAGTGGTAATGTGATAATGTTTTACCATTTCAAAAAACCTGATGCTGATTTAGATGGTGGGTTGCATGGTTTGGTGAATGATAGTGATGTTAGGAAGTTAGCTGAATATGTTAAGCTTGGGAATAAAATGATTGAGGTATTCATTGAACATGAAAGGACCACTCTGCATAGTTACTACATGGCACATAATCTTGATTTTAGCACACCAGAGTGTGTCCTTCAGGAAGTAAATGATGAAGTAATACCTGAAAAACAAGCAACTAAAGGGAAAAAAAAGAAAATCAGTAAAAGGTTCATGTGCTAATAAGTTATGTTAGGTTTGATTGATGAGGATATTGGTGTTGATTTAGGGCAGAGTAGTCAAATTACAAAAGAGGTTGGTGAAAGCAGTGAGCCTGCAACACAAACTATGGGTGGGGCTAGTGAATTTACCAATGAGTTTTACTCTGTTTCTGATCCATTCCTGGGAGAAAATGACTTTGATCCATTCATTGGTTTAGACAACCTAGATGTTAGAGATAATGATATAAGTTTAGAAGAATGTGTTGGTACGGGTAAAGGTGTAGCAGATGAAACTATTGAGGAAGATGGAAATAATTTAGATGAAACAGTTGAGGATGACAGTGAGAATGATATATATGGGAATGACAGTGATCAACTAACTGATCATGAGAATCCAGTTGAACATGTATATGTTAACATGGATAATTTTGATCAAGGAAATGCATATACAATGGGTGCAGATGAAAGGCCATCAGAATTTAATGCAAATGAAGAAATTGATGTTGAAATTCATGTAATGGATAATGAGGAGTTTGAAAGTGCATCTGATGAGGATGGTGTAGACAGGTTAAGGAAAAGGAAGTTGAAATAGATAAGGAGACAAAACAAGCCAAAGGTTACTCCTGTGCACAGGAACTACTTTTATGTTGGACAACAATTTGGAAGCAGAGAGGAGGTGAAGAAAAGAGTTCACTTACATTCCATTGAAACCAGAAGAGAGTTGTTTTTTTAAGAAGAATGATAAACAAAGAGTGAGAGCAGAATGCAAGGGAACAATTGCAGTGTTTGATGGAGATGGGCTAAGTCAATCAGTTGGACCTAGCCAAGTTGTTGGGCCAACTGAACAAGAAGGATCCAGTCAACCACCAAAGTGGACCAAGACAAAAATAAGTGCCACTAAGGGATTAGAATATAGTCCAAAAAGTGGGTGTAAGTTGCCTAAGTCAAAATTTGTTGGTGGTAAACCTAATCTAAGAAAGATCTAAGAGAATCAATGCCCTTGGGTTCTTCATGTTTCCAAGGTAGGAGATACAGAAACATGGCAGGTTAAGACATATGAGATGCAATTGCAGCCTTGTTTCCAGCAGTTGAGCACAGGTTTTGTCTTAGACACATACATGAAAACATGAAGTTAAGATGGGTTGGGACTGCTTACAAAGACTTGTTATGGAAATGTGCTACAAGTTTGACTATCCCACAATTCCAAGAAGCAATGGAGCAACTAAAAGGGTTTAACAAAGATTGCCATGAATGGTTGTGTAAGATTCCTCCACAACACTAGGCTAGATCAAACTTTTCAGGTATTAGGCTTTTTTATTCCTGTATTTTTTATTTTAGTTTGTTCAAAATTAAAGCACCACTGATATGTCTAAACAATGTCTAACTAATGATTGTCTAAAACAGGGAGACCAAAAACTAATATGTTGTTAAATAACATGTGTGGGGTGCTAAATGGTCAACTGTTAGATGGTAGAGATAGGGTCAACTGTTGCTGCTAAGAAGAAAAAGAGTGTTTCTTTTGCACAAGCATCTCAGACTGGTCAATCTTCTCAACCAACTCAGGCATCTGTTGTATCTGACATTACAAAGCAAAAAGGAAAGGGTATTGCAGATCCTTCTCAACCATCTTCAAATGCAGCTAAAAAGCCAAGGAAGAAAGTTCTTGTGTTGGGTTAGGTCCACTTTTTATGGTTATCTTTTGGTAATTGGTGTTGTGTATGCACCTAAGACATTGCAGTTTTATTTGTTACTTTAATCTTGTATTTTGTAATAACTTTGTTGGTACCAAACAATTTGTCTGCGATCATGATGTTCCAGTGTTTACTATGGTAATAGAACTTTGTTTAGTGTCATTAAGTGATGTTTAATTATGGTGTGAGTGATTGCTGTGTTGACTGTTATTCAGTCAAGTAAAAAAAGACTCATTATATGATGTTTTAGCAATTGGCTGTTATACAGTCCATGCTTGACTTTTATTTAGTCATTGCTTGAAAAGTGACCCATTTTGTTATGCAGTAAAGGGACCCATTGCACTTAAAGTGACCCATTTTTTAGACCCTTTGTTCCTACTGCACATATGCAGTAACTGACTTTTATTACATTCAAGGAAACTCATTGCACTTAAAGTGACCCATTTTTAGACCCTTTTTTCCTACTGCACATATGCATTAAATGACTTTTATTACATTCATACCCATTGCACTTAACACCATTCCATTTCACACACTGCAAATTCCATTGCTGTTATAAAAACAACCATTCCATTTCATCAAAGTTACAAAACACAAAAATTGTCATTTGGCATTACATCATTCTTTACTTATACTAAACCTTAATACCAAACAACATCTAAAAGTACTTAACCTAACTTAGTGAACCAAACAAACAAAGCAAATCCCAACCAAGAAATATACAAACGTCTTCTAATCCTTGCACGATCTTGTTCAATTTCTCTAAGCTGGTGTTCAAGGTTATTTCTTCCCCTCAACAATCCTGGTATTATAGAAACATCACGTTGGCACATTGGGGGATCGTACCAATCTATTAATGGACAATCAGACCCCTACAAAACCAAAAGATTATATCATTACTATGAACCCTAACTAAAAAAATTAAATTAGCACTTTACCTTTATTGGACAACTGTAAAACTTACGACCAGGGTTGTAGCTGCTTCAAGATGTACGGATTACTGCATTTCGACCACAAGCGCATATGACCATTTTTTAGGGTTTTGAATTAGAGAGAAAGAAATTAGAGATTAGAGAGAATATTAGAGAGAAAGAGATGTGAAAAGGGGGATTTATTAACCCTGGTATACAAATTAGAGGGAAAAAGAAAATGACAAAAATACCCCCACGTGGGAGGCACGTGGGCATACTTAACGAGTCCAACTAACGCCCATTAGTGATAGGGACGAACAATGTGACTAAACTTGGTTATAAGGATTCAGCATGCAAGAAATAAAAAGGAGGGACGAGCGTAGGGATTTCACTAAAACCACAGGGACAAATGGTGTAATTTACTCTTTAAATTATTATGTAACTTGTTTTTTAATTTTATATTAATGTAATTTTAAAAATGATTAAATTTATAATGGTGTGGAAATGCATTAAACTGTGTAAAGTTCAATGCATTGTAAGAGTTTGTATAAAATAAATGAGATGCAGATGATGACGGTGATGTGGCAAAACTTTGTATTACACCATGCATTAGAGATGCTCTTAGCATATACATGATTTTGGGCATCCTGGGAGGTGGATTTTGGGGTAAGAAAAAGGTCGACTAAAGAACACCAAATGCAATACATAACAGATGTTGGTATCTAAAAAACTAGTGGGCATATATCTGTGCATATCATTATCTGGATTGTTACATAGGTTTGACTCTAGTTAGAAGTCGCACGTAATATATAAGCGAAATCCAAGATTATATAAGCGCTAAAAGTTAACTAGTCTTATGGGGTGAGATCAATAAAGATCATATAAAAATTAAAGATTAAATGGATCAATCTCAACCATTCATTTTTGATCAAATTAATCAAATTCATTTTCACCCTTATATTTAAAAAGTAAATATCTCATAAACCGTTAATAGTTAGATAAAACTATATATACCATTGCGACAAGAATAAAATTATCTTTCTATAGAGATCTAATATTGTATACTTTCGACGAACTTATTTATTATCGTTTTTTGCGGGTTTCGATATATTACACCATAAATAGAAATTTTAAAAATACTCTTTTGTGTTAACACACCCCCTAAACTACAAACCCTAAACCCTAAAAACCCTAACCCATAAACCTAAATACCCTAACCCCTAAACCTTAAACCCTAAACCCTAAAACCCCTAAAACCTAAAACCCTAACCGCTAAACAAAAGAAACCTAAACCCTAAGAAACTTAAACCCTTAACCCCTAAAAAGCTTAACCCAAAAACGTCAAACCTCTAAACCCTAAACCCACAAAAAAGTCGGAAAAAAAAATTCGTCGAAAGTATATGATGTGGGATATCAAATTAAAGGTAATTTTATGCTTGTCGTGATGATATGATTAGTTTCGTTTAACGATCAATGGTTTGTGAGATATATTTAGTTTTTAAAAATGAATGTGAAAGTTTATTTTATTGTTTGATGAAAAATCAATGGTTGAGAATGGTTTATTTGATATTTAGTTTTTCTTTGATCTAGTCTTATACACTCATAAGTTTATTCCTAAACCGATATGTGCACTTCCTGTCATTGACTTGTTGATGCCACCAGTGGCGGATCCAGAAATTTAGAGTAGGGTATGCACTATTTTAACTAGAGTCTTTATTTTTTAATAAATTCGATATTTCGGGTTGCATTTTTCGGTCGGGTTTTTTAGGGTTAGGGTACAAAGTGATTGTTTTATTTCCGGATTTGATTTATTATAGTTGAATTGGTTTATTAAGTTTGGGTTATACGATACTAAATTTGTTTTCGGATACAAGCCTTATGAAAGCCAGTTTCTTTGTTGTTGGAGTAAATTTCAACTAATATTTTGAAATAACATATAACGTTAAATACTTGTGTCTTAGTACGTAAATTATTATCTCGATAAACAAGTATGAGTTATCTAAATCATTGCTAACTTGGTACTTTTCTTGGAACATAACACAATTCAATATCTAAAAATCCTATGAACAACTACATCTTTTATATAATAAAACAAAACCCTTAGTGGGAATTTTACATTTCAAATAAATCAAACCATACCATATTTAGTAATAGTAAAATTATTATTGTTATTTTCCTCAAGAATATTTAATTAAAAAAACCAAAATATTTCCTAACTTGTCTAATCTTTATGAAAATTCGTTTTTCTCATGATACGTCAAAAAAATGAAAGATACACATGTCCTTACGAGGTATTTTTTTAATAAATTTGGGCTAATTTGTTAAATTTTAGAAAAAAATGCACCATCCACGTCCACCCTGAACTTCTAACTAACTTTTAACTATTTACACTTTCTACCCTGAACTTTACAATACATGTGAAAATGAACTTATAAATTCTATAGGAATAAAAGGTTAGTTTTAAGATTGCACTAAAGGTGTTTGATGTTATGCCTTTGTGAACTTTTGTTTTAAGGTTGTGATATTTTTATTGATTTTTGATGTATTTTTTTTGTGCATAATTTGAACGTTTCTTGATGTAGGATTTATGAGTTATGATATAGTTGGAGTTCCTATTTTGAACTTAGGTACAGAGCACTACTTACAAGTGAGATGCAGGGGGTTTTTGGATGTTTGTTCTGATATTGATTATTGTTTATGAACAAATAGAACCAAATATTAGTTAAGTATATGGCTAACAGAAGCGAAAATGCAGTGACAAAAAATCAATTATGATTAGCATGTGCTGATACTGGATTTGTTTTTACTAAATCTATTATGAGATTTTTTTTTTTTTTTTTTTTTGGTGTAGGTTGTAATAAGAACTAGAACTACAAATATGAGATTGAAAGTAATATTATACGATTGAGGTACGAGTCTTTTTTTTTTTTTTTTTAGGATTGCATGCTTTTTTTAATACGAGTAGTTTTGTGGCTTACTAATAATCTCTACTTTGCTCCAATCATCACATCAGTTTCACATGCCTTTGGTTTAGTTGTTAGAGCTACTAGACGAAAGACTTCTTGCATCTAAACGGGATTTTATAGCGAGATAGGGATGGCAATTTCTTACCCGACCAAACCGACACGCAAATTAATGGGTTGGTTGAGTCTATAATAGATTTGGACGGGTTTGGGTTGACATAAATTTAATCCGATAATTTAAGTGGGTCGGGTTCAGATAGTTGTAGTGATATTTTGGTTAATTTAAAAAACAATGATTTAACGAAAGCTAGAAAAGATAAACAAAATACTATAAAAACTTGGTAGTTTCAACATTTCCTTTATTAGTTTAAGTTTTTACTATTTCCTTTATTATTTTAAGTTTTCACATTTCACTTTTGTGTTTTTCCTTCATAATATAGAATAAGCATTGTAATCACACTAAAAGTGATTTTAGTAAACACTCTTTGTTGACAAAAGTTGGGCTGCCTCGTTCGGACCCGGCTCGATCAATTAGACCGTGATCTTGAGACCGCGACTAAGTAAGCAAAACACCGCAGCTTATCGTGGGATTGTCTCCACGATTATCCTCCGCGTGAGAGTAAGAATCGGTTTTAGGGTTTAGTGGAGAGTTAGGTTTAAGATCGTCACTTTAATGAAGGTCGAGATGCCCTTATATACACACGAAATCCTTGTTGGTTTCGTGTTCCCAACCTTCGCAGATCCCGCCTAAGTCGGTCAATCAATACATATCTCATAAATAAGAGATATCCGATATCCAAAACCATAATAACTTTGGGTTTGGGCGCCCGTGGCCTCAAATTCTGGGTTAGCAAATTCATCTTGACGCTCGATTGTTAGTAAGCGTTTATTGGTCGGGTTCATGACCAATACTGACTATACGTCATCACTCTTCTAATGCCACTTTTGGAATATATATAATTTGGAGTCTTTCTGCATTAGGCAATTAACAGTAAAGTCTACACATTTAGAGTCTTTGTGCATGAACATCTATGTTGGTTAATCTATATAATTTTAGTGGTACTAATGTGCTATAAAGACATTGGTTATGCATATCTTGCCGACATCTGCTTTTAAAATGGTTGTCTGAGTAGTTGTTTGCAATTGCAATCCTAAACACCTCGCAGTAACGTCAATACATTTATTAAAGGCCAACCGACCTTTTTAGTTGTCTTAACTACCCTAATATATTTTATATGGCTGATAATTTTTTCGGTTGTTAGTGATCAAGATGATGATGATGATGATGATGACATTATGGCAGAGCGTGAACAAACAAACAAGAAGGAAAGAGTCGAAGGGAAACTGCGCAAAGTAAGTTTTTCTGAGTATGCCTTATTTGGTGCATTGTTATCATTCCTTTTCTTTATTTCTTTTTTTCAGTTTCAATAAAGTTTCCTTGCTGCTTAAATTTTACTGCTTATATAAATACACACATACACGATTGACCAAATGTGTGAATAAAGTAGATTAGCCTAAAGGAAGAGGGTTAGCTGGGTTTAACGAGTCACACATCTCAATTGATGTAAGTTATTATTATTATTTTTTATTTAACATAGAACAAAAAAAAAAAAGAAAAAAAAAGCGAAAAGTCAGTTGTTAGCAAGGATGCCTAATACAATTAAACAAATAAAATAAGTTATTATCAGTAGTTGTAGCTTAACGTTTTCGGGTGACAATGAAAATGTTATTAGTTTATAATGACACTCTAAACAAATCCAATAACCTTTTTTCTGTTATGATATAACTTTTATTTTGCTAAACTTATTTTTTTTTTTGGACAGCGATTATGGGATCACCCAAGGGGGACTAAACCACCCGCGCGTTCATCTCCCGTTTTTTCGCCCATTCGAAAGCAGTGATAAATACCCGCCCCCATCACTGCCCGGGAGGAAACCTTGAAACCGATCCAAGGGCACGGCCAAGTAAAACCCCCCATCCCTTTACCCCCACATTGGAGGGTGCCCCGGGTGATTCCGGTTGGGCAGGATAGGATTGCAATAAATGTTGCACCCAGACGGAGTCGAACTCCTGACCGCAAGTGTGTTAGAGGCAGGCCACTACCGCTGGGCCACAACTGCAACCCCTTTGCTAAACTTATTAGGTTAGAGGATATGCAACTCAAAGTGAGGATACATCATTGTCGGCTGTATATAACAAGGGGCTACTCCTAAAAATAATTATGCCAAGTACTAAATTTGCTGATCATTACGTTCCTGAATTTCATAAATAGACTTGCAAATTGTTGTTGGCTTCATCATTTATACTTCACTACTCCCTTTAATAATGATTCTACAAAGAACATGACTTTGTGACTCAAACCTATGACGTTCAAGTCATAATGGTAACTTTTGACTGACAAATGTAATGATGTGTTGTTTGTTTATATGTAATAGGCATAAAAACCTTCACGTTTTAGGGCATAAGCACCTTCATGAAGAAATGTATTGTGGCTGGGAATCCACTGGCCGACAAGTTCCAGTGGCATTCATTGAGCAAATCAATGATGCCTTTAGCAAGAAGTACAATTACCAGAAAACCAATACAGCTATTATAAATAGTCTGCACAAAAAATTTGGGTAAGGTGGCTCTTCATTTTGATCATGATACGCTCATAGAACATTTTAGATCAGTTACATATTTACGATTTTACCTTTACTATTACCATACCCCAAGAGCTTGTATCGTGTGGACCGCCGTTCAGCAAGCTTCTAAAGGTGAAGGTAAAAGTTTCAGAAGGTAAATAAAGGTGGGCTGATGGAAAACATTGATGAGGTAATCCTTTTATTTTGATTTAGGTAGATAATACGAGTGAACTGATGAATGTGTTGTATTGGATTGGTTTTAATGAATTAAATTACAAAATGGCTAAATTTCCATTTGAGTGTTTTAAAAGGACAAATAACATTACGAAAATCCTTAGGATTTTCATTAAATGTTGAAGTTTTAGAAATAAAACACCAACACGACTATCTCTTGCACTGCGTTTTATTACAACTAGCTATCTGCTTATCGAATTAGATATGGGATCTTGTGAAACTGATTGTAAGGAATAAGTCGTTTGTTGTGTTATGTGATGAGTGCCAATGTCAATCGAAGAGTAAGCATTTAAAAAATATATAGAGTAAGAATGTTATTGGATAATGCAAGCAATTTGCTAACTATTTTCTTGATGGTGGAAGTATAATGTGTGTTGCCGGATGCACTGTCTGATTTGTTTGATCTCATTTATTCTTTTATATGGTAACCCTCATATTTTTCGTGTACATATCCATACGTCTGCACACATATACATATGCACATATATGAATCTTCTTCAAGTGTTCGTATGATCAACATCATCAAATCATGTAACAATAGTACCTTATTGTCCAAATGACTACAACATTGGGATCTTTGTAGTATAAATCATGGGCTCGGATAGAAGCATGACTTTGATTAAAATTGTTTGGGTAATTCAAAGGCTGCTGCACTTGAGACGAAAAGAAATGTACCGAGTTAATAGAATAGTGCTATACTATAAAATATAAAATATAAAATATACAAAATAAATGCTATTATCTAAATATTTAACATTACACAATATAAAGGCATCTGCATGATATCTAATTAAATTTGATATTTGTCTATGAAAATATCATATATGAACTTTTACCACGTGCATCAAACATAATTACAATATAAAACAAAATTAAGAACTATAATAAAAACTAACAACAAAAAAATAAGCTATTTGTTTTTTAATAAATAAAAATATATTATTAACAATTTTAGAAAAAAAAACCCGCGCGTGCGCGGGCATTATAACTAGTAAAATGTAGATAAAATTTCCAAGTCGAGTAACAAAATGATAAAACTTATATGCCATGAACTTTAGTTCAAGTGGGTTGGGCTTTTAGATGTCAATTGGGCTAGAAAAAAAGATATACTCATACATTGACCATTTAAGGGTTTGACATTCTTCTTCTTCAGTATACAGACGACAGACTACCTGCTTGAAGTACCAATCTGTGTTTTTTTTCCTTCCATTCTTCTTTCTTTCTTCTTTTTTTATTTCATGGGTAATTGGGTATGCACTGAAAATTTTAGAGCATTTCAAAGGGTGTGCACTCATAATTTTGTAGTGCATTTTGTACTAATTTTTGAAAAATAACAATTTTTTTTACACTACTAAGAATTTAGAGAGGGTATGCAAGTTCAAGCTAGATCCGCCCCTGGATGCCACTCTTTGAAAAATTATCAGTATTCCATATGAACAAGCTTATGATCAATATTTTAACCAATGCCAGTGTTATAAATCCATCGTACGTTTCATATAATCATATGCACTGCAATCGTGCATTTTATAAGGTTTGACTGTAATCCCTGTATTTTGTTTATACTTATGTGAAATACATAATCACTTGACGGTTTATTGTCTATTTATACCTATGTGGAATATATAGTCCCTCGATGGGCTTCCCACAATAACATGGTATGAAAGAAAAGCTGGTCCAGAGTGGAACACATATTTTACAAACACAATTTGGCTACTTTGAAGTTTACTGACATAACTATGTTAAAATTGTAAACTGTTACGGATATGTTTGAGGGTAGAATCATTTAATAGTAACTAAGTTTCATCATATTACAATGAACCAAACAGCAATACACAACATAGCATTCTAAAATAAATCCAAGTCATGCATAGTCACAAATTATGTGGAGCAGTCAAAGTTGTACATTGTTCCGGATTTAAAAATGACTAAACGGACTGAAAAACAAAATAAAACAACAATAACGGGTAGTTAAATTTGAAAAGAGAAACATCGAGGGTACCTCTTGCTTCATCCTTTTCGTAGACCATTTATATATTACAAGAAATGCATCCAACTTAAAGAAAACTTGAGAAAGGAGAAAAGAAAACAAAAACAAATGATTTATGCAAAACCCCAACATGCCCTTTGTGTTTATTTCGCATTTCTAACATTAACAGAACAAATATATGGGGATAAATACAATAATCCTAAGATCATGTCACAATGTCTAAATAGTATACATCACCTACACACACATACCTCAGTGAGTCGGGTCGGGATTAAATTTTACAGACTCCCTCCAGATGAGCTCTTTGATATGTTCTTCGGTGCATGATGGCTGCTCAAAGTCGAAACTAAAAGGCCTAGGGCACACTGGCTCCTCGTTGATTTCGTGTAGGGGTGCTAAGTATGGGTGAGATAATGCCTCATCAACTACAATTAACACAAAAAAAGAAAAGAAAAAAAAAACTTTTTCAAGTGGACAAATATGAACTATATGTATATACATATACATGTGCTTATGCATACGCCGCTAGTGAACCTCATAAATTGTAAGTAAGGTCATTTGGAAATAAAGATGTATGCTTAAAGAGTGCATACTAATTGAAGCAAGCTTGATACCTGTAATACGCCTATTGGGGTCAAATATGAGCATTTTTTCCAGTAAATCTACAGCTCCGGGAGATGTATTCTGGAATCTAGCAGAGAATTGTTGCCTTGGATACTGAGGAAGTTGTCTAACGTATCTTCTTGCATTATCACTTCTGAGAAATCCAAGACTTGCATCATCTGGTGATCCTATGAGCTATAGAAAGTCCAAGGAAAAAACGAATGGTCAAACCCCATCTCAATAACGTATCGAAGAGAAAAAGGTCTTCAGCTAAGTACATCATGAGAGTGTTAGAAAGGAGGTTACCTCTGTGATAAGTCTGAGCTGATGAACATAATCTCTGCCAGGAAACAGTGGTTGCCGGGTCATAATTTCACCAAGAATGCAACCTACTGACCAGATGTCAATAGCTGCCGTGTATTCCGAACAATTTAAGAGCAACTCAGGTGCTCGGTACCATCGAGTAACAACATACTCAGTCATGAAGTCTGTTTCAGAAGTTGTTCTTGCAAGCCCAAAATCCCCGATTTTTAGGTCACAATTGGAGTTCAGTAGCAGGTTGCTTGGTTTTAGATCACGATGCAAAACGTGTGCAGAGTGAACATACTTCAGTCCTCGTAATATTTGGTAAAGGAAATACTGTAAAACATCATAAATTTAATCTAACGGTCAGTTATCCATTAAAACAAAAATTGAGTAATCCGCTCAAAAAAAAAAAAAAAACACTGAGGTGGCAAATTTGACCCATTTACTTAGGGTCCAGTTGGGTATGTTTCAATCTCTAACACGCATATGGAATATGGATACAATTATATATAGCTAAAATAGATAACAAGTCATACGGTCAGAAGTTGGCCAAAGTCTATTTAAAGTTATAAAGTTTAAAGCAAATTTATTATATTGAAATAGTATAAGTTTTGTACCCATATTTGACCCAATAATTTCTTAGTATGATGTAGCATAATTGGACTAAAATTGTGTTAGGCCAACCCGTACCAAAATCTATCCATTTTGACCCAAACCTTCTATTCACCTTTACCCATTTTGGTATCTCTATTATAAGCAAAAATGCAAAAAGAAACACTACGCTATGCAAGAATGTGCTATCTAAAGAAAGTCATATTTGACACTTCTTGTCCAAATTCATTTGTAGTATACACTTCTCAAGAACGATTGTTTATTTGTAACAAGTCAAAAATTTGGACTTTTAAGAATTTCTTTTGGACTTTAAGAATTTTGAGTAATTAAGCATCGTGGGTCAGCTATGGTATTTGACGAATCAAGTGTTATGTAAGTATCAAGAGAATGGAGCCTACCCGACAGTGATCGTCAGCCAGAGGTTGATTAGAGCGTATTATCTGATGAAGATCAGTATCCATCAACTCATAAACGATGTAAACATCATTGAAATTTTCTTTTAATGGAGGCCGTATGATGTCTTTGCATGCAATAACCTGGAAAAGTAAAAGACTAATCATAAAACCAACTACAACACTGAGCATTCATTCACCGTGCATCACCATCCTAATAACTCAGAGAATCGAGGGTGAACATAACAACATAATAAACTAAAGTATCTATCAAGTATCAATCAACTAGAGATAGTAGACTAATTCTCCCATATTACTTAAAAACTTGAACATCGTCAATCCAGATTAATACCACATATATATTTGTTACTGTCAACATGTAAAATGGTAACTTTTAACTTGAAAACTTAACCAAATAAAGAAGATAAGTCGCATCTTTCAGGTACATCTCATAATAGACAGTACCATAATTCAAATATGATGGTGGGGTAAAACAAAATTAAACATGATGGGGTAGCATTAACTTCAATTTATGGATCGTGGTTAAATGGTCCCAGGTACAATGAAAGAGCCACCTACTATTCTTAATGAACAGGTCCACATCCATCCTTATAGGCTTATAGCTAGTTATCCAAAGCTAGGAACCACATGATTGAATTTTCAAACATTCTAAAAGAATGGTTAACGCTAATTAGAAACCAAGATCATGTTTCTAGATAGAGTTAGGATGCTATTATGGACACAAGGTAACATCATTGGAGTTTCATAAATCAAGATAGAATACAAAGTCAAGTTAGAAAGGTGCTCACATTCTCATGTTCCATGTGACGAAGAAGCTTAATCTCTCTTAGAGTCCTTTTGGCATCAATTCTGTTATCAAATGCATTCCCAATTTTCTTGATGGCGACTTCTTCACGTGTCTCGGCATTCGTAGCAGCACTAGTGCAAATAAAATAATGAAAGTTAGTTCTCGAAATACTGAAAATGAAAAATGTTATGCAAAACCATGAATATCGAATCCTTAAGTACATTAAATACTCCTTAGATGACAGCAATATGTACACTATATCGCAGACCATTTTATCTACTCAAGCTCAATAACCCACTCATTATACAAGTTGATTAAAATGAATGGCAAATGAAATGGGTCGATTCGGGTTATCCTATATCTTTAATGGGTCAAACATGTAAAAAAACTAAAGAACTTAAAAAGAACACGACAAATGAGACAAATCGGTCGCCCAAAGTGTATATTTAATGCATAAAACCTTGTGAATCTTTTTATTTAAATACAACCACCACCAACCCTTTAGTCCCAAACAAGTTGGGGTAGGCTCAAGTGAATCGCAACCACATGAACCGAGAATACATATCAGAATAGGTAGTGATGACAGACATAAATAATGATAGTAAAAATAGTTAGTGCTTAGTAGAAAACAGATATAATCATAGTAGCCTCGTGCCTGCTACATTAAAAAAGATGGTAGAAACAGATAGGGATCATACAAATCAAGTAGACAGATTGAATTAGATAGTAATAATGGAAACCAAAATAGATACTCCAATACTTATAGGAAAGCCAAACTACAGAATACTAATTAGATTATTTTCAAACTAATTGTAATCATGTCAGTCTGACATCCCCCTCCTCCCTTAACAAAAATAGTAGGTTCGCCTTTTTGACACGTAACTTGCCCATTTTGTCAGCTAAAAAGATAAACTGTTCTCCTGATTAGTAACATTTCCTAGGAGCATATAGCTGCTACCGTTAGCACAATGAGCCTAATTGGACAATGTTTGACTCCTTTTGACTTGGTATTATCCAGGACAGCCAAAAGGAGAAGAAATTCAATTTTTCAACCTCTTTTGATGATTCTGAACGGCAATGATACTCAGCTCAGGGTTCTTTTAAATCATATGGGGGGAAATCCTAATGAGATCAAATGATCAGTAATCATGATGACGAAATTCAATATATGTTGGCCCTCATCCATCTCTAGATCACATCTCAGTAAACGCAAATCGGTATAACTAAAACTCTAAGGAATGTTTGAATATCCTTCTAAAGTTGAAGTGTGATGTTTTAAAGGTTTGGTAAAGAGTGATTCTGACTATGATATTCTCATTCATTGGTGTCAAAATAATCATATTTGGAGAAGATAAGTAGCAGCCTTAAGAAAACCAATTATATAGATAAACGTAAAACTGCTAACCTAGTCTTAACTTCAATCAACTAACTATTTGAATCTCAAGTGAACCTCAACACAGCTACACTGAGTAATTAATTTACCAAACAAATCACAAAAGGATCATGAGCTCAGAATTTCTAAATCAGAAGTCAAGACGGGATAAACCCAAATGAGATCATTCACTAATCTAAGCGCCTTACAATCATCATACAGAATTCAACAACACACACTTAACTTAAACTAACTCCCACACATATCTAACACCACTAAATCCAATGCAATCTAGCGTTACTCGCCTCTGGGTCACATCTTAATCAACGAAAACAACCGTTATCAAAACACTAAATTTAACATACTCCCAACTCAAAGACAACAAAATAAAATTTCAAGACCCAAACAAACAAACTAAATCAATACAAGCCAACAAAAGTTATCAAAAAGTATCTAAATTTACAAAACAAAGCGAACCACATGATAACAAGCACAAGTTAGTCAAAATCAATCCCTAATAAACCTTATAAATCACTGCACGACTAGATCATGGATCAAGTCAACAAAGTCAACCATACCCAAATCACAAAATTCATAAAAATCAATGAAAATGATCCAAAAAAATAAAAAAAAAAAAAAAAAAAATCTTACCAAACAATACCATAAGCACCTCTACCAACAGGCCTAATAGGAGGAACATATTTTTTTGAAACTTCGAAAAGATTACCATAAACATTATATTGAATATAAAGTCCACCATGTGTAGCTACACCTCTAATATTGCTACTATTAATATTATTATTATTTTGATCACTTGTATCCATTGCAGACATAGCTTCTGTGGTTTGTTTTTTTGGCTAGGAAAAACACAGCAGGTAGATTTATGGGAAGTACTAAAACAGGAACAAGATGATGTTGTCTGTGTTTGACATTTGTTAAAAAAACTTTTGAACTGGAAATGATATGGTTACCCGTGAGAAAATTTACCTTTTTATATTGTTTTTTTTTCTTTTTTGGTATAAAGACTTTATGTTTGTGAGGTTGACTATGAAATGTGTATTGCATGATGTTTTAACGTGGAACATTTTTTTTATGGGTGATTTGTTCACCATACACTTGTTTTGTAGATATGTTACGTGAGTTGTCATGGTTTTATTTGTTTTTTCATGGTGGGTGATTTTCTTGAAAGACATTTTTGTTGGTAAAGTTTGTGTTTTATTTTATTTTTTAATAATTAGATTATGTAAGTTGGTTTAACGTTGTCTTATCGAGTTCAATTATTAAAAGAAGAGAATAGAAGAGAAACGTGAAAAGAGAAGAAAAGTTATGTTCTTTCCAAAATCGGAGAGAAGATTTGATACAACAAGTTACCTCCACTTTTCTTCTTTTCTTCCCCAATAAAAATCTGGAAAACACAAAACTTTTCAATTTTTCTCCGCTTCTTTTCTTTTCTTCTGTTTATAGATATCAAGAACACAGTGTAAGCGCAAGTGTGGGTTCAAAGATTCTGTAGGTTTTTAGGGTTTCACATGTAATCATTGCTATATATTATATGAATCAATAGAACATAACAGGGTTTTATTGTTTAACATTGTATCAACGCTTTAGGTCTCAAACTCTAGCCGTCATATCCCTAATCTTAAAAAGAAAAACCAAAAAACACATTTGTACGTTAGTTATTTGTCTAATATGTTTATGTTAGTATAAGTGTACGAAAATATCATTTGAAATTATGTTCTGTAAAATAAAAATCGAGATGTATAAGATGCTTTGGCACTATTACGTTGTTATGCATAAAGGAATTGATTCACACATTCCATTTATTGATCCGCATATTTCACAATACAAGTAGATAATACACAGTATAAGTTTTGTACAATTTATTGATGCATGAAAAAAGCGTCTCAATAAATTTGTATGAATATGAATCAAATCACTATGCGAAAAAGTAATTTCAATAGTTTACGGTTTTTAAGTTCAAAAAAAAAAAAAAAAAAATAGTTTACGGTTTCATACTTAGTTAAGGCCAGTACAAACTCACTAGTTGTATTTGATAATGTTTTCTTGCAACTTGTAGTTTTATAATCTTTCTAACCATTCAGTCCAAGTTCATGAAACCATTCAAACCCAAAGTCACGTTTTCACCATTTTCTCACCTAAGTCGTACAAACCTAAAAAGAATCTTGCCAATTTTCTTGGAACCATCATTGCAACTTTGAATAGGAGGGAGAAGGAAAAACCAGTTTTTCTACTTGAAGTCAATGGATGGTTTGAATAAAAAAGACTTTTCAATTTTTCATTTATAAATTTCTAGATTTCTTGGTCGATGTTGTTATCAAAAGAACTAGTCTTTGTGTTGGTTTAGTGGGAGGTGTTAAATCTTTTCATCTTGCATAGAAAATGTTTTTATTAATATATATATGGTCGTTTCATACTATGTCATGTTAACGTACCATGTCATGTTAGTGGTATAGTAATATTTTGGGGAATTTCTACGCAAAAGTATCATATGGATAAGGTTAGGTCATGAGATAAGGATCCTTTCAAGAAGTTGTAACCAATATACTCCGTAGTATTAGTAGTTCATATTGTCTGTATTGTAAGCAAGGTTGCAAAAACACTAGGTCTTCAGTCGACTACCGCCTGCCCAGCGTCAGATCGCTTGCGCTGAGCTAGACGTCGCAGTTGATTGAACTTTTATATATAAAAAATTTAAAATTATAAGTATTTGGTATAAAATATGCATAAATTGTTATTTTTTAATAATTTTATTAATGTTTTTATTATTCTTAATTACATATTTTTGTATATGTTGTAACATTTACATTATATATGATTTTGATAAAGATTTTTTTTTTTATTAAAGACACTCACTTAATTGTTTACTTATCAGATGTGTTTTTAATCGGTCAATAAATCATATATTAGAAGCGCAGTGTTACACAACATTAAACACATAGCCTCCACTTCCCACTTTACTCTCCTTTCACCTTCTTCAACCCTAGATCTAATGTTAAACCGACGTTGATCGGCGTTGATCGGAGTTGACCGTCGTTGACCGACCCGCCGCCTAGGCCGATTTGTCCGATTTGTCCCGCCTAGGCTGTTCGTTGACCGCCTTTTGACCAAAACGCCTAATTTGGCTGATTTGCTACAAATCGGAGCGGTGGAAGGCCGATTATTTTTTACAACACTTATTGTGAGAGTGAAAATACAAGTGGGTTAATTTTTATTATAAAAGCACATTAATTCATTTAACTTGTTTATATTGGTCGAGATAAATTATCATGTTAAAACCGGCTTTAAAAAATCTCAATCAAAATGCATAAATACTTTTTAAAATTGTTCATATTAAGTTACACTGATCATATTTACAAGAAAAAAAGTTACACCGATCCTATATGTCGTTTTATATCTGGTAAATTATGTCAATTTCATATTTACTCAACTAAAATATTATAATGTCATATTTATCACATGTATTCAAAACTTGTATTTTAGGTATATAGATTATTTGATGTTTAGGTTAGGTATATATGAAATTATCCCTAATACAAATTGGTTTCTTTGTTGATCTTTGATAACCATAGATAGATTAACTTGCACTAGCATTGTACCCGCGCAAAGCAGCGTATTCGGAAGCGAGTGTTGTTTAACTATTTTTTGGTTACACTTTTTTTACGAGTATTGTTTAACGATTTTCTATAATTGATGATAGCTTCTAAAGATTGTGTGTTTGTGTTGTGAGATTTTGAAGAATTAATATGTCATATTATTATATGCAAATTTAGAAAATCATTAATTTTAACTAGACTAAAATACACCGTTGGTCCCTAAACTCAGATCGGAGGATCGCGATGGGACGAACCCAGCCATAATCATCGCCATAGGTCCAAACAAGTGGCCATTAAATGCCAGATTTGTCCTTGACCAAGTCAAATTCGATTTTTGTTTTGTAGTCAAGGGTATTTTAGTCCATACACATTTATACTTTTATAACACATTTATGTTTTACCCTTCATCTTTCATCATCTTCATCATCGCCTTATCAAGAACAACGCTTCGAATTTTCCGCCTTCCCGTATGCATTTCAAAAGTATTTTCGTTGTCGCAATTCTTTCTTCTTTGGAATCGATTCCAAGCTTTTGATAATGGATTCTATTGCCTTACTAGAAACAAGACTTTGATGACTTCTAAAACGACACCATCATCGTCATTTTCAATAATTTTCGCCAATAATACCACGAAGCTTTTTCTTCGTCTCATACACATTTTCAAAACTCATCTTCTCGCTTCGAACAACGCTAAAAGTGAATCCACCACGTCCATTTCAAGAAAGGTGGAAATAGAAGGTTTTAACAAATAAATCAACACAATGACCTCAAACAAACCTTCCTCGAACAGGAGATTATGCATTCAACATCGAATAAACTCGTGTTAGAGTCGATATCACATTACTATCTCTTGAGCCCACCTCGCAAGAAGAAAAATTGTGGCTTTTAACACTGGGTGTCAACCGAGTTGAACAAAATCTCCACAATCCATTAATAACAAACGGTTTTGACAACATGCTTTGAATCTCAAGCTCCATCTTCGCTTCGCGAATCTCTCAATTTTAAGAACCGCCAACTCGACTTTTTTCAAAATTTGTGAAGTACAAAGATCAAGAATCACAAGTCTTAGCTCATTAACCGCTCCATCGGTTGTAGCTCGCTTATGACACTATTCGGAGAAACCAATCGGGGATATGATCTAGAACATGAGTATTTTCGGACTATGAAACTCATTTCCTGTCAACTCTTTCCGCCTAGCAATTAGCCGCTTGAGGACATAATTAGTTTTGGAAGTTGAACATTTTGAAGCTTCGATGCGTGATCGGGCACGTCAAGTTTCCTATAAGCTACCACAAGCTACCACAACCTAAAACTACCTTAAACTATCTATAATAAACCTACTGCAACTGATTAGACCTTAAAAGCTCAAGCTAAAAGCATTTTGGCTACATAACAGGTTTCATTAAGCTAATTCCAAACGGCCTCGAACTAGCTACTTTAAGCCTAAATTAAGCTAGCTTAAAATAATCACAAAAATAAACTAAAATGACCTAGTAAACAACCACCAATCAAAGTGCCAGAATCCGAAATTTCAGCTAATAAGGACTTAAATTGAAGAAATTAAAAATCAAAACTAAAAGCGATTTGGGACACTAGTGCTGATGCAACAGGATATGATTAGATGAATAAGGCTATTGAACTTTGATAACATTGACGAGTATCCCTTCTGAACTACAATGTCAGTGTAAATAGGGAACATAAATTCATAAATCAAACAAGTTTGGGAGCTTTTAGAGTTATCTCAATCATCCATAAAACATTGAAGTATAGTAATACTACTTTAAAAATCACCACCACCTTCGATTGAAGTCATAAAATTTAGCTTGTAACCAAGGGTCGCCTCTCGATTCTTCGCTTCTTGCACTTCACAGCTTCATGACGATTCCATAAATAACATTAGCTTTTAAACATTGTGCCCGCTCATGTTAAACGAAATTTTACATCATATCTCGAAATGACGAGATAGACGACCACATCCGCTTGTGCTCTCAAGATCTCTTTGGCAAAATCTTGATTTCCAAGAAGCAAAAGACCATTGAATATTCGATTGAAGGTAAACTTCGAGGAATAAATCCTCATCAACCATTTCTATCAACAACTTCCCAGCCCATCACTAGATCATCCGATCACTTCCTCCCAAACATTCCGCTTATCAAAATATTATACGAATCCAAATTAGGCAAACATTCACCACTACCCATTCTTTCAAAACATCCAAACTCTTTTGATTTCACCTTCGTCACAATAGTACCTAATGATCACGTTCTAAGTTTGAACATTCGGTTCACACTCATCATGTTTCATCCTATCCAAATACTCCATTGCAGATCCATCTTCCCGACATGACACAAGCCTCTAATCACTACATTGTAAGTTGTCGAATTAGGTGCATACCCCTTCTTCAGCATATCGTCAAACACAACAATAGCGTTTTCCACATTGTCTTTTTTGCATAAAACTTACATTTTCGCCTTTTCATCTCCAAAAAGAACTTCCAAGCTTCTTTCATCTGACCCGCTTTGAAATACCCATTAAGAATCACGTTATACGTCTTTAGAGTCGGCTCAAGACAACTTTCCACCATCTCCCTAAACACCTCTAACGCCTAGCGTCCGCTTAATCAAACAAAAACCATTTGCTATTATGTTATAACTAATCGTATCGCTCTAAATCTTCTCCTCAAAACCTTAAACAAATTATACGCCATTTCAACTCGCCTAGACTTGCATAAGACATCAAGAAACATATTAAAACTACTCAAATCTTGTTGGCGACCATATTCATGCATCGACAAAAACCTTTAACCGCTTTATCGGTTTCCAAACAGACACGATCGTTCGGTTATAATAGCAAATGTTTTTCGATCACCGCCTCTACTAAACCGGACTATATGCAAAGTTACATGATAAGTAGTACTAACATGTCTTAGAAGTCAACACAAACAGATCAAGCATTTCATCGAACACCTTCGTGCATTCAACTATAACTAAGAGCTTAAGACAGATCGCTATCAAGTTCCCTATAAACGATATGAACATTTCATCAAACGGCTTTCGTGCATTCAACAAGATCACCTATTCGCTTAACAAACTAAGATGCACACGAGTTAAAAGTAAATTTAGATACTTTATGAAGACATGCTACTTTTCCCCGCTTTAAATTTTATGACTTCAATCAAAAACAAAACTTGAAACACAAGAACTTACAAGAGGCTAAGGTGGATTTATAAAACACGATACTTCAACAAAATTATTCCGTGCATTCCAAGTCCGGTTAGACATATGTTCCTATTGGAATACAAATCATTTTCCATTCCATTCGAGAATGTCAATCTAACAATTGAACTGGGCCACAAGTTTTTTAAAAAATCTACCACTCATCATTTCCACGATGTATGGATGTAAATAACAAACTCATTACTATACTTCAATGTTTTATAAATGATTGAGATAACTCTAAAAGCTCCCCATGGTTTTACTCTCTTGAAATGTTGGGGGAGATGAATGATTTGGGTAGATGATGAAGATGATGAAAGATGAAGGGGTAAAACATAAATGTGTTATAAAAGTATAAATGTGTATGGACTAAAATACCCTTGACTACAAAACAAAAATCGAGTTTGACTTGGTCAAGGACCAACTGCATTTAATGGCCACTGTTTGGACCTATGGCGATGATTATGGCGGTTTCGTCCCATCGCGATCCTCCGATACAAGTTTAGGGACCAACGGTGTATTTTAGTCTTTTAACTATAAACATATTAAATTCCTTATATTAGTTATATTTTATTATTATAACAGCCAATTTAATGTCATAAATTAATGTGCACTCAGTGTATTTTTAAATGTTATTTTAACAATTATTAATAGTAATAAGAAGTGTTAACATACTCTCTCCGTCCCATAAAAAGTGTCTATCTTGTTTGTCTCAAAATAAGTGTACAATTTTTATATATGAACAATAATTATAACAGGTACTAGTTTTCTTACTTTACCCTTATAATTAAAACTAGCATTAATTACACATGTCATAATTTGTTTATTTTTTAGGACACTCTTTTTAAGACGGAGGGAGTAATTTTTTAAACAATTTAAAAATAGAAAGTCGCAAATATATTATAGAGTTGACATAAGACCTAAGACGGGAAGTTGTTAAGGATCAAATGTGTGCATACTTGCATAGAAAGGGATAGCGTTCTCGTCTTAAATATCAAATTTTTCATGAATACGAAGTCGAGAAAGAAATGTATAACCATAATCTTAGCTCCAGTGAGAGATACAATTATCATCGGGGCAATTGCATATATACCCACTCAAACTTATATATTTTGATATATATTCAAAACATGCTTAAGTTGCATTGTACATCATGCATTAAAAAGGTGTATTATAGAAAAATATACAAATTTTTGAGTTTTAGTGGGTATATATGTAATTTCCCCATTATCTAAAGACGAACGTGAATGTTATGATACTACTTAATTTGCTTGTGAATAAGACCATAACAATAACAAGACACTTGATATTAGGGGTGAGCAACGACCCGAACGGACCGGACCGACCGACCGACCGATCACATTCGGTCCGGTCTTCGGTCTAGGCTTTGGGCTAATTTGGTCCTCGGTTCGATCCAGTCCAGACCACAAACCGATTATTTTGGCCTTTGTTAATACAAATAAGCCGTAAAAACGTTTATTAATATTTAGCGATCTCTTTGTGTTTTGTTGATAACAAATATAATGTCATCACAAGTAAAATTATAAGGATACATGTTATTTTTGTAAAGCATCTACGTATATAGTCATTTAATACAAATTGTTGTAATAATTCATTTGTTGTAATAGTTTATTAGGATGGGAAAAAACCACAACCCATGACTTATACCCATGGAGCATATCCATAACCCATGGAGTTAACGCATAACCCTTTGTCTAGATGCATTGCATCTTTTAGATACATTGTATCTACTTAGATACCTATGGTCCCAAGTCTAGGACCCATGACCCATAACCCAAAAACCCATGGGCAAACAGAGCGCCTCACGGATCCCTCTGTTACACTAGACGGATCCTCGTGCAAGGGATCCGTAACAGCAAGAGCAAGAAATTGCCTATAAATAGAGAGCCATTTCTTCATTGTAACTCACCCCTCTTATTACAAACTCTCTCATATATTCTTACATTCTTCTAACCTAAGATCACTCATATAGGTCCTTCTCTAAGGCGAGATCACGAGCATTCAACAAGTCATCGAAGCAAGGGGTCCTTGATTGATTTGTTCCTCCACAAGATTTCTGAAGCGAAGATCTTGTATTTCATATGTCACATATTTGTTGTGTTGTAGTATTGTTGGTTTGGTCCTCCGTGTTACGGACTCGGTATTTAGCTTTGTACCGGAAAAAGTATAAGCGACGTTGTGAAGGCTTTTCCGCCGAGTTGAAGGAGTTTGTTGACATAGTGCTTGAACTCTCGAGTAGGTGACTCGGGGAGTGGAGTAGGGCAAGGAAGGTGTCCTTGTAGCCGAACCACTATAAATCGGTTGTGTCATTTCTATCCCTTACTTGCTTTCTTTACTCGCATTACTTTTAGATCTATACTTTCTCTTCATCCATACGATTTCTCATAATATCGAATCTAAAGTTTTTGAAACTAACTTAAAATCGGCAAAACTATTCAACCCCCCCCCTTCTAGTTTTTCACAATTGGCATCAAGAGCTAAGTTTACAAAAGTTTTAAAGTAAACCGTATTTTAAAAACTTTTTGATCACTATGGGTTCAAAATTACAAGGAAGGGCAATCCATGCAAAGACCTCCACTACTTGAAACTAATGGTTTTATATATTGGAAAAATAGATTCAAACGTATGTGAAGTCAAAGATATTGATCTTTGGTACATCATTGTTCAAGGCGATTTTAAGCCACTACAAAAGATGAAACCGAAATTTAGTAAACACACCTCATGATCAACTCACCGATGATCAAAAGAAAAGCTTTCCAAAAATAGTGAAGCTAAAATGGTTTTATATAATGTTTTACCCAAAAGGAATTCGAAGAATTTCCATGCTTAAAACCTCTAAAGAAATTTGGAATTCTTTAGTTGTAACTCATCAAGGAAATCAACAAGTTAAAAACAATAAAATAGATTTATTTGTTCAACAATATGAACAATTTTCAATATCGGATGAGGATAAAATAGATCATTCTTTTGCTAACTTTAATACTATAATTACATCTTTACAAGCACTTGATGAGTCTTTCTCTAGTCGTAATCATGTTAGGAGATATCTAATGGCGCTTCATCCAAGTGGAGATCTAAGGTGACGGCAATTGAAGAATCAAAAGACTTGTCAATCCTCACCCTTGATGAACTCATAGGCAATCTAAATGTCTATGAGCTTGTCCTCGCTAAAGATTTCGAAGCCTCAAAAGAGAAGAAATAGAAGCACAAATATCTTGCCCTAAAAGCCAAGAAGGTCTCAAGCGATGAAGAAAACTCCTCTTCGGATAATGATGACGAGGAGTATGCCATGGCGGTAAGGGACTTCAAGAAGTTCTTTAGAAGAAAGGGAAGATATGTCAAGCAACCATATGACGATAAGAAGTGGTTCCGGAAAAGCAAAGATGACGAGAAAGCAAGGGATGAACGCGTTTGTTTTAAATGTGGGGACCCCAATCACTTTATTAGTAAGTGTCCCAAACGTGACGAACAAAAAGCGTTCGTAAGTGGTTCGTGGGGAATGAGCGAGGAGGAGGACGAAGAAATTTGTCTCATGGCAAATGACGATGTAACAATTCGCATTTTCAGGTCACTATTCATTTTTACTATTCACTCCCGAAATTTTTATTTCACATTCTCGTAAGTTAATTTATTTTAGTAATAACCTGAGAGTTTGACAATCGTTAGATCATCTTCGTAAAAGTTATTAAGAAAACATCGTCTTAAAGTTTCGTTTTGGTCTGAGCACCATTTAAACATCCCGCGATAACGAAAACCAACTCGACAATTTTCCTCACATCGATTAATTTTAGATCACTCATAATCAATTAGAGAATTTTAAGATTTCATTTAAATGTTACCAAATAAACCCCGAGCATGACGAGACTAAACTTACGTTTAAACAATTCTACTTAGACCCGGACTTAACCATTTCGCATTGTATTTCCTAAGATGTTTAGACACTTTTACATTTTTGGAAAAGTCAAACATATTTCCTCCTCCTTTGACCATAAAAATTAACCTTATCGCTCTACATTTTGCTTAAATCGCGTAACTTTTAGACTTCACGATAATTAAGTTATCCAATGTATAACGAAAACTACATTTGACATCTCATATCACTCATAGACTAATTTTAGTCTACTTTAAATATATTCACGGTCATTTCGAAATCTCGCTCTTTTTGATAAATTGCATTTTTCACGTATTTAGCCTACGTTTCCAATTTTAACAGCGTTTACGAGACCCGTTAAACTTATCACTCATTTTTATAAGATAATAATGAGTATATTGATGAGTTTAATAATTCCTGTAAGTTTCATATTTTTACGACATCCGATTTTACGTTTCATGAATTAAATACTTACCGTTAGCGATTTCCGGGACCAAAACTCACTCCGTAAAGGCAAGATAAATGTTCAAAACTCTTAACCTCCTCATTTTATCCATAGGTGGCATTTTTGATGTGTCATCAATCATGGTGTCTTGATCATGACCATTGATTCTTTAGATCTTTACACTTGTAAAACTTAACCATGGTTAAATATTAACCTAATATATAGTTAACAAATTCTCTAGCCTATAAATACCAAGCAAATCACTTCATAAGTTCTTGAACCACACCTTCTTAACATCTAAAGTCCTAAACCTAAGGCATTTCTTATAGATCTTGTAAGAACATTCATGTGTTCTTGAAGAAAAGCTAGGTTTTGATCTTCGTTCTTGGAAGTTTTCAAGAAATAGTCGTTATAATCTTCAAATAACTTCAAGTCTCCAAAAAGACGTTGTTATAATCTTCTTTTCTTCTTCGGGTTTTCAAGAAGGCATTGTTATAATCTTCTAATAGCCTCGGGTTTTCGAAAATTACAAATTCTACGTCGAAGCTCCGCTTATATTTCTTTTTTCCATAATACTCAAGCATTCTATATTAAGGTAAGTATTTATAAAACTCAAACTTATTTAAATATTTATAAACTTCGTCAAAGCAATATAAAAACAAGTCACTGTAGTCACGGATCCCACAAAAAGGGAACCGGCTAGTGTAAAGCCAGGGATCCGTGGGTCTGCTGAAGCAAACAGTAGTAATAATATAGCTTCTTCATCTAGAACCGACTTTGTTATTGTTAATAAAAGGAAACCAACTCATGTTACCGTTAGACAACCACCTCCAAGACAAAATCAAAATTTTATAAGAAACAAAGGTACGTCGTTTTCAAAACCAAACACATTTATAAGAAGACCTAATAATGTCTATTCGAGAAGTAACCATCAAATGGGATGGAATCCTAATATGCAAAACGATTTTCCATTTCAAAACTTTGCACCATGGAATGCATACTCACCTTTTCCATATATGTCTAACATGTATAACACTAATGGACCCATGAACAAACGGGACCAAACTTTTGAGTTAATTGTTTTTTAGGTGTGCTTAAAGGTCGACCTAGATCCGATGAATGGATCAAGGATAGCGGGTGCACGAGGCGCATGGACCGTAATAAAGATTTATTTTCCACATATGAATCCTTCAATGGAGGAAATGTGGTATTTGGAAATAGCAAAGCAAAATCATCGGTAAAGGTACGATTTCTAACAAATCTCTAACCATTAACGATGTGTCACGTAGAAAACCTAAACTTTAACCTCTTAAGTATAGGACAAATATGTGATAAGAAGTGTAACGATTTTTAATGAAACCGTAGTAAGATATTAAAAATGGTATCACTATAGGTAGAGGAATTAGGAAACATGGAGTCTATGTCATTAAAATCGGTAATGAACCTAAAGACAAACTTTGTCTTACTTATGGATGATACTTGACCTTATGGCATCAAGATTGGGTCATGCCAATATGCGACTTCTTCAATCGCTATCATCCAAAGATCTAGTAAGAGATCTACCAAAATTAAAATATGAACATCACTTTTGTGATGCTTGTAACGTAGGAAAACAAGTCCATGTTAGTCACAAAGCTAAAAACATGGTCTCTACAACTAAGTGTCTATATTTACTACACGTGTATTTATTTGGTCCATCCGCTATCCAAAGTTATGGAGGCAACTACTACACTTTGGTTATAGTGGATGATTACTCTAGGTACACATGGACTAAATTTTTAAAGAATCAAACTGAAACGTTCGATTACTTTGAAATATTAAGTAAGAAAATACAAAGACAATTAAGAAGTCCTATAGTGTCTATTAGAATGGATCATGGTAGGAATTCGATAATGAAGTGCAATTTGGAGCCTTTTGTGACACTAATGGTATTACTCACAACTTCTCGCCTCCTCGACTCCACAATCGAATGGGGTAGTTGAAAGAAAGAATAGAACCCCGCAAGAAATGAGTCACACCATGTTAAATGAGCAATCCATACCTCAAAGTTTTGGTGCAATGCGTTGATACATCAACGCATATACTTAACCGAGTCTTAATTAGACAATTTTAGGTAAAACTCCATACGAGTTACTTGAGGCAAAAAGCCTACGAAGAACATTTTAGAGTCTTTGGTAGCAAATGTTTTCTACTTAACACTAAAGATTACCTTACAAAATTTGATCCTAAATCAACCGAAGGTATCTTTTTAGGTTACTCTTCTAATAGCAAATCTTATGTCATATTAAATAAAGAAACAATTAAGGTTGAAGAGTCATTAAACGTAAAATTTGATGAGAGTCCACCCAAACCTACTCTATCTCTTGTCGATGACGAGATAGTCGAGAGTGAAGCTATAGAAATAAATAAAAATACAAACAAAGAAGATGAACCTTTAAACAATGGAATCATCAATATTAAAGAGTCTAAAGATCACCCCATAGATAAGGTCATATGAAAGTTAAACGAAAGAACCTTAAGGTCTCAAGTCCAAAACCAAAGTAGCTTATTTTGTTTTGTCTCAACCATAGAACCTACGAATACACAAGAAGCCATAAATGATGAAAGTTGGGTAATGGCTATGCAAGAAGAGTTAAATCAGTTGTTTCTAATGATGTTTGGACACTCATCCCTTCACCTAGTAATCAAACCATAATAGGAACCAAATGGGTATATAAAAACAAGTTAGATACAAACGGTGTAGTGTCTAGAAACAAAGCTAGAATCGTTGCCCAAGGGTATAATCAACAAGAAGGAATAGACTTTGATAAGACCTATGCCCCTGTGGCTAGATTAGAGTCTATAAGAATACTTCTTGCTTATGCTTGTGCTAATGATCTTAAGCTTTATCAAATGGATGTTAAAAGTGCTTTTCTAAATGGTTTTATTAATGAAGAAGTATATGTAGCTCAACCTCAAGCTTTATCGATTTGAAAAACCTAAACATGTGTATAAGTTAAAGAAAGCTCTTTACGGTCTTAAACAAGCTCTAAAAGCTTGGTATGATAGACTCAAGTCATTTTTAATCAAAAACAACTACACGATGAGGTTAGTTGATAACACACTTTTTACTAAGAAAAAGGAATCACATATAATTATTGTTCAAATATACGTGGATGATATTATATTCGGATCTACTTGTCAAGACATGTGTGATGATTTCTCTAAAATCATGCATGATGAGTTTGAGATGAGTATGATGGGAGAACTAAGTTTCTTTCTTGGTCTACAAATCAAACAAGTAGAAGATGGTATCTTCTTTAACCAATCTAAATACATAAAAGAGATGTTAAAGAAATTTGGTTTAGAATAGTCAAAACCCATAAGAACACCAATGTCATCCGACACTAAACTTACAAAAGATGAAGACGGTGAATCCGTTGATAACACAAAATACCGTGGCATGATTGGTAGTCTTCTACCTTACGGCTAGTTAGTAGGATATCATGTTTAGTGTTTGTCTATGTGCTAGGTTTCAAGAAGATCCTAAAACATCACATCTAGAAGCGGTCAAAAGAATTTTAGATACATTAAGGGTACGACTCAATTAGGATTATGGTATCCTAAGGGTACGGGAGTAGAAACTATTGTATATGCAGATTATGACCATGTAGGTGATTATGTTGACCAAAAGAGTACAAGTGGTGTATGTACTTTTATGGGATGTTGTTTAACATCTTGGCTCTCGAAGAAGCAAACGGCATTGGCCATATCAACAACCGAAGCCGAATATGTCTCCGCCGGCAAATCATGCCAAAAACCACTATGGATGAAAAAAGTATTAGTTGACTACGACATTCATCTAAGTGACATAGCCATTCTATGTGACAACAAAGGTGCTATCGACTTAAGCAAGAATCCGGTATTGCACTCTCGCACCAAGCATATAGAGATTCGTCATCACTTCTTAAGAGACAATGTTCAAAAGGGGAACATCTCTATTGAGAAGGTAGCATCCGAAGACAACATAGCCGACGTCCTCACCAAACCGTTGAAGCGGAAACAATTCAACCTACTTCGTCTTGGTCTTGGTCTCATGGAAAAATCGTCGTAATTAGTTTTTAAACTCTACAAATTATAGCCTTCTTCTTGTCTGAGTCTAGGATCTCTATTTCACACACAACTCACAAACAATACGGGAATTTTCAATAACCAAGATAGGTTTTATTTACAACTCGTACTTTCATAATTTTCTTTTACTTTTCAAGGTAAGTTTCTTTTACAACACGTTATTTCATACCTATTTTTTTTCTCAAGGATAAACGTTTTCTTCAAACAAAGAAACTTTTTCAAAATGCTTTCTAAAAGGATACTTCTTCCCGTATCACTTTCATAAAAGCTATTTCTCACATCTAGGACAAACCTCTTTTTCATTATTAATACAAAGTAAAAACCCGTTTTCATTGCATCTCATGTCTTTTGAATGCTAAAGAGAACACATAACTATTATGTGTTTTCGAGTACATTCATTTAAGCAACAATGAATTAGGACCACTCGGGTTATCTCACATAATAGTATGCTTTTTCACTTCTAGTATATTTTTCTTTTCTTTTTAGGAGTCGAGATAACCGCAACTCCAAATGGTTTGCATATAAGCACACACTAGGCACAAATGTTTCCAAAAGGAAAATTTTAAGCTGCCTGAGTCACCAATACAATGGATCCCAGCATTAACGCTGGACGGTTCCCTCAAGGGAAGGATCCGGGGGATCCGTGAGACATAAGCTGAAATTCTCTTCTATTTTTCTCACTTTGGCTAAAAACCTTTATATTTTCATCATTTTATCCTTTTTACTAATGGGTATGTTACTTAAAGCTTGTGCTCTCATGATCACATGCCTTAAATTCATATCTAATCATTATATTTTAGTCCACATTTTGGGTCAAGCATTCATTACAATGCATTATTTTTTCTATAAATAGGGCTCCCAAAATGCTTGCATCTTCATCCCTCTCAATCTCACAAACAAACATCATCATGTCATCCAAAAGATCTTCCAACATTGAGGAATCACCTAGTGCAAACAATCCTCTTCAAGAAATCTAAAATTTTATCCTACCACTTTCCGTAGTACCACCACCGAAATCTAGAAAAATCGCACGGATTAGCATTCGACCTTGTTGTTTAGCCAAACCATTGTCAAATAGTTCATCACCAACTACTCACTCACCACCAAATGGTTCCATAGTAGCACCTCCCTCATCTCCAACAAGCACACCACCATCATCACCTATCAAGTCTCCACCTAAAGTCACTCTATTGGAACTCCTTAAGACTCCAACAAGATCCCAACAAATCAACAAAAAAAAAAAACTAGTCTTTTTAACACCTCACACATCTCCAAACACAATTTACAAAGACCTTGTAACTTCACCACCTTTAGCTCCCATTCTCTTACAAGAACATCTAGGTCCTTTTCCACCATCACTTCCAAACATTCCGGACTTTGATCCATGTTTTCCAACTTTTCCACCACAACTTCCGCATCTCACAAATCAAACTAACCCGGAAAACTTTCGTACACATTACCCACATCATTTACATTGTGAACATTGCCAATCCACTAGGGATCTTGCAATAGAAATTAGGGAAGAGATGCGATTCATACTTAACCACATTCTTGATAGCATCAACATCATCACTCACCAAAACCTCCATCCATAACCTTATGCAAGCATGGAAGGAATAATATTACTCCCTCCGTCTCAATTTAATTGTCATGAGAGAGAAATCACAAAGTTTAATAAAAGTGGGGTCACTTTAATTTTCAACCACACGAATAGAATATTCCCTCTTTAGATTCTCTAGTTTTTACTAAAAAGGGAAAGTGGACAATCTTTTTGAGACATCCAAAAATGGAAATATGGACAATTAAATTGAGACGGAGGGAGTACTATTTTATCTAGTACTTTCTTTTGAGTCATTTTCTTTAGAACAAATCTTGTTCTTAGTTTTACATGTTTGTATGTGGCATATATACCACTACATTTTGTTATTTTATTACAAGGCTTTGTTTACATACATTGGATCCCAATCTTGTTTCTCGCCAATCACAAGATTATTTATGCATGTTACTACTAACCCTTCTTTGTAGGTTTTTATATTTTCTCACTTGACGCCCTATTCTAGGGGGAGCTACCGTCAAGGGGGAGTTAGAGATACGTGGACTATTTTTCTACACTTTATTTCTTCGTTAGGGTCACTTTTTGTTTCGACAAAAAGGGGGAGAATAAGTAAAACTTATGCTTTCAAAACATACATCTAATCTTAAGTTTTACTCATCTTAACATTATGTTTTGTCATCAACAAAAAGGAGGAGATTGTTAATACAAATAAGCCGTAAAAACGTTTATTAATATTTAGCGATCTCTTTGTGTTTTGTTGATAACAAATATAATGTCATCACAAGTAAATTTATAAGGATACATTTTATTTTTGTAAAGCATCTACATATATAGTCATTTAATACAAATTGTTGTAATAATTCATTTGTTGTAATAGTTTATTAGGATGGGAAAAAACCACAACCCATGACCCATACCCATGGAGCATATCCATAACCCATGGAGTTAACCTATAACCCATTGTCTAGATGTATTGCATCTTTTAGATACATTGTATCACTTAGATACCCATGGTCCCAAGTCAGGACCCATGACCCATGACCTATGACCCATAACCCAAAACCCATGGGCAACAGAGCGCCTCACGGATCCCTCGAGTTACACTAGACGGATCCTCGTGAGGGATCCGTGGGATCCGTGCAACAAGAGCAAGAAATCGCTATAAACAGAGCCATTTCTTCATCAGAACTCACCCTCTTCTTACAAACTCTCGTATATTCTTACATTCTTCTAACCTAAGATCACTTGATCTGAGAGTAGTTCTTCTTTCTTTGTTGTGATTCTCATATAGGTCATTCTCTAAGGCGAGATCACGAGCATTCAACAAGTAATCCAAGCAAGGGGTCCTTGATTGATTTGTTCCTCCACAAGATTTCAGAGCGAAGATCTTGTATTTCATATTTCACATATTTGTTGTGTTGTAGTAGTGTTGGTTTGGTCCTCCGTGTTACGGACTCGATATTTAGCTTTGTCTTGGGAAAAGTATAAGCGACGTTGTGAAGGCTTCTCCACGAGTCAAGGAGTTTGTTGACATAGTGTTTGAACTCTCGAGTAGGTGACTCGGGGTGGAGTAGAGCAATGAAGGTGTCCTTGTAGTCAACCACTATAAATCGGTTGTGTCATTTCTATCCTTTACTTGCTTTCTTTACGCATTACTTTTAGATCTATACTTTCTCTTCATCCATACGATTTCATAACATTGAATCTAAAGTTTTGAAACTAACTAAAATCAAGAAACTATTCAACCCCCTTCTAGTTTTCCACAGCCTTGTTGGACAGGACCGACCGACGGACCGACCGAGACCGGACCGGACCGGACCGTCCTCGGTCTAGGCTTTTTGGCTAATTCGATCCTCGGTCTTGGCGGTCCGATTCGGTCCGGGATCGATGCTCATCCTTACTTGATATGGTGATTCAAGATTTTCGCCTTAAACATGATGTGGGAAGCCTCCTAATTTTGACTTAGCTATTTAGGAATCATCCAACTAATCAAAACAAAAGGAAAATTGTAATCCAAAGAATTCCTTCAACTACATAAAATTAATATATGATCAACTTAGTGAAAGAACGTAAACCAAGATAACAAAAAAAGTTAGTCTTCTCAACAAACAAATACACACGTAAAAAGTTTGCTCATTTAAATGCTCTTGTTTATTCACTTTACTTGAATGTGTAACAGTATCAACGAGCTAAAAGCATATACAATGCATCAAGTCTTTAAAAACTTAATGCATTTAATACATAAACTTTTTAATCAATTTTCATCATAAAAAAAAAAGTCATGTTGTAAAATGTTCCTCCATTGCAATAACTAGTCAAAAAAGCTTTTCATTAATGAAGCTTCAAACACTTGACAATCTACAAGCTTTTAATAAAAGTCTTACAAAAAGTCTTTCATCGCAATGTTAAAAAGTCTTTAGAAAGGCTTTTATAAATAGTAAAAAGTTTTTCATAAACCATGCATAGCGTATGCTTTAAGCCGAACCTGAGCTTTATCAGATCCAAACTTGAGTTGTTTATATATTTTCTTTATCGAATTTTAAAATTTTGAAAGTTAAAATAAAAAAATGTGTTAAAAGTAAACTTAATCAATCTTTTTAGATGAGGCTCAAACTTTGTGTTATTCGGGTTGATCTGGTCGGGTTCGGGTCAATTCGAGTTGATGCTAAAAAAACATACTTGACCCAGAACCTATTTAGAATTTAGGTTAGTCGGGTTGACCAAAATTGACCCGAATAAAATTATTTACTCGAGTAAACCCACAGCCGTTTCTGGCCACTTTGGACTTTTTGACACCCCTATTTGGATTTCACCAAAGCCCGGCTCCCTTTTGGATTTCACCAAAGCAATCTAATAACTCACGCCTTTAATTTTGCATATCATCTTCTACAAAATCTGTAAATCATTTGTTCGTTGTTATCTACAAATATCCATAATCCAGGTATGTTCTTTCACTTTTTTTCATATATATTTTAAGTTTATTAGCTGGAAATTAGGAATTTTAGTTTTAAATTCGATTGCTTAATGAAAATTTGGGGTTTCTTGTTTCTATTTAACACCAAATTTGTGTTGTTTGGTTACTTAGTAATTAAATTTGTTATCTTTAGACTTGTATTATAGCTGCTGGATATTATGTCCTTTGAAAATGTGTTTTAAGCTTTGTAGATTGACCTATGTGGTAACAGTTTAGGGTTTGACTTGACTTTTATGGTTTGCGTTTTGTAAATCTTACAGTAATATACCGGTGTTATTAGAGATAAACCACAACAGTGAATATTGGTGAGCATATGTAGAACATATAGTAGATAGTAGATTTTAAGTTGATCGAGGAAGTTAAAATTTAAATAGCGTCTATATAATAAGGTCGAAACATCTCACTGAGTTTTACTACCTTGGATGTGTTAAACTTAAGACACGAAGCACATGTATCACTACCTTTATGTAGGTTTTTGTAGACTATCTCTGCTATCGGTCATCAAATTCTTTGAATTTGCTTATCTAAAGTTGCGTAACATTACATTCTCCCATTTTTCAACTTCTATAGATCAAAGAATAGATTTCCTTTATAAGTGAATCGGACCCTTTTCTTTAAACGTTTGCAATGCTTTTCTGTTACTTGTCCCTTCATTCGTACAAGTTTTTTGCAGACTTGGTTCTTAATGTCTTGCTTTCATTCTTCTCAACCTTTGTTGCTGACTTTTCGCTTTTAGACACTGCTTTTGCTATGGCTTTTTGCTTCCTTACGTTTTTGTGCGCTTCATTTGTACTCCCTTCTCTATCTTCCTAGAGAGACAAAGAAAACTGTTAGAAAAAAAGCTAATAAGGGCCACATAATCACGCTCATAGAAGCATTTATATCACAGGGGCAGGGGAAATATTTAATCACGCCTTGAAACAATCACACCAGTAAAGTCTGCAGAGATAAAAAATTGAGACAGTATTTTCATAGTCAGCAATTGGCCAGCATATGACTGTCATTTAATAGGATTTTATGATATCTTGTACCCGTAAATCACCCATTCTCATGGTGGTTGGACACAAAAGGTGTAGCTGTGGCCAGCCACGCATCTAGGCTATAAGCGGCATACAACCATAGCACACAAAACGGGATATGAAATTAAAAAAACATAAATACCTATTATCGATAAGAAAATATTCATAACGATATATTACACCAGATAACTGTAATTAACATTCCTGTAGTAGCAGCAGACAATTGATGAGCAAAAGAAAAGAAGCCGTCAGAATGAAAAAAGTAGGACTTGTATTCATTCACACCAGACCCTATACTCAAATCAGATTTCATAATACGTACAGCTAGACCACTAAATTCGACAGCGTTGACAAAATGATTGCATCACACATTTATGCTTCACAGCCGGAGTATCTCACCGGAATAAGAGTGGGCCCAACTTAAGCATCCTCCACATGAATTGTTAAGAACTTAAAACTAGAAGCTATTCTTCCTATTATTATATCAGACAGAATGCAAGAGCAATCACGAATAAAAAGTTGAAGAATCTAGCAAGTTTAACCGGAAATTTACCCCTACCAATAATGACAAGTGGCACATATAATACTAGTTGGAAAAAAAAATCAT
Source organism: Chrysanthemum lavandulifolium (assembly GCA_022545495.1). NCBI lineage: Eukaryota > Viridiplantae > Streptophyta > Magnoliopsida > Asterales > Asteraceae > Chrysanthemum > Chrysanthemum lavandulifolium. The sequence goes on from CM040240.1 coordinate 142,350,899, forward strand.
TAAAAGACGGGCATTCAACAAAAGACGGCTAAAATTACAATTTTAATTCTAACAAGAGAATTTAGCCCTAGAGCCTTGAGGTGGCAATTTCAACCCAGTTGAAGTAGGAACGGCATGTGGATGTGGCAATGGTATAGAACTCAGTGAAGTGTTATCACTGCACATGTTCTAAGAAAATGCTATAGAATCAATCACTCTACTATATATAATTACTAAATACCTTCTAAAACTTATATTTCTTAACTATCATTTGCTAACTGATTTTTCATTGCATGGTCTTGAAAAACATCATTGTGATCTATGAGCCTCATGTAACTTAACTTTAGGCTTTTAGTAAGGTTTAACAACTAACAAAAAGCTCATTCTTTTGCCACTTCCAAACACCCACTAACTTAAATACGACACAAAATGTACATGTATCTTGAAATGTGATCATGATGTGCAACTAAAACTCAAACTCAAGTCATGTATAGTAAATAAAGAAGCAATCATGTTTATAAGATTTGAAGCAATGTTTCCAGCACATGAAGAACACCTATAAATCTCTCCCTAATATGCTTTTGAACATGTCTCAGAACTACATCCATTTGTTCCTTTTAGAGAGAAGGGGTTTGGCTCACTTATGAAAGCATTTTATTTTTATTACCAAACACATGATTTGCAGATGTGTAAATTAAAATAATGTTGTGGTATTGTACTTCAAAGAGCGAAGGACTAACATAACACATAACATCGTTTTGAGGTTGATATATTTATCATCGTTTCCAATATACATCTTCGAGAGTCTGCTGATCGTTTTAGAGAGGTAAGTCGTAACATTAATTTGCTAGAAAATACAGTGGCCTTTTTTTAATTTCAACGCATTAAAGTTAGTGAATTTTGGTAAGATGTATCCAAATGATGTTTGTGAATCAGAACTGTTTTATCTTCCTAGCAGCTAGCCTTCTAAGTTCTACCATCAAATTTTGCATAAGTACGATAGATTTGCAAATTTCTATGGTGTTGCCTACCTTGCTCGTTTGATGGTGGAAACAAATAAAAATCCTTTGGTCTATGATTATTGAAGCTAGCTGTGGTTTTACGTGATAAACCTGCAACAGCTAAACGTTGCTCATTTAAGATGAAGTTTGTAAAGGTTTAGTTTGTGCAACATAATAGGGGATAATCTTTTGAATAGTTCTCTAATACTATGTGGTATAGAAAAATAAGTAATTGCCACTGTTACAAGTGACTATAATTAATCATTTTCAAGTCACGAGAGAACAGATTGGACTATTGTAGGAGGTAAGTTTTTATAATTTAATTAACATTTTGAATGAGTCATAATTTCTAGTGAATTTTTTATTTGGATTCATAGTGCGGTATTTTTGTTGGTGCTGATGATCTTTTTGAGTCCACATAGATATGATTCGCTCAATCGGAAACTCTCATAGAATCCTCATGTGCTAAATATAAAATATTGTTTAACAATATACGGATTGCTTATCTTATCCCAAAACGCATAAAGCTCAACTGAACCAGTCCATTCTATAAGTGGCCTTTTTTTTTTTTTAATCTAACTCGATAAATCCATCATGTGATCTTCAATAACATTGTTGCTGGATTGCTCTTATCGATAATCTCTTGCTCATGTCTCTTTCTCCAATCAGGTTATCATCCTTTATTTGTATCAAGGTATCATAACATATGTAACCGTAGGTGAACCGCGCTCATGCTTGTTTGTATGATATGTCTACTTATATGGTTTAGATTTCTGATTCATGCGGTGTTGATTTCTTTGGGATGAGCTAAACGAGGTGCTCGTCTTTCTCATCTTCTTTCGTTGTTTGGAACTTGGTAAATGGTTTGAATATGTTGCTTTAAAATGTAACCTAGAGGATAATATGGATGGGAATGGAAATTGTGTTTAGATAAGAACAATGCTATAAAGCATATGTCGCATGCGTTCTTAGTGAAATAGCTATGAAGTTTTTTAATGGTTTATTATGTTCAGTTTACAGTAGTCTGAATGGTTTAGATGTTTAAGATTTTCTATTTGATAAATAGTTTGAACTTTAGGTTGACCCGAAACCTATAGACTATAGTTGTTTCGTGGCAACTTGAAACTGGGTGTGTTTAGAGAGGTTAAAGTTTAGGGATTGATCCAGAAAATATGCTTACAGGATAGTGTGCACACGTTTCTTGATGAAAGGTGAGATTGAAATGCTTGATGTCTGTTGATGAAATTAGTGAATCGAATACTCGAATTTATTAAATATATGAACAGACGAAAGTATGCAGAACTCTTTTTTATTTGAGGACTTGCTTTTAAGATGAACTCCCCCTTGGAATTTAAAATACAAACGATTAAACAATCCAAAATAAACTAATTTTTTATTAACATTGGAGCAATTTTTTACCCTATGTATAAGTTTAACTTGATAACTTTATTTCAGGAATGGAGAGGATATATATAAATGTCTTATATTTCACATAATGATTTTGATCATTAAGGGTCCATTATGTTTACATTTAGATTATGAGCTTATATTTCTTTAAAAAACTTGGAGAACATATTTACTAGTATTTTAGTAATCTGTTGCAAGCTTATAGGTGTCCTTTGCTGTTAGTTGATTGCAGAACGTCATAAAGTTATTGTTCTTAAAAGCATATTCAAAGTTGAACGGTTGAGTAATGTGGTGCCTAATCACCCATCAAGAGATTAATTGAATGTATCAAGAGTTCATTTAGTTATAGGAAAATTAAGAAAGACTTAATTTCTATTAAGATTGAATATCTGCTTTCTGCTGCTGTGAAGCATATTATTGTGTTCTGTAGGTACAAAACTAGAACATGTAAAAATAAGTTGGCACTTAAAAACCAAAACATGTTCAACTTCTGCTTATTGTTGAGGAAGTTGGATCGATATTCAATAGTGGCGTACTTTGTACCTAACAGTGGGTTGTTTTGGGAAAACTGGTAAGATTGTTCAGCTTAGTTTAAATGGAAGGTTCTAAAGTTACCGAAAGTGTTTTAACTGTTTAAAGCCTCCTTAATTGACTGAATTAAGAACAATATAATTTGTAATGATGTGGTTGGTAAACTATCTTTGATACATTAATTGCTTATAAAGCTTTCATCAATTGGAGCCAAACCTAAATTGACCCTTTATTCAACCGAACCGAACCCCCATTTTGCTTCGTCTAATTTGATCTATTCTTACTCATTCAGTATTCTTTTATTTAGTTGGCTGTATGGATCATCTGGATGACATATTTGGTGCGTCGGTAAACTTAGAAGACACCCACTTGAAAGATGGCTTTCAAGAAGGCTATGAAGCCGGTTTTGCTTCTGGAAAAGATGATGGGTATGAAGTTGGATTAAAAACAGGGTTCATAACTGGTGAAGAGTTAGGGTTTTACAGAGGCTGCATCGATGTTTGGAACTCTGTGATTCGAGTTGAACCAACATACTTCACGCCCAGGGTTCAAAAGAAAATCAAAGAGATGGATGAGTTGGTGTCTAAGTATCCTATCATGGAGCCAGAAAACGAGACTGTAACGGATATTATGGGGTCATTAAGGTTAAAGTTTCGCGCTATTTGTGCAACACGGAATTTGAAATTGGAGTATAACGGGTACCCAAATGCAGCAGACCCGAATGAGATACAGTTTTGAACAGACATATTATAAGCGATAACAATCACCAAGGTGGCATAGTGGGCTAGTGGTAAGGTGTCCAAAAAGTGTGAGCGGCCATGGTTCAATGATTCAATCCTCGTTGGGTGAACATCTTGGGATAGCCAGTGGAAAGTCCGGAAATAACCATGGGAATACCGGTTAGGCCGTGCTTATCAAAGCAAAAAAGGCTCAAGTTCCCTGGGTAATCTAACAGTGGGTCCTTCTCCATATTACTGTATATTATAAAGCGGTATTTTGACTAATGTATTTTTTTTCTTTCAGTTGCATACCTTAGCAAAATACCATTATTCTGTCACATACTTGTATTCCTTACAATTTTATAATTAAATTCTGTCTTGTTGTCATCATATAAACTAACAGGAACCAAGTAGTTTATAAAACACGAAACCGAACAGATTAAAAGGTTGGTTGCATATATCTATGCTAGACCATAAAAGTGAAGCATACATTTTTTCTGTTTCTGTTTTCGTTTTCTGCAAGAGCCCAGACCCAACCAAGTCTTTGACCAGGGAACGGGATAATACCTACTATCACTGTTAGAAGACCGGTTATGATTTACATTACACTGATAATTCATGAAAAGGAGTGACAAAACGGTCTGAGATTGGTCTAGTTGTCTCCAATGCTGGACTGGTTAAAATAAGACTAATACTACCAGTTTACCATGGGTTGTTTGAAGAAATCAATCATTGCCAATTAGAATATAAATCATACAGATTTGATTGGTTCAAGTTTGATTTCGCGCCGCTAGGTAGCCATCATTTTAATTCAAGAGAAATCATCAACATAAATCCTAGCTAGCTTTGTGGATACCGGGGAAATCAATGGCGACTCTTTAATGATAGTTTGAAACTTCTATTCTGCTTCTACATATTTACGAAAGTTAAGAACTTTCACAACTGTTGTAGAACCAATATATCTTACAAGGCGAGACAAAACAATACATCTGAATTTTAGAGTATAACTTAGGGCACAGTGCTTGATATGCTTATAGTGCATTGTAATATATATTGATGCATGTTACATCGTATGTAAGTTAAAATGATTCGACTAATGTTCATCACTTAATCTTGGCTTGAATTGAAGTTTTAAATTGTTGTGGTTGGTAATTTGGTATTGGATTGTAAATGAAGATCTTCTAACCAAACAAAACCAGTGTGATTTATATAAATGTGGTTGCGTTTTCTTTTGTGCTACGTTAAAGTTAACTATTTCAACTAACAGTGATTTAATTTTTAGCTATGTAAAGTAGATTGGACAAGAGAGATTTTAATTATACGTATTGATGATGTGGATTAAAAAATTTAGTGATTTGATTATTTCTACAGAAGCAATTAATCTAAGACTCTTGAGTATGAATAGGAAATTACAAACTATGAATCAATTTCACATATAAATGGAAATAAGTGATCATTGATGATGCAAAATTTCCTTATGCTGTTGTCCATCTGAAAAACTAGTCATAGAATAATCAGATCAGGCACTTGAAGGATGTTTTGTTGAACGAAAGGGTCGAATCTGGCATTGTTATTCACAGGAGGGGAAGACATGTCGATAAGATCCGGTTTCTTGAATACTTCAAATGCTTCCCATTTATTGCTTAAAACAGTCTTTAAACTATTGTTGTCATCATGTGTTTTCTTCAATGTGTGTTTCTCTACAACTACAATCCGTTTCTCCTCTTCTTTTGGAAATTGCTCGATTTCTGAAACTTCACTAATAATATCCTCGAGTTCTCTTATGCTTTCTTCTGGCACGTGTTCCATCTTGGGACTGTGATAGGCATTACCAACTCCGATATCCTTACAAAAGTCCAAAAAAACCGATAGTTTTTCATTCTGAACTTTTGCTTTATGCAGAATCAACAATGCCATTCTAGCTGCACTAATCCCTGCAGAGTTTATCCTTCCAATAACCGTTTCAATTCCATTGCTAATCCGACCATAGATATCATAAACCTCGACCACAATGCAGTCCATGGCTTCAAGAACAAGCATGTTAACTGGTTGACTCGGCTTCAGCTGTATCTCGAGCAAGGTATCAAGCAAGCCTTGGAGCTTTTGTAACCAAACAAAATCTTGTATCATAAACTTCTCTTTCTGTTCGTCATTCATTTCATCATGGGACAAAGTCTCCATTAGTTTTGTTTGTTCTTGTGAATGAAGAAATATAAATGATGATTTCTCGTCCAAAAAAGCATAATAAGCACGGATAAAATTGTTCAAACCCAACATTTTTCCATGCTTAGTATGCTTATCATTGAGATTAATTAGATTAAACGGTAACCGTCCAATCTCTTGAATCCCGGGAACCTTACAACAAAAAACTCCATGCAAAAGCATGAGTCCCTTTAAGGTCACAACCCAGTTACAGGTCGTCTTCATTCTGCGAAAGAGGACCCTCAACACATAGTGTAAAGAGTCATCAGATATTCTCACCCATGCAAATACGCGTTGTATACTATGGTAATCAACTCGAGATTCGTCATGGGTGGTGGCCTTTATGACCGTGGTTTCTATATTTATATTCCGGAGCCCAGATCGAGAAGTCAGACTCGCTTTGAGAATACTTTTCCGATCTTTTAGAGCTCCGGAAGCCCTCTTCCATAGTTTCATTTTGTAGTTTTTAGTTTTGTAAATCTGAAACCTTGTTATGAATATATTATATAGTGACAAATGTAAGATTGAGGCATGAGTGCCGGCCTCTTTGGTTGATAAAATGAGTCAACTTTTGGTTAGAATTCTTTTTTGCGTGTTGTTTGCTCTATACAATTAACTTGACTTTGACAAATTAGTTGCCATCTACCTTAGAGCATGGGGTATGGCATTCTTCACTTCTCGCCGTTGCAAACGTGGCAACTCGCCAGTTTACTTCATCCCTCGCCACCATACCATTGTGGCTCGCCACAATGGTTTTCGCCACCCCAACGACGAAGAAAACGACAGAAACAAATACTACCGTTTGATTTACTTTTCTTTTCAAACGAATACTTTTCAAATATAAACCACCATCAATTTCAACTCTATATAAACCACCATTTACACAAAAAAAAAAATCACATTTCACAAACACAATTCAATATCAAATTTCACATTCTCTTTACGCAACAAATGGCCATTGCGCTCCCTCAAACGTTGATGACATGCGAACGCACGCTCAAAATCAACGCGGAACGATGATGGCGCTGAAAAGAGGCTATTATACGCGTCATCCAATTGTTTGAGGACAAAAGGAATGAGAAGTCGCAGATGAGAGACAATTTACAAGACTTGCAACGACATCAACACTGAACGAAAAGGTGTTATCGAGAAATTTCTGAAGGAGGAAGCCCGCAAAAGGAGTGTAGACTAAAAGTCAAGACTCATTTTATCGAGAAAAAAAAATGGTGATGCCATGACACTCCATGCTCTAACATCATCAAATAAAAGTCTATCTAACCAAAGTCAAGTTAGAGCAAACAACACGCAAAAAAGAATTCTAACCAAAAGTTGACTCATTTTATCAACCAAAGTCAAGTTAATTGGAGATAGACTTTTATTTGATGATGTTAGAGCATGAGTGTGGCCAGATCATCATTTTTTTTATTCAGCCACATCACACACATCACTTCCACATCACTTCAACAAACTCACTTAAAAATACCTCCCAATCACAACTAACTCAAACCTCTTTATTTAGGCCCCACCAACCCTCATTTTATTTCTTTTCCATATTTTTCTAACACAATAAAATTCATTTCATTCATTTAAATAAAAATACAACATACAATAGTAAAATAAAAAAACATACGAAATTTAAAATACATTGCGAAATTAAAAAACATACGAAATTTAAACTAATCTTGTTGTTGCTAATGTAGTTGCCAAACATGCTCAATAATATTTCGTTGAAGTCTTGCATGTGTTGGTTTATCACGGAGTTCTTTGGCATTCTTCCGTTGTGAATCGCATCGCTCAACCCATGTCCGTTGTATATTTGCTCGCGGACAAACATAAATATCGTTCATTTTGGATATCGCAAACTTTTGATCTTTCAAAATCATGTTATGCAATATGATGCACGTGTACATGACTCTTCGTAGCTTGTTGATAGTCCAAGCACGCGCCGGTTGGCTTATAATATGCCAACGTCCTTGGAGGACCCCAAAGCTCTTTCAACGCCTTTATGAAAGCACTTTCTTGTTTTTGTTTAAACAAGGCATTTTTCTCCGAATATGCAGTCGAGAATGATTTGACAAAAGATGACCAAGCTGGGTAAATCCCATCAGCTAGGATTACCCGTTTTCAAATGTTACACCGTTTACTTGAAACGGAACCTTGGGGGCGATGTCATCAAGAAGGTCGTCGAATAACGGTGAATTATTCAAAACAGTTATATCATTATTCGCACCCGCTACCCCAAAAAATGCATGCCAAATTCATAAATCGTATGATTGTCACACACCCCAAATTACATTTTGCAGCAGAATGGAATTCTCGAGGATGATCGTCATAGCATCAAAGTTACTGATTATATCGAGCGACCTAAAATGTCGCTTTGAAAATATCGTTTGATTAAGTAAAATAATCGAGTTTACAAAACATAGGTCCCAAAATATTTCCAATATACCAAAATGAGTTTGTTACAATCAAACGATAGTTAAGTGCATAAAATATATGTGAGGACGCGTCGACACCGCGACTCTATGATAAGTCCACATGCATGCCATGAAGTGAATGCCTTAGATACCGAGATAAAACATGCTAAAAGTGTCAACACAATGGTTGAGTGAGTTCATAGAGTTTGGTTAACAAGTAAAGCTCTTAAAAAGCGTGCATGCAACAAAGGAAAAGTTTTGGACATTTAGAATAGTCCACAAAGCAAAGGCATTGTAAATCCACCCGGCCCAAGTTCCCATACAAAACTTGCAACCCGTGTGTTCACAACCCACCGCCAAAATATGTCTAGCTTATGTTCAAGCACACGAGGTCAAATGAGTTCTCAAAGCAAAGGCATTGTAATCCACTCGGCCCAAGTTCCGCCCATACAAAACTTGCAACCCGTGTGTCACAACCCATTACACAAAATATAGTGTCTAATAGTCGATTATAAGTTACCACAATAATTCACAATATAGTACCACGTATATAATAATGTACGCCGAGCAAAGCCCCTAGAATAAATAATATGCGTCCGTAACATAGTGGACGAGAGGTTGGCCGACTCTCAATAGCGCTATCCATACTACCTACTAATAGAGACTAACAATGCGAATGTCTGAACAATACATCATAAAACTATTATATACAATTAAGAACACTCCGAACATGGGAGAATTTGCCACCGCTCCGAACAAGGGAGACTTAGATTGAAAATGCTCCGTTCCATAGGAGACATTCGCTCCGGACCGGGAGGCTTAAGGTTGTTCGAACAAGGAGACTTTGTACGCTCCACCAATAAGGCGAGACTTTATAGTGATGCTCCAAATATGGGAGACTTTATAGTGATGCTCCGAATATGGGAGACTTTATAGTGATGCTCCGAATATGGGAGACTTTAGGTCAAGGTCATAGCACATATGGTTCAATAAGTTCAAACAAGTCATAAGGTCGTATTTAAGTTCAAGAGTTCCGTTCAAAAGTTCGTAATTAAGTTCAAAGATTTAAGTCGAGTTCAAAAGTTCGAGCAAGTCAAAGAGCTCGAATAATATCAAAAGGTTCAAGATAGTCGAAGTGTTCAAAATCACGTCAAACAAATTTAAAATATATCAAAAGGGTCCTTTACAAGTTAAAAGAGTTCAACTATATGTCAAAAAGTTCAAATCAAGTCCAAAGTGTTCACTTATATGTTAAAGGGTCCGAATCAATTTAAAAGAGTTCGAATATACATGTCGAAGGGCTCAAAATCAAGGAAAGTGTTTCAACTAATAGCGTTCATAACATAGTGATCAATTTAGTTCGGGCATAATCTACTTACACGCACATAGAGTGAAACAAAAGATATTTAAGTTCATATAAATGTAAAGTAAAAGCAAGTAGTTGAGCATGTATCTCCCCCGAAGAGTTGATAAAACAATTAAACGAGTAAAAGTGGGGCTACGAACTCACCTGATGCAATGATGATGGTGACAAAAGTAGACACACTGAAATGAGGTGCGATCTCTATCCGCAACCTAATATGAATGATGTGTTCTAATGTAAGTCATGAAACAATGTCGTGCATGCAAACTCATATGATATCCATACCACTTGTACATTTGAAAATAAAGTTTATCGTCGAAAATAAGTTTATAACGTCTTATCAAGTTATAAATTACTTTACAAGTACTTACGTCAAAATGATATCCTACGATAATCATTTAGTGATTTATTATGAAATTGTAACTTTTTGTCGTAAAATAATGTCATTTGACATTTCATGAACGTGACTAAACGACCTAGAAAAGCTAGTCGTAAAATGGTGCACATCGAGTGTTAGGAAACAAACTCAATGGTTTTGGGAAGCTTGTATCATTATCTTAAAGTTTTAGCTTTTAAGTTTTCATCATAGAGGTCTCGATCATGGAGAAAATATAGGTAAAGTATGGTACTTGTGTCCAAAATATTGTTTAAGGGTGGTTTTCGACAAAGTTTAAGTGACCGTATTTTATTCGTTATGATGAGTGTGTAAATACTCATCATTTTGAAATCAATCTAAAGCAAAACGCCTAAAAATGCTCGAAATGCGTCAAAATCTTGAAAATATTCCAAAATTGCATTTTATATGTTTCGGATGCAAAATGTTCAAAATCGATGAAAAATGAGCAAAGTTTGCATAATTGGCGCTTCAGTCCCCAAGTTTCTAAAATTGTCAAAAATAGTCCCCGAGTCCTAATTTCAAAAGAAATATCACCAAAGGTCCTTTTTAAATCATAACTTGTCAAAATTAGTCCTTTGGTGAAAAATATCAAAAGTTTGAGAAAATGTCAAGTTTGGTCCTCCAAGTTTTAAAATTGGCAAAAATGGCCCTTGGAAATTGGAGAATGGCAAGTTTGGTCCTTGTACTTTGTGAGATTGTCACTTTTGGTCCCTTGAAACCTCTTTGATGAATTGGCAGCTAAGGTCCTTGTATTTTCAGAATTTACACATTAGACCCTTGTGTTTTAAACCTTTGCAACCCATTTGGACCCTATCATAAGCTTTGGACCCCCTGCCACTTAAACCCTTTGGACCCCCTTTCAGTTTTGGACCCCCTTCTATTATTAGCACCAGTCAAACTCTGGTCAAAAATCACAAACGCGCCAACACTTTCTTCTCCTTCCTCACACTCTTTCTCTGCAACAAGCTTCCACCCCATCCCTCCACTTCAACATATCACCCTCCTTGTCCCCTCCAGATCAACACAAAACAAGAATCATTAAATGCACCCTTCACCCCTTTACTCAACCCTCCAATCACAAAACCAATTCCCGCCAAAAACCAATCAAGGGCCAAGATGACTTCAATTCATCCAATGGCTAAAAGAAAAGGTGGGATCTGCTCAGAAACAAGTGGGAAGGTGTTTGGCATATAAAAGGAAGCAAGAGGAGAGATAGAGAGTGGTAGATTTTAGTTTTAATTTTTCTTAATGTCGTTTTTCTTATCCATGTATTAGTTTAGCTTAAAATAGGTAATCTTTTATTTCTATGATCAAAACTAAAGTTACTTTATCATTGTAATCAGTTTTAAGAATCCATTTCAAGGTTTGGTTAAAATTTATGTGCTTGTGATTACTGTTGGAATTTTCAAACTCATGTTCTTATATTTAAGCTCCAATTAGCTTATTTGCTCATTCAACCAAGTTAACTTAAGTTATTTATAGCTTTTGAAAAGCTTTTGAATCATTTCAAGCAATATTGGTTCATGGTCAACAAAAGTCAACTGTTGAGATTGATTTGGAAATGGTGATGAATTTGGTTGATGCAGCTTTGATTTGGGTTGGAAATGGTTTAGTATAGTGGTATTGGGATTTGGTTTTAGCCTGCATGCCAGCTGGGGCCTTGTGAGTTCAAATCTCATTTCCATTTTTTTCTTTCAGTATTGCATAGTATGCTTGTCTGTGTATCTGTAGCCACCATTAATGCAAACTTGTTTATATAGTTGTATTTAGTTCATGTAAGCTCAGTTTGATTAATATCTCAAGCCTGTTCACTAGTTAGCTTTATTAAATTTGCATAGCAGTTGATTATAGGGTGTTTGGAATTGCTGCACTATCTGTCTTTAAGGTCATTGCAGTGATAGGTTCCTGTTGTTTCATGTTTGCTTAGCTCCTTTGAACTCATTTGAGTCACAACTTGTGCATGCATTTGCTCATAAGTCAAAATTGCCTTTTAACTGTCTTAAAACCTTATCTGTTGAGTTTTTACAAGATCAAAAGTTCATTTTGTGTGTTAAATACATAGAGATAGATTGTAGTAACTTTATTTCATCATATTAGATCCTAATCAGTCCTTAAATTGAGCCCAAAGTTCCATTTAGTCAACTTTTCAGTTTCTTCAAAAGTCAAATTGCACAAAAATCCAGTTTTAACCCAAGCTAGGGAGATTTTTAGTGGACTCATCTCTGGGCCAATTTCAATGAAACTTGTGGCTTTTAAAAGTTCAACTGGTCTAGTTTATTGTTATGATTTTTGTGTATTTTTGGAAATTTTCTATGAGCTTCATTTGAGCTTGTCAAAGGGATGATATGCCCTGTGCAGGGCACTGATCTGCACAGGGCTTGTGCAGCTTTTGTAGCTCTTGCACAGAGCTTATCATAGCTCCTCTAGGTCTGAAATTTAGTTTACAAGCTCTCACCCAGGTCTTCTTTAGGATCCAGCTTTTAGCTTTTAGTTTCCAGCTTATTCAAGTGCTTATTATTCAGCTGAAAGTAGGCACCCTCTCACTGTTTTTGCATACATAAGCTCAAACATCAAATATGTGCTAGCTTGCCATCCAGAGGTTGTAGCTTGTTGATTCTTGTTGCATTTTAGTTCTTTTAGCATATTTGAGCTTCTGTTTTGGTTTGGTGCTTATTGGTCTCCATTTGCTTATTCAAAGTGCTTATTTTTAAGCATTTGGCACATCAGTTTCAAATCCCTCCAAACAACCTCCTGTTTTCCATTTTTCCTAGCTTCCTAATATAATTTTAGAGTTTTCCTGAAATTTTCAGATTTTTCAAGCTTGTTTGCTATTTTTCTTGATTTTAATTAGTTTTTAAGCATTTTTAAATAGCATTTAATACAAAAATTAAGAAAAGTTTCAAAAAATAATTTTCATTTTCTTAAGTTAAGATAAATATAAAAGACAAAAAATATTTTCTAGATTTTTCTTAGTTAAATTTGTATTTTTAAATAATTTAATTAGTTTTAAATAGTTTTTAATTCTTAGAAAATAGAAAAATAATCAGAAAATTACAAAAATAGTTTTGAAAATTCTCTTTTGATATTTTAGATTTTTCTAAGTCTTAATTTTATTTTTCAAGCCTTATTTCTTATTTTCTTGTGTTTTAGGCTATTATTTAATAGTTAAAAATAGTTTTTAATTAATAATAATTAATTTAATAGTTATAAAAATAATTTTCTTTTTCTATAAATTTTCTTTTATCATTAGGTTTGTAAAGATGTCATTTTCATATTTTTAGGATTTTTATTCCTTAGATCTCACTTTTTATTTTGTACGTTTACGTAATTTTATTTAAACGTAAGTTTTAAGTTTTAAGTTTTAAACGTTCATCAATTTTAAAATAGTGATAGCGTTTATTTAATAGTTTTTATCTTTTTAATTTCCTTTAATTTGCATTTAAGCCGTTGTAATTTGTTGGCTTTTCCTGTAGTTATAATATCATTCAATCCCTTTCCGTTCAAATCTCTCGATCACTATTCGTTGGGTGATCCATTGCATAGCTCATTTGGGACATAACGACCTGTGGAAACACTATACTCCCCGGATCTTCATTGCATTCGTGCTTGAGCCGTTTTAAGTTTGTTACTGATCCGCCATTCACAAGTGGCGGACTTGAGTGATAAACTTGCGGTTTGGGAGCGAATCAAATTTTTAAGCGCCATTGCGGGAGATGTCTTGATTATCTTCCGTTTAGCAGTTAGTGATTTGGATACTCACTCTTTGTTCATACCATCCATCTGTATATGCTTATATTTTCTTATCCAAAATACAAAACACTCTTCTCATTCCTCTTATCCGTATGATTCTATTTCTCTTACCCCTCGCACTCGTTGGATTACGCTCTTCTTTAACCTCAAAACCGTTTAATTCTATTTCTTTAACCCTCTACATGTTTAATTCTCATGGCGACGATCGATTATCCTCGTTGTTTCCCTTTGCAAAGCCGTATGGAAGAGGATCAACTCGTTGTCGAATCCGGATTGTTTATGCAAGCAATGTGGAAGGATGGGTGCAAGCAAATATTGTTATTGGTGCGAATTATCGATAACTCTCGATGATTCTCCAAGTTTTTCGACCATCCGCCACAACCCGATGAACCCATTCAAGAACGAGAGACCATAACGAGTGGTGGAAATTGCTAGCTCTCGAGCACACCACTTGTCCCACCTCCCGATTTTTACGAATGTTCTTGATTTGATAATCATTCGGATCACCATGTTGGTTTTGTTGATTCTTTGAATAAACCGATTCCTTTTCATAACTCTCAAATGCAATCGTTTATTCCTTGTGTCGGTTGTGGTGAGCCTCTCTTTGGTTCACATCGTTGGTGTACGTGTGTACAATGTGGTAATGATATTCATAACGGAGTTGTTTGTTTTGTGGTTCGAGGAATTCATGTGATTATGATCCTAATCGAACTCATTTAACGACCCTCAAACTTTTCCAATTACCCACCACACCCGACCTATCTTCATATAACCAACATTACTGCTTGTGAATTTTGTGGAGGTCCTCACCAAGGATTTGAGTGTCAATCCGAAACACGTTTGTCTATGAGCAGTTTTCCGGTGATGCTCGAACTTTGGGTATGACCAATATCCATATAATTCACGGTCAGACTCAACAGTTTCTTGTTGTAGTCTGTGAGGTCCCACTTCACTCGATTGTCAAATAGGAATCCATTTCCTTGTAACAATCATGACTCTACAGTTTGACAATTTCCAACCTCCATGACACCATACGGTTCAAACTCCACCGAACCGTTGTCTCATGAAATCTCCCAAGATTTTGAAACCACAATGAAAACACTTGATGATATGATTAGTAACTTTAAGAATAAAGTGAGTGGTGAAAAACCATAGGAGAATTGCGGTCAAGAACGAGGAAGAGCGAGAGGCCGTAAATCTAGGGAAGAATTATTAGTCCTAGAGCAAGCGGCTCTACATGCGTTCCCAATTTCTCAAGGCACTCTATATGATGATGACGAGGAGAGTTTTATCCTTTTAAAGATAATATTTCTCAACTTCCTCGGTCGGTTGATATCCCGAGTTGAGATTCCATCTCAAACAATCGCTATCACACCGAGATTCACACTCACTCTCTTATTATGGGGACGAGCATCTCGACCTTTGTTCACGAAAAGGAATTGGACGAATTCATAAAGTCTAGTGTTGAGAACCTTGTCCCAATCCCAAGAGAGTCACAGGAATTCTTGATCATGTGTGTGATATCCTCCTCCTCTTGTCTTCCAAAATGATCATGTTGAGATGTTCTCCGATTCGATGATGATGATTCGTTATCTTGTGGAGACATCATTTATGTGGAAGATTCACCTTACGAGCTTGTTAGCTTAGAAGAAGAGAATGATGAAGTTCTTGACCTTTGAAATCAAATATGAAGCTCTTGAGCAACATTATTGAATGTCGGTCTTCTCATTTCTAAAATCGAGGCTTTCAAAGAGAAACCTATTTCATCTCCTATCCCCATTAAGGGTAGTGACATTCTTCCGATGATTCTAATCCGAAATGAAAGCCTCTGCTTTTGATAATATGGGAGAGAAGATTAGTGGCGTACCACTTCTCATTCTCATAATTCTCCTCGATCATGAATCATTTACTTTTGAGGAGTTCGCGGTGAACCCACTCATATCAATTCGAATATGATTCATTCGCCTTCATGGAGTTCTCGGATGAACTCACTCATATCATATCTCCGCGGAGTATGATAATTTCTAC